>CM073764.1:36917019-37533639 GCA_037127475.1 Arma custos
TAAAATAATTAAAGGGGATAGCATGCAATAAAGTATTTACATAGTCTATATCTTCTTCAGGAAAAATAAAAAAACACATAGGCAACGAAATCGAGTATTCAATACTAAATTCAAATTCAATAAAAAAAAAAATCAATACTAAATTTAAATTATTTAAGCGGAAGGTTGACCTGCCTGGAGAGCATCTATTTTGGATGTCAAGAGATGTTGGAAAAGCAGGGATTTAAATGAGACCAGTGAAGTAGCATGGCGGATGAAAGGAGGGATTGAGTTCCTCACAGTGGTGGAGCGAGAAGGAAGTAACGCTCGAATGAATTGGTTCAGTAGGAAGGAATGTCGAAATCGGAAAGGCATTTTTGTTTGTTTTGTAGTGCTGGACAGAGGATTTGAATTGGAGGAGGCTGTAGATATATGAAGGGTGCTGCGAGTTAATGGAGTGGCATAGAAAAGCACTAAGGAAATATTGTCTACGAATGGGAGGGAAGAGCCACTTTAACTAATCATAGTGATCATGTTCGGGGTGTGAAAGCCACCCGAGATCACATCGGTGTATCAAGGGCATCTTAGACCGCAGTTCATTATTCGCTTTAAGCGGCCCTCAAGCAAAGGCCCCCGTATACCACACTACAGTAGTCAAAGTGGGGGATATTATACATTACATAGTTTTGATCATTTTTTTTTACTGTACACCTTATTATAATCACTGTTACTATTTTACACATACATTTCAAATTCTATCGAGAGATTTTGAAAACACCGACGATTTAAACTTAAAAGAATATCGTAGCTCTGTATTAAGCACGACCTTGTTTTCTATTGCAATACGAACAATCACTGACTGTTTAACGCAAAACGTCAGTGGTTATTTATTTGCCAACGATTTTGCCATATTGTGTAAATCACCCGATCTCCAGTTGATTAAGATTTGCCTACAAAACACTGTGAATAAATTAGCGCTATGGTCTCAGAGGACTGGCTTCAAATTCTCAACAAGTAAGACATGCTGTGTACATTTTAGCCGACACAGAAACCCCGGGATTCCACCACAAATAGTTCTAAGTAATGTCCCGTTGTTGTACACCAACAACGTCCGATTCTTAGGTCTCCAAATGGACAGCAAGCTAACTTGGTCAACCCATATAGAACAACTACAAATCAAAACTATTAATAGAATGAAGCTACTGAAAAAACTAGGGAACACCAGATGGGGATCAGACAGGAAAACCATGCTCCGCATTTATGAGGCACTGATCTTAAGTAAAATAGACTATGGCAGCTTTATATATGCGTCTGCCTCCCATAATAGGGTTAAAAGACTAGATGCACTTCATTATGCTGGTATACGGATTTCTACTGGAGCCTTCAGAACAAGTCCAGTATACAGTATCTGCGTTGAAGCCGGAATCCTTCCACTCACATATCGTCGCCAAAAACAAGGGGCCAAGTATATAACCAACATATACACGCAACCAGAAAACCCAGTTTACTGCTCATTATTCCAAAGAATAAACGACAACAAGTATAGGAGGCTGAAAAATCCCTCTCTGCCGTTGTGGCACAGAATGAGAAATGTTATCTCCGAATTAGTTCAACACCAGACAACAAATACTCAAAGCGGAAAGCTAGCCCCGTGGGCTCTATCACCTCCACACATCAACTGCAAAATGTTGAAACTCTCCAAGAATAGTTCCCCACAAGAGATTTCACAAGCCTTTCTTGCTGAACTGAGTAACTATCAGTTTAACAAAATCTTATTTACAGATGGTTCTCGTACCAACAACTCTACATCGTGTGCTGTATATACTGGCGATACAACTTTTAAGTACAAGCTGAACAGTAATTGCGGTATCTTCACAGCTGAATTGACGGCTATTCTCAAGGCTCTTCAAATAACCCTTACAACACTAGATCAGTCAACAATAGTTTGTTCCGACTCACTGAGTGCTCTCAAAGCAATAATAAACACATTTTCAGATAATCCTGTCATACATGAAATTTACCAGGCCTTAAAACAAATAGCAGACTCATTAAGAGAAATAACTTTTTTTTGGGTCCCCAGCCACTCAGGAATTCTTGGAAATGAGAAAGCCGACAAAGCAGCATCAGAAGCCCATTCAATACAAGAAATAACGCTTTCTTATATCCCACCTGCAGATTTATTCCAACAAATAAAAGCAAATATCCTAAGCGAATGGCAACGGACTTGGACATCGCTAGAGAACAATAAACTGAAAATAATTAAACCGACTACCAGCAGCTGGGCATCATCTTCCAGGCAGTGTAGAAGAGAAGAAGTAGTTATTACCCGCCTTAGGATTGGTCACTGTCGTTTGACCCACGAACACCTGATAACAAAGAGAGACCCACCTCAATGTACACTGTGTAAGGTGACAGTTACAGTGCACCACATCTTCGAGGAGTGTCCTAGGTACAGTAGTGTAATGGAAAGGTGTGGCGTGCCTCGGCAGATGCTTAAGGCATTGAGCGATAACGAACAATGTGTAAATAATACGTTAGAATTTATTAAAAGCATCAACATATTCCAGTCAATTTGACATATACATAAAGGTATATGTGTGTATGTGGGTTTATATATATATATTTATATATCCAATATATATATATATATATGTGTGTGTGTGTAATGTAATGTCTGTAGTGTGTGTACAACGTTATAAACTATGTTTGAACTATTAATTTGTGCAATTTTTTTATAAATATTATAAATTTTATATTGTATTATATTAAAAATTATATAGAAATATGTATAACGTTATACAAGTATTTATCCTTATATTACCTGTTTAATACGTTAATATGTCTCTGCTATATGTAATATGTTTCTATTATTAATATCCATTGTATTAATATATGTTTAATATATTAATATGCTTCTACTATATGTAATATGTTTCTATTATTATTATCAATTGTTTCTATTATATGTTTAATATGTTAACATGCTTCTACTATATGTAATATGTTACTTTTATTACGTATTATCTATTGTTTCTATTATATGTTTAATATGTTCCTACTATATGTAATATGTTTCTATTATTATTATTATCTATTGTTTCTATTTCTATTATTATTACTATCTATTGTTTCTATTATATGTTTAATATGTTTCTACGATATGTAATATGTTACTATTATTATTGTCTATTGTTTCTATTAAGTAGTTGTAATTATCTAGATGTAAATATGTATATTTTCTAGTGGTGAGGGCAATAATAACCATTTATAGTTGTTTGCCCTTAAAAAATAAAACAAACAAACAGAATATCGTAGCATCTCCAAGTCAAAAGATAGACTGGATGGAAATCTCGATACGAAGTAAAATAACCTCTAAATGATGGGGTTCCTCCTCCACCACTCGCGATGCGTCTCAGCCCTCACTTATCGTAATGGATTCTTTCATTTATAAGCTATCCAGTGGTGTTTTTGAATTTGGGATGGAGATGATATATATGTAGCTGCAACACCAAACTGTATCCCCCGATTTTGTTATCATTCGTTTTTTTGAATTGTCTTCCACTATAGAAGCAATTTTAAAGACGTATTCACGTCAAGATTTTTTTAGAGGTTAGTATATTAGAAAGTCTGTGTTATTAAATAATAGCAAATTCGTATCAAAGACAAAGTAAAAAGAAAGTGTCCAAATAAGAAGAAATTCATAAACTGTACAATACTTTTTCTTTCCCATTGAGCCTCTATTGACTAACAATCGAATTAATAATCTATATTATTTTCTTTGCCTATATCATGATCTTCTACCAACAGTGATGTCCTACCAGTATCTCTTGAGCAATTCGACTTTTGAGCTCTTCTCTCAACTTAACTCTCGTAGCTTTTCAACATTTGTCGAAATTCATCGCTTTTCATGATTTGGTCCTCCAAATTCTCATTTCTTAATAATTTAAGATCCTTATCACGTTCGCAGAACCATCCAAATCACTTTAGGTCCAGATCCTCAAATTTTATAAAGTTAATTTTCTTTGTCAGGTGATCATCAGAAATTCTGAAGATGAATCGATTTAACAATAACCTTTTTAGTAAGTTAGAGTACTTTAGTTGCTTTAAGTACTTGGGCTCAGTGGTCTATGACACTTCGGACGAGGGAGAAGAAGTGAAATACAGAATAATGTCAGCTAACCGAGCGTACTCCAGCCTTTCTAAACTCTTTGGTAGGCTGCTCAGTTGGACAACCAAATTAATAATGTACAAAACCTTCCTCCGACCCGTCATGGCATATGGATCGAAAACATTAGTATTTAATAAAGCATCAGTTTAGCGTTTTGACAGGAAAGAAAAATATTGAGACGGATTTATGAATCTATTGGAGAAAATGGCTCGTTTTGAGTCCGAAGAAACCAAGAGTGCACACTCTGTGCTAAATTTAGTGTCTTACAATTTGTAAAGATACAACTGTCCAGATGGCTTGGTGAGGAGAGCTGGGTCAGTTGACTGTACTTTGAAAAACCATATGGAGTAAGAACTCATGGATGATCTAATGAAGCTTCAGTCGTTTATGAGTTCTTAGTTATCCCTTCGCGAAGGGAAGATGGGAGGATACTGTCGCCAAGGATCTGAAGTTTATCCAACCATGGTGCTAACGACTGGGCTGCTTCAAACGTCTGCTGTGCTGTTAATGAATGAATTGAATGAGTTTTTTTTTTATTATATATTTTTCATTTTATTTTTTACATCAATGAAAAAAAGATCTATTAATTAAGTTTGCCCTTGTAAGTATACTATTAAATAGCCTGTATTTTGAGTTAAATTTTTATTTATTTTTACATGAAAATTAAAATTAAAACATAGAAAGAATAATTTTCTAAGGTTTGAGACTTTTTTTTAAAAATCTTCTGGCGCAGTTATTACCAAATCTAATAGGTATCTACTAAAAGGTAAACTTTTTTCCATCGACATTATTCTAGAATTATAAATAAATAACGATTTATTCATTTATTGATGTTTACAACTGTATTACAATAATACAACAAGTAAATAGGCCAAGTAATACATAATGACATGAGATAATGACAAGTAGAGAAACTACCCACTGGTAGTACTCAAATCAAAGTTCAACTTAGGGAATTGAAGAGGGAGCTAGGTTTGAAACTAGAGGGTTTGATTGGGAATGAAGTTTGTTATCAAAGGATAGATACCGGGTTAAGGCCAAATCAGCAACAAATGGGACATTAAGGTCGTTATGGATGACTTTATTCTTAACAAAATAAGGAGCATTGAGGATTTTGGGTGGTAGAGATTGGATACGAGAGGACTTCGATGATTTAGTGGAACCCCAAAGCTGACTACTCCGTAAGTCCAAATAAGTCGTACGATGGTCATGTAGATGAGTCTTTTATAGTTAATTGGAAGCTTAGAGCGTTTGTCTAGTAAGTGTTGAAGTAGCCTGAAACGTCGAGTGGTTTATTCTTTATTATTATTATTAGTCTTTTCAGTCTTGTATGAAGATTCCAGTTAAATAGAGATGCAACCCTAAGTATCGGATCTGTTCTGCAGGCACCAGTGGGATATTATTAAAGGATACTGAAGGGCAGGAAATCATTTGTTTACGACGTAAGGCGAATGTGATTTTATGAGATTTTTGAGACTTTATTTTAATCCTCCAGTTTTGACACCGTTCTTCAAGATCAGTGATATGGGATTGGAGGCTTTGGGATATAATAACTGGATTGGTGTTGACATCTTGTTGGCGAACAAGGTGATTAATAATATATTTTTTTTAGACAAATACCTTTATAATTCTATTTTCTTTTAGGACGTTTTAAGAAGAGGTTTCGGATTTAAAAAAAAAACATTCTAGAGTACGCAGTTCTTGCTAAATCTAACAGGTATCTTCTGAAAAGGTAGACTTTTTTGGTCAATCTTTTTTTAAGATAATAATACATTTTAAAAAATGGAAAAAGATGTTTGTTCATGAAAATAATTAGAATTTTGAAACTGGTTTGGTAAATATATTCGCTGAGGAACAAGGTGATAAGTCCAGATAAGAAAACATAATAAAATATAACGAAAGGCTTACGTTATTCTTCAATGATTCGGGCCGACAAAATGTATATTATAGATTATTTTAACAACGGAATAAAATGTTCCAAAGATGGCAGAAGTGGTTTAGAGCCGTAATAAAACTGATACTGGACCATCAACCCTCTTATTGAGTTTGGGAAAGTTAGTCGCTCAGAGTAAAGGCGATATTAATGGGCGTCATCTGGGAGGGCGCTTCCGGTCATCAGAACTTGCCTACGGTTCTGCACTCCCAGGGGATACTTCTTCCCTCTGTAATTGGAGCATTCCTTTTTACTCCCATTCTTAAAAATGGGCGTTATGTGTCCTTCAGGCCATTCATCTGGCACAGTTCCACTTCTTATGCACGTTGTCATGAGACTAGCCAGGTAGTTTTCAAAAAGTGGCCTATTTTTAATAAGCTCAACATGAATATTACCTGGACCTGGAGATCCTCCGTTTTTCATCCCTTTCAGCAACTCCTCCATCTCTTCAACAGATATCGGTTCAATATCGTCTGTTTCGATATTAATTGTAGGCCTTTCGATAGTAAAATTAGGACGCTCCCCGGTAAGTAATCCAGGAAAGTATTTGATCTAATCGTTCTGTGTAATAAGGTCAATAGAATTGTTCGTTTTGGATTTTCGATGGACTCTAATACCTTCCAGGCTTTCTTTGGTTTCTGATCACATATGCATTTATTTATTAGTGTACACTTTTAAAAATATTTAATAAAGATATTGTGTGGGTAATACATTCGTAGCCAACAATTAACTGAACTTCGGATCCCTATTTGAACGCCATGTAGAGTAAGTATAACAACTTTTTTCAGTAACCGCTATTGCCATTTCCTCATTCCACCAATAGTTACTTTTTTTCCTTTCTTCGGAAACTCTTTTTTCCCTAATCCTCCTGCAGCAGCTTCTTGGGCAGCTTGTTTCAGGTGATGGTACTCTTTTACTGGTTCAATAAGGGCCTTGTAAGTTAATTTTGTTTTAACCGGTTTGGAAAAAAAAAGTAACAGTGATTATAATAAGGTGTAGAGTAAAAAAAATATATATCAACAATATACAATGTCGGTCTATACGCTTTAAAAACCAAATCCAAATACAGAATTCATATATGGTTGGAAAGGGCTTCTCAAGAGCTATCGAATTATAACAATAAATTACCATATGACCGAGTCAAGCAGTGCCAGGAACGTAAAAGAATGAATCCGGTTGATCGGGTCAACGACGGGGCCAGTACAACAACAGCTGGGGCGGCTAAATTATGCAAGTGGATGATGAAATCGGTTCTATATCGACAACGGACTGTGCAGACTTCGACTGTGTACGATCGTCGCCGATTGACACATTGGTCAGCAGCTAGTCCACGTTTCACTACGCTATTTGCCAGTAATCTATTCAGACATAAGTGTGATGTGTATGATCTTTTATAATGTCTGTGCTCATAAAAGATAACGAAAGAAATAACACTTACCGCTCTTAATAATACTTTCATTAAAGAGCCAGTAGCTCTTTTGGGAAAGTAATCGGGTTGTTGTGGAATTAATAGGTTGCGAGGAATGGATTTTCGATAACATGGGGGTTTTCGTTTATCTATAAGAGCATTATAATGATTACTCTGATTCCCAACTGAGTTGAGCAACTGATATTGCTGAGTCAACGATTCAATTTTCCCCTTGGCCCTTAGTTCTGTGTTTTCTTGGCAACTGGACTTCAGGAATCTTTATTTCTGATTTTTAGCGAACTTAACCTTTTTACTTCCCCAGATATCTGTTGAGGCTTGAACATATAATGTTGGTATCCATTTTTTACTTTAATCTTATTTATTAATATACGGTAATACGGTCTTCCACATTCAAGAACAATAAAATTTTAAAATTATATAATATAACAGTCCGACAGACCAGGAAACCGAAATGAGAATCAGAAGACTAAGATCCTACGGGCATATGGTAAGAACGGACTAATCAAGAAAGTCTTTCACGAAATCCGTGAATACATAGGAGGGCATGTAAAACAAATGAGAGAGAAAGTAGAAAATCAAAAATAACAAAGACTGCCTACATCTATCTCTAGAACAATATGGAAAAAAAAATGCAGAGGAAAATAAAGAAAAACTGAAGAAGAAGAAAATGAAGAAAAACTGCGTGGTCAAAAACAAGGTAGAAAAGACACACAGAAATGATGAGAAAATACTGGGTGAAATATTAGTGATTTTCGCTTCGTCTTAAAATGCCTTTTGGTGAAAAAATAAGTAAATGTACAAACAAAAATACGATAAAACTCTTATGATAAAAAAGGCTAGTTAAAAGGTAACTCTGAATCATAGTTTGCCCCAGATTTGGAAGCCTTGATTATGGAAGGAATGTGAACCTTCAGCCTAATGTTATCCCATTTTATTTCCAAGGAAATATGATACAATGCATTCAATGCAGAATAATTGAACAACGTTTTTAAAAAATCTATAATTATCAACTTTATAATTGTGAAATAATTTAAACAAATTAATATTTGTATCAGTTCAATACCTCGAGTTCCTTTAGAAATATTGTTGAGCATTGTTTCCTGAAACATTTCCAATTAAGCGCTTGTTTAATGACAGCCTTGAGGTCAAGGTAAGGTAATTCTGCTCAACCCAGCCGGGAAATTAATTGGATTAAAGTAAGAAAATTACAAAATGGGAGTTATAACAAAAAAGCTAAATGGTTGAACGCATGCCTGCTTCTGAGCTGATAAACTATGGGCCATTCCAAGTTCCTTAATTAATGTGGAGGAAAGTGGCAAAACGGAATTCCACTAATATTGTTAGTAGTTGTAACTGTAGCATCGATTTCAGTAATCTTTACAAAATAATCGCTTTTTAATAAAAATTAAAAAAAAAATACCGCTCATTAAAAAGAACTACGACATAACTCGAAAGTTGGCATTTTTGATTCAAGCCATCAGTAGCAATTGTATTTGTTGAAGGTTTTTTATTCAGGAACGTAACATCTCTCGCCACTAGCCCTGGAATTAGAGGAAATCAAAGAAGAAGAAGAACGGAATATCTGATATTCCATTTCACCATTTTTTTTATAGTCAAATTTTCAGTTATATCATATTTGAACTTAAAGTTTTTTGGGAATAATGATATAAGATAAAATCAAAAAAGCTTTAATCTTTTTAAAATTTTCTAATAATAAATAAAACAATTCGATACAATTATTACAATAGTAATGCTTTCCTTAACAATACCGAATTTATATAATTTTAACTCATACGGAACTTCCAAACCTCTATTGAAAAACAAATTTTTTGAGTTAAGACATTGTTCGTTTCAAGAAACTGTAGGCCAGTAATATCCCTAGCAATGTAGAACACTGATACCAATATTAGTTTCATTTATCGCCCGAAAGAATGCTGTATACGTCATTATTTTGCTATAACGATCTATTTCTAATACATTTTAAATACATAACTCTAATCAATTTAATTCAAATTGAATCGGTTGTTTATTTCTCGTTCGATATCTTACATCATTATGGCTTTGAAAATATTATAGTGTTTATGAGGTTATTTTACTACATCTGAAAGTTTTGTGAAATTGCAAATAAAACATAGTATTCATGTCTTATTTAAAGAAAAATAAAATATCCTAATCTGATTCATTGATTAATTCAAACCTGCTGGTACTTGGTGAATACTTATGTTTCTTTTCTGGGCAATCGCATTGTTTTCTTTTAAAACGTTAAATGAAAGGAGATGTGTTGGAGATGCTTTTAGACTGATTGGGGTCATACGAGTATCTCTAATTCTTATAAAAGGATTTTCTCTCGTTTTATAAAACAGGGTGTGTTTTACCAAGAAGTGAAGAAATTAAAACTAAGAGCTTTATTTATCGGATGGATCCACTTAAATGAAATGCTTTGTTTGTTTTTAAATTAACCTCGGCCATAATGAATAGTACTCATCTAAATTGGCCTTAATCGGTTAATCATCCTGAAAAGCTGTGACTATAATCCTCATCTGGATATCTTGGGAGTTTGCCTGATAAAGGCATAAAGATAAGTGGAAAAATAGTTGTAAATTGTTAAGGAAAAAGAGAAGATTCATAGGTAAAAATTTCTAAAGTTTTAAGGCTTTCCACTCCGAGTCATTTTTATCTGGTAAGCTGGCATTCTGCGATTCAAGCATATACTAAAAAATGATTAGCACATCTTGAAAGACTGATAGATACTTATTTTTTGTTACACTAAAATAAGTTAGAATCAGTTAAATATTCTTACTAAACAATAAAGTCCCTAAATCAACACTAATACTTTTGGAAAATAAATGAATATACACCTTACATTGATAAATATAAACATTATTATTATAATTTTTTCTACTAAAAGTCAATGCCCAATATCTCAGCTATAATTATCTCTGATTGGCATCCCATGTTTCTCTTATGCTATGTATTGTCGGCACCATGAAAGGGATGCGGAGCGGGGAAAATGTGTCATGTCGGCACACATGAAAGGGAATGTGTTTTGGACAAACAACAGACCCTTGGTCCCCTTATGGTTTTATGGTCCAAGATGGTGGAGAAGGAAGGAGAGGCTTTTGGGAGAGAAGAAAACTCTTGAAAAAAGAGGCTGAAGAAGGCACTCTAGAGATAAACGCAAAGCAGGAAGGTACTCGGGAGACGAGGCCGGAAAGAAGAAGGACGGGTACCCCGAGAGAGAAGAGCGGCCTAACGAAGCGGGCGGGGATGTCAAGGAAGAAGACCGACATGTAACCCAATCTACCCCTGTCCGCAGATCAGTTCAAGTTATTTCCTGTAATGTATTTTATGGCAATCCTTTTTATATATATTAACATCTGAATCATTAACCTTGTTGAAATTAAATAAATAAACGATCCTTATTGTAATTCTTTTGGTGCTTACATACCCCAGATACACTATTTATTTATAAATAATATATTGAAGGTATAATGGATAAGTAAATTGGTAAACACAAGAACAGACCTTTGGAAAGGAACCCAATTAAGATTAAGGGGTATAAATAATAATTTGAGTACTCATCCTAAATGAGACTCTGGCATCCCAAATATCAATATATATATTCAAGATATATTTAAGAGTAGAAAAATAGCACTTATTAAAAATTATTCGAAGGTCCTGGGTTCAACACCAGCTGCTAGCAGATTTAATCTGTCGTTAGCAGAAAGGGATGAATCCTTTGGAATCTGGGACTCTCCTGAGGCTTAATCAGCCTCTAAAATGTAGGGACCCGAAATAGGAGAAAAATCTGGTGGTTAGGACTGATCTAAGACAAACCTTCCTGCACAACCTCAGAAAATATAAAAGAAATATGTATTTAGAAATAGGAGCTAAGTGTTCGGTTTTTAATTGCAATAATAGTTTTTCTTATCCATTAAAAACTAAAAAAGAAGAGGTTCTAAAGTGACAATCGAAGGCTGAAGGTTTTTAAAATATTGTTCTCATCTTGTCTTAAAGGTTGCCGCTTCAGCTTGGAGAAGGGTCACCTCAAGGAGCATAGGTGTTAAAGATTGGTCTTTAAAGGACTGAATTTATGAAAGTAAGTAATAGGACAGAAAGGATTAATAACAATGTAATTAGAAAAATCAATAACAATTTAATTAAATGGTGTTTAAGGCCGAAGAATAATATAGGATTTCCTCTAAATTAAAATGGAAGAAAAATATTGCGTAAGTTCTTTATCTTTTTCTTTGTAATATTTCATTGAATTATTTAAAGAGTAAAAATAATTCAACGTATTGTTAAAATATCATAAACATCTCTAGTATATTTTGTATTAGCTTTTTACGCGATTCACTTTGTTTTCCGTTTCTATAAGTATAAGCATGTAATGTAATAAATGTAAAGTAATGTAAGAATGTAATCGACTATCATGATTTCGGAAGGAAAATTTCATTTTAAATGAAATAAGAAAATTCGTTACACAGACTTTATTATTATTAGATAACAAAAATGAAGCATGTGTGTACATTAAATGATGTATCAGTTGGTAACACTATGTTTAAACTTCGGTGGCTTCTATACTATTCTAAGCTTGCGCGAATAAATATCGATTACTAAAACCCAGATATTCAGCAAAACAATTCCGTAATCTAATATACAACATTTTCAGGTTTCATACTTTATTAACAAGTCTCGTTTAATATTTTATACACAGAAAATTTATATCGCTTCCGTGTTAAGTGGTCTTTATTTAGAACAATATTAGAGAACCTACACGATTTCTTGTTGTTTATTTAACATCAAAGCTAATTTATTTTACCTAAGAAAATAAAATTCATTTTTATAATTTATGTTTTCTCCTAATTAGTAAACAACAACTTATTTCTTTGCAATTAACAAATTCTTATTTTTCAAAGCAAAGAAAACTTTTTTTTTTAATGAATCAGTTAATTATTTATTACTTGTTTATGATTTCTGTTAGCTTAAAGTTGATACAAATAAAACATAAATAGAAAAGAATAAATTCAAAATTTAGGTAAAATTGGCAAAGTTACTTATCTTGCTACAATGAATCGAGTTTCAGCATTCACAGAAGCTGACGCTGTAAAAACAAGCACAACTCAGTTTGTTATCGGCGGATAAAATTTTATCCAGAATAATGATCTGAAAGTATTTTAGGCTTAATTGGAACTTTTAAGCGTTTAAATGTTGTAGAATTTATGTGAACCAATATACAAATTCTCAAGAATATTAAACCTAATTATAATTATATTTGTGTAATAATTATATATGTTTATTTAATGTATGCATTAGTTATAAATATTATAATTATATTTATATAATAGTTATGAATCGTTTATTTTCTATATACAGGAAATAATTTAGAGATTATTATTATGATTTATTTTGTAAAACTGTGTACAATAAGCTTAATTCAAAGGATCTATTTTATTTATACTTAAGTGTGTTGTGGTTAATTGTTACGCTGAAGTTGTTAAATATCCACATATTTGAACAAACTGAATATGAGAATTATAATTAAGAAACATAAGAAAAAATGATTTAAGAGTACCAGACACCGTAAAACTGATTATGTTAGTAAGAATCATAAAATCATTGAAAATGGTAATATTACAATCGTTAACGAAATTATAATTAATTAAAGACTTGCTAGATTATATTTCAATTTTTTTTTGAGTTATTAGAGCTCTAAAACTAAATATATATATATATATATATATATATATATATATATATATATATATATATATATATATATATATATATATTTCACTGAATAATGCTCCTCCTGTGTGGGACTTCATCTATCTATCCTGCGAGTTGTGAGTTATGGATGTTAGGAGAGTATGGGCAGGAAACTGATACCAGGGTGAAACTGCTGGAGAATATTCCAGCTGACTAACAATATTGTAGAGGTTATTGTTCCATCCAGGGCATCAAGCGCTTTTTCCTAAGGCACTATTATCTTAGCCTAGGCGAACCATAACTTGGGACCGACTCGTGCACAGTGAGTCTGTAATCTCATCTCTACTTAATAAGCTCATTCTTAAGTCCAGTCCATTCCGAAGAAAATTTTTACGCTATGTAAGGATTCTAAAGGACTTTAAAGAATGTTTTTGTATTTAACTATAAAGTAATGAACAAAACGAAAAATTATATAGATTATTTATTTATTTTGTAAACTGAAAATAAACTCATTTAAAAGGAAATCACAACCAAGCAATTAGTTTTTATACATTATTATTATAATATTCAGTACATGAAATATAAAATCATGCGATATATATATATATATATATATATATATATATATATATATATATATAAATATAAATTCTCTGCATAAATTAAGTTATTTATTTTAATCAAAATAACATTATTTGTATATTGCAAAAATTAATGAAATAAAAACTTACATGAAAAATGTTGATTATATAAAATACATTATTATTGTAGGAAGAAAGTTAAAAAGAAGAATATGATAGTAAATTTAATAATTGGTCTAGAGGTTTGCCTGGAGATATTCATTTTTGGATTTAAACAAAATTTATTGAATCATGGAAATATAGTATTCTTAGAATATCTACTGAGAGGCATGACTCAAGACATTCATCCGTTGTTCTAGACTGCAGAAGCTACCGAGGTGCAAGTTGTAACAGTGACCATTACTTGGTCTTAAGCAAAATAAAACAGAGGATAAATTGCGGATCAAAAAAGACTAGTGAAAGACAGACGGACCCGGTGGATATAGAAAAGTTGGTCGCGGAAGAGCGAACAAGAGAAGAAATGAGAAAGGAATTTCGAAGAACAAACTATCTGGAAATTGTTTAGTTGACCAAAAGTGGAAATCCTTAAAAACAGCAATGAATTGTGTCGTCCATAAAGTGGGACCAAAGAAGAAAGCACCGAGAAATGAATGTGAAGAAGCCATAAACCAAAGAAACCAAGCAAGATTAAAAACTCTCCAGGGAAGTACAAGGAACTCAGTTGAGGAATACATAAGGCTCCGAAAGATTGCCAAGTCTCTATGTAGGAAATATAAGAGAGAACTCGAGAAAAGAAAAATAGAAAAACTAGAAGAAAATCACAAAAGAGTGGAAAGTAGAAAGTTTTACAAAGGGCTAAAGGAAATCAAAACGGGGTATAACCAAATAACTGAGTTTATAAAAGATGAAAATGGATGTCTTGTGGGGCACATTGACCTGAAACTACAAAGGTGGGCTAGTTTCTTCGCTAAGGAGCTTAATGCAACAGAGAGAAATGAAATGGAACATCAAGAGCGGATAGAGTGCAATGAAGACGAGGTACCTCCCGACAGGGAAGAAATTAAGGATCATGAAGAATCATGAATTTAAAAAATAACAAATCCCCAGGTCCAGGCAATATAAATTTAGAAATAATAAAGTATGCAGGAGAGAACCTAAGGGAAGAAATGTACCAAATAATATGGGAATGCTGGATGGAAGAGAAGATGCCCCGTGAGTGGTCAGAATCAGTCATCTGTCCACTATACAATAATGGCTGTAAGCAAGATTGTAGCAACTATCGCCAAATATCATTGCTTAGTACTGGGTATAAAGTACTATCCATAGCCCTGTGCAGAAGAGTGAATGAGTGGGTGAAAATGTGGTTTTAGGCCAGGGAGGTCAACAGTTTATGAGAAGTCGTCCATCACTTATTCATTGATTTTCGTCAGGCATAGATAGTGTGGAGAGGAATGAAATGTACATACTGCCGTTAAAATTAATTAGGCTCGTATGAATGACTCTGAATGATACCAGGAGTAGAGTAAAGATCCAGGGAAAAAATTCAAAAGAATTCAAGGTAAATAAGGGACTAAGACAAGGAGATCCTCACTCACCCGTGATATTCAGCCTGATTCTGGACATAGCAATCAGATGTATAAAGATGATCCCAAACAGCACAATTTACAATAGATTGACGCAGCATATCTAGCATATACCGACGATGTGCTTATATCGGCCAGAATAATGCCAGTTTTATCGGGGGCTATGCAAGAGTCTGAGGGGGCAGCAAGGAGACTTGGCCTTGTTGTAAACAATGCCAAAACAAAATATATGATAACATGGATCAGTAAAGATCGATGACCTGTAATTCCCTGGATGTGAGGCCTCAGATACCTGGAAGTGAAGTTTTCAAGAAACAACGACATGACAATGGACGTCAATGCGGGCAATTACAATTACAGCGGGCAACAAGTGTTTTTATGCTCTACTGGAGGTCTTGAAATTTAGGAATCTCTCCCGGAAAAATAAAATCTACAGGACAGTCATACTCCCCGTTGTGACATACTCCAGCGAGACATGGGTCCTAACAAAAGTAGCCAAAAATCCTATTAAGGAAGGCGAGCAATTCAGAATGAGAAGTAACGCAGAATGCTAGCGGCTGGTTGGGTCATGTTGAACGCATGAAGAGACTTCCTCGAAAAATGGTGAATGATAATCTGGGAGGAAGGAGAAAACGAGTGAGACCCCGATTGGGTTGGAATATGTGGAAGAGGATTTGCGTAGGATGGGAGTGCGGAGATGGGGGAGGTTACCTTCAGATAGAGCGGAATGGAGCAGGATGTTGGAGGAGATCCAGGTCCTACAAGGACTGCAGCGCCAGACTGTGAGTGGTTGAGAATATCTATGCATAAATAAAAAAAAAAATAAAATGCAGAAAATATTTGTAGCATTATTGGGTGTTCATGAATATTTTGTTAGATTCCGATTAAAATAACAGCTTATGTGGTTAGTGCATAGTTAACTGGCGCGTGTTTCGCCAATTTTTACAGCGATAAAAATAAACACTTATACTTCTGATAAGTAATATACTTCTGTTCTACAATATAGTTTATAATCATCTAGTACCCTACCATATTACTAAATACATTACAAAATAAGCATATATTTTCAATTTATAATTTGATGATTTAACTTTAAGTTTTAAATTTATTCTTCCACATCACCACCATGGTTGAACAAGTGAATTTTTTATCTAACACATATATTTTGTTTTTAAAAACAAATATTATTATTTAACGACAATCTTGTGCTGTGGTTCCCAACAGTTTTTGTTTTACCACGCCTCCATGGTCAAATAAAAACCTTCCACACCCTCCCCATGTTCAAATAAAATTCCTTTTACCCCCATTGCTCAATAAATTGTATGGGTATACGAAAAAAAAACCCAATAAGCATTGCATTGAAAACTAGACATTCAGTTATAATTTCACAAGATATTGAACCCGGAACCTTTGTCTCACCGTGACGTGTCAATGTCTGGTCTATTGCGTTATAGTTCCCTTAATGGACATAAAAAAATCACATCGATAACATTCTCGATATTAGACCACAATATTTGATAATAAGGTGTAATCATTTAAGCTTGGCTTGCCTTATACTACTGGGTGCATTTATTATGCAGTATTAATTAGTGAGGTTTGATTCTAATTTAAAGAAATTGGATTAGCGATTGTCAAACCCAAAATTCAAATCATAATTACTAATGTACATCTTGTTGAAGAATTTAATTTTAAATTTACAAATAAAATCGATCTCATTGAATAAAAGGCCGAATCTGAGGTTGAAGTTACCTCCTAAACTGACGGCTTTGAGGACAGCAAGGATCAAACTATTGGATACGACATATTCCAGCTAAACGATATTGCTAACCTCCTTCTGAAAAAAAGATAAAGCGATCAAGGTTATGAAAGTGCTGTCTATCTCTTATCTCTATCCCTTTATATCGCTGTCTATCCTCCTGCGATAGAAGGACATACTGCCTGCTCTGAAAGGAAGACCTACCTTGAAAGGAACGGGTACGGAGGAAAAAAAGGGGGATATTTCCTTATAAAGATCAAATATTGGAATACTACGTGGAAAGTTATCATCATGATAGTTTAAATAAATAAAAATAGCTATATTAATTAACGACATTAGAAATTATCGAAAAGGACATCTAAATTCAAAAATATATTTTTCATTATTTCAAAATTTGCTTTTCAGTATGCATTAAACATTTGTGATTAGAGTCACTTCTTTGAAGCGAAAAACTCATATCTCGTTAGTTCTTGCTAATAAAAATATTTTATTTCTTCTATTAAATTACACGATGGAGTGAAATCTTGCGAAACACATCATGGAGGTGAAAATCAGTTCATACTTCTTTTTTTGTTATGTGCTTTGCGTACAACGTTTTTATTAGTAGCTCATTGTCATATCAGTTTGAGGACATTTCACTAAAAACTAATACAATATTATGAATTTATACTAAAATGTTTTATGGAGATTATTTTATAGATGCCTTTGGTAGATATTGTATGATTTATTGGAGCTGAAAACCTTTTTAGGTAGAATTGCTAGGCAGGTTGGTGTAATTATTCTTATCATTCTATTTAAATGTCTAATAAACTATAATAATAATAAATAAACCTTGAGCTGTTCTGAGATGAAATATGTAATAAAACTAAGCCAGCACTTTTAAAACTTTATATTATGAGATAATTCAGATTTCATTCTCTAAAAATTGAATAATAGCCGCACAGGTATTCTAATATGGTAGAACTGTGTAAAACTTTTTCCATGTTGGATCCGCAAGAAACGACCGACTACATAGAATAGAATCGAAAAGTAACTTTCTTCTTAATTTAAAAATACATAATTAAACGAATAATAGAAACAAGTAATTAAACTGGTGGAATGCAATAATTTCTTTACTTGATGTACATCTTCTTAAAAAAACAAAATTAAAACAACTAAATAACACAATACATTATTCTATACATTTCATTCTAAGCAAATGACTAACCCGCTTTGAGGCCATCTTTTTGGGAAGCTAGGAGACGTTGGAAGCAAGGATTTACCAACTGTTCCAGATGCAGAATAAATGATTCTTCCACGACCAGGGATAGGGTCTTACCTGCGCTAATGGAATATCAGCCAAGATATGCGAAGTGTAATAAGAACTAATTAAACTCCATATCTTTGAAGTCAACTAGTTGGTCAAGAAACAACGATCCTCTTCAGAGTAGATACATGAAGATTGAAATGGTATGACCACTTAAAAAGAATGACAGAGGGACGATGGCCAAAACCAATATTGTACAACGGAAAGAGGAAAAGAGGACGACCCAAAAAAATATGGTTGCAGGATGCGGAGGAGATCATGGCAGCAAGGGGTCTTAGAGAAGGGACTAGCTGGGTCGAGATCTGTAGCGAGACCTTTTAGTTACATATACCAACTTCTAAAAAATCGTTAGTGAAAAAAATCTTTGAAGGATGGTTTTTTTTACATACGACTACTAGAGAATAAATTATGAATACTTGCTAACGTATCATCAGGTTTGAAAATGAAGAAAAAATATTATCTCATCTTCTTTGAACGCTATCGCTATTTTATCAAAAGAGAGATTTATTTAAAAGATAGAGTATAGATACCTCCTCTGTTTTGTTCTCCTTTATCTCTTCATATGCTATTTTACCTTAAATATCATATTTCTTTCATTTAAGTTTTATTTAATTCTATAATTAACTATTTTTGCGCTATCACTGAAACAAATATTTATACATATATATGCATATATATATATATATATATATATATATATATATATATATATATATATATATATATATATATATATATATATATAAATATATTTTCATATTTCAAAATCACTAGTTTTCAATCCGATAAGCCACCCGTTACCATGTGTGGCAACCTAACCTTTATTGTCTAAATTGTTTATTAAAAAATATACATTTCAATTTGATAATTAACTATTATATAAATATCCGTCATCAATCAAAATTAAATATTCTCAATTCTCATTAAAATATGTCATTACTAATCTTCATGATCCATTAAATATAGTAGGGAAGGTTATTTTTCCGTTGAATAAAATTAAATCTTTCAAAAATGTACATAAAAAATGTACCTACATACAATTTTAATTCCTCAAAGAAAATTGAAAACATTAACTTTTGATAAAATTATCGTCTTAATGTTTAATTTATTTGTTAAACAGTTGGCAACACTGGGAGGTAAAGGCTTTTCTGATTTTTTATACTCGTTTGCACAGATTAACAACAAAATAGACTGAAAAGAATTACTCATTGAATTAGTTCGAAAAGAGCCTTGATTGTGTCATCAAAGAAATAAATATTATCACAATTGAGAAAATTAAATCATTATATAAAACTCGAATATATCAAAAGACAATAAATTCTTTTTTTTTTATTGAAAAACAACTAAATTATTTATTTATAGTCATACAGCAAGACAAAAATATTCTAATATAGTAATATTACCTCATTGTTATAACATTTGGTTCTTTAAATTTATAAAATTAAGATTATTTATTAATTATTTTTATATTATAATATATATAAAATATAAGAAATAAAAGAATAAAGTTAATACTATTTAATTCGGAAGGCAGAGACTAGTTTCACTACTACCGGATTGAAAAGAATAGAATCGTGTCGGATCTGATCCACTGTAGGCACTCACTGCGTATTTCAGTTATTTGTTTTTTCATCCCATCATCCTATGTGATAGAATAGGATCGCGTCGCATCGCATCGGATCCAATGTAGGTGCACCCTAACCCATAAAATAATAAGGTAAGACCAAGACAAAGAGAGAAGGAGGGAAAGAAAGAGAGAGAGAGAAGAGAGAGAGAGAGAGAGAGAGAGAGAGAGAGAGAGAGAGAGAGAGAGAGAGAGAGAGAGAGAGAGAGAGAGAGAGAGAGAGAGAGAGAGAGAATGATAGGAAGGGTCTAGAGTATGGTATATACCATAGTCTGCCATACCTGCCTTACCAATGTTGTATAAACAGAGTTTCTCTTTTTTCACCCTTGCTTATATGAACCTAAAGTTTTTAACATACTGATAGATACATTGAGAACCTTTTGAATTTGTTTTTTAAATATTCATATAGAGCTCTGTTTTAAATTAAAAATAAAATACTTCCGATAAAAAACATTTGATAAAGGGATCGACTTTTTGAAATTTATTAAGTACACAAAGAGTTATTGAACGCACAACTTGGAGCGGAGGATAAAGGGATCTTCTTATCTTCAAGGCTCCAGATCCTTGAGGACCCGCGGAAGGTGGCTCCTAATCCTCCATCAATTTTCTTAATTGCCCCGACAGTCGAGGGCCCTTGAAGATTTAATTGAAAAGTCGATCTAATGGAGAACCTTAAGGGTCGGGGCATGGATTCTGTGCCTCTGATTAGTATTACAGTATAATTCCCTAGAGCATATTCATGTTAAGTAGGCGATCAATCTAGTACTTGACAGAGAATAATAACTCGGGTTATATTTCTAAGATTATTTTATGAGCGATTTAAAGGTCCTAATTAATGGTCCTAGTAGTTGTATAATGAATAAAAATCGATTGAACTGAGCTTATAATTAATTATTGTTTTAGAAATTTGAAATGAACAAGTCTTAAAGACATTTTAAAATTCAAAAATTGTATTTCTTCATTTTTATTCTTTGGTGCAGTTAATGTAAAGAAAAGTATGAAATAATTTGGATGAAAACGTTGTTGAGTTCTTTATGGCTTGTTGAAATTCGGCTATGGTCGAAAACAATACTAATCTGTTAACAGCCAAGGGCCGAACTTCGGGATTCGATTTACTGAACCCAAGGCTCTTAACGGGTTATATTAGTGCAGGTATTTTTCCTGACTAAAGAAACAGATTAATCAAATAACGAGGCATGCAATTGGTAATTAATTGCAATCCTTAATCCACAACTTGTAGTGTCTTTTATTTTTATCTTTTAGTTAAACAGTTACACACTATTCATAGATCACTTTTGCCTTAACAAATCTGCTATTCATGTTGCTTTCCCCTCTTGTATGTGGTCTCGTATTATATACTGTAAAGGAAGCCTAAATACAGTAATAAAGTAAAATTGTAAGTAATATTAAAACAAGTTTGTCAGACGTATTTATTAATACATATTTATAGATTTATAAATATTTATTGGAATTAAAGTAATTTTAATAGTAATTAACCCTCCTAATACCGGGTGAAAAAAGTTACACGTAATACCAGGTGGGGTCGCTGGAGGACCCCATTTTTTCTACCATCAGCTATGATGATATCATTCATCTAAGAGTCATTGCTTATGATTTTGACAGAATGGGGTTTTAGAAAAGCAATAGCAACCATTTTGAACTATCAAAATGTATAATTTTATTTATTTTGAAAAGAACTCATTTTTAGTGAACAACAAACTAGTTTCAAGGGAACCTAAATTACCTACTTACAATGAATGCATCCATATTCTCTGCTTCTGTGTTTTTTACAAATATATTTATTGCAGACATTACAAACAAGGTTTACTTAGTGTCATTTTCTCATGTAAGTAATACCTTACCTTCTTTTCACGTTTTCTGAATCATGGGTGCAGCGAATTGTTTTTCGATTTCAAGAAAAAAAAATCGTTGTTGATAAGCTTCCGTTCCATATGTAGATCAATCCAAAAACGAATGCATTTACTGCAACAATATCAGATTCATAAAAAGTGCGAAAGGCCTCCTTTTAGTTTTCCGCTGACAAGTATACTCACTTACCATTCTGTCAAGATTTTCCACTCCTCATTTCGTGTCATGGTCAATGATGTCAGGCTTTTTCTCAATATCATGTTCGAGGATGTTTCCGATACGATAATAAGCTAATGACAGCAATTTTGCAAGAAGAGTAGAAAAAAATTAGTAATTTCATGAAACAGTTATTTTTTCATTATTCGTATTTTTAGATGGTTAAATGGTCCAAAAACAAGTTATAATGCGTAGAAATATTCACAGGAAACGTTAGAATTCAGGTATAAAATTAACAAAGGAATAATAAATAAGAAAAGTATCTTGGGGTTACAAGTGAAACTACTTAAGTCTAAATTATGAATTTTCAAATTATCTTTCAGAATTACTTGGCTACAAAAATGAGATATTTTTGCTGATGAAGCCCACTAAGTCCTATTATTATTCATTATTTTGAAATGAAAACTACTTTAGCCGCGGGGATGCTCGTGGCTTGCTTGAGACTGGATTCACGTTGTGGCCTGTATATGAGTTATACCATCTATTTGACGATCTCAAATAATATAAAGATGAAAATTCGATTGATAAAAGAATAGTAGTATAAAACTAAAAGGTCTTTTAATATTGTAAATTTTATACTAATGTTATTAATTTCAGTTTATAAATGAAAATTCAGACTGTGATTTATTCAAAAATTAAAAAAAAAAAATAATCATTCCGAAATTTTGAGATTTCATTTCTGTCAGCAATCCTCATGACTGCTCACTTTAAATGTTTTTAATGTGTCATAATCACACTAAGTCCTTCGGGGTTTGTATCAGCGTTTTCTCAAACTAAGTATATTTCACAGTTGATCCCACGCTATATTATAAAAATGAAATATTTCCAGATATTTTAGTGGTCAGGGGGGAACTGATACTACTGAAATAAGAACGTAGATCTTATGCTAGGCGAATTTGTTATTTGGATGTAAAATTAACATGGTGAACATTGACATAACTGTAATACTTCAAAAAAGAAAATAATATTGTTCTAGTAAGCGGTGACCTGGATGCTAACGAAAGGATGATTTAGTGGGACCTCGGTGGCTAATAAATCCTAAGACAGGTATTATATTTCCTGAAGCCGGCTCTAAACTGCGACCCTAAGACTCTGCGGAAATATTAAAGCCCTTCTCGTTTTTCACCCCCACCTCGCCCCCCCCCCCTCCGCGCCGGCCCAAACCTCAAAGGATATCAAACCTCGGGCCGAGGCTACCAATCCCATTCCAGTTGTTATCCAGGCTATTTTATTCGTCTGTCCTTCCCACGTCTCCTCCCATAAACTGTTTATCTGAAGAGTGGGAAGGTGGAGTTTACTCTCCAGGTCCCAGAATGTTTTGAACCTGATCAAAAAAGAAAAAAAATCACCTTCTGAAAAAGTAAACCATTTGACTAAAAAATAAATATTCATAATATTACCGGACCCCTCGCATGCAACTGATAATTAGTGATAGTGATACGTTGTCTCCACTCACAGAAATGATATTTTTTTTGGGGGGGTGAAAACTTCTTTAGCTTCATTTAGCAACTTTTGGTGGGAGGAAAACTTCACCTTCGCATCATCAACATGCTCAACATTTTCGTGACGTATTGCGCGAGACTGTTGACGCCTAGTGGCCTGGGCATTCTACAATTTATTTAGTTTAACTTAAATTTTAAGGTTAGAATTTCATTGATATAAGAATTATTATATTTAACTAAAAGGTTGTTTAATAGTTGTGCAATTAATAATAATGATTTCTCAAAATACCAATAACCAGTCGAGTTTTTCAATTCCCCTAATAGATTTAAAATATATTTTTTATTTGATTTGCTTTAAAGTCGCTTCGACTGCTGAGGACATTAGCAACGACTGCTCTTCTTATATTTCTTGGATTAAATTTCTGTGTTATAAGTACATCAGAGTCCTCTGAAGTTTATTATTATCTATGAACGGTTAGCACAATTTTATAATTTAATTTGTACTATTTTTGAAGTGATTGAAAGTACGAATAATCAGGTATTGTTGAACTTAACTATGGCAATAACACAATGAAAATACAAATACAAGGTATAATTAATATAGCTATATACTAATTATTATTTAAGTTGTTGCTATTTTGTATTGAACTTGTACAGCCCATCATATGTTTTGATTATTAAATGAATTACTTAAATGTTAATGATTTAAATTCACAAATTTGAAATTTAAATAATGCAGGCTAAAATTTATTAACATGTAAAAACTCATACAAGACTGAAAGGACAAGAAACTGCTCGACGTTTTCTCCTGCTTCAACATTTACTGGACAAACGCTCTAAGCTCCCAATAAATTACAAAAGACTCATTTACATGACAGTTACCAGACCTATTTGGACATACGGGGTTGAGCTTTGGGGCTCTACTAAACCATCCAATTCATCTCGTATCCAATCCTTACAATCCAAAATCCTTCGTAAATCCTTAATATTCCTTATTATATCACAAACAAACTCATCGATCAAGATCTTCATATCCCATATGTTGCATATTTGGCCCAAACTAGATAGTATTCCTGATAATCCTCCATGGCGTCTGAAAAGAAGATGACCTCGAGACCTTCTACTATAGAACTTTATTGGAGTGCTACCGATTGTGGAGAAACTACTCACAAGTGTTTTTTTTTTTTTTATGCCTTTTGTTCATATTAGCAAATTTACTTGTTGTAATATTATTACAGTTGTAAATATCAATAAATTATTCTAAAAAAATATGTTAAAAAACGCATTTATTCCAAAGAATTGTGTTTACACTTCTGTCAGTATTTCTGTTGGTTTTTGGCGTCTCTCTTTGATTTCAGTCTCTTTGCCTATTATAACTCAGGAAGAGATATCATCACAGATAAGGTAAATGAAAATCAAAAGTGCAAATTATTTTATGTTTTAATTGATCTGTATGATTAATATTTATTTACTTATGTAGCAGTAACATTTTTTCGGAACCGAAAAAACTCCCAGCGATATTACTATTTAAGAAGGTTACGACTTGAGGCTTAAAATTAAATATGTGATTCGTGTTCCTCATTTATTAAAATATTAAATGCAGGCATGGTATTTTAATATGATATACACGTAAACTGGTTATGATAGTCAGTTCAAACGTAAAATTGGAATACTATTTCACGTGAACCCTTTCAGATATCAGAGCATTTTTATGGGAAGACCGTGCAGTGTAGAAGAATGGTATATCCCAGCGCCTTAGCCGGGTCGATAAAACAGAAAGAACCATTGATATAGGTAATTATTGCATGTAGTGCAAATATATTATATTAAGGTATTTAATTTGTAATAAACCAGTAAAACGAAAATTTTTGTTATTATAGTATATTATAATATTATTAGCATTATAACAAATGTTTATATAAAATATTTAAAATACTACTTATCTCCAAATAGTGGTCATATTACAGTCAGAAATAGACCAAGAATATATATTTAATGTAATGTAACGAACATAAAAGTAAAAAAAAAAAATTAAACTAACAAAATAATAATAATAATAAGGCTTAGCAAATCCGGAGGCTCGATGGCGATACCACTAATCTCTGCTTACGAACTTTTGTCCATGGACCATTGCCCAAACCCAAATTCTCCAGATCATTCTAAAAGCAACCTTCCTTCCTACTCCTCGGTCTACCCCTCTGAGGTTTTCCAGTCAGTAAAACGCTTATTAACATCTTAAGAATTCGTTCCTTACTAATCCCATTAAATTTACAGGCCAATCTTAATATTCGTGACGCAATCATTTGAATAATATTTACTGGATGCATGCTTCGCTATTCCGCAGGTATCGTTCTCATCCTTTTTTGGATCGAATATTCCACGTAAAACCTTATTTCCGAATTACTGAAGGCGTTGTTCATCATTCAGTGTTAGCTGCCAAATCTCACATGGGTGAAGAAGAGTTGGAAGGATGATTATTTTATAAATTCTTATTTTTAGATTTTAGGACAAAATACACGAGCTTAGTAATGTCGAGACCGAAAGAAATGCTTTATTATCAACAGTGCTGTCAAATTATATTGGATTGCCTTAATACACAGCATACTGATCAATCCAATCGGACATAATGTACATTAAAATTTGTTTAATTAGTGAACAGTTATGCTAATTATTTTAAAATTTGTTTGTTTAAAATGCATACTTAAAAACTACAGTACAATTCTTAATTGTTTTCTACTTTCTTTTCTTTTTCTTTTTTTTCATATACAAGAAAATAAAGAAAATACAAACCAGATAAACGTACAATTTATGAAGATAAATAAATTTTAAAAAAACTATTAAAAATAACAGGCCTTTCCCGCCTTAGTTCCCTCTTGGATTTCGTTTTATAAAGTTACGTTAGACCCTAAGTACTTGAACTTCTCCACTTGTTTGAAATTATTCTTTCCTCAACAATATCACCAAACTTTTTTTCCGTAAACGCAAAAGTGATGAGAAAATGTAAGAATACTTATATATATATATATATATATATATATATATATATATATATATATATATATTTATATATTATATGGATACTTGTCACAAAATAAAAAAATGTAATAAATATGTTTTCATTAAATACTCTTTCAGGTTTCCACGGCCATTATTTATACATAAAACTTCACTGGTTTCTGGTTTAGACCATGTTAAAATTTTCTTCGCATATAGAAAATTTTAACATGGTCTAAACCAGAAACCAGTGAAGTTTTATGTATATGTTTTCATTGTTAGAATCATTCTTATTATTCATGAATTATGTATGATATCGTAATTAATTTTTAGAAACTTGCGAATTAGAACAGAGCTTGACAAGATCCTTAATCCTATAATAGTTAAAACATTTTCCATTGGTGAGAGATGACTGGGAGCAATAAATATCCGTTCATTCGGAACGGAAGGAGTTACTAGATAAGTATATATCAGTAGTTCCCATCGATGCGCGAAAGGCCATTGCTTCCGGAAAGGTCATGGTATATCACTGGATGATAATAGGCATTCCGATCGACATTCGGCACTACACTAACTAACACTACGTCTTTACTCAACATTACCATTTTCTTACAATAAGATAACAGTTTGATTCGTGATTGCAAAGCTAATTATTTAAATGTATGAGTTTCATAAACTTTATTAATTACTATACCAGCCACGAATAATGATGATTTGATAGAAATTTTCAACTCAGGTAGAGAATCCTATACATGGCGATACAGTAAAATTTCTTCTGCCTTAAAGTTTTGACAAGGTGATTTGCCCAACTTTTTCATCTCTGCCAAGTGAAGCACGAAACGTGATAGACATCATGGGATGTTTGGCATATCGTCTAAAATGTCTAGTCTAGTCTAAATCTAGAAAGTTGCTTATTTGTCGTCATTTTATGCTACTATGGCGAATAGAACAATGCACCAGTGGTTGGTTTTCATTTATAAAAATCTAAATGACAATTAGTTTGGTATGAATCGATTAAGCAAGCAGTGGATGTGCGAAACGGCTACACTAAAGAGTTGCTACGAAGTCTTATAGGGTAGAGGAGAAGGCTAGGGTTTTGGCATGAAATTTTAATTGTCTCTTGAGCTGATCCTTGACATTTTATTTACAGTTGTCGAGACAGTGTTTAGTAGAAAATTAGCAGTGACACTTTCATGAATGCTGCATTTAAGTAAATAATTAAAATATATGCATTCAATACTTACAAAGAAATGTACTTTATTACTTTTGCTACGTTAAATGCATATATTTTAATTATTTCGTTAAAGGTAGGATCCATGAAAATTTCACTTTACACAAATAAATTCAAAATGAAGTAACTTCGGCGAGTGGTCGGTAAAACAAAGTTGGACCGTGTTTGGAATAGGACAGTAAGGGACAACATACACGCGCTCGAAATAAAGACTTCCATTGAAAACAGGCAGTTGAATTGGCACGAGCATGTTTCTCGCAAGGACGAAGAACAGCAACCATGGAAAGTAATGGAAACCTAACCATTGGGCAGAATGCCCCGAGGTCGCACAAGGATCTTTTATCAAGAACGTATACAAAAAATAGGAGGAAGAAGGGGGGATAATCGGTCCCAGATGGAAAGAATTTTTCAAGACCGAGAAAGATGGCTCCGATGTGTATAGGCTGCACTACGCTGAACTCCAGATGAGAAGGAAGATAAAGAAGAAGAAGAAAAAAATGTGCTGAATCAGTTAATGCAAGTTGATTCTCATAAACTCGATAAGAAATCTCAGAAAAAATACATCAGAGATGATGTAGATCACATTATTAGATTGTAAGGAAGTATACAAATTTATTTTTAAAGCATAAGGAACACAAATACATTCACATATTGTAGCTTTCAAAACAATAACGCCTAAGCATACTTTGTGCGATGATACAGGAGAAAAAAAAACCGCGCCGACACTGTAGACTTGGATATTTATAATATATTTTTTATCAATACAATTTTGGAACTGTTACTAAAGATTGAAGAGAAATAACAAAACAACATTCCTGCCATGTTGCTCATCTTAATACGTACGCTACCGTTACTAACTCATTTTCATCCACAGTTGTAGATAGGCGGTATTGTTTTGACAGCGACGATATGTTTATCTCAAAATTCTTTAGATGTGATAATTGTGAATCAATAAATTGGAAAACAGTCAAACATTTGGATGATTAAAATGTGTTAAAGAAAAAAGTTATTAATAAACAATTAATGTCTCATTTCATTGTGAGGGCACGCAAGAGAGAGAGAGGGGGAGTGTGTGTGTGTGTGTGTGTGTGAGAGAGAGAGAGAGAGAGAGAGAGAGAGAGAGAGAGAGTAAGAGAGAGAGAGGGGGGGGGAGAGTGAGTGATCGGGCGAGGGGTGAGAGAGAGATCTCATATTCTATTTTCTGTAAGCTTCCTAGATTTGGCAGTGACATGCAATCCGGCTGATACTTCAAATCTGTGGACGTTTCCTTTATTGCTGTTCGCCAATCAAAGGAAAGTTGTTCTCGCCGTTTCAGTTTCAACATTCAACAGCTACACAAATACATGATTAGTTATATAAAAAATTTAGAAACTTTAAAGTCCTGTGTTATTTCAAATATCCTAGTTTATCTTTGAAGATGCTGTTACTTAGGGCTCTACTCTTGGACCCATGTAGACATGAAAAAGGTCAGGTAGAAAACGTGGGACTGGCAAGGGTACCTAGAGGAAAGCTTGAGATAGAAAAACGCAAGAAACATGTTCAAATCAATTACTATATTCAAATATCTACACCCAACCAATGCTTTTTACCAATAATGCTAGTGACTGATAAAATAATATAATAGACACCGTAACAAACTGTTGAGACAAAGCTCGTATGTTCAGTTTTCGGAATGTATGTTGTGATTGGAAAAGAGTTCGCAACTAGAGTGAAGTAATAGGAAGAAATCCAAACTATTACAATAAAACTTACTCACCATAGAAGTAACTCAGGCTGCTTCGGCAATAAGACCCTTATGCCTAGACGAGTGCACTTGGACGGCCAAAAGGGGTTTATAGCGCCCTTGCGAAGTGTGGTTTCTGTAGTCTGGAGTTCTTACTGTCGAATCTACACATTTTTGCAAGTGAGCCGGGCATTAAACTGGTGTAAAAACATAAGTAAGAATATGGACGTAAGGCGAAGAACTTGGACATGAAAATAAGACTCGCGAATGATTTAGCTGGGCAACTGGAGGCAGAAGAAAGAGATTAAAAAGGCAATGGATGATCAAGAAAATAAATGCAGAATTGAACAAGCCAGAAGTGCATTCACACAAACGAAAGGGCTGCTAAGCGACCCACATATCAACATGGGACTTAGGATTCGGCTACTCAAATGTTATAATTGGTCAGTACTACTATATGGTGCAGAATTATGGACACTCACAGTCCCTATCATAAATAAATTAGAGGCTTTCGAGATGTACACATACTTAAGGATATTAAAAATTCCCTGGCCCGATCATGTAACAAATAGACAGGTCATTTGGGACAGGATCATTTAAACCAAGAATTAAGGAGAGATGTCTTGTTTCATAATGAGATTATAGTTTCTTTTCTTAAGAATGTTTCATTTAAGTCCAACAGATGGTAGACAATCGGTTATCATGAAGTTAGGTGAAACCAGAAATGCATGATGTAAATAATTATATTAAATGATGCTTGCTATTAGTAGTTTTAGAAATAATTTTGCTACCAATGTTAGTCGGCCATGGGACCAGCATTGATTCCGATGAAAATTACTGCTTTATAGTTTTTGTGGTTGATATAGCTATAGATGTTATCCATTATCTTGAGTTTAGAAAAAAATCTATTTTGCATATATATTAGTTTAAGATAATTAAGAGAGACAATAGATTAGATTTCTCGCCTCTGAATGTTTAATTGAAATTTTTAATATTTTTTGCAAACGACAGAGTTATCATAACTTTATCTCTGATTTGATATTTTAAAAAATCCTTATTTATTATAAGCTTGTAACAGCTGCAGTGATTATTATTCTAGTGCGGTTTTACTTTGGCAGTAAATCAGTTTCTTCTTTGGCCAGTGCTCTGAATCACTGGAGCGTCCCCGCTCTAAGGTTTTTATCTTCAAGTTAAATATAATACGGGAGGAGAAGACCTCTAGTTCTGTCGTCCAGAAGTAATTCCATTCTAAGCAGTCGCCAAGTTATAGCATCATAAAGCCCCCGCTTCTTTAAACTTAAGCTGTACCTTTTTACGGCTTGTTTTCTGAACAACGTCTTCTGAAAAATGCGATATCCTGGGTAAGATGGTAATAATAACAATCATTAAAATGAATGAAAACATAATAAATATTTAATGATATACAAATTGTATGAATAAAGATAAGGAAATGATAGAAACACATAGTATACAACTATTTTTGAACTGATAAAACTTAATTTGAGAAAGATGTAATTAATAAAACACTAATTCGTAATTTCCGTACATTATTTACAATTAAATTCTTATATGTTGATGATGTTGCAGGAGTGGACCGAGGTTTTGAATCGAAGAAAAATTGAGAATATGTACGATGGACAGCGGCATTGGATAACTGTAAAGAAGAGATGCGAAGTAGAATTTTAGACGGACCTATTTCTCTACCTTATTTTATTATTAAATTTTTCGAAAAAATATTTGTATAAAGTTATAGTTTAGCAAATTTCTGTCTTCATGTTTTCCTTATGATGTACAATAATCCTTTTCAAAATTATTTTAAACATTTATTTTTAATTCTAAACATTTAAATTTCATTCACAAAGAATAATGTTTTTTTAATTTATGACTAACGTTCATTTTAAAATAGAATAGAATAGAAAAATAATTTTAGTTTGGGACCAGGTCCAATAAGAATAACAAAATTGTACAGAAATTAATAAAACTATATCTGATCAAACAGCTACATTATTGGAATACTGCAATATTTACTTACTAACATGTAACATATGTCATATGCTGTGATAGAGAATAATGTATAATATATATATATATATATATATATATATATATATATATATATATATATATATATAAAACAAAAAAAAATAATAGAATACAAATTTACAATGACAGAAATTGGATTATGGAAAAGTAAACAAGTAGATAAGAATACCTAATAGTATCATAATAAATTGTGTTGAATTTAGCTATTTATTTTTATTGATTAAAGGACATCTGTTTCGAATTTAAGGAGATGTAGGAATAGTTTGGATTTGAATATGGATATACAAGATGAATGACGGATATCAGGTGGGCTTGAGTTCCAAAGAGAGGAAGGATCGCTCAAAAGTTTTGGTTCTGTGGGAACGGGTAGGTCGGAAAGGCATTATGTGCCCAGGGATTGGATAGAAATTTTGAATTGTAGATTATAAATATGAGATGGATGTTGTGAGTTGATGGTTTGGTATAATAAAGAACCTAAGAAATAGAGTCTACGGATAGAAAGGAGGAGCCACTTTAATTCATGATAGAGGTGGGACACATGAGACTTTCTCGGGACGTCAATGACAAACCGAAATTAGCAGTTCATACTTCGTCTCAGTCTTTCAGGGGACGGAACCCTGATTGAAGTGGATCGAGGAGTTTGGACTATTCCAGAAAATTTGACATTTAGGACTGAACTATTCTTTCAAGAGCTTTGGAAAGGTTAGAGAGAATAGAGATTGGACGAAAGTCGTTTGGGCTTGAGAGATCGGATGATTTGTTAATAGGATGGACTATTGCTTTTTTCCAGGAAGAAGGGAAAACTGCATTTTGTAGGGAAACATTGTAAATGTAGAGAAGAACAGGCAGATTTTTAGGAAGGTATATTTTAAACAATTTGACGGGAATACCGTCAGAACATACGGAATTAGAGGGGGATATCATTAGGGAGGAGATAAGGACAGTGGGTGATATGCCAGAGAAATAAAAATTGTTGTAGTTTCATGATGGTACTATTGAGAAATTGGGAGAAGTAGATTATGAGTTGTTAGTGGAGGAAGACAAAAAATGTACATTCAGTTAGTCAGCAGAAACCGGAAAGACTACAGGGGTAGGGAATTTATAAAGGGAGAGTTTGTGAAGGATTTTCCATTTGAATTTAGGATCGGGTGCGAAGGAAAGAGCTTCATGAAAGTATTTGGATTTTTGGATTACTGTAGAGTGTGTTAAGTTCCGAGTCCTGAACACTTGATATTCGTCAGTCTTGTACGTCTATAGTGTCTGCGAGTTGCGTCGCGCTTCATTTGCAGTTCTTTCATGTTTTGACACATCCAGGGAGCATGTGACAGATGGAGGGTCGAAGTTTTAAGAGCAGCATGGGTGACCAGGCTACTAATAGGATAATAAGACGTGAGTGTATCAACAGGTGAGTTGTTATAGTAAGACAAGAATAGATTTCGTTTCAGTTCAGCGATTCAAGGAAGGCAGAATGCTCTCACAACTGATATCATCTGGGTTACTAAAGGAAAGGTTTAAGATAGTAACTTCAGAGTTTGGATATTATATGAAATTTGGATTAAGTCATGAGAGGAAGGAAACGGGACTGGCAAATGGGAAGAGGAGGGTAGCTTTTGAGGAGAATCGATGACGAATAGATCAAGCAATGTATCTGATCGATAAGTATCATGAGTAGAAGAAAATAGAACAATGGAGAGATTTAGTGAGGGAAAGAGATTTTCCAGGTATAGAGTGTCATTGGATTTGGCAAGGAGGTTTGAAATTGCCAGAAATAATGATCTTTCTTACTATTTTTCTTCTATTTTAATGGTGGCCGAATTATTGAAGGCAAATTATTGTCAGCAACTCATATTTTCTGATATTGTTTGAGACATGAGAATAATTGTTTTTCCTATCGCTCATGTCTTACTACTATTGAGCTTTTAATTAATATCTTATACAACATTTATTAAAAAGGTTTAAAGGTCACGGTGAAAAAATAACACTTACTGTCGAGATATTTATTTACTAGATCGATGGATAGAGAGAAACTGTAGAAGCCAATTAAAGTGTTCAGGCAATTAAACAATTTTCTAACAATTAAATATATTAAAAAAATACTCCGAGAGAAACCCAACAGACGGACAGAGATAACCAATGGTTTTGCCAAAGAAATATAAAAAAGAACTGCAAAATAATGAACTAGAAAATAAGTATTAAATTTGTATGCATATAAATATAGATAACAAATAGAAAATTATAAATGATTTAGGCAGTGGCAAATCAAGTTCACAAAACCTCTTTGCTCTGAAGCTTGTCATAATGAACGGATATTCTTGTTTTTAAAAATATACATTTTGACCAAATCAGATATTATTACGTAAAAACGCGGTAAAAATATTTAGATATTTATAGTTTATTAATAGAAATCTCTCCTTGAAACATGAAATTTTGAGCAATCCATCGTTTTTATCATATCACCTAAATTGAAAAATCATAGGCGTCCACTGACGTAATTTTTTTCTTTCTTACGCAATAGGCAGACGTTTAAAATTATCGAAAGAAAAAAAAAGCATCCACCCACATTGAACCTAAAACGCATTGGTCCGAGAAAATCTTGAAATTTCATTTATTTCGATTCGTTTAAAACTACTTACCTTAATGAAAATACTATGTTCATCCAAGAGTTTTCAATACACTTGTGTAAATCATTCCTTAACTTCAGACATTAAAGACTGGTTTAATCTTGAATCAATTTTATCAGACTAAAGTAACAATATAATTAAAGAGTATTTGCTACTAAGTATACTATTTCCCATTAGTATAATCAATTTAGCCGGAACCAAGAACAAGCGGATATTACAGTACAACCTTGGATATTGTACAAAATTTTATTGTGATATATAACCGTATAAAATTATTTAAAAAAAGGCATACATATCTGTATTGATATTTTTAAAAGCTGTGGAACAGTAAGAGTTATGTGCCCGTTTTTATTCTAAGAATCGGATTAAGTGAAAAATAATGCTTTATTAGACAATTTAATGTCAAATACGCTCGATTGGACATTTTGAACACGAATAAAATGATGCTAGTACCTAAAATTTATTTATTTACTTATTTATCAACTACTATAATATCCTGAAACATGGAAGAGTTTATTGTAGTTTCAATCTTACTTAAAGTACTTCGTACTTACTTTAGTAGTTCTACTTGATTCTACTACTTCTAATTTTTAGTTAAGGATAAACATAATAAAACACTAATGTATTTACAAGATAACGATGATCAAGAATAATTGGTACAATTTAATAATCATACATTATATTGTTCATGATAATATGAGGTAGAAGAAAGTTCGGGATGACGCTAGTAAAAGGGAAACGGATGTAACAATGCTACAGGAAAAACCAGTGAGTTAATTAAATTCAAAAATAAGGAAAGGATGACAAAGTGCTTCATTAACACAGTATTTTTTATGACACATAAAACTGTCAAACTTTTCGATAAACAAATATTTAATTTTGTCCCTTCCAGTGACGCGCCTGGGAAAGGGGGCAGGGCCTCCCGACCTCCTGCTTTGCCTTTTTTCCTGGAGAAGAAGCTTAGTTCGGAGACCCAGGCAAATTGTAAACAGGGTTTGAATGTGTACATTATTCTTTAATTTTTATTTATTTATTTTTTTTTATCTATACATTATTTTATTATCATTTTTGCATTTATTTCCTTTTATTACCGCATGTATATATTTTTCCACATATAATTTTATTACATTCACTTATTTTATTTTTTTTATATCATTTTTTGTTTTATTATGGAATGGTAACATAGCACCATTACTCATTGCCCACAAGTGGCAGATTGTAATGTTTTTAATACAGTGTTTAATAAAAAAAAAATTGTCTAATCATTTCATGGGGCTCACGTTAAAATTAAGTCTTGCTTGTATGCTTGTTTTGTTGTGGTCTTAAATGGCCTTCTACTTGCTATTAAAAATGAAATACCTTTTTTTTTTACTGCACCGAATCTAAAAGAGGAGATCAGGATTTATTTTCAGATATTTTACTCTGTTGGGTATACATGAAAAGAAATATAATAACATTTAAATTAAACTAACATATAATAAATTATATTTCTATAGGATAAATTCAACATGAAATAACTAACTGTAAATGGGAGCGAGGTAGCTCATACGGTACGAGTAGAGTACTCAGTCGCTCAGTGCTAGAGTTCCGGGTTCAAAGATACCTGTGGCTAAATCATTTAATATGTCAATAGCCACGGACAAAGCCTGTGCAATTTGGAGGTCCCAGCCCCTCCTAGGTCTCACCGAGCCTCTATGAAATTAGAAGAAAAACGAGACGATTAAGCGTAATCTAGGGCAAATCACTCTCCGCAGCCGTTATCTTAGAAACAGTACAGTCTCTACTGTTTACTAAGCCAGATACTTCACAATTTGTAGTGTTACAGGTTTTTTATACTGACTGTAAATACTTGGAATAGAATAACTTTGTCTATAATTAGAGTTATATTCTTTGCTTTCCAGGTTTTTATTTTATTTGAATCCCGGAAATTATTTATAAAAAATCGTTGGCATCAAACTCATTTCTAAGAATAAGTTTTTATATTTATATACGAAACTATATTTGCTCCCATTGCATGGGAATATAGTTTACTTAAGTTTAATGTTTGATATTTCCATCTATTATTTTTTAATGTAAGGATAGAGATAGTTAGGGGTGCAGTCAATTGAATCTCCTCAATTATTTTTTAATTTTAATTTCATTCATCAATCAATTTATGACTATTCTATTTTACCTTGTTTTCTGAAAATCAATTAATAAATTGATTATTTGGCATAATTAACTTTATTTAGTTAATATTTACCTTTCCTCGATTATATTTTTGTAAGATTTAGAAAACGATCCTGGCAAATGTATTCATTCTTGTATTATAGAAAAAAGTTATATGAAATTATGTGAATTTATATTCATAGTAATATTAATAAGGTTATATCTACAGTTGATGGTAAAGTAAGTTAAATTTACGGAAAGAATGATAGAGGTAGAAAATCCTTATCTTACCCAGCCTATTAATTTTCACCACTAGATTGCTTCAACTCTGAAGACTGAACCACAGAAACAATTTTTCAAAACCTCTCAGAAATTTTCATAACTTAATACCAACTATGAAAAAAAAATGTAATTAAATTTTTTTTGGAATGAGAATCACTTAACGTATTTAGGAGGAGGATTTAGGACGAGTCTATGGTAAAAAAATGTCCATGTTTTAGTTATTTTTTTAATGAGAGAATTTTGACACAAGTAACGATAATATGAATTAAATATTGTATAAAAGTAAATAATGTACATGGACATCACTATTAATTTGACTACAATATTAATTTTAGTTCGAAATTTTAAGGCCTTTACTTGAATTGAGTAAAAAGTTTCGGATATGTCTGGTTTAACAGATTTTCTTTAATAATAAAGTGTTAAATATTAAATTGATCTGTGTTAACATTTGAATTGCGTTTCATTTATATATTGTTTTTTGTTTAAACAGGATACGCTCTGGGAGAATACCTCTGGCATTTAACACAGCGGTGAGAAAACAGATACAAAAGGGTGACTTATTTTATTCAGCTTAATATGCTTAAGAGGATTAAATCTTAATTTTTAAAAAAACGTCAAATAATAATAGTGTAATATTTATTAATATTATAATTATATACTGAATATGTAATCAAGATAGAAATCCAAAAGCGATAAATCTTCAGTTCTTCAAAAAATATATATTTATCCTTTTTCTAATAACGTGTTAGTCATACGCAACGTCATTAATATTTCACTTTTAAATAACGTTCGTTATTTAAATTTTTCTAAGGTGCTGACGCATCTTCTAATTTAACAATAAATAATGGAAACGTTAAGTTATATAAGTTGCAGTTATATTTTCTTTGTCTTCGATTATTCTTTTTTAAAATTTCAATAAGTATTTATAGACGATAAATATACAATTATATCTAGTGCTTGGTGTAGATTTTTTTTTCTTTATCAAGTCATTCTTTCGTACAAAGACATTTATGATATAAATTATTATCTACTAGGAAACCTCCGATAAGTCTCGCTAAAATAGCATTATAAAAAATACAGTATCTTATGGAAGTTAAAATATCTATACGATTTTTTTTTTTTTGTTGTCTTAAATGTTTTGAAATTATTGCTGTCTTAAACTTTAGCAGAAACCTCTTGGTAAGCTAGGATAAGACAATGAAATGACTTTTTTTTTAAATCTAATTAATTGTAGAAACATGATAATTGTTATTAATATTAAAAGGAATAATTAATACTTACATTTAAACTCATATAATTTGCATGATGCCATATTCTCGATTATCCAAGTCATTAGATGTCACTTAATAGTTCATGGGATCTGCGATTGAGAATTAAAACTAAAAGGTGGTTGATTATTTACTATGTGTGTGTATTTGCATATTTTGTAGATTTTGTTCTGTAGCATATTGCAATACGAGGTATTTTGATAATCTTATGATTAGCAAATAAATAGAAACTCGAAAGCAATATTTCTTACCTGAAGTACATGGTGACCATGACGACTCCCGGAATCCAGAAAGAAACACTGGAAGATATGAGAGCGTAATAAGTGTTCACCACAAAGATGCACTCGTTTCGATGCGCTGCGCGGTATTTTTCGTGCGCTTCAGTCGTGTACCATCCAAGAAAGATAGGTATAAAGGATATAAGAGCCGGAAGGATCCAGACATTGGCCAGCATGAAGGACACTGTCCTGTGTGTCATAGTGATGGGGTACTGCAGCGGCCTCACGATTGCATAGTACCTGTCCACACTGATACAACATAGGTGGAGGATGGACGCAGTAGAGAAATATACGTCAAGAGAGTTCCATGCGTCGCACATAAAAGGGCCGAACATCCAACGACCCGTCAGCTCGACGCTCGCGTTAAACGTCATCGCGCACAAAGCGACTAGCAAATCTGCGAAGGCCAGTGACACTACATAATAGTTTGTTATGATTCGAAGCTTCCGGTGCCTCACGACACTGATTATAACCAAAGCGTTCCCCAGGATAGCCCCAAGGATGATGACGGCCATGACTACTCCTTTGAGGATGAGCGGTGCCAGGTCGAGCGTGTGGAGGCTGAGAGCGGTGGAGCTGCCTGCGGAGGAGTTTTGAGCAACATGCGAGATCGAGGCCTCCATGCTGATTATCATGTCTCCCGGCCGAGGCGCACTGTCCGACGGCCCGCCGGAGACTGGCTCTTTCCTTACCCCCTCTCCAACTCTAGCCCCACCACTTTTCTTCCCCCCTGAATTACCCGCTCCATTTGTGGTATACTGCATCTGGGTTAAGGATGCCTTTGGTTATAATCCTAAATAGGTAAACCCTACCTGTGGATAATGAACTGTCTATTTAATTATTAAAAGTGTATGTATCGATATTTTTTATTCCCTTGATAAAACTGAATCGTTCTCTTATCTGTCACCTGGTACCTACTAGCCAACCCAATAGAACACATCGTAAGGCATTAATTATACCACTGAGCTAGATAAGTGTTTATTTATTTAATCTCAAAGTATCCTTTTTTATTTATGTGATGTGCTATCACTTAATCATGCAGTACCTTTTAAAATTTTTGAAGTTATATCCTTTTTTTTTTCCTAACTAAAATGTACTCTTGATTAATCATTACTGCTTGTACTTGTCATTCTCTCCGCCCAGTTTCTCTTCATCCTCTCTGACCACTACTTCTTTCCCCATTTTTAGATATGGAGATTTTGATCGTCGGCTCATAGTATTTCCGCTGCAGAGTGGACTATCTGTTTCATCACTGAATCATACTTCTCTGCTTATTTTTTTATTTTAAGAGAGGGACTTTTTATTATAGCCGTTTTTGGTGAGTTTGAATGCTACTTCGACCTTATCTTTTTGCTAGATTAAAATTATATTATTTCATACATTCATATTTAAACACGTCATAGCTGTTTTTTTTTCACGAAAGTTTGACTCTTGCATCTGATTTTTATTAGGACGAAAAAAAAACAAATGTAAAAAAAAAAAATTAATATTATGTAATTAATATTAAGTAGAATAAATTGATCAACATAATTTCTTAAATAGTCATAAATTATTAAATAGAAACCAACACTTAGACCTACTTTGTATATCTTCTTCAGGGCCTAATCAGTGTGGGAAAGCACCACCCTTCCTTCACACATGAGACTACTAAGCCCTGGCGAAGGCTCGGAAACGTTGGATTCTGATAAATAGTCTGTAAGCCAGTTGAAATAGTAATAATATATTTTATATAGTAATACTAATTGTGGACCATTTTCCATTTTATATTCATTCTCCAGCTTATATACCTTATATGGTCAACCAATATTCATTAAAAAAATTAACAAAATTTAAAACAAATTCTTGCTTATTTTTATTATTCATTTTATTATTTAAGCTTATCAATTTGCAGAAATGAAAATTAGTTAACATCTGTTTTATTATTAAATTATGTATTTCCAGATCCCTAGTTAGTTACAAATGTAAATGTACACTATAAGAATCATCGAAAGAAATCTGTCTTTATTATAAAATTTCTCTCCACCATAAAACTTCATTTAATAATAATATCACCAGTTTGGATCCCGAGCATCCCACTCCTCTAATCAGCAATGTCATCGTGTGGTGGACGTTGTTTCCTCTGCACTGGAATGTAGATTATATTTTTCGGCGGTATTTCTTGACGTGGAACATGCTTTTGACCGAGTCTGGGACCCGGGATTGCTTTACAAACTCCGCCAATTCCTACCTCCTATATATTTCCTCATTATTCAATCCTATCTCACTAACAGGTCATTCAAAGTAAATCACATTTAAGTATACTCATCCCCCTTTTCTCGATCCGCTGGTACTCCTCAAGGTAATATCCTCGACCCAATCCTCTAAACAGTTTAAACAGCTGACATTCCAAACCATCCTAATACTATCCTTACCACGTACGCAGATGGCACATGTCTATTATCAGTCAACACCAATCTAGTCAACACCCCATATCATTGGCCTTGAAAAATGGTGTCAAAACTGGAGGACTAAAATAAATTCTCACAAATCACCAAAAACCAATGACTTCCTGTCCTCCTGCATCATTTAATAACATCCCACTGATTCCTGTAGAACAGGTCCGGTACTTAGTACTTCACCTAGACAAAAGATTAACATGGAATCCTCATACTAGATTAAAACGAAGAGAAACAGCTCGTCGTTTCAGGCTACTGCAACGTTTACTGGACAAACGCTCTAAGCTCTGAATTAGTTACAAAAGAATCATATACATTTCAGAATAGAGCTTTGGGGCTCCACTAAACCGATTGAATTCCTCTTGTATTCAATCCTTACAATTCAAAATCCACCGTAAAATCCTCAATGATCCTTACTGTGTAACGAACAAAGTGTTCCATAATGACCTTAATGTCCCTTTTGTTGCTGATTTGGCCCGAATCCGATATCAATCTTTTTATGACAAATTTTATTTCCACTCAAACCCACTTTATTTCCACCACCAAGGCTTGGTGACGTTCTAAGTTGAACTTATTATTGGAGTACTGCCACTGGGTAGTTTCTCTACTTGTCATTATCTCATATCATTATGTACCAATCATTCATTACATTTACTTGTTGTATTATTTTAATACATTTGTAAATTTCATTAAATATATTATTTAAAAAATATTTACTTACATATTTTGTTATTATTTATAAAGCAGCTCTTAATTTTTTTATCAGTGCATATTTTTATTCCAAAATTTAGATTATTTTTCTTAATATCTAAACGGACTACTATCATTGTTCTTTTTATTTTTTATTTATCATACTTTTATTCAATTGAAATGTTTTGTAGGACACCAGACAGCTCATTGAATTTGGAATGTAGGCTATAAATGTAATTTATACGTTGTCATTTATTTATTAATTTTTAAATTTTGAGAACATTCCTTCTAATTCAGGGGTGTTGGCAATAATTGATGAACTCCATTCCGTTATTACATCCAACAGAAATCGTTGATTGAAAGATCCACTTTTACGGCCCTTAAGTTTATTGATGGCTCTAGTTCTAAGGGTTCTTGAAGGCGGTTTAAGTAGGGGCAATCCAAGTGAAGTACGGCAGCAGTACGGGGAATTCTATAGGTAAATATGTTCGTTCTCCTTATTATTTGCAATTTCACACTCTCTGGTTTTATTTACATCTTTACTTTAAAAATTGCAATTATAAACCAATTGCTTTACAAAACAGCTCAATAAACAATAAGAATTATATAAAATCAAAAGGGCACAGAAAAGCCAATGATTTAACCGCACTAAAAACGTTACATTAGTAGATATTTTCGTGCATATAGTTTTTGACGTTGGAATATTTTAATTATGCGTGAAATGTCTGAGTTCATATTTTAATGACTTATTATTTGGAAATCAAGCAATAAAAACTTTTGAAAAACATTTTATTTACATTAATTATCCCAAACCATTTTTATTCCTATTTTCAAAAGTAGCAAATTGAACAAATACCTCCTGGGCATTCAGTATTTCATATAGTGAACAGAGCACCTAAACATTTGACAAAAACACTTCATGATACCAGAACGTTAGATAGTGAAAAATATATATGAACGTTTTGCTAACAATATTTCTTATTCATAACAACATTTCTTATTCCAGAGCTTCGAAATATTATTATAAACAAAATATAATATTTATAACATTATTATAAACAATAATATCAACATAAAATTTAACTGAATGTTATAGAACAGTTAGCATTTTTACTTAAACTTTAATTGATTCAGCTTATATTAATAGGTTAATATGCAAGTGAGAAAATTGAATTGAAATATTTGTTAGATTTTATAGTAATTCTAGTTGAACATAATATAATGAAATTTAATGTTTTGTATGTAAAATGCAGAAATCGAAAATAATTGTCAGTTCTTGTTCAGTAAACTGTTATTTTTGTATTTAACTGCTGAAGTGATAAACATAATTGACAGGAGTAATTAATTTTAATTAATTATCATAAATCCATCCCGGATCTGTAGCCATTCTACTTCATTCAGTATGTTATTGAATATTTTCTTCATGTATGTTAACCATTGAAAGAGCAGACATAGCATTTATATACACATTTTCAGTGCAAACTGTAAAGAGTATATAAATACTGTGTCTGCAAAAACTTTAATAAAAGTACAGGAGCTAATAAAGCATACACAAATTCTTCATTTAAATACTAATCGCCCCATTGACATTTAGTTTGAACAGAATAACTTCAGATCACGCAACTCTTCATGTCGTAAGAAGTTTCTCTTTCACGAAAATTTCTTAAAACATAAAAATATCTAATTACAATATTAACTATTTACTGGTAAATCGTGAGGGGGAAACGCAGTCGGTAAACAAGATAGCCTGACTGGTATTACCGGCTATAGAGAGTTGTATAACAATCGAAGAGAAAGTTATAACTAACGTGAGTATTTTTTGTATTTGGATTATATTCGATTATTAATTAATTTTTTATTGCAATTTGCTTATAGAGGAAACCCTACACAAAGAGGAAACATTCAATGCCTATCTTTGACTATGCAATCATACTAATTAGACGTCAAATGTTGAAATTTATTTTATCCCTTTATTTGTATAATTTAAATATCAATATAATAACATAGCCGAACATTTATAATAAAATAAAGTGCTAAGGTATAGAACTTAAGGGCGACCTGTGGTCTAGTGGTTAGCGTAACTACTAAGGCCAAGATCGCGGATTCATAGCCCGACAGGTGGCCTTATGATTTTTTAAAGGGAGTAAAAAATCCTTACGCCGTCCTTCGGAAGGGATGTTAAACGGTGTTCCCGAGCCTGTACGATGTCAGGTACTCGTTAAGAATTCCTATCCTAATTAAACCTGGATAGGCAAAATTCAGGACTACCGTTGTAGCATAGTGCGGTCAGCCATAGCAGCGAAAAGTGACGTTAAATAAACAAACACTCTACAAAGCATAGATTATTATATAGCAAGCATATTTCTATAATATTTCGATCCCATAAATACCCTCCATCCCTTCCACTGTATATTTAAACATTTTCAGAGAGTTCGTAACATGAATTGTGAATCAAGATGTTTTAGAAGATTTTCTTGCTCTTAATTGATTTGTAAATACGTTGCTTTTTCAGCTCATTTTGCAGTGATAGTTGTTGATTGCACTTTTTGAAATGAAAACTTCTTTAATCGCGCCGATAGTTAGTTAAAATATTCCTTTTCTGTAAAAGATTTTATTTGCCACAACTAAACTAAAGGATGTCTCTTTTTATGAAACGATTGAAATCACAACTGATTTAAGTATTGTTGAACACATTTTTTTTATTTTTTAAAAATTATTTTATTGAATTGTACAACTGTAATATATACATCTAGTACAAGAGCTATATGAATACATGACAGGACATGTAGAGGCACTACCCTCTGGCAGCACTCCAATAACATTTCTGTAATAGCAGGGCCCGAGGCCATCTTCTCTTCAAACGCCTAGGAGGATGGCCCGGGATGGAATTGGATGCAAGGATGGAAATTAGTGGGTTTGGATAGGCCTGGAGTTTATTATGGAATGATAGGTATCTGGAGTGGGCTACATCGGTAACATACGGAACTTTAAGGTCATTACGGTTGGTTTTGTTTGTGACAACATAAGGAGCGTTTAGGATTTTCCGAAGGATTTCGGATTACAAGGATTGAATACGAGAATTCGATGGTTAGGTGGAGCCCCATGTTGAACTAAATGATAGTAATAATGCTTTTATATAAGTGAAATTAGGCGACGGAATTTGATGATATTGTTAACAACTCTCATAATTCCCGTTTGAATTAAAATTTTAAATTTTAGTTAATTGATTAATTTACATAAACTAATGAGTCAATAACTTCACTCTATCCAGCCAGAATAACATCTATGAATTTGACGTGGTAGTGTATGTAAAAGTTTATTATTTATTATTTGCAAGTTGTAGACATGAGTTTTAAATTTCTATAATAAGATTTTATATTTCTCAAGATCGCCTAAATAAATTGTTTAACTTTGCTTACTCGTAATTTTGTCTTTGCATAAGCTTGGTAAGGAGGAATGTACGTTATAAATAGTGAAGTAAATTTTAGAACAACTCCATCCTCCAAACTAATATCGTATTTCCTGATACGGCATCGTAATCTCATATTTTCTAGTTTATTTGTGTCGTCTACGAGCTTCCGATGGTCGTAGTGTACTAGTTTTATACATTTTAGAGTATGCTATCAAGTATTGTTATAGTTTTTATTCCTCATCATCATGAAAATCCTCTTTTCTGAAAATTTTTAACGATTATACTACTTTATATTATCCCAAACAAGATATTTTTTAATGCACTCATCAGGTGTTTCTTCTGGTTTTGACGGTGTTGCCCAATTCTTCGCCAACGTTTCGCTGACCATAGAGCTGAACTACCTCAGGGCTTAATCTGAGTAAATATTATTATTTATTATTCCGTATCACGTCAAATCAATTAGTCCAAAATGTTTGGAATTAATATTTCAGTACTTATAGATCATTTACTCATATACGGTACTGCCGAATAGAATAAAAATTACGTAATTTTATATATTCTCTCTTTCTAAACCTTCAAAAATGTTAACATTTATTGAATCTATGAAAAGGCTATAACACTAAGAATGCTAACACTATAAATTTAAATTTAGAGTCACTAACTTAAACAATTGACATGTATCCTCGAGTGTTATCCAAACATACTTATACAAAAGATTCCAAAAAATGTTATAAACAGAAGTTATAAATAAAATTTAGTTTAAAAATATATATGGCTAAGTTCAAAGAAGAAAATTATCTCCACTTTCATTTCATGACATTTTTTTATATTGTGAATTTCTAAAACATTTATCATATAAACTAATGTAATTACTTAAAAATTAATAATTATATCTGTATGGTGATCTCTGACTGGATTGATGCTTTTCCAGCGGATAAAATTTGAGCTCTCTAATCTAAAATTAAATTAATTTAAATTGACAAAAACATAACATAACCGTTCAGCATTGTCAAGGAGGTCCTACAGACATACATGTCAACACCATAAATCAACTGGGCTAAGTGTTTAATCAAAATGAAATAGGCCATTGGGTCATCCATATAAGCTTTCATTTTAACAAGTGGTCTTTAACCAATTTTTGGCGGAGATTTAAGCATCTTTTATTACTGTTTTTACGTTATTGACATCGGAAATACATATTTCTTTTGTAATAAGCTGCAGGCTCGTATACAAAGCGTAAGGGGAGAGTGCGTACAAAAATGTAGTAAATAACATGGATACAACATAGTTGAATGATTTTTTTTAATAAATATTTTTTGTAAGTAAGCTTTACAATGAAAACATCCTTGTCTTTTAAACTTCATTTATTACACTTTATTTATTGAAATAAAAGATGCTTATAAGTGTAGGTCAAAGTGGCTAATTCGCCACTTAATACAAGGTGAATAAGCTAGGTATAAAGTATAATAATATCGGATTTAATCATAGTTTTATGATGTAAACATATCGAAGATTAATTAGAAAAATAATATTATTATAATAATATTTTTATAATAATATTATTACAATAATATTCTTATTTCCCATGCGTATTGCACTTTTCATACATGTTGTTCTTTCTGCATATTCTTCCTCTTTTTCTATTTATAATAGAGAAAATGGTACGCGTGGAGATCAAAAGAAATTCTTAATCAGTATGAAACTATTTATGAGGAAAAAGTTTAGACCCACATCGCAGGACTTTATTCTGGCTGAATATACAAGAGCTTCTAAGAAATAAAGTTGTTAAAACATAGATATATTACTTTATCTTTGTATTTTATTTTATTTTGTTTTTATCATTAATCACCGGAACTAACAAAGAAAATATTAATGGGAACTTAAGTTTAACTTTTTAATTGATTAAATCTAAACATATAAAAATTCATATAAAGTGTCATTGCTTAACATTGCTTTATTATATGGGTTTTAGGAAATTCCATTTAAATAAAAATGAACCGAAACTCGCGCGTATCCAGTACATAATCTCTGTATTATTTTTTTTTAGTAAATGCTTAATGAAATCAAGAAGATAAAATTGACACTTTACCAATTATAATTTTACCATTTTCTTAATTTCCCTTGGGCTGTATGCAAATTTGAAACAACTATTTTTGAAATTTATGTTAAATATTCTTATGTAACCGAATTTAGGGAATGGAATTCTACTATATTGCTAACAATTCACATAATTCCTATTTAACTATCATTTTTTAACTTTCAGTTAATTGATTCATCTAAATTATGTAGCGACTCAAAAACTTCATTCATTACTATTTTGCCAGAAAAAACATGCATGAATATGACGTGGCAGTATTGGCAAAAATTGATTATGTTTAGCTTATGTTAAGCCAAATTCAAGAATTAAGTTTTAAATTTCTATAATGATGTTTTGTATATTCAACTACTGGTGCTTGTGGTCACTATAGTATATGGAATGATAAAGTTGTGGTCTCAAATTATCAAGTTGGAAAAGTATAAAAAATACTTCAATTATTTTTTCAATTATTTATTATGTAATAATGGTTAAATTAATTATGTAATCAGTATTCCATTATAAACAGTTCATCAAGAATAACAAAAAATGATAATAATAACAAAAGAATTCTGAAAGAAACAACAAACGTAGCTTTGATAAAAAAACCTGAGAAATATTATCATATATGATTTGGTAGAGACTGGCGAACCTTTGAACTTGATTGCGGTACAATAATTTTGTAAAGGGTTTGTCCTGTAAAATAAGCCCTCCTAGAACCGGCTCTGTAGAATATGTCATTGCAAGCGGAATGGATGAGTAACCCCTTTTGGTTTCCATTCCGATTGTTGAAAACACGCATGGATTCACCCAAGTCCATCAATTTTTCACAAAACGGTGCCGTTTACTTACCCCCTTTATTACAAGATCAAACTTTAGCTATGAAAGTTACCTCACAATATTTAAAGTTGTTGACGAAGAACGGTGAACGTTGAAGAAGACTTAATCTTGTAGGCCACGTTTCCTAAGATAATATGAAGAAAGTAAAGACAAATAAATCAATATCCATATATTCAGAACAACTTATAACTTATACTGTAATATAAAAACGCAACAGCCCAATATAGGCATTAGCAATTTTGTACGTCCTCAACAATTTTGTACAAGTCTTCTTTGTTCCTGGCTGTCTGCTTCGATTCCGTTACACATAATGCTTTCAGATTCTAACCAACATCTTGCATCTAACATCTGAAAACAATATCAGAACCAAGAAGGAATTATGGCTCGATATTTATCCATAAGCATAGTTAGTACTTTAAAGCGGGTTTTATCCTTAATAGCGAATATTCTAGCTTTAACTATATTATGACTACAACTCCATAAGTCGTGCCTCCTATCTTGTCTTTAGCACATTCTGTTACATAATTTTTGAGAAGGTTGTGAATAACTTACAGAATACGAAATAATATTCATTTCTATAACAAACACACTTAAAGTCCAACTTATTCAACCTAAGGCTTCGTAGAAATCTGGATATTTAGTGTATTAATGGAAGCTACTTATGCAACCATGTGTGACGTTTTTTATAGATTTAAATAGAACAATAATTGTATTCTGTTATTAAACCGTTTTGTAATAACAAATGTGTAGAAATTCAAGAGTGCAGACATATAATTATGCAAGGGAATCGATTCATAAAGAAATACGCTGACTATACCATAGCTACGTGAATAAAAGGTTTTTGAATGACAGAATTTTATGCTAAGAGGTATTGTAACTTATTACATAAACTTATGTTTAATCATACTTAGGAATAGTCATAATTCAAATGAAACTATATTTCATATGATATTCCTATGATACATGAGAAAAATCAGGAGGAAATATTCGTTATTGTTTTTTTTAGTTTTATAATAACACTTGTTACAAACTCCGAACATTTGAATTCGTACTTCTAGAATAATAGCATAAAAAATACTTCTCTGAAAGTGACTTTTAATTTACCACATTGCAGAAACAGGGCCTAAATCGGAAGTGCGAATTGGCCTTATTTATGAACAAGCAGCTCCTTCGAAAAGTGAATCCCGTCCCTTTCTACTTCTTCGATACTCAAATAGAAGTCTGTATTTATTTATAAAGCTGTCGTCTCAAGAATCAATCATAATTATAATAATCTTCATTGAAACCCGTTCAATTGTAAGGCCATTACCCTGGATGTAATCTGCTTAGAAGGAGCAAGTTAGGTAAGTCAACTGTAAGGCAGGATACATTATTAAGTCCCGTTAGTGAAGGGTCAATGGATCTCCTTAACTCTCCAATGAACCATAACAATTTGCTATAATATATTTATCATGTCAAATATTATGTAAACAAAATATATAACAATGAGTATTGATTATTATTACTTTATAATAATAAATATATAAACAACATATATTATGATACTGTACGAACATAAATTTTACTGAACTTTTCATACATATGGTTCTTTCTGTATATTATTCCTCTTTTCTATTTATAATAGAGAAAATGGTACGTGTGGAGATCAAAAGAAATTCTTAATCAGTAAGAAACTATTTATGAAAAAAAAGTTTAGACCCACATTGCATGACTTCATTCTGGCTGCATATACAAGATCTACTATGAAATAAAGTTGTTAAAACATAGATATATTACTTTTTATTTTAATTATAAAACAGATCTTTTTACAAAAGTATTTATAAAATTTCATAATTCATCAATTGTTACAAATATTAATTGTATATCATATCATTATTAAATAAGATATAGCCATTAACTATATAAAATACATAAATTGACTTCTAATGAAGAGATATCTTATCAACATTCCTAGATGGTATCCACCTAACTCCATTGAAATATCAGTAGTACCTGTTTTTAGTATTTCATGATGCTAGGACATTTCTTTATTTAGTTGGCAATACAAGACTGACCTGCGATCAGACTTAGTGAATCTCTTGATTTTGCAAACACATATGTTCAGTAGTATTTAATAAGATTATTTGAGAGTTTTTTCAATTTTATAATCTATTATTTTCGATTTCATTGTACCAATAAATCCATAACTTCATCATCTTTATGCTTACTGAGAAGTATGTCGTGTAATGGACGTTAAAAAATCTAATCTAGTAACCATTATCTTGGTTCACAGTAAAGGTGTAAGACTGCAGATCCGACAACTAAATAACTGTACCCCAAAGTATCCTAGTTTTCACCATTAACAATATAAAAAAATCAACCTCGAAACATTATATTGTGAATATAGCAAGAATTTGTATAAGAGTTTTCGGGTAAGTTTTTTTTTTTTAATTAAGGAGGGAGAGAATAGCACAGCTCAGTGCTCAGTGCACAGGATCAAAATTCGGCTTTGACAGAAAACTAATCGGTTAAAAACAACAGATAAATCACGTAGAATCTGGAGGCATCCCCGTCCATGAGGCATCCACTCTATGAAGTGGGTACACTCAGATGAGGATAAATCTGGAGGTTAAGCTTCATCTCAGCCATATCACCTCCCTGCACAGCCGTTAACTAAGTTACAAAACTGTATTTCTTTATTTTTATTTATTTAAATTACTCTGGTATTAGTTTGTGGTTTTGTCATAAAATGTACAAAACATGAACTTTTCATCGATGGATTTAAAATAGTATGTAACCTTAATCTATCTTTGGAATTGTTTTTCTTGTAATGGACAAGGTCTTAATATATTGAAATAATGATTGCAAAAAAAAATGAATATGAAGTTAAGAACCATAACTTCAAATTTTTATTTGAGTACAATGAAATTAAAGTTCCATCATGTATTGTTGGTTCAACTTTTAAACGGAAAAGAAATAAAAATTGTCTACGCTATTGGTATTCAGTAATTTAAAAGTATATCAGTTGGATGCTCGTTCCAATATTTATGGACTTTGTTTGACTTTTCCATTACCCCACGTGCGCTTGTAGTTGAGTTTTTCCTATTGAGTTTAATCTTTTCTAAAGCTCCTAATCTGGCCGCTTTAGAGACAAATTCGATTTCTCTTTTCTACTCTTAGTATTTTAGGAAGTGAGCGAAACTCTGGTACGATTCACCTTATTATAGAACAAAGTAAAGGTACTTTGATAAGATTGATACATTTTAGAACATATTACTTAAAACTGGTAGTGTCTAGTTGATTTACTAATGTTTCCATTAAAATTAAATAAAATTTTCTATTGAACGGTATGGTCAAAATTTTATTAATATTTATATTGACCTGTGAAAAAAAGTGCATCAATAATATCAATACATTTTAATAAATCCTTATAGCTATAAAAATATTTGTTGTTCTTGGTTTTACTCTCAAAAACCGCCGCTGTTTATTATTCTTCCAGAAATAATCGATCGTGCTTGCTCAATCTATGCTTGTTCATTCTTTACAGATGTCTTAGGAATTTCAGCATTCTCTTTGACATTGTATCCGAGAATCTGGTAGATATCTGCACTAGTAACATCTACTCTACATTATTTTCTCCATATCCTTTGCCATATTTTTTACCTGGTATATATATGTACATACTTTTATATGTATAAAAGAGGATGCGATGTCTAAGAAGTTACATTGGTGACAACATGCGCTGACTTAGTGGTTTATTAAACCATATTTACACCAATACTTATTATTCGATAATTTTGAAAACAGATATTATGAAAAACTAATATAAATTAATGAAACTTGATGCATTTAAAATGATTAAAATCAAAGATGATATGCCTATGGCTGTCAGAGAAATCATAAAGGATTTGTTCACCCTAGAAGAGATGCAGGCCCAAGAAACCTTAAGAAAAAGGAAAGAAATGAGTGAAGAAAAAGAAGAAGCTATCGGTAAAGAAAAGGAGCAAATACCAAAGCACAAAAAGCCAGATGAAGGACTTCTTCATCAAAGGACAAACAGCCTAGATACATTTTTGAAATCTCATGGAGAATGAATATTGGAGGAGATTGTAAATAAATACTTCGATGCTTCAAAAACGAATTTCAAAAGCCAAAAGATTCGCAAATAGCATACAAATTGGACAGAAAAACTAAATTAACCTTTTTTTTATTTATTTATTTTTTTTATCCTCCTACCTGCCATTTCTAGCATACGGGGTTCGGGAGTAGCGGGTTAAAGCGTTGGTTTTACGCATAAGCACCACTGCCAATAAATACTCATTATTAATAAAAATCTTATTATAACAAAATTTTTGGTGAGTTTTGTTTATATTTGGGGTACAATAACAAGTTATTGGTCTGTGGTACCGCCCGGTGCACAGATGTGCACCTTACTGATGGGGCAGCACCTTGGGATAGTGCTTTCATTCAGCAGGCTTTCTGCTCTGCCAATACAGTAGTGATGTGTAAGGGGAGGAATTAACTTTCAAAATAAGATCGCTCCTTGATTGGTTTTTCGTGGTTTACTCCTCTAGGTTTTTCCGATCTCTCTCTCTCGCTCTCTCGGCAGTTGCGTAATACTTTGGATAACACCAGTAACGATAGTTAGGACCCCTATGACAGAGTTCTACCAATCGGACCCTGATGGACATTAACGAGGTTGATACTCCTAAACATTCTTCCTATGCACATGTAAGAATGCTACATACTGAAGGAAGTATTTTCATTGTTAATAAATGTCTTTTTATCAACTTGAATATTGCTCTTTCCTACTTCATAATATAGCAGTTTTCACTTTTAAATTTTCTTCAACATGTGCCATTGTTTTCCCTTTTCATTCTGTACTGTTCATCAGGCCTGTTTTGACTTATGGATCGGAAACCAGGCCTCTGTCCAGGGCAGATGCCAACAGTTTGCTGCTCTTCGAAAGAAAAATATTAAGAAGAATGTTTGGAGTTGTAAGAGTTGGCGATCAATTTAGACTCAGACAAAATGCAGAGCTGTATCTTTTGTATCAGGAGCCTGACGTGGTGAAGCACATAAGAATAGCTAGATTGAGATGGGCTGAACATGTGGCCAGAATGGAGGACAACGTTATCTTAAAAAGACTTCTGTTTGGATTCGTTGATGGATAAAGAAAACGTGGGCGTCCACGACTTAGATGGTCAGATGAAGTCGAGAGTGATGCAGGCAGCATCATTGGATCCAGAGCTTGGAAGACCTTGGCGCAGGACAGAGAAGAGTGGAGGCGACGCCTTGATGCGGCCAGGACCCGTGCTGGGTTGTAGAGCCAGTGATAATAATAATTCTGTACTGTTCAACCTGCGCCACAAATTATAGTAAGTTTGAAAGGGTACAAAACTTATGCATGAGGATTATTAATAATTATCCCCGTTACACGAAAATATCGACTATAAAAACTCCAGCTTCCGAAAACCCATTAATCCGAGAAATCGGTAACTATGATAAACATTCGCTACGACGGTGCATGCACAAAAGAACAAAATATATATTTCTTAATTAACAAATCACTATTTGAAGGTATTGTAATTTAGATATCTGTATATATTTTATAGTTATTTGTAATTATTCACTAGCTTTCTGTTTAACTATTATTATATTTTTTTACTTTATTATTATTATTTTTATTTATTTATTATTATTTTTTGAAGCGGGTTTATTCCACATTTTCCTGCTATTGTGAAACTTATTTATAAAAGATAACATTAATTATAATTTATTAATTAGTTATAATTAATTTTAATTAATTAAAATCACTGTTCATTAAACATCTAAAGGAAGTCCGGAACATGTATTTACACTTATGCAGCTTGTATGTGTAAAATTGCAAATGAAGTTGTTTTTTCTGTACTACTCGATATAACAGAAATTACTTATGTAAAATATTTTACATAAACATTAGGCTTTTAAATAACACATCCAGGACAAAATTCTATTCCTGCATAGTAAAACGTAATGAAAATACGGAGCGTAGCTGGAGATAGCTGAACGGAATTCCAAGGCGATGATCTGGACCCTTTTGTGGATAAATATTTTATCGCCGACGGTATTTGGTGAATTTATTATAGTTCAGACCACATCTACTAAATCGTAATGAAACCTTACATCAATTACTCATTCAGATGGAAGTTATTTTTATAAATTTGATTATTCATTAATTATATGAAATAATGGATGCTTGCTATATATTTTTACATTATACTACCCAGCAGTATATAGTAATATGATACTGTTTTCTCAACAGATTATTTTAATACGAAACTCCTATTATGGTATATAAATCCTTGATAAGTTTTAAGTGCACTTGCTCTCAAATCCATAAGTTGTGAATTTGATTCATCGAACATCATTCCACTCTTTGGCAAGAGAGAAACTATAATAATAACTATTAATGATTTCACTGCTACATGAGGAAACAGCATGTATGACTTTAAACCTGGATTGATATCAGAAATTTTTTTATAGTTAAAATGAGAATAAAAAACGTACAACTGCAACCTAGGTTTTTAAATTATTAAGTCATAGTGAATACAGCAAGTTCTTCAGTGATTATCATAACTTACATATCAATATCCGCTTAAAGATTCTATCAACCTGAAATCCTTTTATACCTCCTCCAGGAATATCTCTTCTTGAGACCCTTCCGAATGCCAAGTCATACAAATTCAACCGTCTCTATCTTATCTTATTAATCTAAAAAAAAAAATACACTACTGCAACTTAAGATTTTGAACATAATAGAAACGGTACGGTTTCTCAAACAACAATTGTGCAGATAAGGCGAAAAGGCCAAAAAAACAAGAACAACCGCGCGGTTTTATCTTCTATTATAAATTCCCACACACAAGAGTTGGTCGATTTAGATGAGTCCCAGGAGAATCATTCTCTGCTCATATGAGGATAAAACTGTAGCTATCACTGTCGGCTTAAAGACTTCAAGGCTTCAAGACTTGAGGACAGTAGTAAAGTTCACTAAGCAGTAAGCTACTCCATTCTCATTTCTATTTGATAATTTAAGGTGCGCTGTAAAAGATGATGTCATTAACTCAAATCGTCTCAATAATTTTACTTCTTCTGAAAATTCTTTACGAAATATCTGATAAATTACATGATATAACTTTTAGATTAATTATATTATTCAGGTGAAATAATGCTAAGATATTTTTTACATTGTTCGTTCCAATTTATCATACCCATAACCATCCATTTTTTTCAGTACTAAATCTCAAGTAATTCTGTGTTCAAAAGTGAACTCTGTTTCATATTAAAAAAAATGCTAAAATAACAAATTCTAATTATTTACAGATCAATTAATGCCTCACACATACTTACCCACACTTATGTAGCGTATTACTTAGTGTTTTTTCATTAGCATTATTTATTTATAGAAAACTTTTGCTGTTTTGTAATGGTGAGAAATTGTCAGCAACTATTACCAGGGATAATTACATTTCCCCTTGATGGCCTGTAGTCACGATCTAAATCGCTTCCTAAATCCTTCGAATAAAAGAACAGTTGTGAAATCCGAATTTATCACGTATTTTTACAACTACGAGTTAGGAAAATAACAATAATGTACCTTCTTTTGAGTTAAATGATGTTTTTTAGTGTTAGGTAATGAATTTTTAATGTTTTTTTTGTCTATTAAGGTAATAAAACAAAAATACCTATATTGCTATCACCTATGAAGGATCTGGTGTTCAGTACTTGTTAGTTATATACATATACACTGTTTCTAGAGCAACGATTCTGCAGGGAGGTGATTTGCCTAGATCACGTTCAATCGCCAGGTTTGCTCCCAATTATGAGTTTCCACAGAATAGGGGTTGGGCGAGCCACATGAAAGGTCTCAAGATCCCACAGTGTTCATATCCTGCTGTTAAAAGTTTAAATAAATTATCTACTACAACCGGATTTAAACCTGGGGCCTTGGCCACAGCAACTAAGCGTTCTATCATTGAGCTACCACGCTACCTGTAAACGAATAAAGATCAACTACTTTCTTATTTACCCTGGAAGATAAATGGTGCTGAATAAATAAATCTAGTTTTTATTTAAATTATTTTTTTATGTTTTTTTCCTGTGAATGGCGATTCCGTTCTTTCATTGCTTTTCATATAATTTTTGGATTATGTTTATTAAGGCAAAGAAATGTTGAGGGTCTGGTGAAGTTGGTTCAGAAATGGCCACTCTGTGTTCAGGACATCTTGAGCCATAGATATCCTTCAATGGAAGCGCCATTGCGGAAAGTTATAAGAGCAGACCCCTCACGGGCTTCCTTTGACTCTCTTCCCAAAGTTTCTTATAAAATTGAGGAAATACGCCTGAAGGATAGAGAATGAAGGGAGTGAAAATTGAGAAATGAAAGGAGTTGGAACTTTGCTCTTATCACGGCGTAGTTCTAGCCATCAAAGGCCTCGTCTTATTTGGTCACTCTTTGGGCAACTTTTGGAAAATGTCTCGATTACATCTTCTTGCCCGCGGTTTCAATAAACTAATTGCAGTGCAAAATATTTCAATAATACATAACATTTAGTCATTATCATTGTTATTAGTCGTAAAGAAGTGGTAGACGCTAATTAAAGTTGGTTCACGTTTGGGGCTTCTTGTACTTATTATTTTCCTACAGGTTTTCATTCAGTTCTCGGCGCTTTTGTCTCTGGCTTAACTTCACATTTTTCAACTTTAAGTACAAAATTGTTAATTGTGTTCGTGTCGCCTCTGCCATCACAAAGTATCGAATGTGAAAAAAATATAGTTTTCGTTTTCGACTTATAGCAGTTGCTTTAGAATTGATAATTTATATAAAATTCATATAGAGGCATCTAGCAGCTACAAAAACAATTTAAAACGAATGTCATTGGTTTGATTGTAGGCACTAACTTTTATTGAATGTTGAAACTACTTCTTTTTTTATTCTCCTCAAAAGTACTGATTTCCATATTTGATAGTTGGAAATGGCAGGGACGATGTCATTAATTATTGACTAATTTCAAGTCGTTCTTAATATTTTGGATCTATTCCCCTCCATTAACTTTAATATCCTCCTCTATCTGGTTGTTGATTGCTACTACTATTGCACCCAGGTATTTAATATTTAGAAATTTAGCAAAATTTTAGAAAATTTAGTGTTTTCATGAAGTTGAACTTCATAAATGGGTATTGTTCTTCTATCAGTACGTCCCTTCTTGAGGTACACACGTGCATGGTCTGGCTTCGTATATGCTAACCCATTTTTTCTCCTATTTGTTTGAATTCCTGAAAGGCTCCTGAGAGAGCTGCTTTACTCCTGCCATTTAGAACAACATCATCCGCATAGGTTAAGTACATCATTCGTAAGGGTAATGAAATATAAAGGACTCCCTATGTCTCCCGGTCTGAGCCCCATTGTGGTGACAAACTCGGCGGATGTATGATGGGACTATTCGATCCCATTTTAAGAAGTAGAATAATTCTACGACCCTTGATTCAAGAGCATATCGATAGGTCGTATCCTACACCAAATGTGATTTTGATTCTCACGGTCAATATTTTAATTCGTAAGCCTCATCACCCTAAAAAATATCTCTGTTTTATTATTTCCATATCTAAAAATATATCCTGAATACTGTAACTGTCATTTTTTTGTCTCTCCTGTAAAATTTACTGTTTACGGGATAAGACCTATTGCACCTAAGCCGTCGATATGTGAGTTAGCACTCAGTACATCTAATTATTATATTCATATATTCATATAATAATTATCTTTGCATTTATTTACATTTTTTTTTGTAATGTATATGATCATTCAACTTCTATAATTGAACATGATTCGACTAATAGTTTAAATTTCCTGTAGTCACCGTCGAAGCTTAAAAACTTAAAAATTGTCTGAAAAAGATCGCTATTATAATTTTCTGAAATTTTAAATTCATTTAGTTTCATAAAACAGTAAACGTATAATCTAGAACCGGCTTTATCTCCCTTATAATCTTGTCCCTTCTTGAGCTTGTTCCATTGCGGAAGATTGGACAAGCCAGAATATCGACCTGTTTGTCTCAGGTCAGGGCTTGCCGCTGCAATTCCATTTTCAAATCAACAGAATTGCACTGCTTTTTGTTTTCGTTTTTTTTTTAGTCAAATCAACTTAATTTGGTTGCATATTGCTTTTTTATGTAAAGAACTACCTCAGGTTATATCTCAATGTTCTTGAGCTTTAAATCATGTATCTAACGAATAACAAAGTTCATTGAGAGGCATTAACTTGCAAAGAGACCATTTCAATCCGACCTACGTTATCTCCATGTTAAAGGATTTTTAACTTACTACCTATTTATCACTAAGTAGAAGATAGTTAGGGGGAATCTGAACGGATCATTCTAGCTGCATAAAATACCGGTTTGGTTTCAGTATTGCCCAAGTATTTAACAGTGCCCCAAACAATATTAAGATAGCCATGTTAATAGTCAATGTCCACAATGGATGAGGCACGGAATGAAGAACATTAAATGAAAATAAAAGTATCCTTATGTTTAAGGCATTTCACATATTTTTAGCTTGCCCATTAGGCTCGTACTAATCAGGAACAACTGGTTTAATCGTGTAAGAATGCCAGATGAATCTAATTCATGAAAGTAACCACTTTTCGACCGATATAAATACGTTTTAGGCAATCTGACTGTTTAGATTGATTTTTTTTTCTTATACTTCTTTAAGTATAAGAAGCCAATAACAAATAAAGTCTAAAAAATACTAACAAAATCCTGTTTTGCATTCAGGATTACATAGTATCTATGTGGCTACGTAAGTATCTAGTGGTAGTATCATTTCCAGCCGGCACGGCGCTGAACATCTACAGTTTTGCATGACTTGCATGTCATGCCAAAATAGTAGACCGGACAAATTGAAGGGGTCTACTCATTTAAAATTCTTTCCTAATCTTCTTCACTCCTGTTGTCATCCGATATTGATAGATAGATATATAATATACACGTGTATATATATCTGTACCCCGGAGGTAAAGGACACCAGGCCGCATTTTTGTATTTGTTCAGGAGAGCCAATTTACCATAACTTTAAACTATTAAAATTCGTTTCCTCGTTACTAATAGGAATGCTTAAAGATATTAGTTCACATAGAAATTTGCATTGATAAGTAATTGGAAGTATACAATTACGACAATTTACCTAAAATATTACCTATTTTGTGAACCTACTATCCTTTACGCCCGTTTATGTGATAAATGTGTTCATCAGATTAGAAGTTTTTAATGCGAAAACTTGAGAAATATTGTGGTGGACGTTCAGTCGGATTTATTCTATGACTTATTTCAAAGGACGTGTTTTTACTTTGTTATATTTGGATGCGTTCCGTAAAGTTGGGTTTATAAATTTTATTTCCTTTTTTTCTTTAGTAGCATAGTGTTTTTCTTACATTCTGTTAATGCTAGGGTTTAAAATGTACCTTTTTTTTCATATTAATTCAAGAACTCTTCCCCTATTCTCAAAATACTTCGCTTTTTAGCCTATTGTTCTTTTGTAAATTCATGGTGTTATCTTTTTTTTCGTGTTTTGTAATTATTTCTTATTATTATCATTTCTGTTTTTTTCATAGAAATCATTATACAATAATTTCAAATGAGTTTAGTGATTATCGAATAGCAAATAGTACCTATCAACCGATAAGAAGAAGTTGATAAACAAGAGAGTTATTTCTACAATGATTGTTAATAGCTGCCATACAATAATCTCAGGTGTCATTTGATAACGTAACTAGCTACTTAATATATTTAGTAATTTTACTAAATTTATTTATATCGTCAAAATATACGCGAATAAACAGTTACTATTCAAAATACAAAAACAGGCAATATATAGTAGTAATATATATTAATATAGATAAATAAAAAAAACAGATTTCTATATCGAATTAAATTTATTACAATGATTAAAACTAAAGATAGTGTATTAATATCGTAACATTCGTAAGGTAGAATTTTTTTAATACAAAATGCAAATATATTTTTCTTGAGGATAAAGGATTATAAACCAATTCAAAGTAAAATTCTGAAGTAAATGCACAGGCTTTTAAATACGTAGGCTGAAGTAAATACGCAGACTATAAAACACAGGTATTCCGTGATTGTTATTCCTAGGATTTTTTTAAAGTTTAAGATTTATATTCAAATAAAAAAGGCATAAAGAATAATATTGAATTGGCCTTTCAGCTATCATATATCTGAGGAATAAATCTTAATAATCTTCTGTGGTGCATAATGACACATAATATCCAATGCTATAACAGTAAAACATATACATAATTTATCTATAAAAGTAGTAAGTATTGAGAAATGAATGGAAATGAATTTTTAGTTTATAGGCTGCACACAAGGGATAATGAAAGAGGAAGTAAAGGTAAGATGTTCTTTATTCTTTTTTAAACGATGTAAATGAACACTGATTGTTTAATAAAATCATTCCATCAAAATCCTCGATTTTAGATTAATAAAATTAGAGCAACATCTTGAAAGAATTTATATAATCATTAAATATCAAGGATTTTGATGGAATGATTCAATGGTGATTATGTGAGGGTATTATTATTATAATTATTATAACAGTTATTTTGTTAACTGTTTTTAGTTCGAGTCACGTATTGTTTAACATTCTACTACTGAAACCTTGTTACAATTCAAGTTTCGTGATTGAAATACTGTTTATTTGATCGTTTCGGATTTTTTTTTCCTGCAAAGGAAATTTTTTATGAGTATTCTTCAAAAATTTCTTAATATATTTAGGACGCTTTCTGATTTGAATTGATTTTTTTTAATAAGGACTGCTCATTATTTTACATCTCTGATAAGACACTAGTAGTAAAGTGTGATATTATAATTTATTGTTGCATTTTATAGTGTAGAAATGGATTGTAAACTGAAAGTCAATTCAACCTGTTACGAGAGAAATATATGAATATAAATAAATGATTTGTTTAAGCTGATAGGGAGGTCAACGAACTATCAATCAATCAATGAGACCCTTGAATAATAAAAGAGAAATCAGGAGAAGCATTGTAGCTGTGGATTGTTGAAATGGTCGATGGCATGTCACTGCTTGCTATTGTCATTCCAGTGGTGTTGGCATACTGACTCTGAGAGTGGTGTTAGTAAGTTGAATCAATAATTGACCATTTAGCCCTCGAAAGGAAAGGCAAGGTTGACAAGAATCTAGTATGTTATGAAAGTTTATACAAGCTTTCCATCCCCTAACATCTGATACTCTTTTCTCATATCAGATTATCTATCTAATAAGAAATATTATTCATCCATGTGATATTTTGAGCTATAAACAAAAACATACGCGTATTCATAATCTTCGACAGTATGACCCATTTTTACCGTCCAGGACTCATATATTTACGGTTTAATGTTTGTTGTTTTTAATATTTCTTCTTCATTAGCAACATTCTTTTGCGTACCTCAGGGTAGGGGACCTTATTTCCCCGAATTCGTTTTCCGTAGTCATCATAGTTCTTATGTTCTTAAATTTATCGATTTCTTCTAACCCATTCCTATTTGATGTATTTCCCCAAAATATCCCCACATCAATTTTTAATTTACTTTAAACCCCATTCATTAATAGCATTTATCAACGTTGTTTTATTATTAAGACTATGAGGAAAAACGAAGAGGCCCTTGAACCACTAATCTGGTATATGAAACTGAAGATAAAACCTCTAGTGGCATTGCCCTTGCAACATTAACCACAATTGTGTTTATTATACTGTTCTAGAAGTTGACTTGCGGTTGATCAACTTGTTCCCCTGCATTGTCTGGAGCTGATTGGCAGGATGTGAAGAGGTTTTTGTGTTAGCGACTTTAGTCTGGGCGATTGTGTAGGGCTTTCACCTGCGACGATCGCTGAAGGTCACGAGGAATGGTTTATCCACACAAAGCATATCAGAAAAAACAACAAATAGGCATTTGCGTTTTAAAAACTCTCTATAGTTAATCTTCAAGTATCCGATCATGGAAAATTCCCGTATGACTCAGTACCTTCCTATCTTACTTCATTGAATTTGAAAGTAGAAGGTTGGTTCTAAAGTTTTATCAGAAAATATAAGCAAAACTTGGTCTCATAAACCATACCTCAGAACTTGTGCGACTTCATTGATTTTTTTGAGGTAAGTTTATATTCAATATTATCTATTTGTTAGTTACCTAATATTAATCTTTGGTACTTTCAAATTTATTTATTTTTCTTATTATTTTTTAATTTATGCATTATTTTATCTTTTTTTAGTTCTGTTACAATAATGGAACCCCAATCTTGCAAATCAAAAATAATTATTAGGTCCGATGATTTGTGAAAAAATACGCTCTTGGTAGATGATGTGAGATACTTAGCATTGTTACAGTGCCCAACAAAAATAAGGAAAATATCTTTTCTTTGCGGTCGTTGCAAAAAACCAGTATGATTGGAGTGCTCTAAGAAACAATGTGTTAATTGGTTGGAAAATTGGTAATTTTAATTTTTAAAAGTATTTTTAGTATCATTAATATTTATTTTATTGTTTAAAATTAAAATTAAATATTCTTATGACTCTTCGATTTCCTCATTCTTTCCTCAAAATAGGGTTGTACCGAAAGGCAGTGTTTTAAGTCCTTTTCTCTATTCCATTTACACCTCTGATTCCATTACACAGCATCCGACGAAACAGCAATTATTTCCTCTCACAGTGACCCAAACCTAGCATCTATTTAAATCATTTATTTGATTTAGAAAAGTGGTTCTACAAATGGAAAATCGGAATAAACGCCTAAAAATGGAGCCATGTACGCTTTTCTCTACGCTTTTCTTCATGTCCAGCAGTCAAAATTGACAACGACGAAGTACCTACCAAAACTATGTACGTTATCTCGGACTATACTTGGACAAAAGACTTACATGAAATGGACATAGAAAATTAAAAAGATATGAACTGCCAACACGCTACAAAAACTATCACATCATGAACTACAGATCTTCACTTGGCTACGAAAATCTTCCTTATTATCATTTATCTGATTTAGAAAAGTGGTTCTATTAATGGCAAATCAGAATAAACACCTCAAAATCGAGCCAAGTTAGCTTCTATCTACGCAAAGCTTGGTGTCCAGCTGTACATCTATCACATCTTCTGGACTACAGATCTTCACTTGATCTACGGAACAAACGACTTATCTATAAAGGTATACTAAAACCTATTAGGGCATTTAGAGCGGAACTTTAGGGTTCAGTAAAACAAGTCCACATACACAATCTACAAACAACACAGTCCAAAATTCTCAGAAAAATTGTTAATGCACCATGGTATATTTCGAATCACACCATACACAACGACATGAACATTCCCACTATAAAATCATATGTTCATAACATTCCACTCATCGACCCAATCCACTCGTTCTTCCACTTTCCTAATCCCTGTTAACTGGACTTGATAGGAACAGATAAAAAAACAATTGGCGAGGAGACCTTCTCAACTATTGACATTCCCATTCCAAAACTTGTGTGCCAGTAGAAAAGCAAAGAGAATAAAACTTGGATCAAATTTGCTGGACTGCGCAGGTGCAAATGAAAATTAAATAATAAATATATAATTATTTTGTAATCAATTTGTTTTAAATACACAGATTTTAAAACGTGTAGTTTTTAATCTTTACTATTTCCTGTATCGATCTTATTTTTATTTTTTGTTTACTGGAATATGATCAAATATCATATATTTATTGATTGTGGGATATGCAAGAACGCTCATGTAAGTAAAATAAAAAATATAAATAATAGTAAAAATCAATTTTAATAATTTTTTATTTTTATTTCAGATTTCTGTGCTAGAGTAAGGAAAAACTATGTCAACACTTGAGTGTTAAAGCTTTACCATATTCATATTCATATTTATCTAAGTTTTGGGTCTCAATTTAGCAGTGAATTCAGGTTAGAGATCTACTGAAAACATATATTAAACTTACTGAGATAGTTAAAATTTATCATTAATTTGATAAAAATCTCCATGAGAACGGTTAGTCGTCCCTTAACTAAGTAGATTTTGAAGAACTAAAGTTTTTTTTTTTTTATAATCTACTTAGTTAAGTCTAGGTTTCATGAAATAAAATTTAATAATTTTTTGATGTTGCATATGTTTCATAGCTACCTAGGTTAGTTTAGGATAGATCGCTTCATATATAAAAAAAATAAAAAAACAACACTAAAAACAATTAATTTTTGGCTTTCTGGATGAAATAAAACTCTAAATCTGAATGATTTTTTTTTGGTGATTTTTGGGTTATGCTCATAGTACTTGTTGATCAGAAAAGTTTGATTTTTCGCAAAAGATTGTGGCGCTTTTTTCATTTACCTAAACAAATATTATGTTTTAAACTATGTAGCAGCATATGGAATGTTTTAGAAATACAAACATTTTGTTACTTTTTATCTGATTATGCCTACTTATTAGGAAAATGTTTTGAACCAAGAAACCGAAGACCATTATGAAAATAAAGGATATTTAAGGCATTTAAAAATACATAAGAAATTTTCATGTAAGGAAGAAATAGTTGGGGGTGCAGTCAATCAAAACACCTAAATAAGCGTAACTTATTTATTATGTGCCGACTTGGTCTGAGCTCTTGGTCACTTGGGTCTGAGCTCGCCTAGCTGCCGCGTGTTTTATTCGCCCTGAAGACGGCCTACATTGTAGGCCGAAACGTCGGCACATAATAAATAAGTTACGCTTATTTAGGTGTTTTGATTGACTGCACCCCCAAATATTTCTTCCTTACATTAGAAGATACAGTCGACCAATTCTTCTCTAATAAGAAATTTTCAATTTCACTTTCTCCAAGTTTAGCCATATTAATTTTACATATGCCGCCCATCAAGTACGATTAAAACTTTAGTGAAAACTTCCAACACGATTAATTTTTATAGTAATTAAAGATTAATAAAGATTAAATTTATCGTTACTGTAAATGCTAAGATATGAGATATTTTAATTAATATTCTACTGCATATGCAGTACATGATAAAACATATTTTCATCTTTAATTTTTTACCCATCTATCATAAAAGGTTCTAATTCAAAAAAATCGATGGGTAGAAAAATTTTCCAGTTCTTATTAGCTAAATTTTGATTAAGACGTACTGAAAAATCCTCTGTAACCCTTTGTAAACCAATAGTAGTTTTTTTAACGATTTTTTTTCTTATAAGAGTCTACTACGACAGATTATTAAACTACCACATTGCTACAAGAATGTACAAAGAACTTAAGGAGTAATGCCCTCATTAAACTTTACCTACACAAAGCATTTAAAGCCCTCTTTACTTCAGACACTACCAGCGCGGTTGTTCACCTCTGTACTTACTTCTCTTTTAGACATTAAACTTTTATGGTATTTCAAGTAAACGTAAGTCTTTGTTTGTAAAAAACGCTCTTAATTTTTAAATAAATGTATATATGTATAAAATTTCAGGTCAAGTTTTCAGAGAATAGTGTACAACAAGCAATAAAGATATTACTACAATTTAAAGACGTTTTGAGGCTATATTTTTCGCGTGCAAGCCGCAGCGGGTCCATCCCCACCAACAGCCATGGTAGGAGGACTCTTATCAGTACCAGTAAGGCCCCTGGCACCAGGGCTGGACGGTGCAGTGGCCAGATCAGTTCTGTTCCGATCTTTTTATTTATTTTTTTATTTTTTCCTCCCACCGTTACTTTATTCCTTTCATCACCAGTTAATATGAAATAGCAATATGAAATTCCACCATCAGGTTTTGTCAAGCAGAGCAGATACAAAAGGAAAAGCCGAAAGAAGCCGATCCCTTGAGGCAATCACTAGAAATAGTCCCACTAAACTGAAACCCAATAGAAGGCGTAAAGTTGATACAACCCCTGTGACTCCTAATGATAATATAGAACACAAGGCAGGGCCTTCGAATCAAAATACCCAGTCAAGGTCATTTACCGCATTTCAGTTGAAGACTCACCATTCTATTCACCTAACAGATATCAGTCCCTGACGAATCTTCCTAGTGAAGTAATGGGGTCCACATCGGCCCCTAAAGTGCATAGGCCGCCACCAATTTTCATAAGGAGCATAAAAAACTTTAAACTCTTCTGCACACAATTGAACAATACAATAGGCTCTGGAAAATACTACTGCTTCAGTAGGACAAACGACACAAAAATTCAATCAGACACGCCCGAGACATACTGGTGAATTGTGAATTACCTGTGAACGGAAACCAAGGCTGACTGCCACACATACCAATTAAAGGAGGAAAGAGCCATCAGAGTGGTAGTGAGGAAATTGCACCTCTCCACTCCTGCTGACGTCATAGAAGAAGAGCTCACCGCCATGGGCTTCAAGGTCAGACAAATCAAAATGCTTGTCAAAATGCTTCAGTAGGACAAACGACACAAAAATTCAATCAGACACGCCCGAGACATACTGGTGAATTGTGAATTACCTGTGAACGGAAACCAAGCCTGACTACCACACATACCAATTAAAGGAGGAAAGAGCCATCAGAGTGGTAGTGAGGAAATTGCTCCTCTCCACTCCTGCTGACGTCATAGAAGAAGAGCTCACCGCCATGGGCTTCAAGGTCAGACAAATAACAAATGTCTGCAAGAACAATATTGGGCACCCTGAGCCAGGCAACGAAATTCCACTGCTTCTTTTCTTCATAGACTTAGAACCAACACCCGGGGTTGAAACAATGTACGAGGAAAACAGACTGTATTATAACCATGTTCAAGTTGAAAAACGTTATCGTAAGAAAGACATTGTGCAATGTCATAACTGCCAAGCATACGGGCAAACCCGGCACTACTGTCACCATACTCCCAGGTGCGTCAAATGCGGAAAACCGCATAAAACTGAAGAGTGTGTAAAGCCGCGAGAAACTCCTGCTGTCAGCTCATTATGTCTTCAAGGATATCCGGCAAATTATAAAGGTTGTCAAACCTACAAAAATATAAAATCACGCGTTATGGCAGCACGTCGGCCCAGGGACGAAGAGAGAATGTCAAGAAGGCAACCTTCAAAAATTGTAGTTTCTTTTTTTTTTTTTTTTTTTTTTTTTGAAAACACTTTATTGAAGCATTACAATCTGCCTGCTGTGGGCAATAAGTAATGGTGCTATGTAGCTACAATCATTCCATAAAAAATCAATAATATAAACGAAATAAATGCATAAATAAATATATACAAGCGAAAAAATATAAACAAAAATAAAGTAAAATAAAATATATATATATATATATATATATATATATATAATAAAAAAAAATATAATAATAATAAATAAAACATAAAAGAAATATACTGTACACATTCATACTCTATTTACAATTTGCCTGGGGTCCCCGAACTGAGCTTCTTCCTCATAAATGAGGGCAAAGCTGGAGTCCGGGAGGCCCCAGCTCCCTTTCCCAGCTGCGTCACTGGCATTAAACGCCAATGGAAGCTGGTTAAGGGCGCTTCACACACACACAGGTCGTGAGTGGAGAATCTGGCCAGTGCCAGTACTCCAAATAGCATTATTATAACAAGTCTCGAGGCCATTGCCGGTTTAGGCGGCGGGGTGGATTGTATGGATGTGTGGAACTGGATAATGACTGAGCCAGGGGATTGGGATGACAGACAAGGTTTTGGTGAAAGTTTGAGAATTTAGTAGGGAGGTCGAGGACAAAAGGAATGTTGAGATCATTATGGAGGGTTTTGTTGGAGACATAATAAGGAGCGTTGACAATAGTTCTCAGGACTTTGGATTGAAAGGATTGAATGCGTCTGATATTCGATTTTTTTGCGGTCCCCCACAGTTCCAGTCCATAGGTCCAGATAGGTTTGATGATCGTCTTGTATATTAGTAGTTTATTGTCTATTGAAAGATGGGAGGCCCTACATAGTAATCTGTATAGTTGGCTGAAACGTCTGTTAACTTCTTGTCTTTTGAGTCTGGTATGAGGATTCCATGTAAGTCTTTTGTCTAGGAAGAAGCCAAGGCATCGTACTGTGTCGGAAATAGGCAGGATGGTTTCGTTGAATTGGACAGAAGGACATGTTCCCCGGCGAAGTGTAAAAGTCACGTGTTTGCATTTTTCCTCGTTGACTTTGATCCGCCATTGGTTACACCAGATTTCAATGAGTGAAAGGTTCCTTTGGAGGTTCGAGGAAGCCATTTCAGGATCTGGATGAGATGATAGGATGGCTGTGTCGTCTGCGAACGTTGCAAGGAAGGTTTCAGGAGTAGTTGGGATATCAGCGGTGTACAATATGTACAGGATAGGACCCAGGACGCTGCCCTGGGGGACTCCAGCTTGAATTGGGTAAAGATTGGAGTATTCGTTACCACAGCGCACTTGGAAATAGCGATCAGAGAGGTAGGATCGAAGGACTATGAATAAGGATTGAGGTAACTGAGTTTTGAGCTTGAACAGCAAACCGGCATGCCATACCCGGTCGAAAGCTTGTGCTACGTCCAGAAATGCGCCTGTGCAGTACTGTTTGCTTTCAAGAGCAGAGGATATGTGATCGACAACTCGGAGACCCTGCTGGACCGTCGAGTGCTTGGGACGGAATCCAAACTGATGTAAAGGAATATTGGATTCGATTATAGGTAGGATTCGTTTCAGGAGGATCTTTTCAAAAATTTTGGAAAGAATAGGAAGCAGGCTGATGGGTCGGTATGATGAAGTGTCATTTGGTGGTTTACCAGGTTTAGGGAATAGAATGATGATGGAGTGTTTCCACAACAAAGGGAAGTGAGTTGTGCGAAGGATACAGTTGTATAGATAGGTAAGGAAAATAATCGCTTTTTGGGGAAGATGTTGAAGGATCTGGGTGGTTAGAAGGTCATGTCCAGGAGATTTGCGGACTTTTAATTTTTGTAACAGGAATTTGACCTCAGAGGGGCTTACAGCGTTAGGAGGTAAGGATAGTGGAATGGGTGAAGAGAGGAATTCATGAATATTGGAAACGTGCGTAGGGTTGGTTTCAGGATGTGGAATAAATGTATTTGAAAGGTGTTTGGCAAATTCTTCTGCTTTGTCCTCATCTGATGCAGCCCAAGAACCGTCTTCACGGCGGAGGGGATGGGAAATAGGGTGGTATTTAAGGATCTTTTTGGTAGCATTCCAAAGGGAATTATCAGAAACGGATAGTGCGGAAAGATAGGCATTGTAGGTTTCAGATCTATAGGTTGTCAGGTTCTTTTTAACTAGTTTGGTGAGGTAGTTATACAGTCTCCGATCGTGAGGATGCCTAGTTCTTTGCCAAAGGGATCGGTAACGGCGTTTGGTAAGGATAAGATCCCTAAGATCTTGTGGTAATGGATTTTTCTTGCAGGGTTTGAAGGAAGGACGAGTTGAAGATGCAGTCCAAACTGCTTGCTGGATCAAATTGGTAAAGGAATCGACTGCATCATCTAACTCTTGGGGTGTTTTTAGGGAAACTCTGAGGTCAATGGTGTCGGATACAAGCTGATGAAAAAGGTTCCAGTCAACTGGTCCCCTAATAAATGATGGTGGTGGAAGTTTGGGTATTGGAGATACAGAAAGGGTAAGGATCAAAGGACTGTGAACTGAGGAAAGTTCATCAAGGCGTTCTATGGAATAGTTTAGGGGACCTAAGCCAGCATGGATAAAAAAGTCGAGGAGATCAGGATTTCTGTTTGGATCATTGGGCCAATATGTAGGAGTGCCGGGAGAAATAAAACTGGAGTTGTGGGAATTAAGTGCAGACAGTAGCATGCGGGATCATTTGAGAATCATCCTATTCCCTAAAGCATTTACCAACTACCCAATGCCACTTCATCATAACGACCCACCAGGCTGCTTTCTATTGTTTCCAAAAACTTTGAAAAAATCCTCTTGAAACGAATCCTACCCATAATCGAATGCAATGATATTCCTTTATATCAGTTTGGATTCCGAACGAGGAAATCGACGGTCTAGCAGGGTCTCCGAGTTGTCGATCACATATCCCCTGCTCTTGAAAGCAAACAATACTGCACAGGCGCATTTCTAGACGTAGCACCAGCTTTCAATCGGGTATGGCAAGCCGGTTTGCTGTTCAAGCTCAAAACCCAGTTACCTCAATCCCTATTCGTATTCCTTCGATCCTACCTCTCTGATCGCTACTTCCAAGTAAGCTGTGGTAACGAATTTTCCAATCTTTACCCCATTGAAGTTGGAGTCCCCCAGGACAGCGTTTTGGGTCCTATCCTATATTGTACACCACACATATTGTACACCACTGATATCCCAACTACTCCTGAAACCTTCCTAACTATTTTCGCTGACGACACATCCATTTTATCATATCATTGAGATCCTGAAATGGCTTCCTCGAACCTCCAAAGAAACCTTTCACTCATTGAAATTTGATGTAACCGATGGCGGATCAAAGCCAACGAGAAAAAAACACGAGACTTTTACACTTCACCCACATTCGTCCTTCTGTCCAATTCAATGAAAGCGTCCCTATTTCCGACACATTACGATACCTTTTTTTCTTCCTGGAACTTTAACTGGAACAAAAGACTTACATGGAATCCTCATACCAGACTCAAAAGACAAGAACTTAACAAACGATTCAGCCAAAAATACAGATTGCTAAGTAGGGCCTCCCATCTTTCAATAGACAATAAACTGCTAATAAACTAGACGATCATCAAACCTATTTGGACCTATGGACTAGAACTGTGGGTGACCGCAAAAAAATCATTCCTTTCGCCCTCGACCTCCCTTTTAAATTTTCAAACTCACCAAAACGTTGCCTGTCATCCCAATCCCCTGGCTTAGTCAATATCCAGTTCCACACATCCATACAATCCACCCCACCGTCTAAACCAGCAATGGCTCCCAGACCTGTTATAATAATGTCATTTGGAGTACTGGCACTGGCCAAATTCGACATCGATCAAATTCGTGAAAAAATACATGGTTTATTTAACACCTTGACTGCCACGGCAATTTTCAGAAATCTGGCCTAACTTGACAATTTGATTTAATCACATTATATTTCGAGTTTAATCGTAGCTGCTCAAAAATTGCAAGCGAACCAAAGACGAGATAACTCGTTCCTAGTTGGCGTTCTAGAAAAGAACGCAATCTAGGAGTTATCTCGAAGTTGGCAGTATATGTGTTAGTAATCTACAGCTTAATTTATTAAAAATACCTTTACACACATTTATTCTTTTTTATTTGTTTTTTAAACGATTCTCTTCTTATAGCAATAATTAATTGTCTTGATGTAATTTGAGGTAAGAATTCACAAGATGATGCTAATTTTTTAAAGATATTTTTTTAAACACTCATTTTTAAATATTATATCCTAAATTACGCTTCAATGATGAGCATTTTGATTCAATTGATAATAGAATTTGTTTCTACTGATCAGAGGCTCCTACTTAAACATTAATTGTGTGCTAGATACCAAGCAGAACTATTATTCAAAAGGTAGCAATTCAATAAAGTTAGCTGTCGGAAGATCACATGCAATTTAATTAATTTATTTAACATATATTTGCTTAACCTAATTTGTTAAAAACAAAATAACATTTTGGTTCTATTAAAATTAGCCTTTTAATGCAAAGAAGATTTAACCAAACGCCACAAAGTGGAGTTAAACTATCAAACCGTGAATATGTTTTAAATGAATGTTACTATCCTCATATGAAAATCTGATGTGAATACAAAATGGCTTCCTTTATATTTTGATTAACTTGTTTGCTAGAAACTAAAACATTTAAAGAAGTTCATTAAATAGTTTCCTATGGCTCACGTTGTCCTCAGATATCACAACAACATTTAACGTGAACTAAAATATATCTAAATATTTGTATCGTTTTTTAAAGTTATTTATCTGAGTTTCTTTTAAGATAAATGAGATATCAGTTTTCATGTCTATAAATGTACAAAACACATCATTTATATGACACATTCTTTTAAGAGAATATGAATAGTTATATAGCAAACGATAATTTTCATGGCTGATCGACTTTAAATTATACGTATATAACATTCATAATCACTGTTTACCATTTTAATTAAACTAGTTATCATTAAAAAAAAACCATATAACAGAATTTTGTGATTGAAAGTAGTTGAAAATGTTGAAGAATATCAAATAAAGTTATATACATGTTATCTATTTACCTGTACAATATTATAGACGTCACAGCTATAAGGGAAAAATTGCTAGCTTAAAATCCTTAGAATTTTTTTTTGAAAAATATACAATAGAGTACAGCTGTAATATTTCTGATGATTACTTACTCATCTTTACGTCTCGTACACATTCGCTATCTTATTTATAAACATCTGTATATACTGTTTACTACAGACTCACATAGATTATCTCTGTATTAAATCCTAAAGCATATTTCATTGGTGAATATTACCATCAAGACGATTTAGCTAACTATACAGATTGCTATGAAGGGCCTCCCCTTTCAATAGACAATACAAGACGATCATCAAACCTATCTGGACCTATGGATATTTAAAATGTTATCAAGAATAATCATTAAAAACTCTGGAAACCTATATTCATACTGTTACGGGCTACTGGGTGTTAAAATGAATTATACTACTCCTAAATTCAAGATGCTAATATTTATTAACAAACTGACAAAAAGAATACAATGAAGTTACAAACAATTAAATTATTAAACTGATATAAATAGACAATAACAATATACAAAATATTTATTATAATCTAGGCCTATATAACTACTAAAATAATATAAGATATTACTACTACGAAATAGCTTAACTATTTACACAAATTTGTACAAATACAATAATATTAAGCTAGAGCTTATAACTACAAATTAACACTTACAGTTCACTAATTAAAGTCCATCGACCGTAAGAATCTCCAAATATAACAAATTGACACACAGTAACAAACAGAAACAGTTTAATAAATATTACACTCACAAGCTGTCACAGTTCCTGATACACTTATTACACTGGCCGGTTCAACACTGACTGACTGCCTCGACGCCGAAGGGGTATTAAAATAGGCAAGACCGAACATTCTAAAAAGAACGGGAGTAGGGGAGGTGGTTCTAGTATGTTCGAGAAGGTTTTAATCCAATCTTGACTTCTCCCGCCGACGGGCTTAAGACGTTAATCCCTTCCTTCCGTCCTTCTCTCTGTGACCGTAGCAATACTATTTTTGAGTAATCAGGCTACTCAATGTGCAACTGATAACATTATACTTTCAATAAAAGGTATATGGTATAGAATATCAAAGTGGAATGGCTTCTAGCTCTTCTAATCTTTCTAAAAATACTTTATAGGATCGGAAAATTTCGTATCTCTAGCTCTCGAAAATTTTTCCTGTATTGCAGATATGTATTTGTTTATACTGACGACAATTTTACTGAAGATATCTATATCAATCAGCTTCACGTATCTAATATATCAGAATTAAATAGTGTAAGGCTGGGTCGAAATGAATTTGCAATCGTGACCTATCGAAAAAACACACTAACGGGCGTAAGTATCAAATTGATTCAAATAAGTGTCTTGGAAGAAAACAAAGCACCAGCCAGAATCGGTAAAATCACGTTCAGGTCGACTGATAAAATTGAAAAAGGTAAAGGAGAGACCCAATCAGCGACCATGTGCCTTCGAATTCGCGGAAAACTATTTCCGTATTTATTTTCTATTTTCATTTGTATCCAAATCAGCCCGTCACTAGGTCATGAGTTTGTGTACTTTGCAACCATAATCAAACTACTAATATCTTGCCTTCAGAAAGGCTGCCACGGAAAAATTATATCTTATTCATCCCAACCTCTGATTAATAGGATATATTTTTTAGCTAAAAAAATATCATACTTTATGTGTATGTGGTTTTATATATAACCTCACACTGCACAGCGGTAGAAGAGGCTCCGATTATGATAATGATGTTTATGGTTTCTTTTTATTACATCAGTGCTAAGTTGATTTAAACATTAAAAAGATTTATAATTTAAAAGGTCAATTTAACATATGTCAGAAAAATAAATATTGACCACCAGTTTAACCAATTTGACAGAAATAACACAATTTTTCAAGAAAATAGTAATAATTTATTACTATGCATATTAAAAATTAAAAATAGTTTATTTTTATAATTTTATAATTATAATAATTTATTTATTTAGAACCTGAAATGACAGTATAATTAAATTATTTGAATAGCCAATAATTTTCATCCAAAATAAATTTACTTGAAATTCGTTGGTTGATCCACTCAAGATAGGCAGACACTTTCACTGCCACTCCAATTTTTTTTAATAGAATCATCTTCGCTTTTCGTTTGTTGGACAAATAGACCTGCCAATAGACCTTCCTACTGTCCACCAAAACATCGGTCGCAACCATCACCTTGCTTCTCCTTGTCTCCATGAACGGTCTCGGTGAATAGATTGAATACTCCGTTTCTTCTGTACCTTTTATTTAATTAAATCAATTAAATAATAATTAAAACAATATCCAATCCCATCCACTGAAAAGGTATTTGTTTAAATCTATATTCCGGCGATAAAAGCTTTATTAAATAGATAGGTAACAGAAATTATACTAACCCGAGAAATCAGTCGTAATTAATTAGTTGAAAAGGCCAATTTGACTGAGAGGTGCTTTCAACAGTCATGATAAGCGTTTTCAATAAGGAAAACATTTACTTTATTATCAGGTATAAATCGTTCTGTTCACTTCTTCAAAGCAACAATTTACCCAGTTAAACATTACTCCTCAAAAACAAAGTAGCCTAAAAATCAAAAGTAATCCATCAATTAAATAAATTGTTAAATAAAACTATTTAACCTTATGAACAAAAGTGATAATGGAGGTCAACGATTAAAAAGAAGGAATGAGAAAATAAAAATCATGCATCTCAAATGAACTGTTAAATTATAATTCAATATGTTAAATCATTCAATTGGAAAAGTATATAACTTTACTAAATAATCAGATAAAGAGTAATTTTGCAAAATGTGCATTTAATATAATACATTTTTTAGATAGGAATGGAACAAAATTTAATAATTAGACTACATCATGTTCTTTATTATGCATTTCTGTCTAATTTATACTTTACTTAAAACCACGAAAATAAAGTAATTTTCGATCTCAAAACATTTCTTGTTTTGACGAAAACCTATTTTAGACCCACCCCACAAGAAACTTCAACTTTATTTCTACGGAATCACATTCTTATAAATGTTAAAGTTTTTTTTTTCTTACAGGTGAATATAATAAGTAAACTACATTATGCTTTAACTCAAATAAGGGAATTAATTTCAAATTCAATTACTTAGTCAAAAATCATTTTTCCTTTGGTGGCCGAGGAGAGATCGACTTCAATGCAGGAGCAAGCGTTAATCTTGTCTTTCGGCCGAAAATAAGTTCCAGCAAACTAGAAGATGGTTCATCTGATTCTGGAGTATGTGGTCTGCAAAGCAGACATTCAACAAACTGGTACACAAGTCAACGCAAATTTTGGGCTACAGAGATGATGATAACGATGGGATTAGTAATTAAACAGGCCAAAACTAAATACATGCTTGCGGGATGATGGAAGATGGAACAAATTGGTTCTATTAAGATAGGAGGCCTTGATATTGAAGGAGTAAACTTCACCAACTTAGGCTCCACCGTCACGATCGATGATCAAGAAGAGAATAACCCAGGCAAATAAATGTTTTTTCGTGGCACACCGGCATATTAAAAACAAACTTTTGTCCTGGAATACGAAAACGATTCTCTACAAAACGCTCATATACATGTACATTCTATACGGTTCAGAAGCCTGGGTTATAAAGAAAGCCTATGAAAAATCACACCAAACTTTTGAAAGGAAGATTTTACGTAGAATATTTGGACCTATTACAGAGGGGGAAGCACGGAAAAGACGTACCAAAGTGGAGCTGGCAAGTCTATTCCAGGCCCCAAAAGTGGTCAATGTAATAAATCTTGGTAGGTTGCGCTGGGCCAAATGACAAGTGTCGAAGGGTCCAGAAGAATAATTGAAGAAAAGGTTCATAGCACAAGAAGAGTAGGACGACCCAAGCTGCGATGGCTGGATAGGGTCCGGAAGGACTCCATGAGCCTGAAAAAATGTTTTCCAAGTTATTTACAATTGTGATGAGTACTTAGTTTTCAGTTTCAAATTCAATTTACAAGATAAAACAATTCAAAAGTCAATGACTAGCGATATCCATGTAAGGAATTCAATTTAGGGACTTTGTTCATATTATTATTAAATTAAAACTATGTCACTAAGTTTTAAACGATTTTTTTTTTCGAAACCGTAAAAAAGTTGTATGATTAAAAATGAGTAGTTCTAAAATTTAATTAAAATTTAAAGTGACTGCTACTCAAATTGTTCTTGAGATGAATTTTTTTCTTATGATATAACTTTATGTTTTAATATCAGAATAAATAAACAGATCATAAGTGATATTGAAACAAGTGGCTTTCAAATTACTACGTCAATTATTTTAACTAGTGCTATACTCAAAGCAAGTTCTATTTTTGTAGAAATTTTATTCCACATCCTTAATCTACCTCGTTCTAGGGATCCCTCTTCTTTTTTACACTCAGAAATTCCCTATCGTTTTCATTTTAGTCATATAGTTCCACGAACACCTTCCAATAACCCTAAGCCAACTTGATCTTCTTGACATCGCAAACCTAACTATAACACCATGCCCTACGGTGTGCCGAACTCATTATTACTTCTGCTTCACCAGGTGTCTTGAGAATATACTGGTTTGAAAATAGTTCTTAATATTTCTTCTTGGAAGACCCTCACGGCTAATGTTTTGAGACTTGAGCGTCCATGTTCATAACACATCACAGGCCTTATGGGAGCCTCGCCAATTTTGATTTTTGTTTGTTAAAACAGAAGGCTTCATTTCTAAGACTTTTGAAGACCTAAATGAGCTCCATGTACAACGGTGGTTCCAGAGATTTAGAGGGAGAGACTTGAACCTTGAACCTTGAAAGACGAAGAAGTCCTTGGAAGAAATTCTGCCCTTGATGTTGATGTGTTCCAAGTACTGATGGAAGGACAAGACAGAAAAACTAATCGAGAACTGATAGGAATACTGGAATTCAGCAAATCAACAGCCGATAACTCTCAAGGTGATTGAGAAGGTGAAAAATCTTTTTAGGCAAAACTTCTTCAGCGGCCTTCTTTCTGTACGAAGCTTCCCTCTCAAAATCCCAGTGACCACCCTAGAACGGTGCACTCACTAATACTGCTTTCGCCATTGACTTAATTGACATTTCTGGCCGTTTGGGCCCCATACCGAATGATTTTGAACTTTCTGAAAAATTCCAGACAACCCAATATAATATCCTAAACTTTTAGAAAAGAGGAAAACTATATGATATAGTAAGTATATAGGAATGCATTAAAACAACTATAAGCAAATATCATTTTTTTCACATTTATAGACGTGTTTCGTATATCCTCCGATGAACCCGTTCCAGTATAATTTAGTAAAATATTTTTAGTTGAGATTGTAACATTTGTTACTAGAAACATGTTTTCAATGATGCCTTAGATTTAACTGAACTGGTGATAAATCATTTTCCTGACTTCTACAACAGATGATGAATTAATCAGTACTATTTTATTAATTCTTTACTTCATAGTGTGATACTAAATAAAGGATTGGAATCTCATTCCAAGATTTTTTGAAAAAGGAAATATTATGCGATTGAAGGTATTGAAAGAAATAAGTAGATGAATATAATAAGTACAGAAATAAGTAGAGATTGTAATATTTTAATAAAGTGTTTATAAAAAAAAACTATGTTTTGAAGAAAAAAAAAACCTGTACCACTACAACCCATGAAGGGTCTGGGGTTCAGTACATGGTACAGACTGTACTGTTTCATGGACAACGGTTCTGCAAGGAGGTGAATTGTCCTAGGTCACGCTAACCGCCAGATTTTTCCCCCTTATTTTGGGTACCCTATTTTTATAATATTTTATAGAGGCTGGGTGGGCCCCAGGAGGGTCCTAGATCCCATATGATCCATCTCCCGCTGCAAAAAGACTAAATAAAAATCATGGCCTGCAGCAGGATTTGAACTAAGATTTCCTGCATGGCAGCTCAGTGCTCTACCACTGAGCCACTCCTCTCCCCATGTTTTGAAGAGATAAAAATATTTTAAATAGTTCTTTTATTCATTTTGGAATACCAGAGTAATTATTTATGATGATTGCTCGAATTATTAATTATTTAAAGGTCCTAACTTTATTAGAAATTGGATTATTTTTCAGAGGTTGATTACGTGTTTACAACTTTAATAATGAGTCAAATTAACACCTTAATTGAGCCAGTAAAGTATTCATTAATCATCTGGGTTAAGTACGCACCTGAACAATTATAATGAACTATACTTCATTATTACAATTTCTTATTTGTACTATCATTTAGATACAATGTGACATGAGCAACAATTATTCAGATGTGATAGAGGATTGCTTTAAAAAGCATACATATGTTAAATTCGAACTCTCCTATGCCAGGCATCATTCACCGGCCTCCTTCTTCATCGTCTCTTCCATAAGTGACTCCCCCTAAGTCCAGTGCTGGACTATACCTTTAAAGTATCTCTTGAACCCAGGTGATCTAGCTACCTGCCTGGGTGACCTAGTTCTTGTAACCATATTTTTTTTTCTGATTTTTTAAATTCTGTAACAATACCCGGAACGATACAAAGCACCAATGGCGGATTTCGAGGGGGCATGGGGGCACGTGCCCTCAGACGGTTTTTTGTGTTCTATGGAGAATCCATTACAGTGCATGCTTATAGGCAAAAATATATGAATAAAATAACAGAAAGAACACGAGTGAAACTATTGTTTAGATATTTTAATAAACCTTTCTATAAATACTACAACTTAATTTCTAAGTTATTGTTGATATTTTTGCCTCACCAGAAAAAAATCCTGGATAGCACAATGAAAGACTTAAAATTTAGCTTGAGAAAGAAACAATAATTAATTTTGACTGGTTGGTAGATTTTATGGTAATTTTCCAATCAGCTCACTGTGAACTTTTCATTTGTCAAACCTTCACTCTGATTAAAGCCTCATGATTGATTTGTGTTGGAGTTTCACCTCTACTAATTACCAATTAGTTGTGAAATACATTGAACTATACGACCACCAAAGCTCAATTTTCGGTACCGTGTTGCTTTTCATGTTTTAATAATGACATTAGTAATTATGTGTTATTATATTTATAGTGTTTTTATCTGAAACTGCACCAAGGGTTACCTACTATTTTATGGACTATGTATAAATATGATGTACATTTATAATGAAAATTTTAGTAATTGATGAAAACAATTACGATGACTCAAAAATTAGCTATATTAAAAAAAATTAAATCTGAGAGTATTGGATGCAGTATTAGTTTAATACTTATTCATTTATTATTGATAAAGATTGCATAAAATATATTAGATACCATATAATATTACATACCATCACTCTGAAAACGAAATCTAATTCATTCTCGATTTTCAGTCAGTTCTTAAACTGACTGAAATATATATTTACATTTATGCAATACTGTTATATATATATATATATATATATATATATATATATATATATATATATATATATATATATATATATTTGATAAAATTATTAACAAGTTCATTCACTGATTTCTACTGAATAACGATAAAACCAAAAATAATATTTTATTTTGGATTTTGTATATACATATTTTCTGTTGTAAGGACAACGTATACAACTTTTCTATATTCCACAATTTTTACTAATTATCCTTGGCATCTGTTTTTTCTGTTTTTATAACATTCATGAATTCACAGATTTGTACAATAATTCAGTAAACATGATATATGTCCACATAAATGTGGAATAAACAAAAGTGGAAGCTGTTTTGAGAAGATTTTGTAAATGATTTTCCCGACTACGTATTTTAAGCATATATGATAAACAAGAAGGAATTCAGAGGAATAAGTATAGCAGATTAGTAGAGGGATGCCGAAAATAAAGTTGGACCTGAGACTTGGGCCGGAGGTTGTATCGATCAGGACATGGCTTGCGGGACTTTGGATAGGGTTCGTGGTCAGTATCTGGGTTTTCAGTGGCTTCCTATCTTCTTATAAGGTATAATAATGTTTAGCCTGGTTTGTTATTTGTTAGTTAATAAACTGATAAAGTTGATAAATAACTTGTTTAAACGTTAGGAAAACCCCGGCTTAAGGGTAAAATTTGGTTGTATAGCTGTAAAGATAAAAACTAATACCTTGATCGAAAACTTTCTAGGATGCTGAAATAATTTTATAAATCATTAAAAACAGTGGTTTCAAACGTTGTATTACTTCCTTGTAAGCTTATTAAATTTTCTTCATCAAACATCAAATAAATTCGCATTTAATGTTTACAATAGAATTTACAAAGAATACATTTTTTATCGGCATTTTGATAATGGAATTAGTAAAAATAATTGATGAAAACTATATTAAAATCTGTATTAAAATTTAAATTAGTGACTCAAAAAGTGGCTATATCAAAACAGATTTAAACTCTGAGAGTATCGGATACAGTGTAAGTTCAATACTTATTAATTTATTATTGATAAAGATTGTAGAAGTTATATTTAAAAAAATTGGTACCATCATTCAGTATTTTTTTTTATATTTTTATATTTAACCACATTGCAATCTTCCACTTGAGGGCAATAAAATTGGTGCTATATAGCTTCCAGTCATTCTATAACAAAACAATAATATAAACAACATAAAAACAAAAATTATATATATATATATATATATATATATATATATATATATATATATATAAGTTATCAGTGTATAGACTCCCAATGTTTAAATTATATAACCTCCATTACTTTGTAAATTAAAAGATCATATGTTTTTCCCATCTGTTAAGTAAGTGGTAATTCTAAAAAAAAATAAAAGTGTGTGTTGTAATAATTATTTAAAGATAGTTCTGACTCAAAAGTACCTGAAATAAGAGAAAATTCAGTCTAATTATAACTGGTGCCGAAACCAAACAATTGTTTTGCAGTTACGTAAGTAATTCCTAAATTAATTACTATTATTTTTTTTTTTTAAAGAGTTGGCAAGTTTCTACTCGTAAAAATGACTGATTCAGATGAACTCGCCGAACTTAAACATCAGTTGACTCAAGCGGGGATAGAAATGGCAAAACTTGAGTCTCAGTTGAAAAAGGCGACTGAAACGACACAGATGGAGCTCTTGAAGGTTAGAACTCAAAACTCTGCCTTCATTCATGAAGTTATCGGCCAACTCGAGCCCTTTACTGGTGTTGTTGGAGACTTAGACCACTTTTTGAAAGGAGGAGATCAGATAGTGGGGCTGATACAATACCGGCAAGAGAATGGGACACTGTTAGAGTCAGACGTAGTGCTATTGGAGGCATCTTTGGTGGGTCGCATCTCAAGGAGGGTCCTGAATGCGATACAAGGAGACACTTCGCTTGCCTGGGAGACGCTGAAGGCAAGGTTGAAGAAGTTTTGCGGCGGAGGTCGGTTGACTCCTGAAGAGGACACCTTCTATTTATTCAAAGAACGCAGAAAACCAGGCCAGTCCGAAGGCGAATTCGCTGAAAAATTATTAGTATTACACAATAAACTCGTCGAAAAGTCAGTGGAGACATATGGCCAGGCTGAAGGAGCCCAACGTATGGAATTCATAACGGGGATTCTAAAGGTTCAATTGAACCACTACGTCGACAGTCCTGGTTCACTTTCGCGGGATAAGGATTTCCTTAACTGGGTACATGAACTAATCGATGCACGAGAACGAAAGCAATCCCGTTTCGAGAACTCTGAGGAACAGTGGATAGAGGTCAAGAACCCGAGGAAGAACTACCGAAGCCTGCCCAGGCGCAGTGGTGGAAAAAGATTTTTCGAGAAACGATCTAGTAGGGAACCCGACTACCGGCGAAAGAAGCAGGAAAGAAGATGCTACGAGTGCAACCAACCTGGCCACCTGGTAGCGCAGTGTAACCTCACCAGGTGCTATGAGTGCGGCAGGCAGGGCAAGAGATTGTCCGAGGCGCATTTCTCGTTCAAAAAGAAGAGGCCAGCCTCCAGAACGAATGGAAGTAAATAACCAAAAATGGAACAGGAAGCGGACTCTCGAGAGCAGCAGAGGAGAACCTTCTAGCGGAGAATCTTCGGGAGAGGAGAGTATACCATCTGAGCACAGCAATCCGTCTCCGATAGGATATGAGGTAAGGAGTGGGAATACCTGTAGGGAGGGGGGGGTCCTTCCGGATCCGAGGAAGTGGCGCGGCAACCGAGGTCAGATTGAGGGTGCGGTAATAGGAGGGGCAACTTTTCACGCGAATTAATGATAAATAGTAACCGAGAGAAGAGAGGAGAGAAGAGGTTGCCCGTGGCGAAGTTGAGGGGTGCGGGTGTGAAATTTTTGATTGACATAGGGAGCACAAACTCCCTAATAAGCAAGAAGGGGGCAGAAAGGTTAGGAATGTGGGGGCGCATAAACAATGCGATTGTGAAATATCCACAGTTAGTGGGCGATGCAAGACGTTAGGCGAGATTTATTTTATAATTTTTTATAATTATTGGTCATTTTTTATGAGTTATAAATATTTTTATTTTTTAAAGAGAAAAGATAGGCCCTCGACCGGGATTTGAACCCGGAACCTTTGTCTCACCGTGACATCGCTCTGCCGATTGAGCTATCAAGGCCCCTCCCGGTCGAGGGCCTATCTTTTCTCTTTAAAAAATAAAAAGAGATTTATTTTAATTTTAAGAGATTGGTTGGGAGGGATGTGCGTATTATGCTGCATATTACAGAAAATTTAATGCCGGGGTATGACCTGATAGTTGGGTGTGACCTTTTGCAACAATGGTTAAGAATGTGGTTTGAGCGAGGATACTGTAAATTTTGGCTAGGGGAACGGGAATACGAAGCCACTATTTCGGGAACGGGTCGCGTTGTAGAGATCGGAGCTGTAGAGTGCATTAGGGAGGCCATTGAGGGTGTTATAATCCAGCACACGGATTTATTTTATCGAGAGGTAGAAATATTGCTGACCACGGGAAAAACGGTGCACCGGATCACACTTAAGTCGGATATGCCCGTGTACGTCAAAGACCGGAGGTACCCCCAAGCGATGAGGGATATTATTACAAAACAATTAAGAGAACTTTTAAAACAAGGAATTATACGCCATAGTAATTCGCCTTTTAACAGCCCCCTATGGGTTGTAGAGAAAAGACAGGATTTGCCTGGGGCGGGGAAACAATATCGTGTCGTAGTAGACTATAGGAGGCTAAACGAGGCAACACAAGACGAGCGGTACCCATTGCCTTGCGTTGAAGACATTCTCGATCGGTTAGCTGGGGCCAGCATTTTTAGCACGCTAGACCTCAAGAGCGGGTACCACCAGGTCCAAATGGCCGAGGAGGATATAGGGAAAACCTCTTTTTCCTGGGAACGAGCGCATTACGAGTTTGTGAGGATGCCGTTTGGGCTGAAGGGGGCCCCGTTGACTTTTTCAGCGCCTTATGGATGAATTCCAGAGAGGGTTGGGGGAAGATTTCGCTCAGGTCTATATGGATGACCTGATAGTATTTAGCCGATCCGAACTCGAGCATGTGAAACATTTAAAAACAGTGTACAATAGAGTCAGAGAGTTCGGTCTGAAGCTTTCGCGCGAAAAATCCAAGTTCGGTCTAAAAGAGATTAAATTCCTTGGGCATTTGGTCTCACGAATGGGAGTGCGACCTGATCAGGAACGCGCAAGAGCGATTCAGGAGGCCCCATTGCCAAGTAATGTTCGTGGAGTTCGGCGATTTTTAGGAATGGTCAATTATTACCGCAGGTTCATTCTGGGTGTTGCAGAATTGACGCAGCCACTGACCGAAGTACTGAGGAAGGGGAGGCGGTTCGCTCTGGGCCCAGCTCAGCTGGAAAGTATTAAGAAATGTAGAGAGGCCCTAACCTCACAGCCTATATTAGCCTTTCCCGATTTTCGTTTAACATTCCGAGTTACCATAGATGCGAGTGAGTTCGCGATCGGGGCTGTCCTCTCTCAAAATTTTTCGGAAGGGGGAAAACCTATTGCGTACGCCAGCCGGAAATTAAATGCCGCAGAAAGTCGATACAGCGCTATAGAACGTGAGCTCCTGGCGGTAGTATGGGTAGTTGAATACTTTCGACCCTACGTTTATGGGAGATCATTCGAGCTATTCACGGACCACAAGCCGTTAGTTTATTTAAACACACTTAAGGAGTCATCGGCACGCGTATCGCGGTGGAAGGAGCGCCTAGCGGTCTACACATTTCAAGTCGTCCACAAGAAGGGAGCGGATAATGTGGTGGCTGACTGGCTCTCACGTGACCTCGTGATAAACGCGATTGATGAGGAAAGCTCTCCCGCCGAATTATCGTTGGTTCACCAGTTTTCTGAGGACAGTTCAGATGTTTCGGATCGACCTCGTGACTTACATGAAGTTGACTAAATTATTAACGATAAACGTATACAGATCATTATCCGGTCGAAGCAAGGATCGGGAGTCGAGACTAAGGCATATACTTCAGAAGGGTTGTCAGTGGTGGTCGTGCGCACTCCGGCTACGGTGGATGATGATGCCATGGAACGTGTGTTTTCAAAATTCGCCTGTCCTGGCCGTAGATGCCACATTTTTGTCGGAAATAAGCTCCTCATCGACAAATTACGGAGATTATGGCGACAAGAGCGGATAGGAATAGGATACCCGATAGTTAGGTGCTTACGGGAGGTTGAAACGGTATCTGATCAGTCGAGACAACGCCAAATCGTTTTAGACCACCACGAAGGAAAGTCAAATCATCGCGGGGTCGAGGAAACATTACGGGCTCTAAAACGGTTGTATTTCTGGAAGTCCATGGGGAGTACGGTACGGGAGTGTATTGAACGATGTGCGGTGTGTCAACGGGCCAAGTATGATAGACAACCCCCAATGGCAGAACAGATAGTCTCTCCCACGGCATCGGAACCCCTGCGATTAATTCAGATAGATATTTACTCCAACGAGGGCCAATCCTGGCTCACTGTCATCGATTCTTTTAGTAAACTCTCAATGGCGTACCCCATCGAGGAGAAGACTCCTGTGGCAGTGTGGGAGGGCGTTCTCAATTGGTGCGCAACTTACGGCGTGCCAGAGGAAGTTGTTTCGGATTGTGGCCGTGAATTTGATAATGCATTGATTAGGGAAGAAATTAGGATTTTGGAGATCGCCTGGCGATTAAATACTCCTCATCATTTAACAGGCAGGGGCGCGATTGAACGCCTCCATAACACCCTCGGGGACCATATCCGACTTCTTAAGTTGGGGCGAAATTTTGACCCGTATGAAGCGATGCCGCGGGCGGTAATCGCTTATAACCATACTATCCATTCGGTGACTGGACTATCTCCAGTCGAGATTGTGTTTGGCCAGAATCGCCGAGATCGCGGGGATCTTATAACGGTCAATAATGATATATTGCGGCAACATCTTTTGCAGGCACGCGCGGCCCATAGAGCTTCGTGTCATACTGTACGGGAGAAGTTAATTCGTGAGAAATCGGTTAGAGTGGCCAAAGCCAACGAGAGATTGGGAGTTTCTACGAGAGGACCGCTTCCGTTGGGAACGATCGTAAACCGACGATTAAGAACTGCGCGTAATAAAAAAGCCGCACGTTACGATGGTCCCTATAAAATCATCACCATACGGGAGCACAATCTCTATACCATCCGTGACGTAAATCATCCCTCACGAGTCCGGACAGTTCATCTCGAAGAGCTCCGAGTTCCTCGCAAAGTGTCCCAGCTCGGACCGGAGGCTGTGCTTCAGAAATGAGGACAATATTTTGTGTTTTACTTTTTATGTTTTATCGTTCAGTTTATTATTATAGTTCTTTATTTTAGGGTAACATTAGTCATTGTATTTTTTTTTTTTTATGTAACTATTAGGTTTTTTTATTAACTATTAGAGTTCCTCCAAGAGAAGGGACTGGAGGGGGGGAGTTATCAGTGTATAGACTCCCAATGTTTAAATTATATAACCTCCATTACTTTGTAAATTAAAAGATCATATGTTTTTCCCATCTGTTAAGTAAGTGGTAATTCTAAAAAAAAATAAAAGTGTGTGTTGTAATAATTATTTAAAGATAGTTCTGACTCAAAAGTACCTGAAATAAGAGAAAATTCAGTCTAATTATAACTTATAAATAAATATATATATATATATATATATATATATATATATATATATATATATGTAGGAAAATATACATGTGGTAATAAGAAGAAATTAATGCGAAAATGATAATAAAATAATGTAAAAAAAAATGAAATAAAAAATATAATTGTTAAGGCCAGGTAGTTCATTTTGTTTTATAAAAGAGTATTTTATTTTAATCTTTGACAAAGCAAGAATTTTGTAAAAGAAAAGAACATTTTTTCTTTTATTTTATTTTTACCTTTTTTGTAAATATAATAATGTAAATATTTAATTTTATATTGTTATTATTTGTGTATTATTCTGTTTTTATAATTGTTTAAATTAAATAGAATAGGTTAATTTTATTTTAAATTTAAGAAAAAAAAAAAGACATGCCGACGGTGGATTCGATCGGCTATTGTTTACGTCGAGATATCAATCCAAACAGTGTTGGCCCGAGTGAGTCCATAATATAAACAATAGGGAAGTTGTTTTGGTGGACTTCGACTAGTATAATTCGCTGCCCCAGTGCAGTTCAAGTTTAACAACAGGACAGTATTCTTGTGTCAGTCGGTTCGACCACTTCGATCCGAACCGATATTTTGAACCTAGCTCGCCCTGTTGGAGCAAGGAATTGTGGACATTTTCTCTCGCCCTGCTGAGGAAAATTCATAGACATTTTCGTGGCCCCGCGATGAAAAATCCTGTCGTCTCAAACACCCAGCTCGCCCTGCCGAGAATCTACTATCTACGGACATCTACTGCGACAGACAGCTAAGAGTTTTTTATTTATATCGCTTCAGCTACTACAAAACGTGATATTTTGTTATAGACTTTGTTTGCACATTTTTTTATTTGTAATTAATGGACTTAGTTTTATTATCGTAGGATTGAATAATAATTGTTTTCTTTTGATATTAATTACTTGTTTATAATTTGGTTAGTATTTGTAACTTCATTTATCTCACTATAAAAACGATGAAATTGTTTTAATCATTCTTTGGATTATTTTCTATTATCAAAATTATTAGTTGTTTAATTTATAAAAGTGATTTACTATTGTTTTCTTTTTTTCTTATTTGTAGTTGTAGTTATTAGTATAAGTAATTATTTCCATTGCAAGAACGTTAAAAATTTTAATTTAACTCAGTTAGGTTTTTAATAGCAAAGTTTATTTTTATTATTTATATCTTTATACCATGACTTTTAATTTTAATTCAATAAATGGTTTCATAAGAATGACATGCGATCTGGTATTTTGAACTCAGCTTATTTTCCCACACATATTTCGGGGCTCTTATCGAGAGGTCCTACTGTCTCGCGAGAGCTCAAACAATAATGTACACAGTCATACTCTATTTACAATTTGCCTTGGTCAGGAATTAGGGCAAAGCAGCAGTCCGGGATGCCCCAGCCTCCTTTCCCAGCAGCGTCACTGACATTAAACGCCAATGGAAGCTGGATAAGGGCTCTTCACACACACAGAGGTCGGGAGTGGAGAATCTGGCCAGTGCCAGTACTCCAAATAACATTATTATATCAGGTATCGGGGCCATTGCCGGTTTAGAGGGCGGGATGGGTTATATGGATGTGAGGAACTGGATAATGAATGAGCAGGGGGTTGGAATAACAGGCAAGGTTTTGGTGAAAGTTTGAAAATTTAGAAGAGATGAGGTCGAGGACGAAATGAATGTTGAGATCATTATGGAGGGTTTTGTTGGAGACATAATAAACAGCATTGAAAATAGTTCTCACGACTTTGGATTGAAAGGATTGAATGCGTCTGATATTCGATATTTTTGCGGTCCCCCACAGTTCCAGTCCATAGGTCCAAATAGGTTTTATAGTAGTAGTTGGTCTTGTATAGCATCTGTATAGTTGGCTGAATCGTCCGTTAAGTTCTTGTCTTTTGAGTCTCGTATGAGGATTCTATGTAAGTCTTTTGTCTAGGAGGAAGCTAAGGTATCGTACTGTGTCTGAAATAGGTAGGGTGGTTTTATTGAATTGGACAGAAGGACATGTTCCCCGGCGAAGTGTAAAAGTCACGTGTTTGCATTTTTCCTCGTTGACTTTGATCCGCCATTGGTTACACCATATTTCAATGAGTGAAAGGTGCCTTTGGAGGTTCGAGGAAGCCATTTCAGGATCTGGATGAGATGATAGGATAGCTGTGTCGTCTGCGAACGTTGCAAGGAAGGTTTCAGGAGTAGTTGGGATATCAGCGATGTACAATATGTATAGGATAGGGCCCAAGACACTGCATTGGGAAACTTCAGCTTGAATTGGGTAAAGATTTGAGTATTCATTACCCCAATTTACTTGGAAGTAGCGATCAGTGAGATAGGATAGAAGGCTTGTTCTACCCGTTCTACCCGTTCGAAAGCTTGTGCTACGTCCAGAAATGCGCCTGTGAAGTATTGTTTGCTTTCAAGAGCAGAGGATATGTGATAGATAACTCGGAGACCCTGCTGGACCGTCGAGTTCCTGGGACGGAATCTAAACTGATGTGAAGGAATAGTATTGGATTCGATTATGGGTAGGATTCGTTTCAGGAGGAGTTTGGAAAGAATAGGAAGCAGGCTGATGGGTCGGTGTGAAAACCGGGAAGACCGCCGGACCAAACCTAGGAGGACTTCGAGGAGGACGAAGGACAGGCGAGAGGGAAGAAGACGAGGAAAGTATAAGGTATAGGGTGCACAACCGTGCACCGTTTTTTTTGTTTTTATTAATAAATGGAGATACAGAATAAAATACCCGATTTCTACCTCCAGTGGTGAACCCCCACTGGAGGTGACCCTGTATGCCTCACAGGCATGGAAGAGGGTTAAAAAAAAAAGGTCGGTATAAAGAGGTGACATTGAGTGCTTTGTCAGGTTTAGGGAATAGGATGATGACAGAGTGTTTCCACAGGAAAGGGAAGTGAGTTGTAAGAAGGATACAGTTGTATAGACAGGTAAGGAAAATAATCGCTTTTTGAGGAAGATGTTGATGGACCTGGGTGGTTAGAATGCCAATTCCAGGAGATGTGCGGACTTTTAACTTTTGTAAGAGAAATTTGACCTCAGAAGGATTTACAGCATTAGGAGGTAAGGGATAGAGGAATGGTTGAAGTGATGAATTCATTAATATTGGAAACGTGCGTAGGGTTGGTTTCAGGATGTGGGATATTTGTATTTGAAAGGTGTTTGGCAAATTCTTCAGCTTTGTCCTGATCTGATTCAGCCCAAAAACCGCCTTCACGTCGGAGGGGGGATGGGAAATAGAGTCTAACCCCTGTCTCTTAAATCACGCTATTTTACAATTATTATAGTCAAGTTATAAGTCAATGATTTACCTCGAAATTTCACATTTCGCTTCAATGAAACACGAACCATATCTATGTAAATGCCATGAATGTACGTTGAATGCTAAATATAGAATTAAGAAATATCACAGAGAAGATGTTGTTTACTCCAACACAGGCTGTGAAATGTGTAAACAAAATCTGAAATTATAAATTATTTTTCGTGCTCCATTACTACTACCACTTACTAAGTGGAGTGAAGTAAAACGCAAGTTCGAGAACTAATCTCTTCAGATATTCGAAATTCACTTAGAAGAATGCAAAACACCAATCGATCACCTCGTTTGTATGTATAAAAAAAATCTGTATTTAATTGTGTAGTTAGCAAGTTATATAATAAACTGCAGAAATATGTTCGTATATACCAAGATATATCAAGATTATGACGCAAAGATACTTTAATAATAGTTTGTTTCAGGCATGACTCCCTCTTCATGACAGCTAAGGTAACAATAAATATAGAGATTTGAAGGTTGAAAGATTATTAGAAGGTATTATGGAAGAAGAAATAGAGTTCTAAAGGGACGAGGATCCCGATCCTCCCGGGATAAGGAAAGCTCTTTCAGAAGCTGATTTTCGGTGTGATTCTATATGTAGGTCTGAGAGCCGAGAACAGGTGTTGCGAGAGTGGACCGAGGTTTTGAATTGAAGGAGATTGGATATGTATGATGTTCGGCGGGATTGAATAACTTGGTAAAGAAAGTTAGATAGGAAGTGCTTACGGCGATATGAAGAGTAAAGCCATTTCATTTCTTCGTAATATCGTCTCTTAGGATCCCAAATTTTAAACGAAGCAATTGATCAACCGTTTTAGTTTTGCTTCGAGATCTTCAGTCACACCTCCAAGGGAAACTTAAGGAAGTAACTAGAAGTCAACGGGTTTTAAATGGTGACAGGTGACGAAGGTAATTCCTTTAATAACTTAATAACAACTAAATTTCCTTTAATAACTAAATCTCCTTTGATAACTTTAGGGAAAATTCAGTCAAAAGTTGTTTTCTAGGTATTTGTAATGCCACCTCTCCTTCAATATGACTTATGCGTCATAAATTCAGTATACTATTTTCATAACAGTCATTCATAACAGTCATTTCCATTCATAAAACAGTGTATAATATATCAACCATTACTACTATGCTAAATTAAAACAAATATTCTTATGGTGATTCAAGTAAATTACTACTTACTAAGTAATGATGGTCTGAAATTCAATTCCCTATTCCCAACAACATAAAACTCAAGTATATTCTTGATTAGGAAAAAATTGACTCCATTACAACCGAATTCGGACATTGTAAGGCTGATACGCACACCTGAAGCTTTAAGTCGACGGAAAACTTCCATTAGCGTATCCAAATGCAATTCAAAAGTTCGGGTGCAAACCAAACTATCGTCAAGTGCCGGTAATGTTCGGATCCAAGTATTTCATCGACTTAACTTTCAACCTGAATAATACATTGCAAGTTATGCCACTGTGTAGAGACAAAATGTCGTTGTCTGTACTATTTTCGGCGGTCAGAGGTACCTAAGAAAATGGTCGCTTGAGGGAAAATTTAGAAAGATATTAAGGTAGTCGAAATCCGTCTAAGAGAGAAGTTATATTAGGCATGAGATAAGAATATTTATATTTAACTTTAATTAACTTACGAAAATCTATACAAAAGCAAAAACCTGTTCTCTTACAAACCATAACAACCGGGAAAGATCATGGAGATTGGCAAGCTTCAAGTAGGCCTTCATCGAATATCTTTGGTCTTCATCATAATAATATGGGATACCGAAGAAAGAAAGTATGTACATAGGTCATGACTGAACTATTAAAATTGATATATCCGTTCATATCTGGAACTAGAAAATTTTCTTAAATATAAGGAAGTAAATTAATAAAAAATATTATTTAGTAGAAAAGTCTACTGAGTGACGCTTTTAAACAGTAATGTTACTATTCGTGAAGGTTTTTGACTGCATATAATGTTCTGTTGTCAATGAATATTTTTCTTTAACATAAGTGATGAATTAACCATTCTTAAGTAATTTACTAATGAGCAAAAAATTAAACTAATAAACTGATAAGAGGTTCACAACACGTGGCAGAACTTCGATAATTCAGAACTGAAGAACTATGGCTTAATCCCCATATCTTCTTCCTACAAAAACATATTCCTTGATTTTTTGTAGAGTATTATACCTGCACAAAACACCAATATTAGGTAAATGAAATAATGACATAATGATATATAAAATACTTTTTTTTTTATGTTAAAGTAACTACATTCTTTATGAATTGTTTATAACTATATACCCTGGAACATATCAAAAATTTACCGCTTTTGTTTTAACCAACGATTGAAACCAAGGCAATATTTGTATTAGTTTTATTATTACTTTGATGTATGCCGATTTCTTACATATAATTTGTTAAGGGTGGCTGTGTCATTTTAGATTACATTTATTCATAATTCCTAACATATATCACTTTTCGTAGATTATATTATTGGTATATTAATATATTATATTGGTGATTTTTTAGAGATTTTCTCGATGTGTTAATGTCCATTGTATTTCTAACAATCAGCTATTAAATTAGGTTGATGAGATAGAGCGAATCCAAATTATCCCGATTTTTCACATTTAATGATTGGTTAAATTCGCTCTTTATTTATGTACGCGGCCAAATATAAATCAAATCAAATAAATAAACGTCCTTCGTAAAGTTGGATATTACGGTGATCAGGTCTATTTATACAAGTATATACATATATGCGGCTAATCCTGCCTCCATTAGCTTTTAATTCTAGTGAAGCGATTGAGTGGGAAGCGCTGCAATATTATGCTAACACTCTTCCTCCATAGCAACAAGCCTGTTGCAAATACTATTTCATATTTTAAAATATTGTGAGAATAAACTTCTAAATCACTATTTTACACAATAGATTTAGTTTTCGGATACAATTACCTCTGCAATCGTAATATCTTGTTGTCCAATCCAACATTATTTTAAGAAAATATCAGTAGAATATAAACATATAATTCAATTTCTGTGAAAAATATCCTCATAACATACAAACTAGGTAATGAGGATTTCTGGCATGAATAGATTCGAAAGTAAGAATAGCTGTGCGAGGATTTAAGGCATCTTCACCATGCATTGATGCATTTCTATCTCAAGTTCTATGTATTAGAACCTTAAAAATCAGAATAAATAATTATATAAATAAAAATAGAAACCACGAATTTTTAAAAGTAAACATTTAATTAAAATCAGTCTTTATCGAATACTAAAGGAATTTTCTACTTCTTAATTTTTACAATTATTATAAGTAGATTATATAACTTTTTTGAAATTTAGAAATATGATCATTAAAGTATGATGCTATGTTTATCATTTAAAAGTTTAAACCATAAAAATGTTACTACTGATATTGTTTTCAGTGTCATGTTTAATTAATTATACATTTTTTGTGGATAAATGGATAAGTTTAAAACAGTACATAAAACAGTACCAACCCACATACAAACACATAAAACAGTACAACACATAAATGCTCCTAGATTCATTATATGTTTCTTGGACAAATCTTGTGCAGGAAGTTGATTTGTCCTGCTCAACCTTCAGGTTTTTCCACAATTAACAGTAACCCTCTCTAAAGAGACTGGTTTAGTCCCCTGAGGAAAAATAGAAATTTAAACAAATCAATGAATTAATTATGTGGATATATCACTGGCCAGAGCTTTTCTAATACTAAAAACTTGAGATAGAAAATAATAGAGATCAACAATACGGTTGTTGTGTTGTGGATTCAATAGAATACAAATATCCTGAAGGTGAGCTTAAATATGCAGTTTTGTCAATTTTATATACAATGTGTTTTTCTGCTTTAATTTTTTTTTTCATTACGGACGTATTTAAATAATTTTCATCATCAGTTAATTCAACAATAATAATTTTACATTAGAAAAAGTTACTCACGAATTCTCTAAATAATTTATAACTATTGCGCTGTCAACTCACGAAAGTTGGCAGTTATTTAATGCGAAAACGCAAGGAGCGGAAGAAAGCGGGGACATAAATAAAGTTAGTCCTTACAGCTCAGCTATTTATCCAACGCCCGAAAATAATTCACCCTTTCTGCTTCGCCGGGGAGCCCTAGGGGTCTTATACACCTCCCTGCCTACCAAAATGTTCCCATGGGTATAAGTCTATGAGCTATGGTTAAGGGATAGATTAAGGATAATCTATCTATAATACCTTCTGAACGCCATAAAATCCCCCGAAAAAAAATAAATAGGCATGTATAAGGACTGTCCACAGAATCGAAAACTCAAAACTTGGGAATAAATCTTTTTTGAATTCTAGATCAATTGTAATCAGAAATATTTAAATTTTGTTATGTATAAATTTAAATTATTAACATTATATTAGTTTTTACAGTTTATTTATTATTAAAAGCATATGATGGAATGTACAAGCTCAATACAAAATAATAATTAGGATACGGTTATATTATTCATATCATCCAAATTCTTGTGCATTTTAATCCACCAGCGATTTAAAACAAGACATTTAACTGTGATAAATAAAATCTTTCAGAGGAAAAGAAAAGTTCAAATAGTTATTGATGTTTAAAGTTATTATTAGTACCAATTGCACAACTATTAAACGACATTTTAGAGAAATGTTACTTATGTAACTTTTAATTTGAAGTACATTAAAACTGCACTGGCCACTAAGTGTAGCCAATCTCGCTTAACACGTCACGAACATATCGCCTATATAGATGACACGAACCCATAGGCTTTTCCCCACCCCAATATAACTTAAGGTATTTTTCAATTAAAAAAACTGACTTATATTGTATATTGACTTATAAATAGTCCTAATATTGTTAATTTTCCCTCAACTATGATATCATTAAACATTTTAAAATGATATTACAGACATCTTTTTATAATATAAATATATTATAATTTATAGATAAGCATATCAGGAATTATGGTACTATTTATCTAATGAGCCGTTTAAGTTCAAAATCCGATAAATCCAAATTTTAAGCAATGTTTTATGCTAATGAATATCAAAGCGAAATAAAATCACGAGGACTATGGCGGCGAAGTGTTATGTTAGATCCATTCACGACTGTCTAAAGAATAAAAATTCATCTGTTGCAGCTTTTCTCTAACCGGAGATTATTAGATCAGTAATTCTGCTCTCTAGCTGCTGAGTCACCTCGCTCCTAATTATAGCAATTTGATAGGATTATATTAATAAACTTATTTTAACTGAAACAGTAAAATCAATAATTTTAAAACAATATTATAATAAAATCATAAAATACCATCTTAAAATAATATGTACTGTTAACTGCAAATAGATGGTAGCAATAGATGTTCCTAAAATACGAAGAAAATCCAAGACTATCCGAACAAAGTGTCTAACGGTCTTTTTTCCCTTTCTTGGCAACTAATTGAGGCATCCTGAACAACTTGTACTTAAAGTTTCGGTTTCTTACCAACTGGATAGTCAAAAGCTTTCTTAAACAAGCACGTTTATAACTTTATGTACCGAAAACCTGAAACATTTTAGGTTAACTCATTATAGTGTATATTTTCCTTAAATTCTATAATTTTCAAACGACACACTGATATAATTTAATATGAATTAGCGCAATTATTTTCCACTTTTTTAGTAGATATCTTATACCCGAAGCCACATTATTATTTAAATTAAGCCAATATTTATTTGCGCAGTAACCAATCGAACTGAATAAATATTTCAATACTATTACCTACCATGACCTTTTAGCGCAGCATTCATAGTCCAATGTTGAAGAGAATTGTTTTTATGAATTTTCGAATGGGACATCTAAGGGATGAATAGATAATGTAAATATAAGTAACAACAAATATTTAAATATTAATGATAGAACAGTACCTGTAGATAAAACTGGCAAGTTAGCAACATCAGCTGACATTGGGTAGTTAACGAGGATGCCCCGTCAACTCGGTGAGCAGTCACCTAAGGATGTGTCACTTGGGTTGAAGGATCTGTCACCGGAATGTCCATTCACGGGATTCAAAACAGAGCCTTGTTAACTAAGGATCGTATGCATGCAGTCTATCCTTGGTTCTCAGAATTTCCTCCATTTTTTCATTCTAAATGATGTATATTAGAAAGCACAAAGTCATGACCAAGTTAAGGAAATAGAATAAAAAATCTATCCTGTAATAGATACCTGAGGCAAGAGCTATGAAATTAAGAAATTGATTATTATTTTACCCCCTAAAAATTAATTATAGTAATATGAAAAATATGCATTGATAATCAATGGATGCCGTTGAGAACCAAACGTTTTTACGCCATTTAACACCATTAATCAACAAACAATAAATAATAATTCAAATATAACTAAAAAAAATATTACAAATGAAAAATGTCCAATTTCAAATTTCAGAATAATACTAGTCGGTTCGAGCATCATAAGGTTATACAAAGAAAAAATAGAAAACAAGCTATATATGGTAACGGCTTGAATTAAATTGTTTATTAATTGGATTGGTAAGAAGGAAGTTTCATCTATGCCTCCGTGTTGTCAGCAATGTAAACTTCTTTGACATCCCCTCTTATTTTACATGTGCATATTTACTAGCTTTAAGATTAGGAAAGCAGGAGAGTAGAGAGTTGAGAGGAGTTGTAGTAGAATGCAAGAAACTAGTCTCTAAGATGTAGTAGATGGTCAATAATTTATAATTATAAAACCTTAGTAGTAAGCAACCTAGTAAGTTCATAAGATGTCTCTCGCATATCCACATTAAATATGTTAAATATCTTAATAAACACCGATTTTTTTCTAACTATTCCTTTACTGAATGATAACCATAGGAAGGAAGATCGTATACGACACATCTCAGACTAAAAGCTTAAACTGAGACATCAATTTGAGACAGCAATTTCAGGACAGGAGCAAACAATTTAATGAAGCACTGTTTGAAAAAAACACATGCTGTTGTATACAATGTTTCAAACTTATAATATGGACAAACAAATTATAAATTGAAAAGCATTAACAAAAAGCCTAATAACAAATAGGTTTATTTAAAATTCATGTAGGCAAAAAATATTGATTTTTTTGTAAAGGTAAAATCGTTTTAGGGTATATTAAAATGCACCATAATTAAAAATAATAAACGATATAACTAGATAAAATTGACAATAAAGAAAATGCCAATTAGCTATACGAATTCGGAATTTTCCATTTGCATGTCATTTACATTAATTTATCAAACTTTCCTTATACATAATTTGAACAAATCAGTTTACCATCATAAATCAATTGTTGGAAGCTGGACATTATTCAACTCGTTATGTGTCTAATGTTGTTTCTCTTAAACAAATTTACAAGTCCACGAACCATTATTTTATTTGCTCAATCAAATCGTGTCATGTTCGTAACATAAAACAACTGCCAGAAAGAGAAAGATCAACTGAATCCTATGACTGAAAAGAAAAATGATTTATTTCGTGTATAGAATATTCATAGGTATGAATGGGAGTGTCATATGAGCGCTGTTGGCCCTGGGTATGAATCCGATTGTGGCAGATAAATATTTAATCGATCAAAAGTCATAAATCGACCCATTAGGATCTGAAAAAACTCCTCTTAAAAATAGTCGAGAGCCCGATCTGGATCAAATTACCTTCCTGCACAACCATTGTTTTAGACACGTCAAATCCTGCTGCAGGCCATGATTTTTATTTAGTCTGTTTGCAGTGGGAGATGGATCATATGGGATCTAGGACCCTCCTGGGGCCCACTCAGCCTCTATAAAGTATTATAAAAATAGGGTACCCAAAATAAGGGGGAAAATCTGGCGATTGAGCGTGACCTAGGACAAGTCACCTCCTTGCAGAACCGTTGTTCATGAAACAGTACAGTCTCTACCATATGCTTTATATTTCTTCGATAGGTTTGGTGGGACATCTCCTCTGTCCCAAGCTAGCTTCACCGAAATCTATACGCAGGCTACTGCCAAAACCTGTCGTTTGCTAAATCTTCTCAGCCTCTGATGTTTACCAGTCGACTCAACTATTATTATCAAAATTAGGAATTAGCAAACCCATCTTAATCTTCGCGATTCTTAGTAATGTTAATAATTACATTAACCAGTTAAACATTTTGAAATTCATTTTTAGTGTAACCTCTAAATTCTAAAGCAGACTCGTCCCTTTCACGACTGAATAATAAGCGAAATACCTTATTTTATAAGATCTTAAGACATTGCTCAATCTACAATGATAGTGGCCACATTTAACACTTATACTGTGCTACGTAATGTGATATCAAATATTTAAATTTTATCATATATTTTCTATTAAATATTGCATTCTTATATTTCATTTATTTATTTATTAAACTAGACTTCATTCTTCATAATTAGGGTAAGAGAAAAAAAAAACTATTTTCAGTCAATGTATATTCCTAATTCTCAAATTATTCAAGATGTTTCATGGTGTCATTTTTAATCTTTTTCTCTCTGCATCCTTAAAAAAACTCCATTTCACATCCTTACATAGTCAACAATTCTAAAAATTCTTGAAAGTCATTATTTAATATTTTTTTCTCTGAAAATCCTGGGGAACATACTTTCTCCGTGGCCAAAACTATTTGTCATGAATTAAAAGTTATAACAATAAAAAAGAATAAAGAGCATAGCATAAGGACCTACATGGATAATCAGATATAGTTTCTTGTATTTAAAAAGCGAGATTAAGATGGGGACGTCCTGAAGGAGAAATCAATCAAAGATAATCAAAGAAATTATCATGTATGGGCTCTTGAAAATCCAAGAGCTATTAGAGAGAATAGGTTTCAGCATGAATTTGCTATTAACGTTTGGCTTGGAACATGGAACGGATTACTGGTGGGAACACATTTTTTACCTGGAAGATTGAATGGTATCAAATTTACACATTTTTTGGAGAGCGACTTTTCTAATTATTTAGATGGCATTCCCTTACAACAGCGGATTGAAATGTGGTTCCAACTCGATCCAGCTCATTATAGCAGAGTTGCTCGAGCTTGGCTGGATATAAATTATCCACAACGATAGATTGGGCATGGAGGAGTAGTACCTTGGCCACCCAGATCACCTGATATGACATCCATGGATTTCTTCGTATGGGGAGCCTTGAAGCAGAAAGTTTATTCGGTGTCAATCAACTCAAGAGAGCAATTAAGAGACCGAATCATAGATGCAGTGCACCAAATATCATCAGAACAATGTTTAGCTGCAATTTATCAAGTGAGTGCTAGATGTAATGCTTGCATTGGTGCAAGAAGACAACATTTTGAGCAATATTTACATTAAAAAGAACATAATACAAATATAATTGTAAATAAATAAGTATAAAAATGAAAACTTGTTTTGTTTCTTTTTTTGCGATTTTCTCTAAAACTAAGCAAAAACGAGCAAATCTCTAAAGGACTTTTTGTCTTAATTTTTCGGTCCCCTATAAGTTCCTGAAGTTTTACCATTTAAATTCGTGACACCGTGTGTGAATATTTCTGAAGAATTTTTTTTTTTTTATATATCTACCGCTTTTAATAAGCTTTTTTTTTAGTCAATTAGATATCGGGTTATTCCAATTTTTATCCGAGTTATTTTAATTATTGATGTTTCATTATTTTATTTATGAAACATTTTCTAATAAAGAAGTAATTCAAATTGTAGCTTACGAAAGAGGTGCAGGAATGGGAAGGGAAGGAGTTAGTTGGAGGGAGAGATAGCCGGGATTACAGCCGACACTGACACGCGAGACCTGTTATCTCATGCAATCCTTATCTCTCAGCTCAACGCTGATCGCTGGGGTCCCGATAGCGGAAATATAACAGTTGTTGAGCGCTTATAGTCTACGTTTTCCTCTTAGTTGTCTATAGCCGTTTTAACATTTGTTTCATGTTTTAATTACTAAAAGGGGTGTTTTTGAAATAATATTAATAATTGAAATTCACATTAAATGTAGCTCAAAGTGATTTACTCGAGACAGGCTCTTTTTACCAATTCAGCTAAATTCGGATACATTTTTAGAATTTATTAAAAATGATTACCATGATTTAGTTGAAGATATTCCACTACAACTGAGAATGAGCATGCGGTTCAATTAAATAGTAGGAACATTACGGAAAAGGTTCAGGACAATGGGTAAATGTTAATAATCACAATCAATTGAATAGTCGTGCAGTACCAGTAGTTTGGATATTTTGGTTTGAGGCAGCATTAAACAAGAAGACAATGCAAGGGTAGTCAATAGTCTTAATTCCTTACGAAGAAGGATAATAGAATCTTTACAAATAATAACACATATCCAGAACCGTTCGGCCACTGTTGTTGCTGAAAGATGACGAGTTTGTGTTATTGCTCAAGGAAATTACTTTGAACAACGTCTAATATGAATTCTTATGAATACATTTAATAATAATAATAATAATAATGTCTTTATTTATTCTGGGACGAGTCCCTATAGAATAACAATACAGGCATTGTAAGCTATTAAATCTTAGAGTGTTAAATAATTACTTTTAATTAATTATTACAATTAATTTAATTAGTGAGAACGAATAAAAAAAATGAACAAATAAAAAATGTGAATTACCTACAATAACAGTATTTCAAAAACATATTAGAAGAAAAGAAAGAAAAAAAATTAAAATAAGTTTACAATAATTATATAAGAGAAACAAATTTATGGTCACATATATCAAATTTATGCCAAGAAAAAAAACAAAAAAGAAAGATTAAACAAGATTATCCGAGATTTAATGAATTAAGTAGCTGTAACAAGCAAAATAAGTTTTATTTATTTACTAGTTATTAATTCATAACAATGATAATCCTTAGGTGGGGATATTTCCTAGACAAAGCGTTTGCAGACTAGTAGTACAAATAGGCGGGTTGAGCCGGAGCCGTGACCTTGAGGTCATTGTCTGCTGTAGCAGGGTCGGGGGGTGCCCTTGAGATGACCTTGAGGGTGGGAGGGGTGTAAGTTAGGACGAGGGGGTGTTGACCTTGAGGTAGGTTCAGGTGTGCAAAGTAAGATTTGGCAACGTCGCAGATGAGATGTGGCAAAACCGCAGTAGAAACTAGGTCATGGTTTGTTCTGAATGGACGTTGGTCATGAATATGTCATTTTATGAATTGAAGTGTTGAATGGGCGTTTGGCGTCATCTTTGGAAAAACTGAATGGAAGTGTGACGTAATTTGTCATTATGAATGGGATAAGAGTTATGAATGAATCACAGTAGTACAAATAGGCGGGTTGAGCCGGAGCCGTGACCTTGAGGTCATTGTCTGCTGTAGCAGGGTCGGGGGGGAGGGGTTGACCTTGAGATGACCTTGAGGGTGGGAAGGGTGTAAGTTAGGACGAGGGCGTATTGACCTTGAGGTAGGTTCAGGTGTGCAAAGTAAGATTTGGCAACGTCGCAGAGGAGATGTGGCAACACCGCAGTAGAAACTAGGTCACGGTTTGTTCTGAATGGATGACGGATGTGATGAATATGTCATTTTTTGAATGGAAGTTTTGAATGGGCGTGTGACGTCATATTATGAATGGGAGAACTGAATGGTAGTGTGACGTAATTTGTCTTTATGAATGGGATAAGACTTATGAATGAAGCGCAGTAGTACAAATAGGCGGGTTGAGCCGGAGCCGTGACCTTGAGGTCATTGTCTGCTGTAGCAGGGTCGGGGGGTTTAATAACGAATAACAGAAATGAGAAGTGGGAAAATTGCTTGTATCAAAATATTTATTTAACTCTCCAGAAATATCGGAATAAATATCTTCAGTCCTAATATTGTATAAAAATGAATCGGTGTCGGTATAACATAAAGTAACATTTTCTATACCATATTTTTTCAAAAACACATTGTAGTGGTAATGATACATCAAAACTTTGCTCATGTCCAACACTGCAAATCCCACGTACAAGGGTTTATCAAAAATAATGCTTTCTTTTTCCAGCTGAACCGCTGTAACATTATCTGCAAATATAATCCTGCCTTTAAAATTTGGTTTATTGACTTGACGAAATAATGATTTTTCATTTGTTACTATTTTTAAATCGATTCTGTTCCGCACGTTTTCCATAAATTTGCCGAAGCAGCTGTTATTCATCAATTTGTAAAAATCTGACTCGAATGTATTTTTTGCTGATGCTCTCATCATTGAATTAATTTTTATGTAGGGAGCCAACCAATTTTTTTTGTTTAAACTTCAACACTATGAATTTTTGAAATCTTTACCCCGAGTTGTAGAGCTTGTTTTAAATTCACATAATGTACTATGTAACGTGTTTTGGGCATCAAAGTCGTCAATAGTTTAATTGTTTCAGTATTAGGTGGATTATTTTTTTCAGGTAAAAAAGGTAATTGAGAAAGATTATCATGAATTTCTTTGGGGTATTCAACATCAACGTCTAGCACATAACCGGTTTCTGATTCATTTTCAAGATCTAATACATTTAATTTTTCATCAACCCACTCAAAATCTGTATACGGCAAGGGAAGGTTCATGGCATAACCGTAAAGATTGTTCACATCTACGTAAAGTAAATAATTACTGGGTTCAGTCGAGTCATATTCATTTAGATATTTATTGTTAGCTTTCGCATACCGAGAAACAACTTGGCAAATGCCTCCCCTTATTCCCTTTTCAAAAAACTGTACCATATCAATATCTTTTATTACATCTAATTTTATTTTCGTGTATTTCAACATTGCATTCCAAGATAACAGTGGCAAAGTAAAAAACCATGCAGGATCTAGTCGATAAATTTGTTGACAGAGAAGTCGAAAGACTTCAAAAACTTCGCACAACAAAATTACATCTGTTTGTATATACAATTCCGCATAATCTTTTAGTGTTTGGATGTTGAAGACTTTCCAGACACTTTTCGCGTGCTCATAGTCCACGTCGCTAATTGATGTTTTTGTTAAATCATTAAAAAATGAATTTTTGGAAGGTAGTCGAGTTTCGTTTAGGCGATCAAAAGAATTAAAATAATTGTACGGAAATATGCCTTTCCTTGTCAATAATTTAATTTTGTTTTCATCATTAATGATATTTGCCATATGTGGAAATATATCAGTAATTGATTTAGATTTATTTTGCAAATTGTTCACTAATGTTTCCAAACTTGATGATAGAAATTTAAACGAGTCAACAAATCGTATTTTGTACTACATCCTTTATATTTTATGCTGAAACTTATATATTTTTCAGAATTACTAGGAATTTCGCTGATATTTTCACAACGGCTCAAGAAAGGGATTATAAAATGAGAATCGTAACCCTGTAAGTTGTGCATAAAAACAGGTATAAAATCGGGCTTTTTTGCTCTTAAATTACACGCATTATGTGCTGGTCCAACAAATTTTCCTGATAAGTGACAGTGATGTCGTACTCGATCGTGTTCGTCTAAAGGGTATTGACATAAGATGCAATCTTTAGCAAAATAAAATATTTTATTTTCCCCTTCGCTCATTTCTTCCATTCGCGGATTAGGAATAGGCCCCGAAATTGGTATTAAAAGAGATTCAATATCTGCATAAACTACGATTGGAATGGATTGTGTATATTCCACATGTTTAAATTCAATTTTTTCTTCTTTCGGAAAGTCAGATCGAATTGATTTGTGATCACGGCAAAATAATTCGTGTTCGTCTTTTCGCTCATCACCTTTTTTCCCATACTTGTTTACGTACGTCCTTGGAAATACGGTCAGACATCTACGACAGATTGAATATGCGCGTTTTGACAAAGATATTTGAGAACTTACTAATCGTGAAAGATTTGTGATCAAACAATAGTGAAAATTTTCTCCATTTTGTAAATACAACAGATCAAACGTTTTATCATAATTATCCTTTTTACTGATTCTAATTGGATAAACATTATTTTTATCATTTAAATTTTCGAATCGATTGATATCGCTAATTGGAGTTGGGAACGATATAGAATCAAAAGAATATGGAGTATGAATATTTTTGTACGCGTTAAAGTCATCTGATCTAATATTATCACTAAGTAAAGCTAAACGAAAGTTATCGTTAGTATTATTTTTTAGATTTATAACACAACGTTTGTCTCGTATTTTTTTAGGTAATTCAATATATTGAGATCCTCCGAAAGGCTTAAATTTAGTTAAATGCAGGCAAATATAATTTGCAGAGGTATACGTCCAACCGGAACCTTTTTTTTCAAACTCATCTGTTCCTCTAAAATTTTATCAAAAATTGTTTCAATGTAATTTTCAAGGTTTATAGAAACATCTATCGTACTAACTTTCGATTTAAAATTAAAATCTGTTCTTTCACTAATAGTATTTTCGTTTTTCTTAATATATGTACATTCTAACATTATGTTTATTTTTAGATTTTTCCATTCATCTACATAACTATTTAGTAACTTTACTAAAACCTCTTTTTTCTTATTAAAAAATTCTGAAGCTAATAATTTTTTATTATCGTTAGGAATGTAAACATCTTCAACCTTATTTCCTAAGGAAGTTTTAATAATCCCATTTTCTTGAGCGACCGTCTTTCCTCGCATCTGTCTACTAAACATGTTAAATTTTCTTTTTTTCATTGGTATCTCCATTGTGTTCACGTCGGGTGTATTATTACTACTAACCCCAAATTGACAAGTTAATTTATGCCGTTCAAAGTTAAACTTTTTGCTAAATTCTTTCCTACAGCCTCGACAATAGTAAAACAACGATTGACATCTATGTCGCCAGTTTGTAAGCAATAATCCACAATGAGCACATAAATAATTATTTCCGTTACTTTTATTATTCATTTTTAATCTAAAAACATACTTGGTCAAACAAATACAAAAATATATATACACTACCCCCTAAAAGTAAAATTAAAAAAACAAAAAAACAATTGTAGCCTAACCTGATTCAAACTTTTTTTTTTGTTTATATAAACTTTATGTCATAAGCATTTTTCTTCTTTCCCATATATTGAATTTTTAGCTGTCCTAAAACAGAAAATAATCACTTGGCTAAGTAAAAAAAAAATATATATAACTTTTTTTTTTCTTTATATGTTTAAAATGTAAGAATGTACCTGCATAGTTGAATATTTCTTCATCTGTAAATGCGTAGACATATCTTTTAGGTAGAAAGATTCTTATTTTTTCTTTTTCTCCTTCATCTAATAATATTGCTTCAATTGAGGGGCCATACTCCGTCTCCTTCTTCGAAAGTTGTAGAATTTGATACGTCCGTCCTATAATTAATTCTCCAATATTTTTATATGCGGGTTTAATTTCATTTAATTTTTTCAGGAGGGACATCTAAAAAAAAAAAATTAAAATCATATACTTATTAAGTAAACAGATATTCGAGTAAAATTTAAAAAAAAAACTTACTTTACTGCAGTTGTAATGAAAACTGAAGACGTTGAGACTATGAACTTATACTAGCATAGTGGCTGACTGATTTACTGTGAGGAGATAGAAAAGGCGTGGGGCTTATAAGTACGATAAGGAGCTGCGTCAGATGCTGATCAGGTCAGTCGGTATTTGGGCTCGCTTTCAGTAGAGTGTGAGTCAGTAGACTTATTCCAGACATGTCGTCAGCAGTTCTTGATTTACAGGGTTATCGCATGGAGACGAACAAGCTGATAGTGAAAGAACTGTCAGTAGTTAGCTTAAATTACGAGCACTCTAGTCATTGGATTTTTAAACCGCCTCAAGAAGCCGAAAATGCTGATCGGCTAAAGACAAATCTCTGGGTAAAAAAACATCTTCATGGTTTGGAATGGGACTATGGTGATGTATATTATGAATCTTTGAAAAATGTTTTACTATCCGTTGCAGAAAACTATGACGTATTATGGGGAAAAGGAATAGAAAAGTGTAAGTTTATAGAAGACCTTATTGATAAACCTGTTCATGATTTGCACGACTTTGGATGCCCAAATCTGAAACAGTTGGAATATGATAAGATAGCATGTCATTATCATTTAGACACTTCATTCGTTTGCTCTTTAAATCAAGCTCATTGTCTGGCTGCATGGGTAAATAAAAATAGTGAGGCTGTAGATTTCACTAAAAGAGACGTTCGTAAACGAACGTATAGAGACAATTCTTCTTCTCCTCATCATATGCTGTCATTTGCTGGATTTATACGTGGAGTCGAAAATAGTGTTAAATGTGTATACTGTGGACTGTTGTATGACACCGATTCGTTAATAAACCCTCTCAATTACCATAGGGCGTGTAGCCCGCATTGTTTATGGTTTGAGGAAGAGTCTTTTTAATTAAAATTTGTCAAATATTGTATTTACTTAATCAGTATTTCATTTAGATTTATTTTGTAATATGTTTTTCTTATAATTGCTACATATTGATGTAGATGATTTTTAATTAAATTTTTCATTTATAAAAAAAAAAAAAAAATGTTTTCAGTCAATTTGTTTTTTTTCTTATTCCTCTTTTTTCAAGGGACAAATAAAATACGTCTCACTTACTTAAATTAATATATAGGTTAGAAAATTAGACCAGTGAACAGATTATTAGATTTTATTTTTTCAAGAAAAGTAACAATAATTAACAAAAATTTTTAAGAATATGATGTACGTATAAAATAAATGTCTAGTACAAGAGCATATGTCATCGAATATACAGACTGAATTAGATTCAACTTGGTGAGGCATATCTTTTGCATCTTCAAAATCGTAAAATCCTATTTCAGGAACCATATTTAAAACATTTTTTAAATACTGGTATTTGAGCTGGTGTAAAGTTTTTCCGAATAGATATACATTTTTAAATTTTAAACCATTTGGATTTAATAAAAGTCCAATCATAATATTCGTCTTTCCACATCCGCTTGATCCGCATATCGACGCTCGGATGGTGTTTGGTAATAATGTGCTATGTTTCACCTCAGTAGATTCGTCAGGCAAACACTTCAAAGTAGAAAAACGTTGTTCTTGTTGGACTAATTTCATTTTGAATGCAGACAAAATCATTCATTTCCTGTATATATATATATATCGCCGATTGTCATTTTTCACTACAGTATGATTCGTAAGACTCGCAAAGGAAGAGGCTTGATAAACAGTCTCTGGTAAATTACCGTTTGAATTACACCTGCCAGGATACCAGTATTGTGGCCCCGGTACAAACCTTGAAAAACGACTAAATAGAGGAGATAGTGGAATAAACCAGCTTGATAAAGCTTGTAAAGAACACGATATGCTTATAGCAAAGATAAGGATATGCAAAGTCGTAGAAAAGCGGACAAGATTTTGGTTGAAAACGCTTGGAAACGAGTTAAAGCTTGGATTCATCATTGGGAGAAAAAGCCGCGGCTTGGTTAGTTACAAATGCTATGAAAGCGAAAGGTAAAATTGGTGCCGGTATTAAGAAGAAAAAAAAAATAAAAAGATTAGTATCAAAAAATTAGTCAAATCGCTAAAGGTTGCTGACGTATCATCGATCCTCGAAGCGTCAAAAATGGCATACAAAAAGGCTAAAATGCATTTACGTGGTAAGACAAAACCTTTGCCTTCCAGAGTTCTTCCTTTGCCAAAAGAGGGAGGATTTCTTCCATTTCTTGTGCCGTTAATGGCGGGGCTTTCTGCAGTGGGATCTTTAGCGGGAGGAGCGTCGAGTGTGGCTAAAGTTATCTACGAGGCGAAAGAAGCTAAACATAAATTAGATGAGCAAAAGAGGCATAATTTAGCGATGGAAAGTCAGAAAATCGGAAATGGACTTTATTTGAAACCATATCGGAAAGGCTACGGCCTGTTAATAACTCGACAAAAAAACAAATCTGGAAAGATCTGACTACCGAATAAGCCATTGACGGATTTAGAATTAAATTATTTGGCCAAAGTTTTAAATATCCAACATTTTCGAGGAGTGTTTATGATTGATAAACTTTCTAGATATCCAAACAAACACGAGTCTGCTATTGTAAATTTAGAGCCGAGCTCAGAACTTGGTTCACATTGGGTCTGTTATGTAAAACAAAATAATTTTGTGAAATACTTTGATTCCTTTGGAAACTTAAAACCACCACCACAGTTGCTCGAGTACTTTAAGGGGCTAAAAATAACTTATAATAGAGAGCGTTATCAGGAGTGGAATACGTCGGTTTGTGGACATCTCTGCTTACAGTATTTAGTCGGTGCTTCTCATAGCGTTTGATCATTGTTAATCATGAGCTATACAGTAACGCTTACGGGCAACTCTAGCGTACTTTCCGCAAACTTTTTACCACAGTTAGAATTGGGGTCAATATATACTGTTGGGTTGTTATCATTTGAGACATAATACTATTCCGAATATAAAAAAGGGTGCTAATGATATGTTTTATTTTGGTGATTTTTCGATCCAAATACCTGAAGGATCGTACGATATCGATGCTATAGCCTCCTTTTTACGTGAAGAAACTTCTCATCTTGACCCTACCGCTGTAGTGCTAATAAGAGGAAATTCCAACACGCTAAAAACTGAAATTAAAACAACTCATGCTGTATACTTTAACTATTCCGAGAAGCCTCACTCTATTGGTCCTCTTTTGGGTTTTACACGATCCGATCATGTCATTCCTCCGAATCGCTCCTATACTGAATCAAATGACATTGTTAAAATTCTCAGCGTAAACATTATTTCAATTCAATGTAACATCGCATCGGGGTCTTATGTGAACGGAGATCCGGATCATAATATTCATCAATTCTTTCCGCGTGTAGACCCAGGATATAAAATAATAGAAATCACGAATCCTGTCATTTGCTTTCCAACCAACGTGAGGACTGTAGACAATATCATCGTTCGATTAGTAGATCAGAACGGAGAGCTTATCGACTTTAGAGGAGAAACGGTTACATTGAGATTACATTTAAAAAAGAATGGGGATTGATTTTTTTTCTAGAGATAGTTGCATCGATTATTATAAAAGGAGATGTCAAATAACGGTTAAAACCAGTAAACCTAAATCAACAAGAGCGCTAACAACTGCGAACGCTATATTTTTAAAACGGTGTGGTTTTCGGTTAAACAAACATTATGAATGACATACTAGACGTTACGACGGATATAAAATTCGTCGATTCTCTTACACAATTTGAATATCACTCGCACCAGCCTTATACGGGAAATACCTTTAACAAATCCGACGAGATTAGAATTCCTATTCATCAACAAGATATTTATACCTTTCCTTCTCAAAGTTTTATTTATCTCGAAGGGAGGATCTTAAAAAGTGATGGCACTATCGGTGCCACTCCAAAGTTGACTAATAACGCATTCGCGTTTTTGTTTGATGAAATTAGATATGAACTAAACGGTATAGAAGTCGATCGAGTACGAAATCCGGGGATAACTACTACTCTTAAAGGGCATGCATCAATTTCGCCTAATCGAGAAATGGGATTAGAAAATGCGGGGTGGACAATGCCCGGTAAAACTCTTTCTTTGGATAAAAACGGCGTTTTTAGCGTATGCCTACCACTTGATATTCTTTTTGGGATTTGCGAGGACTATCGTAAAATTTTAATCAATCTGAAGCAAGAGCTCGTTTTGATCAGATCAAGTACTGACCTAAACTGCGTGCTAGGTGACGATGATGTACAAATAAAACTTGACAAATTGGTGTGGAGAATGCCTCATGTTCGTGTTTCAGATTATGAACGTCTGAGGTTATTAAAACTAGTAGACAAGAACAAGGTCATTTCTATTCCATTCAGATCATGGGATCTTTACGAATATCCCAATGTACCTGCGACGCAGCAGGAAAATTGGTTCGTCAAAACTTCAACAAATTTAGAAAAACCGCGCTATCTCATTTTTGCATTTCAAAGTGATCGAAATAGAACCTCTAACAAAGATAGCAGTCTATTCGACAGTTGCAAATTAAAAAATTTGAAACTTTATTTGAATAGTGAACAATATCCGTACGATGACTTAAATTTAGATTTTGAGCAAGGAAAAGTAGCATTGTTGTATGAAATGTATAACGAATTTCAAACGAGTTATTATGGCGTTAGACATTCTCAGCTCCTGCTTTCAAGATCCGATTTCGAGAAACTAGCGCCTCTAGTGATTATAGATTGTTCTAAGCAATCTGAAGCAATCAAATGTGCGACTATCGATATCAGAGTACTATTAGAGGCGAAAGATAACTTTCCAGCCAATGCTAAAGCTTACTGCCTCATTTTACATGATAAAATAATAGAATATGAAATGGGAACGGGTTTGGTCCGTAAATTGTACTGACTCTCTGTTTTGTTTTTTTGTGGTTGTTAGAAGAGGAGTATACTAATTTTTTATTATTTTACATGTAGATGTAAAATGAACGCACAACCAAAAAAAAAAAAAAAAAAAACGAATTGGAACTCGATTGGGAAAATACAAAATATCGAGTAATAATATCTTTTATTTAGGTATCATTCAAGCCTGATGAGGACCTTGTTGAAACTCGTAATGTTGTATCATGGAATTATGCTTATCGTGCAGCACGTAACAGTCCATGGGAAACATATGCGAGGGACAGGGTAAGATTCGAAAACAGGATTCATCATATTTCCAAGATACTGAGTCCTATCCTGGAATCAACCCACAGATCAGCTGTTTATCAGAAACATTACAAGATTGTTAATTGTTAAAAATTTTATATTTACCTTATCAGTATTTGATTCAGATTTATTAAATTTTATATTTACATAAAATAAAAATATTTGATTTCAGTAAATTTGTATTTGTTTTTTTTTTCTTCTTCCTATTTTATTTTTCAAGGGACAAATAAAAAGTACAACATATTAAAGGAAACTTATTTTATTGATTATCATCACAATTCAATTCATTTAAGTTGTAAAACAGTGTATTTGTATTTATGCTAAAATCAATTGGTTCGGTAACTACACTTGCTTCATTCTTATTATAAAGTTCAACCATCTTTGTTATCAATGCTAGTGAATCGTTGATTTTTTCTATATTTGCGCAAAGTTTGACCATCTCGTTCCTGTTGAAACATGCAGATGCAGACGATGGTGGGAGGGTCTCATGATTAAACATTGCAAACCATTGCGTTACCTGCTCTATCCGCATCACCCTAGTGCGTCCTCTTGTAGTAAGTTCACAAATCACGTTTTGACATCTTGATCGGTCTTTTTCATAGGATTTTTTTCGTTTCTGCAGCAATAACAAAATTTTCGGAGCTCGGGTGGTAATATATGTCCATTCCTCAACATTCATGTACAGGACCGTTTTCTTCTTTTCGCTAATGGCGACAGTCGGCACAAAGTTACACAAACCGATCCGAAAACATTTACTGTTGGTGAGTGGGTACTCGGTCACAAGGTCCATTCGACGATCCATCTCGCGTATCATCAACGACAAGACTGTGTGGTATAACGGAGTGGAGGGGAGAAAGCTGCAGCTGTTCTAGTTTTTTTATCACATCATTTATTTCCCTTATTTTTAGTTCATACAAGGAAATGCATAATTGCAAATCTTTGAGTCGATGTAGAAAATAGTGAAGCCTTTTAACAACATACCGTCTCTTCGCTATCATTCTCGCCAGACACTATGATTTGCAGCTCATTCAATTGTTCACAATACTCGATAAACGAACAGTTTTTAGAACATTTTTTATGGTCGGCAAAAGGGTCGTCATACTCCTACCATTCATGCAAGATTACTCCGCAAAATGGACATCTTGTCCTATCAGACACTTTCAAGTAATACAACCCAGCAGCCGCTAGTTTCAATGGACTCACCGGTGACGACCAGCCGACGAATGTCGACAACCTTCCGTCTTCGTACCTCAGGTTCTTGCTCCTTAGCCGACCCATACTAAACTAATTGATTGAGGAAGCAACAACGTGCTTCATTCATAAGACAAAATGATGACACTCTCCCATTCGAAAAACAATATACTCTCTTTCATTATGCTGTGACCTAGTTTATACTGCGGTGTTGCCACATCTCCTCTGCGACGTTGCCAAGTCTTACTTTGCACACCTGAACCTACCTCAAGGTCAACACCCCCTCGTCCTAACTTACACCCCTCCCACCCTCAAGGTCATCTCAAGGTCAACCCCCCGACCCTGCTACAGCAGACAATGACCTCAAGGTCACGGCTCCGGCTCAACCCGCCTATTTGTACTACTGTGCTTCATTCACAAGTCTTATCCCATTCACAAAGACAAATTACGTCACACTACCATTCAGTTCTTCCAAAGATGACGTCAAACGCCCATTCAACACTTCAATTTATAAAATACCATATTCATGACCAACGTCTATTCAGAACAAACCATGACCTAGTTTCTACTGTGGTGTTGCCACATCTCATCTGCGACGTTGCCAAATCTTACTTTGCACACCTGAACCTACCTCAAGGTCAACACCCCCTCGTCCTAACTTACACCCCTCCCACCATCAAGGTCATCTCAAGGTCACACCCCCGGCCCTGCTACAGCAGACAATGACCTCAAGGTCACGGCTCCGGCTCAACCCGCCTATTTGTACTACACAGGCTTACCTCAATCTTACTAATATTATAAATGTGAAAGTTTGTATGTTTGTCTCTCTTTCATGCAAAAACTACTGAACGGATTTGGCCTCGAGACCATCGACTATAGAACCTTTTGGAGTGCTAGCGATGGGTAGTTTCTCCACAAGTGCTTTTCAAGTCGTATTGTACATATAGCAGATTTACTTATTGTAATGTTATTATAGTTGTAAATATCAATAAATTAAATTAAAAAAAAAAAAATTATGTACTATAATGGACTCTCCACAGTTCCTATAAAACTGCCAGGTGGGGGCATGTGCCCCCGTGCGCCCCCCTAAATCCGCGCTTGCTATAGCCCATGTGTTATTCTGATGTATAACCTATGTTACTGTAATGTTTCTTCCAAATCCGTTCAGTAGTTTTTGCGTGAAAGCGAGACAAACATACAAACTTGCACATTTATATATTAGTAAGATGTGAAAGTTTGTATGTATGTCTCTCTTTCACGCAAAAACTACTGAACGGATTTGGATGATACTTTACAGTAATAAAGGTTATACATCAGAATAACACATGGGCTATAGCAAGCACGGATTTAGGGTGGGTGCACGGTTCAGGTGCTCCCCCTGACAGTTTTATAGGAACTGTGGAAAATCCATTATAGTAGATAATTAAAGGAAAATAACAAGATTATAGTTGTTAAAATATCAGAAAGAACAAGAGTGAAACTATTTGTTTTGATATACTACTAATCTTACTAATACTATAAATGTGAAAGTTTGTATGTTTGTCTCTCTTTCACGCAAAAACTACTGAACGGATTTGTATGAAACTTTACAGTAATATAGGTTATACATCAGAATAACACATGGGCTATAGCAAGCGCGGATTTAGGGGGGCGCACGGGGGCACGTGCCCCCCCCCCGACAGTTATAGAGGTACTGTGGAGAATCCATTAGAGTACATAATTAAAGGCAAATCAGGAATTTAGCATCTTGAAATTTGCAGATAGGTCCTTTGTATGATTTAAGAAAGAAGTTTGGATACTTCCACCCTTATCATAATAAGGGTTCAAAGGTTGTATGGAATCAGTCAGTTTTGAAGTTAGACATCTGAAATTTTGTACAAGTAACCTATTGTGAAAAAAATTAAATTATTTAAATAATTAAATTATTTATTATTTTAAATCATTGTTAAAAAACACTGTCAATGAACTTTATGCGGTAGTCCAAATTCTTTGCGAGCGGGCAAAAGCTAGTAAGCAATAACTGTCTTCATTTTTTAAATCTTCAGTTCGGCTACTTTATGTAGGTTTGTAAGTTGCAAATATATCTTCGAAATTTTTTGTATTGTAAACAATCTTACAAACATAGGTAATCGTGCAATGAATTTTGACAGCCTCGAACTGGCATTTCCGAATAAAATTCTAATTGGACTTTATGGAAAAAGTTATTTTACCAATAAAGAAATATTAAATTTTTAATTATCAACAAACTACATAATGCAGTTACCATCATGAATTCATCTGAAATCATTAGAATTTTTTACAAATTTAAAATATTCCACATGTTTAAATTCAATTTTTTCTTCTTTCGGAAAGTCAGATCGAATTGATTTGTGATCACGGCAAAATAATTCGTGTTCGTCTTTTCGCTCATCACCTTTTTTCCCATACTTGTTTACGTACGTCCTTGGAAATACGGTCAGACATCTACGACAGATTGAATATGCGCGTTTTGACAAAGATATTTGAGAACTTACTAATCGTGAAAGATTTGTGATCAAACAATAGTGAAAATTTTCTCCATTTTGTAAATACAACAGATCAAACGTTTTATCATAATTATCCTTTTTACTGATTCTAATTGGATAAACATTATTTTTATCATTTAAATTTTCGAATCGATTGATATCGCTAATTGGAGTTGGGAACGATATAGAATCAAAAGAATATGGAGTATGAATATTTTTGTACGCGTTAAAGTCATCTGATCTAATATTATCACTAAGTAAAGCTAAACGAAAGTTATCGTTAGTATTATTTTTTAGATTTATAACACAACGTTTGTCTCGTATTTTTTTAGGTAATTCAATATATTGAGATCCTCCGAAAGGCTTAAATTTAGTTAAATGCAGGCAAATATAATTTGCAGAGGTATACGTCCAACCGGAACCTTTTTTTTCAAACTCATCTGTTCCTCTAAAATTTTATCAAAAATTGTTTCAATGTAATTTTCAAGGTTTATAGAAACATCTATCGTACTAACTTTCGATTTAAAATTAAAATCTGTTCTTTCACTAATAGTATTTTCGTTTTTCTTAATATATGTACATTCTAACATTATGTTTATTTTTAGATTTTTCCATTCATCTACATAACTATTTAGTAACTTTACTAAAACCTCTTTTTTCTTATTAAAAAATTCTGAAGCTAATAATTTTTTATTATCGTTAGGAATGTAAACATCTTCAACCTTATTTCCTAAGGAAGTTTTAATAATCCCATTTTCTTGAGCGACCGTCTTTCCTCGCATCTGTCTACTAAACATGTTAAATTTTCTTTTTTTCATTGGTATCTCCATTGTGTTCACGTCGGGTGTATTATTACTACTAACCCCAAATTGACAAGTTAATTTATGCCGTTCAAAGTTAAACTTTTTGCTAAATTCTTTCCTACAGCCTCGACAATAGTAAAACAACGATTGACATCTATGTCGTCAGTTTGTAAGCAATAATCCACAATGAGCACATAAATAATTATTTCCGTTACTTTTATTATTCATTTTTAATCTAAAAACATACTTGGTCAAACAAATACAAAAATATATATACACTACCCCCTAAAAGTAAAATTAAAAAAACAAAAAAACAATTGTAGCCTAACCTGATTCAAACTTTTTTTTTTGTTTATATAAACTTTATGTCATAAGCATTTTTCTTCTTTCCCATATATTGAATTTTTAGCTGTCCTAAAACAGAAAATAATCACTTGGCTAAGTAAAAAAAAAATATATATAACTTTTTTTTTTCTTTATATGTTTAAAATGTAAGAATGTACCTGCATAGTTGAATATTTCTTCATCTGTAAATGCGTAGACATATCTTTTAGGTAGAAAGATTCTTATTTTTTCTTTTTCTCCTTCATCTAATAATATTGCTTCAATTGAGGGGCCATACTCCGTCTCCTTCTTCGAAAGTTGTAGAATTTGATACGTCCGTCCTATAATTAATTCTCCAATATTTTTATATGCGGGTTTAATTTCATTTAATTTTTTCAGGAGGGACATCTAAAAAAAAAAAATTAAAATCATATACTTATTAAGTAAACAGATATTCGAGTAAAATTTAAAAAAAAAACTTACTTTACTGCAGTTGTAATGAAAACTGAAGACGTTGAGACTATGAACTTATACTAGCATAGTGGCTGACTGATTTACTGTGAGGAGATAGAAAAGGCGTGGGGCTTATAAGTACGATAAGGAGCTGCGTCAGATGCTGATCAGGTCAGTCGGTATTTGGGCTCGCTTTCAGTAGAGTGTGAGTCAGTAGACTTATTCCAGACATGTCGTCAGCAGTTCTTGATTTACAGGGTTATCGCATGGAGACGAACAAGCTGATAGTGAAAGAACTGTCAGTAGTTAGCTTAAATTACGAGCACTCTAGTCATTGGATTTTTAAACCGCCTCAAGAAGCCGAAAATGCTGATCGGCTAAAGACAAATCTCTGGGTAAAAAAACATCTTCATGGTTTGGAATGGGACTATGGTGATGTATATTATGAATCTTTGAAAAATGTTTTACTATCCGTTGCAGAAAACTATGACGTATTATGGGGAAAAGGAATAGAAAAGTGTAAGTTTATAGAAGACCTTATTGATAAACCTGTTCATGATTTGCACGACTTTGGATGCCCAAATCTGAAACAGTTGGAATATGATAAGATAGCATGTCATTATCATTTAGACACTTCATTCGTTTGCTCTTTAAATCAAGCTCATTGTCTGGCTGCATGGGTAAATAAAAATAGTGAGGCTGTAGATTTCACTAAAAGAGACGTTCGTAAACGAACGTATAGAGACAATTCTTCTTCTCCTCATCATATGCTGTCATTTGCTGGATTTATACGTGGAGTCGAAAATAGTGTTAAATGTGTATACTGTGGACTGTTGTATGACACCGATTCGTTAATAAACCCTCTCAATTACCATAGGGCGTGTAGCCCGCATTGTTTATGGTTTGAGGAAGAGTCTTTTTAATTAAAATTTGTCAAATATTGTATTTACTTAATCAGTATTTCATTTAGATTTATTTTGTAATATGTTTTTCTTATAATTGCTACATATTGATGTAGATGATTTTTAATTAAATTTTTCATTTATAAAAAAAAAAAAAAATGTTTTCAGTCAATTTGTTTTTTTTCTTATTCCTCTTTTTTCAAGGGACAAATAAAATACGTCTCACTTACTTAAATTAATATATAGGTTAGAAAATTAGACCAGTGAACAGATTATTAGATTTTATTTTTTCAAGAAAAGTAACAATAATTAACAAAAATTTTTAAGAATATGATGTACGTATAAAATAAATGTCTAGTACAAGAGCATATGTCATCGAATATACAGACTGAATTAGATTCAACTTGGTGAGGCATATCTTTTGCATCTTCAAAATCGTAAAATCCTATTTCAGGAACCATATTTAAAACATTTTTTAAATACTGGTATTTGAGCTGGTGTAAAGTTTTTCCGAATAGATATACATTTTTAAATTTTAAACCATTTGGATTTAATAAAAGTCCAATCATAATATTCGTCTTTCCACATCCGCTTGATCCGCATATCGACGCTCGGATGGTGTTTGGTAATAATGTGCTATGTTTCACCTCAGTAGATTCGTCAGGCAAACACTTCAAAGTAGAAAAACGTTGTTCTTGTTGGACTAATTTCATTTTGAATGCAGACAAAATCATTCATTTCCTGTATATATATATATATCGCCGATTGTCATTTTTCACTACAGTATGATTCGTAAGACTCGCAAAGGAAGAGGCTTGATAAACAGTCTCTGGTAAATTACCGTTTGAATTACACCTGCCAGGATACCAGTATTGTGGCCCCGGTACAAACCTTGAAAAACGACTAAATAGAGGAGATAGTGGAATAAACCAGCTTGATAAAGCTTGTAAAGAACACGATATGCTTATAGCAAAGATAAGGATATGCAAAGTCGTAGAAAAGCGGACAAGATTTTGGTTGAAAACGCTTGGAAACGAGTTAAAGCTTGGATTCATCATTGGGAGAAAAAGCCGCGGCTTGGTTAGTTACAAATGCTATGAAAGCGAAAGGTAAAATTGGTGCCGGTATTAAGAAGAAAAAAAAAATAAAAAGATTAGTATCAAAAAATTAGTCAAATCGCTAAAGGTTGCTGACGTATCATCGATCCTCGAAGCGTCAAAAATGGCATACAAAAAGGCTAAAATGCATTTACGTGGTAAGACAAAACCTTTGCCTTCCAGAGTTCTTCCTTTGCCAAAAGAGGGAGGATTTCTTCCATTTCTTGTGCCGTTAATGGCGGGGCTTTCTGCAGTGGGATCTTTAGCGGGAGGAGCGTCGAGTGTGGCTAAAGTTATCTACGAGGCGAAAGAAGCTAAACATAAATTAGATGAGCAAAAGAGGCATAATTTAGCGATGGAAAGTCAGAAAATCGGAAATGGACTTTATTTGAAACCATATCGGAAAGGCTACGGCCTGTTAATAACTCGACAAAAAAACAAATCTGGAAAGATCTGACTACCGAATAAGCCATTGACGGATTTAGAATTAAATTATTTGGCCAAAGTTTTAAATATCCAACATTTTCGAGGAGTGTTTATGATTGATAAACTTTCTAGATATCCAAACAAACACGAGTCTGCTATTGTAAATTTAGAGCCGAGCTCAGAACTTGGTTCACATTGGGTCTGTTATGTAAAACAAAATAATTTTGTGAAATACTTTGATTCCTTTGGAAACTTAAAACCACCACCACAGTTGCTCGAGTACTTTAAGGGGCTAAAAATAACTTATAATAGAGAGCGTTATCAGGAGTGGAATACGTCGGTTTGTGGACATCTCTGCTTACAGTATTTAGTCGGTGCTTCTCATAGCGTTTGATCATTGTTAATCATGAGCTATACAGTAACGCTTACGGGCAACTCTAGCGTACTTTCCGCAAACTTTTTACCACAGTTAGAATTGGGGTCAATATATACTGTTGGGTTGTTATCATTTGAGACATAATACTATTCCGAATATAAAAAAGGGTGCTAATGATATGTTTTATTTTGGTGATTTTTCGATCCAAATACCTGAAGGATCGTACGATATCGATGCTATAGCCTCCTTTTTACGTGAAGAAACTTCTCATCTTGACCCTACCGCTGTAGTGCTAATAAGAGGAAATTCCAACACGCTAAAAACTGAAATTAAAACAACTCATGCTGTATACTTTAACTATTCCGAGAAGCCTCACTCTATTGGTCCTCTTTTGGGTTTTACACGATCCGATCATGTCATTCCTCCGAATCGCTCCTATACTGAATCAAATGACATTGTTAAAATTCTCAGCGTAAACATTATTTCAATTCAATGTAACATCGCATCGGGGTCTTATGTGAACGGAGATCCGGATCATAATATTCATCAATTCTTTCCGCGTGTAGACCCAGGATATAAAATAATAGAAATCACGAATCCTGTCATTTGCTTTCCAACCAACGTGAGGACTGTAGACAATATCATCGTTCGATTAGTAGATCAGAACGGAGAGCTTATCGACTTTAGAGGAGAAACGGTTACATTGAGATTACATTTAAAAAAGAATGGGGATTGATTTTTTTTCTAGAGATAGTTGCATCGATTATTATAAAAGGAGATGTCAAATAACGGTTAAAACCAGTAAACCTAAATCAACAAGAGCGCTAACAACTGCGAACGCTATATTTTTAAAACGGTGTGGTTTTCGGTTAAACAAACATTATGAATGACATACTAGACGTTACGACGGATATAAAATTCGTCGATTCTCTTACACAATTTGAATATCACTCGCACCAGCCTTATACGGGAAATACCTTTAACAAATCCGACGAGATTAGAATTCCTATTCATCAACAAGATATTTATACCTTTCCTTCTCAAAGTTTTATTTATCTCGAAGGGAGGATCTTAAAAAGTGATGGCACTATCGGTGCCACTCCAAAGTTGACTAATAACGCATTCGCGTTTTTGTTTGATGAAATTAGATATGAACTAAACGGTATAGAAGTCGATCGAGTACGAAATCCGGGGATAACTACTACTCTTAAAGGGCATGCATCAATTTCGCCTAATCGAGAAATGGGATTAGAAAATGCGGGGTGGACAATGCCCGGTAAAACTCTTTCTTTGGATAAAAACGGCGTTTTTAGCGTATGCCTACCACTTGATATTCTTTTTGGGATTTGCGAGGACTATCGTAAAATTTTAATCAATCTGAAGCAAGAGCTCGTTTTGATCAGATCAAGTACTGACCTAAACTGCGTGCTAGGTGACGATGATGTACAAATAAAACTTGACAAATTGGTGTGGAGAATGCCTCATGTTCGTGTTTCAGATTATGAACGTCTGAGGTTATTAAAACTAGTAGACAAGAACAAGGTCATTTCTATTCCATTCAGATCATGGGATCTTTACGAATATCCCAATGTACCTGCGACGCAGCAGGAAAATTGGTTCGTCAAAACTTCAACAAATTTAGAAAAACCGCGCTATCTCATTTTTGCATTTCAAAGTGATCGAAATAGAACCTCTAACAAAGATAGCAGTCTATTCGACAGTTGCAAATTAAAAAATTTGAAACTTTATTTGAATAGTGAACAATATCCGTACGATGACTTAAATTTAGATTTTGAGCAAGGAAAAGTAGCATTGTTGTATGAAATGTATAACGAATTTCAAACGAGTTATTATGGCGTTAGACATTCTCAGCTCCTGCTTTCAAGATCCGATTTCGAGAAACTAGCGCCTCTAGTGATTATAGATTGTTCTAAGCAATCTGAAGCAATCAAATGTGCGACTATCGATATCAGAGTACTATTAGAGGCGAAAGATAACTTTCCAGCCAATGCTAAAGCTTACTGCCTCATTTTACATGATAAAATAATAGAATATGAAATGGGAACGGGTTTGGTCCGTAAATTGTACTGACTCTCTGTTTTGTTTTTTTGTGGTTGTTAGAAGAGGAGTATACTAATTTTTTATTATTTTACATGTAGATGTAAAATGAACGCACAACCAAAAAAAAAAAAAAAAAAAACGAATTGGAACTCGATTGGGAAAATACAAAATATCGAGTAATAATATCTTTTATTTAGGTATCATTCAAGCCTGATGAGGACCTTGTTGAAACTCGTAATGTTGTATCATGGAATTATGCTTATCGTGCAGCACGTAACAGTCCATGGGAAACATATGCGAGGGACAGGGTAAGATTCGAAAACAGGATTCATCATATTTCCAAGATACTGAGTCCTATCCTGGAATCAACCCACAGATCAGCTGTTTATCAGAAACATTACAAGATTGTTAATTGTTAAAAATTTTATATTTACCTTATCAGTATTTGATTCAGATTTATTAAATTTTATATTTACATAAAATAAAAATATTTGATTTCAGTAAATTTGTATTTGTTTTTTTTTTCTTCTTCCTATTTTATTTTTCAAGGGACAAATAAAAAGTACAACATATTAAAGGAAACTTATTTTATTGATTATCATCACAATTCAATTCATTTAAGTTGTAAAACAGTGTATTTGTATTTATGCTAAAATCAATTGGTTCGGTAACTACACTTGCTTCATTCTTATTATAAAGTTCAACCATCTTTGTTATCAATGCTAGTGAATCGTTGATTTTTTCTATATTTGCGCAAAGTTTGACCATCTCGTTCCTGTTGAAACATGCAGATGCAGACGATGGTGGGAGGGTCTCATGATTAAACATTGCAAACCATTGCGTTACCTGCTCTATCCGCATCACCCTAGTGCGTCCTCTTGTAGTAAGTTCACAAATCACGTTTTGACATCTTGATCGGTCTTTTTCATAGGATTTTTTTCGTTTCTGCAGCAATAACAAAATTTTCGGAGCTCGGGTGGTAATATATGTCCATTCCTCAACATTCATGTACAGGACCGTTTTCTTCTTTTCGCTAATGGCGACAGTCGGCACAAAGTTACACAAACCGATCCGAAAACATTTACTGTTGGTGAGTGGGTACTCGGTCACAAGGTCCATTCGACGATCCATCTCGCGTATCATCAACGACAAGACTGTGTGGTATAACGGAGTGGAGGGGAGAAAGCTGCAGCTGTTCTAGTTTTTTTATCACATCATTTATTTCCCTTATTTTTAGTTCATACAAGGAAATGCATAATTGCAAATCTTTGAGTCGATGTAGAAAATAGTGAAGCCTTTTAACAACATACCGTCTCTTCGCTATCATTCTCGCCAGACACTATGATTTGCAGCTCATTCAATTGTTCACAATACTCGATAAACGAACAGTTTTTAGAACATTTTTTATGGTCGGCAAAAGGGTCGTCATACTCCTACCATTCATGCAAGATTACTCCGCAAAATGGACATCTTGTCCTATCAGACACTTTCAAGTAATACAACCCAGCAGCCGCTAGTTTCAATGGACTCACCGGTGACGACCAGCCGACGAATGTCGACAACCTTCCGTCTTCGTACCTCAGGTTCTTGCTCCTTAGCCGACCCATACTAAACTAATTGATTGAGGAAGCAACAACGTGCTTCATTCATAAGACAAAATGATGACACTCTCCCATTCGAAAAACAATATACTCTCTTTCATTATGCTGTGACCTAGTTTATACTGCGGTGTTGCCACATCTCCTCTGCGACGTTGCCAAGTCTTACTTTGCACACCTGAACCTACCTCAAGGTCAACACCCCCTCGTCCTAACTTACACCCCTCCCACCCTCAAGGTCATCTCAAGGTCAACCCCCCGACCCTGCTACAGCAGACAATGACCTCAAGGTCACGGCTCCGGCTCAACCCGCCTATTTGTACTACTGTGCTTCATTCACAAGTCTTATCCCATTCACAAAGACAAATTACGTCACACTACCATTCAGTTCTTCCAAAGATGACGTCAAACGCCCATTCAACACTTCAATTTATAAAATACCATATTCATGACCAACGTCTATTCAGAACAAACCATGACCTAGTTTCTACTGTGGTGTTGCCACATCTCATCTGCGACGTTGCCAAATCTTACTTTGCACACCTGAACCTACCTCAAGGTCAACACCCCCTCGTCCTAACTTACACCCCTCCCACCATCAAGGTCATCTCAAGGTCACACCCCCGGCCCTGCTACAGCAGACAATGACCTCAAGGTCACGGCTCCGGCTCAACCCGCCTATTTGTACTACACAGGCTTACCTCAATCTTACTAATATTATAAATGTGAAAGTTTGTATGTTTGTCTCTCTTTCATGCAAAAACTACTGAACGGATTTGGCCTCGAGACCATCGACTATAGAACCTTTTGGAGTGCTAGCGATGGGTAGTTTCTCCACAAGTGCTTTTCAAGTCGTATTGTACATATAGCAGATTTACTTATTGTAATGTTATTATAGTTGTAAATATCAATAAATTAAATTAAAAAAAAAAAAATTATGTACTATAATGGACTCTCCACAGTTCCTATAAAACTGCCAGGTGGGGGCATGTGCCCCCGTGCGCCCCCCTAAATCCGCGCTTGCTATAGCCCATGTGTTATTCTGATGTATAACCTATGTTACTGTAATGTTTCTTCCAAATCCGTTCAGTAGTTTTTGCGTGAAAGCGAGACAAACATACAAACTTGCACATTTATATATTAGTAAGATGTGAAAGTTTGTATGTATGTCTCTCTTTCACGCAAAAACTACTGAACGGATTTGGATGATACTTTACAGTAATAAAGGTTATACATCAGAATAACACATGGGCTATAGCAAGCACGGATTTAGGGTGGGTGCACGGTTCAGGTGCTCCCCCTGACAGTTTTATAGGAACTGTGGAAAATCCATTATAGTAGATAATTAAAGGAAAATAACAAGATTATAGTTGTTAAAATATCAGAAAGAACAAGAGTGAAACTATTTGTTTTGATATACTACTAATCTTACTAATACTATAAATGTGAAAGTTTGTATGTTTGTCTCTCTTTCACGCAAAAACTACTGAACGGATTTGTATGAAACTTTACAGTAATATAGGTTATACATCAGAATAACACATGGGCTATAGCAAGCGCGGATTTAGGGGGGCGCACGGGGGCACGTGCCCCCCCCCCCGACAGTTATAGAGGTACTGTGGAGAATCCATTAGAGTACATAATTAAAGGCAAATCAGGAATTTAGCATCTTGAAATTTGCAGATAGGTCCTTTGTATGATTTAAGAAAGAAGTTTGGATACTTCCACCCTTATCATAATAAGGGTTCAAAGGTTGTATGGAATCAGTCAGTTTTGAAGTTAGACATCTGAAATTTTGTACAAGTAACCTATTGTGAAAAAAATTAAATTATTTAAATAATTAAATTATTTATTATTTTAAATCATTGTTAAAAAACACTGTCAATGAACTTTATGCGGTAGTCCAAATTCTTTGCGAGCGGGCAAAAGCTAGTAAGCAATAACTGTCTTCATTTTTTAAATCTTCAGTTCGGCTACTTTATGTAGGTTTGTAAGTTGCAAATATATCTTCGAAATTTTTTGTATTGTAAACAATCTTACAAACATAGGTAATCGTGCAATGAATTTTGACAGCCTCGAACTGGCATTTCCGAATAAAATTCTAATTGGACTTTATGGAAAAAGTTATTTTACCAATAAAGAAATATTAAATTTTTAATTATCAACAAACTACATAATGCAGTTACCATCATGAATTCATCTGAAATCATTAGAATTTTTTACAAATTTACAAAAACGAGTAATCTATCAAAATGAAATTTAATTGATAGTTAAACTTATAAACTATATATAGAGAATCTATTATTAACCAGTTAACAAAATAATATTTACAGTTTTATAGTTTTATATAGAAAAATATATGATGAGACTGTCTTCTGCTTCACAATTGACCCTCTTATGTGTTTTTTACATCCATACTAATTAGAACAATAGGTTTCTTTAAAATCCAAGGAGGGGCTTTGTACATATATATGCTATATGTTGGATTATTAAGAATAAAATAAAATATGATTTTCTAAGATAGTAATTTTGGCAGCCGAACATACTGAACTAACGATAAATAAATAAATAAATAACTAAACTATAGATCCAATCGAAAAATCCTGAATTGGACCTATGATTTGTTTATTCAGCGCGTCTTGTACACAGATGAGAGCCTTTTAACAATTATTAACATTTAACATACCTAATTTAACTTTTATTACAATAGTATAACATTTCTCGAGTCGAAATCTATAATCATTTTAAGTCGATTTTTTCAGTCTTTATTATAACTTTGACGGGATGAGGCATATAAGTCAATTAGCTTAAAGACTATAGTCGGGACGATGAGAGAAGGTGCACAGAGCATCCCCCTCCACGCCTCTCCACGAGCTCCGCCCTCTTTTCCCCACCCTAGTCCCACTTCCCCTCCACCCCTCTCGGGCCAGCTATCAATCCTGTTGTGACTCTGCTGTGCTATATAGTCTTCAGTTGTGTTGTGATTATTTCTCTCAGGATAGCTTTGTTATTGTGACTCTCTTCTAAGCTTTTAGTCAAATATGCCAAGGGATTCAGTACGTGGCGGTCGGATTTCAAAAACGGGGCCACGTTAAGATCGCAATCGCGAATATTCGTAAATCGGTTGCGCAAATATTTTACAAGAGAGAGGGACAACAATGGACCTTTGTTACCAGTAAAAAAAGTGACACAACGTGTGGCAGACGCATTAGAAATTGGCAGGAATACTGTGGGCAGAATTACGAAAGATGAAGAAGTCTCCACTCCAGGGAAAAAAAGACCTCGCCCAAGCCCTAAGAGTACATTGGACAGTTTCGATGAATCTGCATTTAGAAACCATGTGTATGGGTATTATTTGCGAAAAGAGTTTCCTACGAGGAAAAAATTGATTTCTTCCCTTGGGAAAGCTGGGATTTTTGATGGAAGCTTATCAACTTTGTCTGTCGTTCTAAATAAACTGGGATTCAAGTGGAAGAAAATAAATAACAGGAAGTTCCTCATAGAGAGATTTGACATCATAAGCTGGAGATGTGATTTTTTAAGAAAAATCAGATCTAAGGATATTAAAAAATTAGTGTTTTTAGATGAGACCTGGGTGAACGCTGGACACACTGTAGGGAAAAGTTGGAGTGATGACTCTTTACAATCATCGAGGAAGGAGCCAACAGGTAAGGGTGACAGGCTAATTTTAACCCATGCAGGTACGGTGGAAGGGTTTGTACCTGGAGCCCTTTTGTTGTTCAGGTCAAAGAAAGAAGGGGACTATCACCTAGAAATGAACGCGTCCACATTCAAAGAGTGGTTTGAAAAGTTGTTGAAAAATATCCAACCTGGATCAACAATAGTAATGGACAACGCCCCGTACCATTCATTACAAATAAATAAAGCTCCTACTTCGGGATCCACGAAAAGATGCATAATTGAATGGCTGAATACGAAAAATATTATTTACGACAGCACCCTAAAGAAGGCCGAACTGTTGACCATAGTAAAAAGTCAAAAAAATTCTTATAAGACCTACGAGATCGATCATTTAGCCAAAAACTCCGGCCATGAAGTGTTGAGGCTTCCCCCGTATCACTGCCAATTCAACGCTATTGAATTGATTTGGGCACAAATAAAAGGAGACGTCGCAAGAAGCAATAAGACCTTCACAATTGCAGAGGTAAGATGAATTATTCCTCTCATTATAATTTGTTGAACACGTTCAATATTATTACTTGAAAAATATTTTATTTTTTTCTGTTCCAGGTTGAAAAATTAACCAGAGAAGCAATTGGGAATGTGACTCCTGAGAAGTGGAAAAAAGTAGTAGCCCACACAATGAACGTAATTGACCAAGCATGGAAAAAAGAAGGAGTTTTGGAGGAAAGAGTTGACGAAATGATAATATCAATGAGCGGAACGTCATCATCATCCACAGCATCGGATAGACCTGATGACGCTGGAAGTGAAAGACCCTTCAGCCTGGAATCGGGAACAGAAAATTCTTGGAGACCGGAACAGGGAGCAGGACCCAGCGGAATTGAGGGGGTTTACCCCCTCAGTGATTCTTAATTCTTATTACGTTCAGTTAATAAATTAATAAGTATTTATAAAAAGCATTATGTTTATGCAAATAAATGTATTTATTTTACATTAATATATAAATTACAAAAGAATAATAAATTTGATATATGTAAGGAGTCCAACCTCTGCCAATTGGGTGGGTGGATGGATCTCTGGTCAAGGCCAAATAGTTCTATACCTATAGCCACCCTATTTGCGGGGGTGGGTGAATCTCGAAGCTTTGCCTTGAGATGTCTAATTCCAATAACAAAAAAAAAAGTAATAATCCAATTTAAATTAACAAAAGACCCCCTCGGTGTTGAAGAATTAAACGTAATAAACCGGGAGCTGAGGCTTAAAATAGTGTATCATTTTAAGACAACTTTTATTAATTACTCGCCCTATTTTGCTGGTTAGCGAACAGTTTTTTTTTCCCATTTTCTCCGATCGTATTTAATTGAAAAAGTGTATGTTATTTATAAATTTTCAAATCTCTAACAGGAAATGAGTTACTTTAGATTATTGAAATAAAATTCGATTTTAAGTCGTTTGAAACTGCCGATATTTCGTAACCTGGCGGGTAAGAATTGGCAGACGTCCAGTGACTATTGTGGATATTTTCAATGTTTCGTAATACAAATTGTCTTAAAATGATACATTACTTTGGGCCCTGGCTGCTGGTCTATAAAGAATGAAAAGCGAGTAAGAGCTGTAGGACAATTGTCGGCTCCAGGCGGAGTCAGGTTAGGGGAGGGGGGAAGGAACAGCTTCAGGCCTCCCCACTCCCCGTGCACCTTCTCTTGTCGTCCCGACTATAGTAATCTGTACTTATCATTTATCTGATAAAAATTTTGGAGCACCGAATTATGAAACCTCTGAATATCCAAATTTTAAACTTTGGCTAGTACACGTCTCCAAAGTGGCGTCTTTAGTCGCCGAATCACAGAGGTGTCATTTTAGATAAGTAAAGATACTGTTCTGCAAATTTTTTACTTAAAAAATGTAAAAAGGAATAATACGATTTTGTTGCATAGAATGTGCATCCAAACTCCAGTGTTGGCACTCGATTTAATATGCTTTGTTAGCATAACAGTATACCTTAAACTCAAAATAAATTTATAATAAATAAATAAACTCATTATATTATTATAACTCAACATATTACTATAGTAATGAATATACCTAAATGGTTATTATAATAATAATATAATATTATTAATTATAATATAATATAATAGTAATAAATATACCTAAATGGTTATTATAATAATAAATAAACCTAACATGAATCAGCCTCTATGACACTCAATCTCGTCCTACTTAAATGTGTAACCTTTTTTATTCTTTAATAATAATAATAATTTGTTGTTTGTTGTGCACGTAATTTGTTTTAATACCAAAACCATGTATGATTAAAGTATTTATCTGAAACTTAGACTTAAAATTAAAATTGATTTTGTGTTTTTAGATTGATGTCACACATGATGTAAAGATAAACTTATTACACAGATTACTTAGGGGTGACCTGTTGTCTAGTGGTTAGCGTAACAAACTACGAACCCCAAAATCGTGGGTTCGTAGCCCGGCAGGTGTCCCTGGGGTTTTTTAAACGGAGCAAAATATCCTTAGCTATAACGTCCTTCGGAAGGGACGTTAAACGAGGGTTCTGAGGCTGTAAGATGTCAGGTAGTCGCTAAAAATCCCTATCCTAATTAAACCTGGAAAGGCAAAATTTAAAGCTCCCAAAGTAGCATCGTCCGACTAGCCATAGCAGCAAAAAGTGGCGTTAATTGAACAAAAACGATAGATTACTTAGCCTAACCATCTTTAAATCATGTTTCAGGATATGGCATTTATGTATCTCAGTGGACTCAGTGGAGTTTAAGTTTGAGTTACAAAACTAGAAAAGAATTGTACCTTGGTTATATTTTATATAGTAAAGCGAATTTAATAACCAATTATAATCTGTAATTTTTATGTCAGTGACAGTTCCACAACAAAAATGATTACTTTTATAATTTTTATTTCACACATAAAAGACACTCCATCCTCACTATTCTTTTAATCATAAAATTTAATTATCAGATATAAATAAAGTGAGTAAGTTTAGATTTAAATAAAAATCTATTTCCTTTTTAACTTATCTTAATACAAAAAAAAAAAAAAAAGATTTCTACTAAAAATCACAAATCTGAATTTTTATTTAAAATAATCCTTTTAAAGATCACAAGTCACGAAATAATCTTGAAACATTGACGTGGTTTTATATAAATATTAGAATAAATATTTATACACAACAAAAATGTATGCTTAAAATCACTTAACCTATGACATCTAGCGGTAGCCAACTGAAGCATCTGATTGAGGAAGCTACCACCATGTATCAAGAATAGATGATATATTGCATTTTATTAGATATATCTTCTACAAATAGTTATAGAAAACGTTAATAGTCCTAACATTAATGTTTTTTTTTTAAATAAAGAAACGATATATTGTATATGAATCTAATATTATACGAAGTTAAACACAATGTAATATATATATATATATATATATATATATATATATATATATATATATATATATATATATATAAGTGTATGATATTTATTACTTTATAACATTGGAGAAATACATTATTTATTAATAATTATTATTAATAATTTCTGAAATTATATAACATGTAGTAGTACAAGCATTAATTTGAATAGTCATTTATATTTCTGATGCCCATTAACTAACTATAGCAATTAATGTTAAACAAAACAAATTCATTGCATTTAAAATCTTATAAAATTTTTATTTTTTATAATTATTAATTAAAGTTAATAGAGAGGCTAGGGATCAAACCTGTAAATTTTTTTTTTTATTTCTCCAAGATTTACTTACAATATATACTTGTTAGCGATATATATATAAGTGAAGAAGTAGAACCTATGATAAAGAACCTTCAAACTTGTATTTTTTGTTTCGAATTTCCATTTATTTATATAAAAAAATATTTATATAAAAAAATAGGCATACATCTTTCAAACTTGTAGAGAAATGTTTGTATTTTTATATCAGGTTGACTTATAAAATAGAATAATGAGAATGAAGAAAACTCAGTAAATTTTATTAAAATTTATTAAGTTAGTTGGTAACATAATGTAAAATAATAAATCACATCAAAGAACAGTTTGTATTAAGTTGCGTGCTGTGTTCTTGAGGCTCACTCATTCTAGCGGGAAATTCAGTAACTTTCAGCTTTGTATCTGAAGTACATAGTTTCAGCAAAATATCATATTATTTATTAGCAAGAAATCAGTACAATAAACATTTAATGTTCGAGACAAAATAATTTAAACTATCATATTTTGTAAGTAAAGACTTGCATTTTTTAAAATTTCTTTTTTTCATTTAGAAACTATTTTGTATTGATATTTCTTGGTGGTATAAACTATATTAAGCCACCATAAACTTCACAAAAATGAATAGGGATATTGATTTTGGGGTATTTCCTTTGCCTAGCGACTTTAACATATATTCTGAGGAAATACTGAAAAGTCATTGAAAGAAGTGAATGGCGAAATCAATATAAAGGGAATAATTATCACCAACATAAAATATTTGGATGTCACCACATTGATTACTAAAGATATCGAGGAAGTAGAATATCTTGTTGAAAGAGTACAGAATGTTAACTAGGAATGTGGACTACACTTTAACATAGGAATGGATATAATGGACAAATGGATGCTGAAAACAGCAGCACCCAACACACCAACATATCTTAAAATACCGAAGAATAGGGCACTTAGATGAAAGCTGATTAATTCAAAACTGGGTCAGACTATCGAAATAAAGTCTAGCTTGAAGAAATTTCTCCCTTGTAATGACCTTCCTATTCCTCTGAAAGTAAGACTGGTGGCTATCTGATTTATTTATCGCTAGGATAAATATAAGCATGGACAATATTAGGAAACGTTCATGAAGAAAATAGAAGCATTTTTCGCCGCATTTTCGGAATTTCATGGACCGATCAAAATTTCGACAGACTATGTCGGGTCGGAAAAGATCAAGAAATCGCATATACCATCAAGTTTGGGAAATGAGAATATCTGGGCTACGTCGTATTTGCGGAATGGCAAATATCGTTTACTGGTGCAGGAAATTATTGATAGTAGGAGGGGAAGCAGTAAACAATAGGTTCTGCATAATGCATTGGTTTGGTCTCACAACTTTAAAATTTCTTAGAAGTGTCGTAGATGTAATTAAGAACTCCATGCTAATAGCCATCGTCCGAAACGGACAAGGCGCATGGAGAAGAAGAAGAAGCTTATATAACGCGATTGTACTCGTACTATAAACTACTTAAGTGTTCATATTACGATGATTTTTAAATTGCTAAACATTTTATAAAGGGATTGTATTAAATATTGACTTTAACCCAATATCCTCTGGCAGTACCAACTGGAGACCGGTTTGTGGATTGCAGCATTTGACAGTCTTTAACTAAATGTCTTTAGGCTAGGTCTGTATCTACGATTTGTTTTTATGAGAAGCTGGTCATATATCTTATTTCTTTTCAGGTGACCTGCAACAACAGTCAGAAGAATGGGGTGCAGTAAGCGCCAAGAAGAGGAGGCCAACTGGATGCTTACTGATGAATCGCGTTTTTGCCTGTATAGTATTGGCAGATGCCGAAGTGTTTAAAGAGAATATAGAATGGATACAATTGCCCAGTTCACGCTGCCTTCTGAATGGTTTGGAGGCGATGTGATAGTCTTGTTACAACACTCGACTTGAGCTGTTACTCAAATATTAGAATATCTGGAAATTTCCCATCTTCCTCTACTCTCATATTCTCCAAACCTCTATCCTATCCAGGACAAGTGATGGCGTTACAGAGAATGAAGAAAGAGAAGTTGGTCTCTTTTCAATCACCACCCGCAGCCAAACGACTGAAAAAATCTATGCAGCATTGCAACATCTATGGATTGAAATTCCTGAAGAAACTAGTAGCAACTTTATTAACAGTATGCCCAACAGGTACAAACAGGTTCTAGCTAACAGAGGTATTATTTGTTTACATATACAGTTTTGTTCCAAAAAATGAGGCTTAAACCTTTTTACAAAATCAATTTTTCGATTTAACACTACAATTTTAATAGACAAACATACAATAATTTATTTTAATTACACCAATAATTTATGTATATATCTATAATTTAGCTTAATTATTAAATACAAACAAATAATAAATAATTAATACCATCTTATAACTGTAAAAGAATGCTATAATTGATATAGAGCCATACACTATAAATAATATATTCTCGAAAACTTTGCATTTCTCATTATTTTACTATAACTATAATTTATAAATTTATAGATAATCCGCACATTAATTACGAAGAAATTTTCTTCATTTTCAGTGTCATCATTGTAGTTCCGGATCTTACCACAAGATCGGTGAAGCGTCCACATCCTGATAACAAAATACAGACAGCCTTTTTACATTTATTTTTTTCTTTAATCAATAAACCCATTGATTGCAATTTATCTGTGTGATATATTTACTTCTAGGAATTAAAACTAGAACATAATAACAAGGTATATAAATAGGAAAATACTTTAGTTTAAACATGCAAAGCCAAAATGATTATTTAAAAAGGCTCTATGTTTTTTATTAGTTATTTTCGTAGTGATAATGGAAGCATAAATTTATGTGAATATATTTGAAAAATAAATTTATAATGTACTTCTACATTCTCTCAAATCATTTAGTTCTGTTCAATTAAGTTTTCAGTACCGTACAAACGATACATATTTTTAAGAAAAAAATTTTGACTAAGGAGGTATTTTTTAAATTTAATAAAATTTTGATATATTCCTCATTTTCTCCAACAGATTACTTTAATGAGAATTAAACGTATTATTAAATAACATATTGTTATATATAAATATGAAGAAGTAGTTCCAAATTATTAACATTTTTGAGACATCTGAAAAATCATCTAAAATATTTTCGGAACGATTGCAAAGTATCTGAAGTGAAAAAAAAAAAATCGTATCCGATCTATAGTGTTTTCGTTACGATTGAATATTGATATAAAATTTATAAAGAATTTCATACATATTATTTTATACATGACACAAATAGTACATTAATCCTCCCTTTTTTTTTTTTTTTTGTGTGTGTGGATCGGAGACACGGGCAATGAACAAACTCCTACCATTCAGAAAAAAATCCTTCGTAAAATCTTCGGTGGAGTTAATTTATCTCAATGGAAACTGGTACAGGAGAACGGACAAGTCAATATACAATGAAGCAGATGTTATTTACTCCTTAAAAATTAGAAGTCTATGATGGGCTGGCCATTTAGCTAGAATGGAAGATGAGACCATTCCTAAAAAAGGTTTTGAAAGAAGGGGCAGACCGAAGCTGAGGTGGTCGGATGATGTGTACAGAGACGCGCGGGATATCCTGAGAGTCAGGAACTGGATGACGGAAGTACAAAAGAGAAGACTGGAGGAGGCCATGACTCTTCACCGAATTATAATGCCATAAAATAGTAATAATAACTTCATAGCAAGAAAAATGTCTAACGGTACGCTAAAATACACTTAACGATACGCAATGGTTTTGAATAAATATTGAAACAGTTTTCACTCTCCGGTAAACAGGTATTTTTCTCTTTCAATTGATCCTACTTATGTGTAAAAAAAAGTGACACCCCTATTAGTCGATTTTGGTGAAAGAGTGCTTTACCATGACAGCATTATATAAATAGGTAACGTTCGCAGACACATATTGTAAGATTGGTTTTAAGGATTCAGGGACCTCAAAACGACTACACAAAATGAAAATTCAAAGTTGAAATAGTTCGCTAAGGGAATACTTTCCAATTATAATTATAAAACTTGAAGAAGTAGACTGGCTACCTTTCACTCTTCAACGAAATATAAGTTATGTGATGAGCTGCGAAACTAATTCCACCGAGGTAAAAGCAGTCTAAGAAATTTTAACGAGTTTCTTAAACAGGAGATAAGATCAGAGTTAGGTCGGAGAAGACCCAGACCTAGAGGTGAAGAGTTGTCTCCGAATTAGGTTGACTACTATCAGAAAAGCCGCCCATCTCTGATAGCCACTGACAACTTCATGTTTAAAAAACTTAAGTTGACTTTCAGCAAGCCTGGTTTATCAAATTATTTCGGCTTTTCAATCTTTTGTTGCCTAGCCCATTCCGTAATTATATAAATGAAATACTGTTTTTAATTTAATTTAAAAAACATAATTTAATTTAAAATAAATAGCATTTCCTTAATTCTATAATCTAAAAAGATAATATTCAGGAAAATACTCCAAATCAATTTCAAATAAAAAAGTTTTAATTGGGCCTACTCAAGCTGAGAAAGTGATGAAATGCTTTGCTTTAAGAGAATCTAACAATAATACAAATATCGTTGATTTTGGGATGCCATGAATAATTATTGATGATAATTACTGAATTTATTATTTATTTTAAGGCCTTTTTTTAATTCAAATTGATTTTATTTCCAGAGGTTTGTTGTGAGTTTGCCGATTCACTATAAGTTAACTTAATACCTGAATAATAATATAAATAATATAATAATGAACTTATGGTGAATAAGGTATTATATACACAGTTCATTCATTCACGTATTATAAATATATATTATTAATAGGTACAGTGACAAAATACTTTTAATGATACAAACTAAAGAGGTTTGCAATAAAATAATTAATTAAATTAAATTAACACTTATCTGGTAAAACAGGAGTGCTTATATGATGATTCTTGGTGCGGTAGGGTGATCTCCTAATTCTGCTTCCACATCTTTCGGCTTCCAATGCCCGTCATATTCTTATATATACACTGTTATACACCGTTATATACACACCGTGTCGTTGACTTTCGGCTTCCTCGCGTGAAGGGTGACTCTCAAAGCAATCTCTTCAAACGGTCTCCCATTCAAGGACTTTTTACCCTTTTCAAACAGGTATATATCAATAAGTTTTATGCTACCTGCTAAGTTTTATGCCAATTCTGACAATTCATATTTAACCTATCACTCCCAAAACCCAACAGGATTTGTACGGTACATAGCAGAAACATATTATTATATACTTAGGAAATATTATTCTAGATCATGAATGCCGTGACCTGTACTTCTCTAGCCAGTGAATGGGGCTGGGGTTCGGTACTTGGTAGAGACAGTAATGTTAAATGGACAACGGTTTTGCTGGGAGGAGATTTGTCCTAGGTCACGCTCAACTGCCTGATTTTTTCCCTCTTATTTTAGGTACCCATTTTATAGGGGCTGGGTGGACCCCAGGAGGGTCCTAAATCACATATGCTCCATCTCCTGCCCTCATCAGAGTAAAATCTTGTGAGGAGTGGGATTTGAACCACCAGAATTTTCAGCATCGCAACTCAGTGCTCTACCACTATTTTTTATTGAATTAAAATTTCAATTAAAATTATACGTCAAATAAACTAAAGAATAATAAGCCTTGCGAACCCGAGGATAATATAAATAATCGCCTAGAAAAACTATATATATGTCGCAGGTATTGGAAAGTAAATTAATTTTACAACATAACAACACATGATTATTGAAAAAAAAAAAATGTAAAATTTTATGTTCCACTTAACCTACTGCAGATATGATACTTGAATAGTTATATAACTTCATGTCATCGAGTATCAAGAAGTGCGTGCTCCAAAGCTAGCTATAGTGTGTGTAACGATTTGTTTATATTGAGCAAACAATTACAGCTGCTGCCCTTCACTACTCCCATCGAACTTGCTGAAATCGATTTTACACTCTATATGTCCTATTAGTAAACCTTTCTTTCTAGGTATTTTAATGATTTTTTGAAAAATGCTCTAATCTTATGTGGTGCTGGTTGATGTATTTGCTAATAAAAAATAATTATTCCAAACATTTTTTTTGAAATGTACTCATAAATATTCACTAAAATTTACTGACGACTGTGGAAGCTCATGTTTCATATTAGTAGGTAACGTTTTGAATAACGTTTTCATTTTTAGTAACGTCCCAACGAAGATAATGATCAATTAATGATAATATTCACCAGTAATATTATGTATATATATATAAATATAAATATAAGTTAAGACAAGACGATGATCGTATACTCGCTAGATTCTATAAATAGAGGTTCAAGATGGCAATAAAGTCATTACGCCTGGAAGAGTTTAGCTTCCCAGCCTCGCTATGCCGTCTGATCCGAAGCTATCTTAGTGGAAGATCTTTCGTCGTACGAGTCGGGGACAGTTACTCGACTTCTGGCACCACCTCTTGTGGAGTACCTCAAGTGTCTGTGCTAGGGCCACTGATGTTCGTGATATACACAGCACCGGTGGTCTCGACTAAGCATGAAGGAGTGGTAGTAGCAGCCTTTGCGGACGGCATAGGGATATACGCTTCCAGCGCCAACGCCCGGCATGCCCTTAAAAAGGCACAAAGGGCGTCGGTACCAATCGTTGATGATTTGAAGCTGAGTGGCATCAGGGTGAATCCCTCCAAGACGGACGCCATCGTGATGTCATATCAGCAAGGTAAAAAACGCCTACCGGCGACCTTCACAATTGAAGGTGAAGATCTCCGCGTATCGAACAATTTACTCTATCTTGGCGTCACTCTAGATAGACACTTTACCTTCTCGAGTCACGTCAGGCAGAGGCTGAAGTTGGCCCGATATAAGTCCCATAGGCTCTACCACCTGCTCTGCTCTCAGCAGCTCTCGCTGCGGCTTAAATGCCAGATATATATATCTGTCATTAGACCCACGCTGCTCCATAGTGCGCCGCTACTTAAGCACCTCTTTAAATCCAAGCTCCGATCCCTACAACAATTCCAGTCCTCTATCCTGAGGCGCATAGTGAGAGGCACGTCGCTTGAAAAAGCACGAAGCACTAAATTGCACGATGAACTAAAAATTCCGACGATCATTAATTACAGTAGCCGGAGGCACCTCAAATTCTTTGAGAGGCTAAAGGCGTGTGAAAACCCATTATTCAAAGATATAGTCCCCCCTCCCAGACCTGGGAGGTGGCAAGGCAGTGCCCCTATGGTCGACGTGCTCTCATTGGCCTAGGGTAGGGGTCTGGACACTCTAGTCCAATCCCCACTTCCTTTTCTTCCTCCCTCTTCCCCTTTCTTCTTTCTTCCTATCTCCTACCCCAAAAAGCGGTCTCTCGCCGATTTGAACTGTATCGAGCCAGCGGCCTAGTGTCGGTTTAGAGGAAACGCCTTAAGCGGTCTCATACCTTGTAATTACTTATAATACCTCCAGGTAAATGAAGTACCTATGATGTATGCATATATATTGATTTGTAAATAAAATGTATATATTGTAAATTTATGTAAATTATGAAATAAATGAGATTTGAAAAAACAAAACAAAAAAAAACAACAATAAAGTCATTATTAAACCAGTTCTCGTGCGAGTCGTTTCATCCTAATTTTCCTTTTTATTTCAATATTTTGTTCCTGGAACTATATAAGTTATATATATTTTAGTTTTATTACAATATATCTCATTGTTGTATATTATCAGTAAATTAATAATGTGTTTAAGGCTTTTAGTTCCTTATTATTTGGTAGTTTCTGCAAAAATGATTCATATTGAAACATTGAATAATATAACGAAACTTTGGGTCATTTGTACTTCAGTCCACAGATTTTTCCATTATACTCTTGTTTAATATCTAATTTTATTTTCCCAACAGATAAAAACTTACAATATTACAAAAAATATATTCATATGAATTTTATTGTGTATTATCACAAGTATAATTGATATTTCTTCAATTAGGCCTCAAAGTCGTTGAGCCTTAAACGGAAACGTTTTATTTAATAAAACAGGAAAAAACTACTATCATAAAAGTCGAGAATAAAATTCCAAAACTTACATTAAAATCGAAAATCAAGGAACATATGGAAAAGAAATTCCTACTGAACAAAATATGGAGGAGACCAATTTGATTACATTTTTAATAGACATATATAAAATTAGTGCAATATAAAAAAAGATACGATGTGATTTATATCACTATCCAGTCCGTCATTTCATAATTAAGTAATTAATCAAGGAAACAGTTTTATTCAATATTGGGCATTGGTTCACATTTTGCACGTATTTGTTAAATGTTCTAAAATCTATGTAAGTTTCTAAAATCTTATAGTTTTATTTTATTATCGTAATAAGACACTGAGAAATTACTTAACAATTTTCATTTATATTTATAGAGTTATGTAAGTAGTTGGATGACGCATGATGCTTATATTATAGCTATTGATAATGGCTAATGTCGACACGTTTTAAATAATACGTGTAAATAATTTTGTAGACCGGATATTGGTTTTCTTGCTTGATTATGGTTATTAAAAAAATTTCACTTAAAAACCAGGTTTTGTGATGAGTAATAATACTGGTTCTAGTTGATCCATGAAAAGATATTAATCGAAGATCTTAGTCTATATTAACTTTTTGCTGCATTTGAATAACATTAGAAAGATCCTGGGTTACACAGACGTCAGCATTTGACATTCAATCAGGGACATCACAGAGTCATTCCTTAAAATATAATCGCCTGGATATATACCTAGAATAGCTCTATAGAATCATGATACGACCATTATCGCTTTAAGGGTATGAGATTTCTCTGATCCTTTCAAAATGAGGTTATTTGCTTCAATTCCAAAAGCAGACTATATATATTTTTAATATATATACATTCTTACAAAGTTTAGAGATTTTCTTTTGTCATTTTCCCCATGGTCATTCCTCCCTAATAGCTTAAAAGATTCTTCTCAGCAGATTTATTTTGTTTGTTTGTTTGTTGGTGCTTAAAGGCGTAAAACCCTTAGGTCATCAATGCCTAACAGATTTATTTTAAATCTTATGAGTCAAAAAATTAGATTAGATTATAGAGATCAGTGACTTGTTTTTTCACATTATTATTTATCTTTTCTTTTTATGGTTTTGTTTTGGCTTTGATTTATACATAATTTAGAAAACATTATGAACTACTGTTCTGGGATGATATTTATTTCGAAAAATATTACCTGACATACAGTAAGAATAGTGTAGACTTACATTTGAGGGAAAGAGAAAAGTAAGTGAAGGTTTTCATTCAAAGGAAAAGGAAATGTAGCCCTTTTCATGTCCTTACCTGTAATGTTATATTAACAATGTGCCAAAAAAGGAGGAAATTCTTCACGAAAAGGATAATTAACCGAAAATAAGAGGAAATACAAATGTGAATACCAATACTTACAAAGGAGTACTAAAGACTGCCCTGGCTAAGTCGTGAGTTAAGTGAGGCATATTTAGCGAAGCCCTCGAGGCTTCGTGAGGTTTGTGTTTCATATAAAGTCTAATAAAACTCTTGTTGCATGAAAGGTAAAAGTTAAACGATCCGTTGAAGGATTCCGACTCCCCCCCCCCACTCACTCCCTTCTCTGTCATGTTCCTGGGCTATTAATCAAACTTCTGCCCCTTCCAGCCTGCCTTCCGATCTGATCGGGTAATGCGCGTCAGATCAATTTTAAATTTATAGCATCTCATATCTGCCTATACCGCATCAAGTATCTGAGAATTAGGGATTTATAAGAACATATAAAAATAATAAGAAAGTTTTCTATAATAAAAACCTCGACAGGAGAATTACATCTTATAACTTCTTCCAAATGGAGGAGAAAAGCAGATCAGAGATTCGAATAAAGTACCATTCCCAGATTATCACAAGTAGCGTTCAATACGTTTTTGGGTCTTTTTTTTTGCAAAAAAACATAATAAACAATATATGTCCAAAAATTCACAAACAATATGAACGCACCTTTCATATGAATCGACCGGACATAAATATTCCTAATATAACAATATAATAATAATATCATTAATGTAACTAATGTATTATAAACATGAACTTAGTGCTTTATATCCTTATGGAAAAACACACAAAGAATTAAATATTTGTTCATTAAACATAGATAATATATTTACGTTTTACATTCTAACCACAACACCCTTAATTTTATTATGTGTAAAATTATTTTATCATTGTATTGTAATATCAACAATCGTTAGTAACAGCCACTAACGAACTTAATTGTGCTTTTCAAACTTAAAACAAATACAATGTTACATTCTAACAAAAGCTTTCATTAATTCAATCCGAGTTAAATAGAAAAGGGAATGGGACAGTCGCTCCTCATGGCTGGGATGAGAATAGTTTAAATTTAATAGTTCCGCTTGCTTGCGCTAATTACTCTTATACTTCCTCACTCTCCTCTCCTAACCATAATGATATAGCACTATAATAAAATTAATTAAGTTTTCTGTTTATTTTATATCTAATGCCTCTTCGTTTACCGATATTTATATTGTTCAATCCATAATGATTTCTCGTTAAAAAGCTTCTCTAGAAAATATCCTCCAAAGCCTAAAATATGAGATATTAAAAAGGGAACAAAGAAATTAATTAGGACTAATGAAACATTTAAATTGTAACTAATGAATTAGTATTATATTATTAATGAATTGAAATTAATAATAATCGTAATTCACTGTCACACTTTGTATATAAGAAAAATTTTGGACATGTATCAGTTAATAATGGAAGGCGGTATAATCCAATTCATATTATTTTGAGTATATGAACGAGAAGCAGCGAAGTGACTCAGTGGTAGAGCTCTGAATTGCCTAGCCGAAGGTTCTGAACTTCTTGAAGTCTCTAGATAAGCCCGTTCTCCAAATCGCACCCTTGCACAACAGTTACTAAGCCTCCCTGGCTTAGTAATAGGACAGTGCTTACCCCGCAGTCAACGCAATACCACTAATGGGTCGTAGTGGTTTAGTATTTTTATTAAATAATATTTATATTATTTGCAATTAATGGTATTTATGCTATGAATTGATTACAAGTGATTATATAACCATTATGTTGCGTCATGAATAATATTGGATGAGTTTGGATTTTTATTTCTTATCTACATATGTGATTATAATGGTGATGAACCAGGAGTACTATCAAACCCAAGTATGATGGACCGAACCACTCGCTTAATCAGACAAAACTGAAAGAAGACGACTATCTCAGGCCGACAGCTCTCTATTCCCAGATAAGAGGAGACGATATCAGGAAATCGTGTCGAATCGGCCCGCCACCATTTCGTGCGTCCACACTCACGCTATCGTTGCATTATCTTGGCGTGCTCCCGGGATAATTATATCTCAGCTTTATTGCTAGTATTCTCTCGGTTTTTAGTTCTCTCATTTCATAAACCATTGTTCCCGTTCCTAGTAATTTAGAATGCTCAGTCATTTAGTAGAAGCGGTATAGAATCCCAATGGTCACTGAACTGCCTATCATGCAATCAGCGGCAATATTTTGAGTCACAGAAAAATATCATATGCAAGCAGATTTACAGTGTTTCTTCCTTTACAAAATACTTCTAATCTACATGGATCTCTGTAAATCTATACCACTACTACTAATGAAGAGTTTTGGGTTCACTGCTTAGTGAATACTGTACTGTTTGTAGGACAACGGTTGAGGAGGAGATGATCTGTCGGAGTGCAAAGATTAGATGGCGTGGAACGTATGAAGGTCTATTAAATAATATATAATCAAGCACACTGTGTTAAATAGTTCGCAAACAATATTATTACAATAGATATTGTGACGCAGTTAGAGGTTAGCAGGCAAGGATAAAATTCGTAAATGGGGTTTTGGGCGATTCGAAAAGGAAGTACACTTTTTGATAAGGATGTAGTGGTAATAATTGTTTAACTACTGTATTTCTGATTTGTAATAGAACACTTTTCGTATTCAAGAGAGTGCAGTTCCTTGATGAGGTAATATAGGTGTACACGAATCGGAGTCATTCGTTTCAAATATTTTTTTTTTATTAAAGACAGTCATGACAACATTGATGTTACAGTGAGAGTGGGTTTTCAGAAAACTATCGCAAAATGCATAATAATTATTCGTGACGTTATCGCAAGTATGTAAAGGGACAAATCAGTAACTATTCAAAAAATTAATATAACCAGATAAAAAAAAAAAAAAAAATCGCGTTGTGTATTCTGTAATATACATGGTCATCACCGTAGTGACAAATTCGAAATCGATTTGATCACTTCTTGGTAAGTCACAGATGTATAATTAATGTGGTATCTTATAGTGGAACAGAATGTTGGTGATATCACGAATTACTTAATGGTCAACGTCCACAAAAAGCGGAGATGTAGAAAAAAAAGTATACACAAAAATTATTACTTTAAATTACGATTATACTTATGAAGAAACAATTGACCAAGGTCATCGCTTTTTAACGTCGGTATTTATCCATTCGCTGTTCTAACTGAGTGCATGGTTTCAGTGATTTTCTTTAACGACTTTTTTTCTGTTAGAAATATCTCACCTCGTTACTCTTGAGATTTAATTTTCTCTACTTCCCTCATTCTCTTTTTTTCCCATGTTACTTCCTTTCCTTTTGCACTCACATATATATACACCATTCATCTTTGCCTCCCACATTTCCTTGCTTGGCCACTGAATTCTTTTAGTATTCCACTTAGGCCCTGCCACGTCGGATTCCGTATTTAACAACTGCCTTTTCTCTACTCCGCACTCTTCCCTAGCTGAATCTTCTTTAACCCTCATCAACTCGGTCCATTAAGTTTCTAATGAGTTAAAGCGTTTTTGTGTTGAGCTTCATCACTAATGGATAATGATCTGATTCCATACCTAGGCCTTTGAAAGCTCTCATTCACACTGAAACGGTACCTGCTTGAATTGAGGTTACGACCACTTTGCCTAGCAATTGAGCTAAACTAAAATCCAGAGTGTACCAGCTTATGTATATTTTAGCAACTTTCGGAATGCTACGGAACGGATTCGAATGCGGCCTGGAGTAGCCCAATTTTTTCCTGAAATGAGAACATGACTCTGCATATACACTGTGAAAAATCGATGATATATCGGCTATCTGTAGGAGTTGCTATTGGATGTGAATGAGCCCACAACACGATGAGCGAAAGCTTGACAAACAAAACAAACACCACACGGTCCATCCCGGAAAAAGGAAATATGTACAACATCGTAGACTGTGTTCTAGAAGTCTACGTGAACACGAAGAGAAATGTTTTAATAAAAAAATTAAAGCAGACGAAATGGAGATACTTAATTGCTTAACTATATAAAAAACATCAAGTTACAACTTACGAAAATGACTACTGTAATCTCAACTTCGCTTGTTATACGACTCCTTCAAAAGAACAATGACATAACTCGATAATTGGCATTTTTGATTTATGCCTATAGTAGCAGTTGTATTGGTTGAAGCTTTTCAATTCAGAACGACATATCTGATATACCATTTCCACGATATGATATGATGCCTTTTTTTTTTTTTCAATTAAACCATATTTTGAGTAACACCCTGCTTGAATCTGAAGTTAAAGGGAATAATGGCATTAGTTAAAATAAATAAATAAAGTTTCAAGCTTTTAATTTTTTTTTTTTTTAATTTTTTTAAATGATGAATAGAAAAAAAATCAATATAATCGTTCCAAAAGAATACTTTACGAAAACCCAAGATTTAATTTGTTTAACTCATGTGGTTTAATTTCGACAAGCACGAACCTTTCAAATGCATCTCTAGGATTTTTTTTTTAATGAGCGATATCTCTACCTAATTTCGTTTTTCTTCTTGAAAATGTTCATTGGTAACCGTTAGATTAAAAAGATAAGGTATATTCAATATATTAAAAAAAAATTATAAAATTAAAACAAAGCCTTACTTGATGAATGAAAAAAAATAATGAAGTAAACAATATTTATATATATTTTAATTTATTGAATAGTGTATTTTAAAAATCAACAGTAATTCTGAATGCTTAAGTAGCTGGTGAATAAAAAAAATAAAGAAAAGACCCACATTTACTACTGACTCTTTATCTTTATTGTATATTCTTTTCTAAACGAAGATGCTAATTAGAATTTTAAAGTGAATAAATTATTCAACATGTATATCTAACAGGACTTGAAAGCAATTAAAGAAGACTCGTGGTAGTTCACATTACTTCCCTAGAAAGCTGGCGGTTAACTCTTTACAAATTTAGGGACCGTTGTTTATATTGCCCTTCAGTGGGGATAAAGGGTGGATGTATAGTGTCCGCTGACAGCATTATTAATGATAAGTAACAGTAAAGGGTCCATCTTCCCTCCCGATTTTTTAGTGAATAAAGAATGCTCAATTTGTTAGCCTAAATAATGTAATTTACCATTTCCTCTGATAAATAGCGGTTGTTTCTCGCTTAGTATCACAATGTTAAGAAGAATAGGCTACAAAGTCCTTTATTCACAGAAAATTTGTTATTTTGTTTTTAATTTTATAAATATAATTTTAATGAGACATTTGCATACTATAAATAAAGTTGAATGAAGAAGTTGGCAGTAAGATTTTTTCTTATATAAATCATTTCCTAATAACATTAATTACCTCATGACATTTATAATTAGTTAAGATCAATATATGAATTTAATTATCAGTATTTTTTCGTTATTTTCTAGCTACAATATTACAATATTTATAATATTTGCACTAATATATAAATGTAATTATAGTTTAAAAGGTGTAATAGAGTTATGGTTAGATATAATTAAATGTCTTAGTGACTTATGTTCATTAGCGTGAATTCTAATTTAAATTACCCACTGGTCACGGCGGTCACAGTGAGGCAAGTCACACTCTTGTAGGCTTTGAGAGTAGAGAGGATATCTCCCCACCTAGCCGCACCGAATGAATCCTGCTGTTCGCCTTCCATCAAGACGCCAAGAGGCCAAAACGTCACGAAACAAGAGACGGATGCCTTTTATTGTTCAACTGCATGCCGCCTAGCAACCAGATGATGTAAGGTGAATGTTAGAGTGGAGGTAACGAGTCTCAGGAAGAGAAAGCGACCGAATAGTAAGTTCCTCTTCATTCAATTATTATGAATCTTCTGACCAATGATCGCCATAATTGAGCTCATAGAGCACCACATCTTTAGAAATTAGGTTCTTATATATATATATATATATATATATATATATATATATATATACGTTTAAGATTAAATATTCTTTGCTCTATATGTGACTATTCCTTTATTTTTCTCTTTAATTTTAAGATTATTTGAACTTTTGATTTGAGTACTTATTTGTTGTATTATTGTAATAGTGTTGTAAATATCTATAAATAAATAAAAAATTATAATTCAATGTTCTTTTCTCTTTACATGACTATTATTTTTTCTCTTTAAATTTAAGATTCATTGTTCTTTTCTCCTTGTATCAAAGTTTGTTTTTTTTTTAACGTAAAGTTATAATTCTTATATGTTATTATGCATTAATTTAATAAAACCATGTTTCAGCACCTGGACTAGTTTCATAAAGTTTTGCCTACACTGCTGATAAACATTTTTTTTTTCTTGTCTGTTATTCTAATCAAGGTAAGAACAACTTCATTACGTCTACTTATATGGTTCCTTTTTGTATATTTATTCGGTTTAAACCATTTCTTTGCTGATCCATGGCATAAAGATATTAAATTTTTAAAAACCTATATTTCTGTACTTTTGAGACAAGAAACGAATTCCTTCATTGCTGAAAACTTTTCATTTGATGTTTATAGTAATTCTAAAAACAATTTATAATTGGTCAGTTGGTAAGTAAACGTTCCACGCCTACTATTTATTAATTTTTTAGTTATATTACACTACATAATACTTTTTTTAACGTATTAATTAATTCAACATGATACCGTATAAAATAATTGAAAGTGGAAACCGATTATTGTGATATACATTTTATTGCGATTATAATTCTATTTTTATTCGAAGGAAATCTGTATCTTTGATATCGCAAATTCCTTTGGGTGTGTGTAGAATACTAAAAATAAGTGTTAATTTTTTTGTTGTTGTTGCAACCTAAGATTCTCCAAACCTTCAAGTAGATAAATTAAATGAACATAGAAGTCAAAAACTCGGATATTAATAACTGTTTATGTAATTCACGGGAGTAAGAATAAAATTACGAAAATGCCATCATTTAATAAAAATTAAATTAAAAAAAGTATAATACTGCAACTCTTGAAGGCTCAGTATTTCGCTGTGAATTTACAGGTTTTAGCCAAAGGTTAAGCTGGAAAATGATTTGGTTTAGACCAATCTTTCTAACGTTTAAAGGGGCTAAAATTTTTGAGGTCTGATAATGGTATAGACAATGGTTAGCTACATCCTAACTCGGAACTGGGCTAAGGTCAACATTGACTTTGACATACCCTCAAGTTCTGATAGGAGATATGATTACGACTGATCTATATGTAAATTATCCGATAAACTAAGGTTATATGGAGAATAACTAATATTCAAATAAATATTTAAAATATTGACTAAGAAATTCGATGATACGCTTTACAGCTGAATATACCTATTGGAGTAGAAAATTGATTTAGCAAGGGAAGATTTAGCGCGAATAAGTCGAGAGATATTGGCTTAGCCTGGAGACGAGATTGGTTCTCAGGCCTGGGGGTCAAAGGATATCTCTCCCATATTTCGGCCTAACTTCTCTCATTGGCTCAATCCACTAGGATCGCTCTTAGCTTTGACGTTTATTAGACGTAAGCTTGTCCATAGCGACCACCGAAGGATTACCTTTTTTTAATATAACTGATTATAACAATGTCCTGGTAATTTATTTGAAAAAAAACATCTTTTTTAAATTTAAATAACCATACTCTAGACAAATTTAAGTCTCCAGGATCTATTGGCACGTTAGTAGAGGTCATATTCAGAGAGACGGCGATGTAAGGGACAATGAACAATGAAAAACTGGGAATCTATTATCTTTTTCACTTAACCCTCTGAACGGTCTAAGATGGTCTAAAAATTAGACGTAAGTAAAAATTAAACAAGACTAACTAAACATGCCACATCATTTTTTCTTTTATATTTATTATTTTGTGATGGTGACAATTTTTAAATGTTTTTATTTTGAAGAGAAAATATTTGTCCAGGCCGGGAACCAAACCCGGGTCGCCCGCGTCCCTAGCGCGGTGCTCTAACTAACTGAGCTAACCTGCCTCGTAACATGGCCAGACAAATCCATTCTCTTCACCGATCCTACAACCCCGTATTCTTGCAATTTTTGTGATTTAAACAATATATATGTATATATATATATATATATATATATATATATATATATATATATATATATATATTTATTTCATTTATTAGTCATTCAAGTCATAAGCAATATTTTAATAATAAAAAAGTTTTCTTAATCACAACAGAATTCTTAGGCACAACAAAATATATGCAAGATAAATAAAATATTAGCAAAGAATGACAAGTTTTTATAACATTCTGACTACAGTTGTGTGGTACTGGAATCCCTGTGAACCATTTCATTGCGTTTTTATTCTTCAACCATAAACCAATAAGTTGAATACGAATGTGACTACAAAAACAAGCACGTAGGCAATGGAGGGGGTTTGGGAACTTCATCTCCTACCGACCAAATATCTCGTAGTATGTAAGCATTGTATTAATATTTATTTTAATTACAATAATTACCTCTTCAGATTCTTTAAAATCCTATACTTCCACTTGTTCAGAAATATGGAAGAATCTTCTTTTCTCAATCCGCTTCACTACAACTTCTATAACAATTTCATGGTTAAGTTTTTCAGCCTTATCCATATGGTTAAGCTCATTCCTTATCCAAACCTTTGCTTATTTTATGAATTTCAGAGAATTTTTCTCCATGACCTTAATTTCCCATATCTTATTTTCATTGCAACTGTTTAAGTCAGGCTTGAAGCGATCAAGAATTGAAGGCAATCTTCTTATAAGGTGCATCTCGGCTTATACTTTGAATAATTAAATATATTCTTGCTCTATTAATTTTCCCTTATTTTCACATTAAATAAAATATCTCATTATATTGATAATAAGTTTACTCCAAGTTCGAGTGTGAAATCAGCTTTAACACTGCCTCTCCAACCAATAAGGTAAAATCTGGCTTATTTAAATAGTATAATGGTTACTAGAACAATTTGGAAAATGCCAAAATTAGCTCAGAATAAGTAGCATCGGCACCAGCACCCATCTGCCGTACCAATTGATTCAGACTAATCCATAGTGTTGTAGAAAAAAATTTCAGACTCCAAAGGAGAAATAGCAAGACATAGTATGATTAAGAACTGTTTCTTCAAAAGAACCAAACCCCTTTTTCCAACATATAGGAGCGTATACGTAATATTAATCAAGGAAATGTAAAATTATTCCATATGATCACTTTCAATAGAAAAAAATCCTTTTAAATTCTGATAGTTTCATCACTTGTTTGATTTTGTGGTGGAGAAAAACAAATGGCTTATCATACAGAGTACGTATACGATAGACACCCAAGCTAGAATACGTTACTTCCATCAAGGGTTGACTGTTTATTTTAGCCTAAGGCCTGCAAAATGACAAATTCACACAACATAATTCGATTAGCAAAGGAAATAAGACTGTCACTCATTCTTTTCCTCAGTGAAGTGGAGTTTCAATGAGGCAGTGTCAAATGCGGTGAAGGGTGATACCTCGCTCAATTACTAGATTTTTTAACCAATTTTAAAAAGGCACGTTGAACTTCAGTAGGTTCTGCAGATTCCACGGATAAATAAATAAATTTTCTGCCGCTGGCCGTTTGTACGTTCTACATTGCAGCAACTTAGCACTCTACTCATAGAGCCAACCCTTATCCACCATAACTGCACTTTTGTGTTCTATAGTAATAATCTTCCATTATGAAGAATATAGTTTAGAATAAATAAACACAATATTATAATAACATTAGAAAAACTGTATCAATTTTAAATTATATTTTTTATTTTGTTTCTTACTCTGCTTGCAATCAACCTCAAATTTCTGCCCCGATCGAACACATGCCTCCTTCATTTCTTTTTGGACTCACGAAGGGACCAAATCGTAGTACTTTATATTTGCAATAACAATACCACCGCAAAACAGACAAGAAATAAGTGCTTTATGGAAACAAAAAAGTTTGCCAGCATAGAATCGCTGAGCGTTCATGAAGTTAGTGGTTAGTTCATCAAACTAGTATAACTCAATTTTCCCTTTTGGCCTCCTCAGAAATTAGAAAAAAATCCTTAACTGTTTAATTGAAACCATAAAATAAAAAGATAAATTACTTCATAACTAGTATACTTAAAAGGAAAGCTACATATAAACACTAATTAATAATCAGTATAACTAAAAGTTGGTTTAATGAATAATTAGTAGTTTAAATATTACCACATCATTCATTTTCTTCTCAGCAGTTATTCAGAAATTGTAATTCAATACAAGTTTTCTATAAATTGATGTAAAATAAGTAGAAATGATTAAATTTGTATTGCGTTTTTTTTTTTTCAATTTCATGTCTTGGGTTTTTTTTAACAATAATTTGTTTTGTTGTGGCACATTCTTTTTTACTGCAAGAAAATTAAGTTTCTTATTATAACGTTTATTTACTAGTTGTATTTTATCACAACTACGCCTTATTAAATAATTTTATTTATCTACGTTTAATACTTAACCTCATAATGGTACATTATCCATATTTTATATATATACAGTCTCTGATTACAGAACTGTTGGAAAAGGTGTGGAACATAAACAAACAGAAAGTGAGGTTTCAACGCATGTGTTCCCCAGTTTTTTTCAGAATCCAAGTGCAAGAGGTAGTCATTTTTCAGAAATTTTTAAGCGAAGAGGTCGTTGCTGCTCTTCTCCTGACTCATTTATATCATAATCGGTTTTTACTGTTTTACCGAAAGTTATGAAAAGTGGAGAATGTGAGTTTTGCATCTACACCCCTCAATTATGGAGTTTAGTTATTATTCAGAAATAAGCGAAAAGCTTCATTAATCGAAAGAAATTGAAAACAAAAAGTAGAATAATATCAGTAGTAGTATTAATAATAAATAAATGAATAAAGAATTATTCTTAAATATTGTCACATATTAATAAAATATCGTTTAAGATTAAAATAAAATTAAATAATTATCATTTAATAAGTATGTATTGGTTCAATTTATAAAAAAAAAATCAATAATAAATTTATTTTCTTAATATTAACGTCCGTACTATTTTTCGAGTTATATTTAAATTTTCTACTCAGATGGTTTAAATTAATTACTTTTTATAAGAATATTCAATTTCATTCTAGCAAAGAAACATATAAACTGTAGAGGATAATTGATTCAAAACATGGAAGTCATGCACTTACACAAATTAGAGAAAATCCAAGTACTCAGAGAAAAGACACATAGAATCGCTGATGACTCTTAATTTAGTAACTGGAACTGATCCGGATAGAGGGGTAATATTCTGGGAAGGGTAGACCCAATCTGGGATCATGTAACCACTTGGGGAGTGTATCTTGCCAGATTTAACTGCCCTCCCCCGGTCCTAATTGAAATATATACTATACGTTTAGTGTCCCATTACATTTCTTGTAACTCAAATATAAATTGATAGTTATTACTCATAAGATACAAGAAACTTAGATATTCCATATATTAACTGCTTAGAGATAATCCGAATAAAAGATATAATCATAACTAATTTGTTTTATGAATAAATTCGTTGTCGTAAAAAAGTTATTTTTTTTTATTCTAGCCTGTGCCTCTTTTCCGCCAGGACCCTATTTTACAAACTTTACAACTGTTCATTTAATTGAACTATACGTTGCTCATATTTTGTAACTGTAACTTATATCTATTCTTTAGTTCAGACTGTAATTATTATTATAGCCTTCATTAGCATAATGGACCACTTGAGTCGATCGCTTTCTCTGTTTTCAGTTGTACAGTTGGTTTTTTTTTGTTTTGTTTTTTTGCAAACTGCCCAGTACTTTTTCATTCGTTCCGATCGTAATTTTTTCGATTCGTCTGAGGTCATAGGCCTTCTTTGAGTCATTTCTGCTGAAAATTTGTGATTTTTGAGAAGCATGCTAATTTCAGTTTTGTTCTCTTCGACTGCTATCTCAAGTCCAAATTCTTTCATGGATCCATTTTCCTACTGTCTTCTTCCCCGGGTTTCTTAGTACTAGTTTTCTTAAAATCCGATTTCTGGAATTCCTAAGATGCGAAACAAATATGAGATTCTTTTCTTCTTGATCGTGCTGGAGACTGGGTCAATTTCTTGATAGACAGTTTCATTAGGTAGGATTCTCCAGATTTCTTCTACCTGGTATCTTTTATTTATGCAAGTTCTGATGATTCTTCTTCCAGTTTTGAGGAGCTGATCAGTTCTTCTTTCATTCTTAATTAGGAGCAGGGAATTTTTTTCTTCTTGATTACTGATTTTTTCCTATATAATGTAAGAAGGGAAATCTATTTCCCTAAAAATTCCAATTATAAATTTATTTTCTTAATCTCCGAGGCGTCTGAAAAGAAGATGGCCTCGAGACCATCTACTATAGAACTTTTTGGAGTGCTACCGATGGGTAGTTTCTCCACAAGTGCTTTTCAAGTCGTATTGTACATATAGCAGATTTACTTATTGTAATAGTATTATAGTTGTAAATATCAATAAATTGAATTAAAAAAAAAAAAAAAAAAAATTTTTCTTAATATTAACGTCTGTACTATTTTGCGAGTTATATTTAAATTTTATACTCAGGTGGTTTAAATTATTTCACTTTTTATAAGAATATTCAATATTGAAATCTAATAGGAAAAATAGGAAAATGGGGAATCAAGTCTTTACCTAAACATTTTAAATATGTCTCCTCCAATTTTCGATACTTCGATTTTAATCCTCATTTTCGCAGTTATGTGGTATATAATATAATGTGTTCATAAGTTGAAATTCAGATGTTCATGAAAGATTTTTTTTTTATCTACCTTATATGTCAAATTAAATATAACAAGGTGATATTTCATAAGTTTAATATCTTAATTGTATATAATCTTCAAGCATATAATTTCGTTCATACTAGAGACCTACTATGTATCGTGTATACTGGAAGCTATTTCCAGCTTTATTCGAAAAATATATACAAATTTAAAAAAATAAGGGAAGCGAATGGTTGACAAAAGCAGGTACCAACGGTCACCTGCGGTCTAGTGGTTAGCGTAACAAACTACTAAGCCCAAGATCGCGGGTTCGTAGCCCGGCAGGTGGCCCTAGGATTTTTTTAAGGCAGTAAAAAATCCTTAGTTACGCCGTCCTTCGGGAGGGACGTTAAACAGGGGTCCCGAGCCTGTATGATATCAGGTACTCGTTAAAAATCCCTATCCTAAGGATAGGCAAAATTTAGAGCTCCCACTGTAGCATAGTCCGATTAGTCATTGCAGCAAAAAGTGACGTTAAATGAACAAACAAAAGCAGGTACCAAAGTGTCGCGCCGGTAGGAAGCAATAGAACGTATGAGGGGGTGATATTCCGGCAGAAAAAAATTATTGTAAAATAACTTCAAAATGTGCGATTTGGCAAGACTATGAATCGAAACTTGATTAATAGTTTCTTCTCAATTTATGCATTAATGATGTCCAAAATAATATCTATAAATTGTTTTAACGATTTAACTCAGTATTTGAACCTTATTCGCCATAGATTCATCATTAAATTAATGTCAATCATATTAAGGCAAAGAATTGACTGATTAGTAGTAGTACAAATAGGCGGGTTGAGCCGGAGCCGTGACCTTGAGGTCATTGTCTGCTGTAGCAGGGTCAGGGGGTTGACCTTGAGATGACCTTGAGGGTGGGAGGGGTGTAAGTTAGGACGAGGGGGTGTTGACCTTGAGTTAGGTTCAGGTGTGCAAAGTAAGATTTGGCAACGTCGCAGATGAGATGTGGCAACACCGCAGTAGAAACTAGGTCACGGTTTGTTCTGAATGGATGTTGGTCATGTGACTCCATTTTATGAAAGGAAGTGTTGAATGGGCGTGTGACGTCATCTTTGGAAGAACAGAATGGTAGTGTGACGAGATTTGTCTTTATGAATGGGATAAGAGTTATCAATGGGATGCTTTTGAGATTATGACTGAGACGGGAGTTGCTTTTATGAATGGGATTAGGCTTGCTTTAAATTCACATAATGTACTATGTAACGTATTTTGGGCATCAAAGTCGTCAATAGTTTAACTGTTTTAGTATTAGGTGGATTATTTTTTTCGGGTAAAAAAGGTAATTGAGAAAGATTATCATGAATGTCTTTGGGGTATTCAACATCAACGTCTAGCACATAACCGGTTTCTGATTCATTTTCAAGATCTAATGCATTTAATTTTTCATCAACCCACTCAAAATCTGTATACGGCAAGGGAAGGTTCATGGCATAACCGTAAAGATTGTTGACATCTACGTAAAGTAAATAATTACTGGGTTTAGTCGAGTCATATTCATTTAGATATTTATTGTTAGCTTTCGCATACCGAGAAACAACTTGGCAAATGCCTCCCCTTATTCCCTTTTCAAAAAACTGAACCATATCAATATCTTTTATTACATCTAATTTTATTTTCGTGTATTTCAACATTGCATTCCAAGATAACTGTGGCAAAGTAAAAAACCATGCAGGATCTAGTCGATAAATTTGTTGACAGAGAAGTCGAAAGGCTTCAAAAACTTCGCACAACAAAATTACATCTGTTTGTATATACAATTCCGCATAATCTTTTAGTGTTTGGATGTTGAAGACTTTCCAGACACTTTTCGCGTGCTCATAGTCCACGTCGCTAATTGATGTTTTTGTTAAATCATTAAAAAATGAATTTTTGGAAGGTAGTCGAGTTTCGTTTAGACGATCAAAAGAATTAAAATAATTGTACGGAAATATGCCTTTCCTTGTCAATAATTTAATTTTGTTTTCATCATTGATAATATTTGCCATATGTGGAAATATATCAGTAATTGATTTAGATTTATTTTGCAAATTGTTCACTAATGTTTCCAAACTTGATGATAGAAATTTAAACGAGTCAACAAATCGTATTTTTGTACTTCATCCTTTAAATTTTATGCTGAAACTTATATATTTTTCAGAATTACTAGGAATTACGCTGATATTTTAACAACGGCTCAAGAATGGGATTATAAAATGAGAATCGTAACCCTGTAAGTTGTGCATAAAAACAGGTATAAAATCGGGCTTTTTTGCTCTTAAATTACATGCATTATGTGCTGGTCCAACAAATTTTCCTGATAAGTGACAGTGATGTCGTACTCGATCGTGTTCGTCTAAAGGGTATTGACATAAGATGCAATCTTTAGCAGAATAAAATATTTTATTTTCCCCTTCGCTCATTTCTCCCATTCGCCTAGTATTACCGTATATTTTATCCGCTTCAACAACTATAGATTCGAGTTTTTCTAAATACGCTAGCATAAAGTTTTCCCCCGTATAAACAAACGGTTTACATTTAAACATTTTTGACTTGACCAGAAGTGAAACTGAAAAAGCACGATGCTCATGAACAGCTTTGTTCCAAGATGTTGACGGATTAGGAATAGGCCCCGAAATTGGTATTAAAAGAGATTCAATATCTGCATAAACTACGATTGGAATGGATTGTGTGTATTCCACATGTTTAAATTCAATTTTTTCTTCTTTCAGAAAGTCAGATCGAATTGGTTTGTGATCACGGCAAAATAATTCGTGTTCGTCTTTTCGCTCATCACCTTTTTTTCCCATACTTGTTTACGTACGTCCTTGGAAATACGGTCAGACATCTACGACAGATTGAATATGCGCGTTTTGACAAAGATATTTGAGAACTTACTAATCGTGAAAGATTTGTGATCAAACAATAGTGAAAATTTTCTCCATTTTGTAAATACAACAGATCAAACGTTTTATCATAATTATCCTTTTTACTGATTCTAATTGGATAAACATTATTTTTATCATCTAAGCCATAAACATTAATAGACAGGTTATTTAAATTTTCGAATCGATTGATATCGCTAATTGGAGTCGGGAACGATATAGAATCAAAAGAATATGGAGTATGAATATTTTTGTACGCGTTAAAGTCATTTGATCTGATATTATCACTAAGTAAAGCTAAACGAAAGGAATCGTTAGTATTATTTTTTACATTTATAACACAACGTTTGTCTCGTATTTTTTTAGGTAATTCAATATATTGAGATCCTCCGAAAGGCTTAAATTTAGTTAAATGTAGGCAGATATAGTTTGCAGAGGTATACATCCAACCGGAACCTTTTTTTTCAAACTCATCCTGTTCCTCTAAGATTTTTTCAAAATTTGTTTCAATGTAATTTTCGAGGTTTATAGAAATATCTATCGTACTAACTTTCGATTTAAAATTAAAATCTGATCTTTCACTAATATTATTTTCGTTTTTCTTAATATATGTACATTCTAACATTATGTTTAATTTTAGATTTTTCCATTCATCTACATAACTATTTAGTAACTTTACTAAAACCTCTTTTTTCTTATTAAAAAATTCTGAAGCTAATAATTTTTTATTATCGTTAGGAATGTAAACATCTTCAACCGCATTTCCTAAGGAAGCTTTAATAATCCTATTTTCTTGAGCGACCGTCTTCCCTCGCATCTGTCTACTAAATATGCAATATTTCCTTTTTTTCATTGGTATCTCCATTGTGTTCACGTCGGGTGTATTATTACTACTAACCCCAAATTGACAAGTTAATTTATGCCGTTCAAAGTTAAACTTTTTGCTAAATTCTTTCCTACAGCCTCGACAATAGTAAAACAACGATTGACATCTTTGTCGCCAGTTTGTAAGCAATAATCCACAATGAGCACATAAATAATTATTTCCGTTACTTTTATTATTCATTTTTAATCTAAAAACATACTTGGTCAAACAAATACAAAAATATATATACACTACCCCCTAAAAGTAATATTAAAAAAACAAAAAACAATTTTAGCCTAACCTGATTCAACCTTTTTTTTTTTTGTTTACATAAACTTTATGTCATAAGCATTTTTCTTCTTTCCCATATATTGAATTTTTAGCTGTCCTAAAACAGAAAATATTCACTTGGCTAAGTAAAAAAAAAAAATATATAACTTTTTTTTTTCTTTATATGTTTAAAATGTAAGAATGTACCTTCATAGCTGAATATTTCTTCTTCTGTAAATGCGTAGACATATCTTTTAGGTAGAAAGATTCTTATTTTTTCTTTTTCTCCTTCATCTAATAATATTGCTTCAATTGAGGGGCCATACTCCGTCTCCTTCTTCGAAAGTTGTAGAATTTGATACGTCCGTCCTACAATTAATTCTCCAATATTTTTATATGCGGGTTTAATTTTTTCAGGAGGGACATCTAAAAAAAAAAAAATTAATATCATATACTTATTTAGTAAACAGATATTCGAGTAAAATTTAAAAAAAAAAAACTTACTTTACTGCAGTTGTAATGAAAACTGAAGACGTTGAGACTACGACTTATACTAGCATAGTGGCTGACTGATGATGCATAGTGAAAGAACTGTCAGTAGTTAGCTTAAATTACGAGCACTCTAGTCATTGGATTTTTAAACCGCCTCAAGAAGCCGAAAATGCTGATCGGCTAAAGACAAATCTCTGGGTAAAAAAACATCTTCATGGTCTGGAATGGGACTATGGTGATGTAAATTATGAATCTTTGAAAAATGTTTTACTATCTGTTGCAGAAAACTATGACGTATTATGGGGAAAAGGAATAGAAAAGTGTAAGTTTATAGAAGACCTTATTGATAAACCTGTTTATGATTTGCACGACTTTGGATGCCCCAATCTGAAACAGTTGGAATATGATAAGATAGCATGTCATTATCATTTAGAAACTTCATTTGTTTGCTCTTTAAATCAAGCTCATCGTCTGGCTGCATGGGTAAATAAAAATAGTGAGGCTGTAGATTTCACTAAAAGAGACGTTCGTAAACGAACGTATAGAGACAATTCTTCTTCTCCTCATCATATGCTGTCATTTGCTGGATTTATACGTGGAGTCGAAAATAGTGTTAAATGTGTATACTGTGGACTGTTGTATGACACCGATTCGTTAATAAACCCTCTCAATTACCATAGGGCGTGTAGCCCGCATTGTTTATGGTTTGAGGAAGAGTCTTTTTAATTAAAATTTGTCAAATATTGTATTTACTAAATCAGTATTTCATTTAGATTTATTTTGTAATATGTTTTTCTTATAATTGCTACATATTGATGTAGATGATTTTTAATTAAATTTTTCATTTATAAAAAAAAAAAAAATGTTTTCAGTCAATTTGTTTTTTTTCTTATTCCTCTTTTTTCAAGGGACAAATAAAATACGTCTCACTTACTTAAATTAATATATAGGTTAGAAAATTAGACGAGTGAACAGATTATTAGATTTTATTTTTTCAAGAAAAGTAACAATAATTAACAAAAATTTTTAAGAATATGATGTACGTATAAAATAAATGTCTAGTACAAGAGCATATGTTTTTTTTTTCTTCTTCTTCAACATTATACGATATCCTTTTTATTAACCCAGCTGCGTTCATTAACACCGAACCACTTGACATATAATTGATTGCCTTTTCTTTTTAAAACCTTTTCTACCAGGTGTTTTAAACATTTGGATATTTAGCCTGTTGTAGCTCTTCTTCATAAAATGCACCACTGATCGGTTGCCCTTTTAGATCTTCTAGCAAATATGTGTACGGAAATGTCTTCTGAATCTTGACCACCTTAAAAATTTCACTTGACCAATTAGGCTTATAGCCTTTTGAAAAACTTGTTTTTTCTTTAGATATTCTTACAAAATCGTCTTCTATAAATTTCTGCTTTCGTACTTTCGATTTAGTCACTGTAGAATACACATTTTTTAGCAAGTATCTCTCCATCTTTTTATACCGAGCATCGATTCGTTTCATACCTATAGTCCTATGAAATGATGAATTATACTCCTGTAGAATTTGGGGTAATATATCTAAAAATTTATAATTTCCTCGCAGGCTGAATGCTCTCCAAATTTTTTTCTTTTAATGTTCTATTGAACCTCTCTACAATGGAAGCTTTTATATTAGAAAAAGTTGAATAATGATTAACATTGTATTGTTTCATTAGAGAATTAAACTTTGAATTGTAAAATTCTTTTCCTTGATCACTTTGAATATGTTTTGGAGTTGATTTACTCGATAAAAACACACTCTCCATTGCTTTGCTCACGTTGTCCGCTGTTTTCTGTTTTAGTGGCACAGCCCAAGCAAATTTCGAAAAGCAGTCTATGACCGTTAACAAATATTTATTTCCTTTATTTTCTCCAGAATAAGGTATCATTTCCACAAGGTCTATTTGCCATAAATCGTTAATTCCTTTCAAAACAGTTTTCCGACGTGGATATTTTCTTCGAGCTGGTTTGTGCAATTCATTTACGACAGCACTTTTCAACAACGATGCATTCATCTTTTAAGATAACCGAGCGTTATTAGCATCACCGAGATACACACACACACACACACACACACACACACAGTGAAAAGATATTCACTTAATATAATATATTTATTTCTCGTAGCTCTTCAATTATCGATTCTATTTCGTTTTCATGTCCTTCGTGACCTGCATTCGCCGAAGATATTAGCAACCTCAGCCGATCAACTAGCTCATTAGGATCATCCCAATACTCATAAATGGGTTTATCGGCTCCCATGAGACCAGTGCCTTTGTGCGAACGAAGTGAGTCTATTTAACTAGGAGGGGTGGTGGTACGACGAGGTGTGAAAAGCATCGCTATAACTTTTCTATATTTTTCTGATCTGATTCCTTGTCTCCCTCGTTCTTCACTATAGCCTTTTTTGTGAGCATTGGTCGAGATTAAAATGTTTTTATACATTTCCAACTCTTTTTTTTCATACTTTTCGGGATTTTTCAAGTAAAGTAACTGCAACAATCCCTCTGTGCCTTCATAAGTTACCCCTTTAATTGTTATGTCATCGCTGTTTGTATGTAGTTGAATATCAGTTGAGTCACCTATTGCGAATCCTCCATCGGGCATGACTCTAATGCCATAACGTGAATCGAAGGTTTTATTATCGCCTCTCAACAATTTCTCCAAATATTTTCTTTGTTGGTTTCCAAACTGTTAACTGTTTCTACTAGTGAATTTTCAGTTTCATGATGTTCATTTTCTACTTTAATTTCAGGAAACGTCGAACTAGCAACAGGTGATGAACTAGCCGAAAGTATTGGAGTTGTCGGATGAGTCGAATGGGCTAACTCTGGTGTCAATGTTACTCTTTTGTAAATATCTTTTGTAAACTCAATCTCATCATTTTTGTTGCTAATCTTTTTACTTGACGGCTCCGATTTGGTTTCTTTTTGCAACTTTAACGACTCTTTAATATCTTCTAAAGGTTGTGATACAGGTGTAAAGAATGCTTGACGAACCTCATCAACATGCTGAAGACCGCGTTTCAATGTCCGAAATTTGTTTTTTAAAATTTCGCTAGTTTTTATAATCTCATGGGTGACTTTAGGGTCCATGACTGAGCTCCGTCAACAACTGGAGACCCTTTATATATCTAGAATAAATGTATCGATTCCTTTTCTAAAACGACCATTGTTTAAATCCCTACTTTTGTCAATAACGAGATAACCGAAAGGCTCTTTCCAACATAATGAACACATGTCTTTAAAAAGTTGGAAACCGATATGAGGAGTGCTCACATGTTCATCGTAAATATGTTTTAAACTCAATTCGTCCTGAGGAAATATTATTAAAAAGTTAAAATTACACCTGATCAGATGTCTAGGAATGCAAACATAACTTTGTGTTAAGTAAAAACAATCTAGATTCATATGTCTTCCATAACTGAAATATCGTTTAATTATATCTTGATCCTCCATCGTAACATGATCGAATATACAGACTGAATTAGATTCAACTTGGTGAGGCATATCTTTTGCATCTTCAAAATCGTAAAATCCTATTTCAGGAACCATATTTACAACAGTTTTTAAATACTGGTATTTGGGCTGGTGTAAAGTTTTTCCGAATAGATAAACATTTTTAAATTTTAAACCATTTGGATTTAATAAAAGTCCAATCATAATATTCGTCTTTCCACATCCGCTTGATCCGCATATCGACGCTCGTATGGTGTTTGGTAATGATGTGCTATGTTTCACCTCAGTAGATTCGTCAGGCAAACACTTCAAAGTAGAAAAACGTTGTTCTTGTTGGACTAATTTCATTTTGAATGCAGACAAAATCATTCATTCCCTGTATATATATATATATATATATATATATATATATATATATATATATATATATATAAATATATGACAATGATATATAAAAAATGACAATCGGCGATATATATATATATATATATATATATATATATATATATATATATATATATATATCGCCGATTGTCATTTTTCACTACAGTATGATTCGTAAGACTCGCAAAGGAAGAGGCTTGATAAACAGTCTCATAAATAAGTTACCGTTTGAATTACACCTGCCAGGATACCAGTATTGTGGCCCCGGTACAAACCTTGAAAAACGACTAAATAGAGGAGATAGTGGAATAAAACAGCTTGATAAAGCTTGTAAAGAACACGATATTGCTTATAGCAAAGATAAGGATATGCAAAGTCGTAGAAAAGCGGACAAGATTTTGGTTGAAAACGAGTTAAAGCTTCGGATTCATCATTGGGAGAAAACGCCGCGGCTTGGTTAGTTACAAATACTATGAAAGCGAAAGGTAAAATTGGTGCCGGTATTAAGAAGAAGAAAAAAAATAAAAAGATTAGTTTCAAAAAGTTAGTTAAATCGCTAAAGGTTGCTGACGTATCATCGATCCTCGAAGCGTCAAAAATGGCATACAAAAAGGCTAAAATGCATTTACGTGGTAAGACAAAACCTTTGCCTCCCAGAGTTCTTCCTTTGCCAAAAGAGGGAGGATTTCTTCCATTTCTTGTGCCGTTAATGGCGAGGCTTTCTGCAGTGGGATCTTTAGCGGGAGGAGCGTCGAGTGTGGCTAAAGCTATCTACGAGGCAAAAGAAGCTAAACATAAATTAGATGAGCAAAAGAGGCATAATTTAGCGATGGAAAGTCAGAAAATCGGAAATGGACTTTATTTGAAACCATATCGGAAAGGCTACGGCCTGTTTATAACTCGACAAAAAAACAAATCTGGAAAGATCTGACTACCGAATAAGCCATTGACGGATTTAGAATTAAATTATTTGGCCAAAGTTTTAAATATCCAACATTTTCGAGTAGTGTTTATGATTGTTAAACTTCCTAGATATCCAAACAAACACGAGTCTGCTATTGTAAATTTAGAGCCGAGCTCAGAACTTGGTTCACATTGGGTCTGTTATGTAAAACAAAATAATTTTGTGAAATACTTTGATTCCCTTGGAAACTTAAAACCACCACCACAGTTGCTCGAGTACTTTAAGGGGATAAAAATAACTTAAAATAGAGAGCGTTATCAGGAGTGGAATACGTCGGTTTGTGGACATCTCTGCTTACAGTATTTAGTCGGTGCTTCTCATAGCGTTTGATCATTGTTAATCATGAGCTATACAGTAACGCTTACGGGCAACTCTAGCGTACTTTCCGCAAACTTTTTACCACCGTTAGAATTGGGGTCAATATATACTGTTTGGTTGTTATCATTTGAGACATATAATACTATTCCGAATATAAAAAAGGGCGCTAATGATATGTTTTATTTTGGTGATTTTTCGATCCAAATACCTGAAGGATCGTACGATATCGATGCTATAGCCTCCTTTTTACGTGAAAAAATTCCTCATTTTGATCCTACCGCTATAGTGCTAATAAGAGGGAATTCCAACACGCTAAAAACGGAAATTAAAACAACTCATGCAGTATACTTTAACTATTCCGAGAAGCCTCACTCTATTGGTCCTCTTTTGGGTTTTACACGATCCGATCATGTCATTCCTCCGAATCGCTCCTATACTGAATCAAATGACATTGTTAAAATTCTCAGCGTAAACATTATTTCAAATCAATGTAACATCGCATCGGGATCTTATGTGAACGGAGATCCGGATCATAATATTCATCAATCCTTTCCGCGTGTAGACCCAGGATATAAAATAATATAAATCACGAATCCGGTCATTTACTTTCCAACCAACGTGAGGACTGTAGGCAATATCATCGTTCGATTAGTAGATCAGAACGGAGAGCTTATCGACTTTAGAGGAGAAACGATTACATTGAGATTACATTTAAAAAAGAATGGGGATTGATTTTTGTTCTAGAGATAGTTGCATCGATTATTATAAAAGGAGATGTCAAACAACGGTTAAAACCAGTAAACCCAAATCAACAAGAACGCTAACAACTGCGAACGCTATATTTTTAAAACAGTGTGGTTTTCGGTTAAACAAATATTATGAATGACATACTAGACATTACGACGGATATAAAATTCGTCGATTCTCTTACACAATTTGAATATCACTCGCACCAGCCTTATACGGGAAATACCTTTAACAAATCCGACGAGATTAGAATTTCTATTCATCAACAAGATATTTATACCTTTCCTTCTCAAAGTTTTATTTATCTCGAAGGGAGGATCTTAAAAGTGATGGCACTATCGGTGCCACTCCAAAGTTGACTAATTACGCATTCGCGTTTTTGTTTGACGAAATTAGATATAAACTAAACGGTATAGAAGTCGATCGAGTACGAAATCCGGGGATAACTACTACTCTTAAAGGGCATGCATCATTTTCGCCTAATCGAGTAATGGGATTAGAAAATGCGGGGTGGACAATGCCCGGTAAAACTCTTTCTTTGGATAAAAACGGCGTTTTTAGCGTATGCCTACCACTTGATATTCTTTTTGGGATTTGCGAGGACTATCGTAAAATTTTAATCAATCTGAAGCAAGAGCTTGTTTTGATCAGATCAAGTACTGACCTAAACTGCGTGCTAGGTGATGATGTACAAATAAAACTTGACAAATTGGTGTGGAGAATGCCTCATGTTCGTGTTTCAGATTATGAACGTCTGAGGTTATTAAAACTAGTAGACAAGAACAAGGTCGTTTTTATTCCATTCAGATCATGGGATCTTTACGAATATCCCAATGTACCTGCGACGCAGCAGGAAAATTGGTCGGTCAAAACATCAACAAATTTAGAAAAATCGCGCTATCTCATTTTTGCATTTCAAAGTGATCGAAATAGAACCTCTAACAAAGATAGCAGTCTGTTCGATAGTTGCAAATTAAAAAATTTGAAACTTTATTTGAATAGTGAACAATATCCGTACGATGACTTAAATTTAGATTTTGAGCAAGGAAAAGTAGCATTGTTGTATGAAATGTATAACGAATTTCAAACGAGTTATTATGGCGTTAGACATTCTCAGCCCCTGCTTTCAAGATCCGATTTCGAGAAACTAGCGCCTCTAGTGATTATAGATTGTTCTAAGCAATCTGAAGCAATCAAAAGTGCGACTATCGATATCAGAGTACTATTATAGGCGAAAGAAAACTTTCCAGCCAATACTAAAGCTTACTGCCTCATTTTACATGATAAAATAATAGAATATGAAATGGGAACGGGTTTGGTCCGTAAATTGTACTGACTCTCTGTTTGTTTTTTTTGTGGTTGTTAGAAGAAGAGTATACTAATTTCTTTTTATTTTACATGTAGATGTAAAATAACCGCACAACCAAAAAAAAAAAAAAAAACGAATGGAACTCGATTCGGAAAATACAAAATATCGAGTAATAATATCTTTAATTTAGGTATCTTTCAAGCCTGATGAGGACCTTGTTGAAACTCATACTCTTGTAACATGGAATTATGCTCATCGTGCAGCACGTATCAGTCCATGGGAAACACATGCGAGGGACAGGGTAAGATTCGAAAACAGGATTCATCATATTTCCAAGATACTGAGTCCTATCCTGGAATCAACCCACAGATCAGCTGTTTATCAGAAACATTACAAGATTGTTATTTGTTAAAAATTTTATATTTACCTTATCAGTATTTGATTCAGATTTATTAAATTTTTTTAAATTAAATTTTATATTTACATAAAATAAAAATATTTGATTTCAGTAAATTTGAATTTGTTTTTTTTATTTCTTCTTCCTATTTTATTTTTTAAGGGACAAATAAAAAATACAACATATTAAAGGAAACTTATTTTATTGATTATCATCACAATTTAATTCATTTAAGTTGTAAAACAGTGTATTTGTATTTATGCTAAAATCAATTGGTTCGGTAACTACACAGGCTTCATTCTTATTATAAAATTCAACCATCTTTGTTATCAATGCTAGTGAATCGTTGATTTTTTCTATATTTGTGCAAAGTTTGACCGTCTCGTTCCTGTTGAAACATGCAGATGCAGACAATGGTGGAAGGGACCCATGATTAAACATTGCAAACCATTGCGTTACCTGCTCTATCCGCATCACCCTAGTGCGTCCTCTTGTAGTAAGTTCACAAATCACGTTTTGACATCTTGATCGGTCTTTTTCATAGGATTTTTTTCGTTTCTGCAGCAATAACAAATTTTTTCGAGCTCGGGTGGTAACATATGTCCATTCCTCAACATTCATGTAAACGACTGTTTTCTTCTTTTCGCTAATGGCGATAGTCAGCACAAAATTACACAAACCGATTCGAAAACATTTACTGTTGGTGAGTGGGTACTCGGTCACAAGGTCCATTCGACGATCCATCTCGCGTATCATCAACGACAAGACTGTGTGGGATAACGGAGTGGAGGGGAGAAAGCTACAGCTGTTCTAGTTTTTTTATCACATCATTTATTTCCCTTCTTTTTAGTTCATACAAGGAAATGCATAATTGCAAATCTTTGAGTCGATGTAGAAAATTGTGAAGCCTTTTAACAACATACCGCCTCTTCGCTATCATTCTCGTCAGACACTATGATTTGCAGCTCATTCAATTGTTCACAATACTCGATAAACGAACAGTTTTTAGACCATTTTTTGTGGTCGGCAAAAGGGTCGTCATACTCCTTCCATTCATGCAAGATTACTCCGCAAAATGGACATCTTGTCCTATCAGACACTTTCAAGTAATACAACCCAGCAGCCGCTAGTTTCAATGGACTCACCGGTGACGACCAGCCGACGAATGTCGACAACCTTCCTTCTTCGTACCTCAGGTTCTTGCTCCTTAGCCGACCCATACTAAACTAACTGATTGAGGAAGCAACAACGTGCTTCATTCATAAGACAAAATGATGACACTCTCCCATTCGGAAAACAATATATGTATTTAATTACGCTGTGACCTAGTTTCTACTGCGGTGTTGCCACATCTCCTCTGCGACATTGCCAAATCTTACTTTGCACACCTGAACCTACCTCAAGGTCTCCACCCCCTCGCCCTAACTTACGCCCCTCCCACCCTCAAGGTCATCTCTAGGTCAACCCCCGACCCTCCTACAGCAGACAATGTTAGACAATATTAGGACTGAAGATATTTATTCCGATATTTCTGGAGAGTTAAATAAATATTTTGATACAAGCAATTTTCCCACTTCTCATTTCTGTTATTCGTTATTAAACCCCCCGACCCTGCTACAGCAGACAATGACCTCAAGGTCACGGCTCCGACTCAACCCGCCTATTTGTACTACTGTGCTTCATTCATATTTCTTATCCCATTCATAAAGACAAATTACGTCACACTACCATTCAGTTCTTCCAAAGATGACGTCACACACCCATTCAACACTTTCCATTCATAAAATGACATATTCATGACCAACATCCATTCAGAACAAACAGTGACCTAGTTTCTACTGCGGTGTTGCCACATCTCCTCTGCGACGTTGCCAAATCTTACTTTGCACACCTGAACCTACCTCAAGGTCAACACCCCCTCGTCCTAACTTACACCCCTCCCACCATCAAGGTCATCTCAAGGTCAACCCCCGACCCTCCTACAGCAGACAATGACCTCAAGGTCACGGCTCCGGCTCAACCCGCCTATTTGTACTACTATTAGTAAATTGGTATACCCTCAAACCACCTCTGGTATGGACACTAAAATAAACAATAAGCTTGATTAGTTACATTCAATAGTTACCTGTGGCATCCCTTATAAATAATAATAATAAAATAGAACATAGCAGCTATAAAATGTCATTAAGAAAACAAAATAATTTTACTGGTCAACAAAATAAATAATCATTTTTATTTTAAGAAGCATAGCAAACCGTATTTTAATAAAATTGGAGCAAGGACAATTCGTGGCAGTTAATTTTTGTTTTTTTATGTAAAAGTTTACCAAATTCATAGTTTCATACTCTAGTAGCTAAAATTTTCTTTTGCTTACATAACAAGAAAAACCCTTATTATTTTTTTCAATTTTTATTTATTTATATAGATGTATATTCTCTTTAGAGGTCAGGTAAATAAGTAATATAATTTGACACAGAAGTTGACAGAAGGATTACCCACTGTCTAGTATTATTGTAAAATGTTAATGAATTTTATTTTATATATACATTTTTATTTTATATTTTCTTAAATAAACAGGTTCGTTCATTCGTTCATTACCCTTTCAACACAGTACAGTTTCATAAATAGAAAAGATAGGAAACTTAGCATGCTCCCTATTTTTGTCCATCAACCGTTTTGAGCGTAGTTGAACTTTTTCGCCCTTGCTTTCTTATTGTATTAACATACGACATTAACGCTAACCCAGCACACGCCATATCTGTATTCGCTCGATGCCTAGTGTTTAAATCGAGTACCCCATATAATATTTCGCTTATTTCAAATCGATAAATAAATTAATATTAATTATATTCTATATTGAAATTATTTATCTTTCTATAGGGAGCGGGTTAGTTCAGGGTTAGTGCCGTTCCAAAGGTCCCTGGAACAAAGTTGGATGTGGTAGATAATTTATTTAATCTGTTAATAGCTGGGGATGGGCCCAGTGTGATCTGGAGACCAACAACATTCAAAGGGTTGTAGCCGTAGAGTTTTTTTTTCTAATACGAGTATGTATATATATATATATATATATATATATATATATAATATTTTTTATAATGCAATTGGGAAAAACCACAATGCAAAGCCTTATGTTTCAAAAAATACACCTACTTACCAGTCGACGTTTCGCCTATTCAGGCATTATCAAGACACCAAAATCAAAAAGGGGTTATGTGAATCGCATCTCGAAGAAAAAGGTGCAATACATCCCAACGATCAACAGCCCAAACGATCAGGCTCCAAACATGAGACAGCACCCCACCACCAAGACGTTCAACATACAACTGAACGAAAGTAATACGCAACCAGCTGGGAAGGTTATAGAATCAGCTGATCCACAAAACATATCAAGTAATATTAGCCTATAAAAATGTATACATATTAGCAAAGTTAGCCAAATTTTTCTTTTAAAATATTCAACGTTTCCGAATAATATTGGTTCATATATATATATATATATATATATATATATATATATATATATATATATATATATATATAGTATCTTGTTTAATTAGTTCAATAAAGTGCAAACAGATCAAATACATTTGTTGGAAAGGTATTTTCTCTAGATTAGACGAGCCCAACAGCTTTGAGATGTAGCATTACCATATAGAGGATCAGGTTCCAAGAGAATAGACTAGCAAGTTAGCAGCGTTTAATAGGAACCGCCAGCCATCCACTAAATAGTCAGGCTGCATCTCCTTTAGTAATTTATTAATTAAGGAGCACTTTGCAGGAGACTTTAAACATTCAAGCATAACCAGCTTTACTAGAATATTAAATAATTTGCGAGCCATTTAAATTGGATATTTTACAATAGTATCTAAACTTAGAAAGTTAGCAAAGGTGTATACTAAGGGCATACATAATTTTATTAAACCATGGTGGATATAATGAGCGTTGTCTAGGACAAATCACCTCCATGCACAACCGTTGTCCGAGAAATAGTACAGTCTCTAACATAAATTGAACCCCACACCCTTCGCAGGTTTTAGTGGTACATATCTAGCGTATAATATGCTATTATATGTTGAGCGTAGGCAGGCATTACTTTGTGGTATGTTATGTTATGACTACGTATAAGGTAAAATAATGATAATTTTCCTGTTTATAGAATATAATATTTATAAATTTGTTATATATATGGTCAAATTAAATTAGACACTTGAAATGAGCTACGTAGGAAGCCATAAATATATTTTAATAGAGCATGTATATTAATATATCTTGTAGCTTCAATAATACCGTCAAAAGCAGACCACAAGAAAATAAATTCGCTAATTTTACAATTCAGAATATCTGTGAGAATGTATGTGCAAATGTTTAATATAAATGTTTAAATTATCCTCTTTTTCTAGTTTAACTTTCTCTTTTGTGCCTTTCAGCATAGAGTCTTTGATCCAACCCTAGATCTCCATCTCTCTCTGTCTCTCGCAAGAGTTGTCATGTCTTGTAGCGTCATTCCTCTTGCTTGACCCAATCTTGATATATAACTTTGGTAGGGAAGGCGAGGCCTTCCTTAAGGTCTAGTACCTGCCGGTCTCGCCTCCATAAATTTTCGTGGGTCTCTTTCTGTGCTTATCCGGCATAAGTGCCCATACCATTTCAAGCTACCTCTTTTCCAGGGTCTCGGATTCTATCCCGGCGCGTTTTTGAAGCCACTAGGCGTAAGTACTTCATATCTGCAGCAGTTTAAATTAAGATTTTTGGAAAAAACTCTCAGATGCTTGGAACTAACAGAAAGAGCCTATTAGTGAATTTTTGGTAATGTTTATTATGTTTTAATCCAGTCATATTTAATAAAATTAGTCAACGTTATCTCATGCAATATTATATTATTATATATTGTAGTGTTAATATTAGTTTCTGATTCCATGGCTACATGGTACATAATCTGTAATTGTAGGTTCTATATAGTCAAGGGTCAGTAGTAATCGCTTCATATTCTATTACCTTGCTTATTGACTGCAAGGTAAATAGCGGAAAATACTACTCTTCTGCTCATTAACCAAGGCAATGTATATAGCACATAAGGAAAAGCCGAGTTTAAGCGATATTTTACTGGAATAAATTGGTTAGGCAACCACTTCAAACTGGATCAAAAATATAACGGTTCTGAGAAATCCGTTAAGGGTTAAATGGTTTCCTATATTTTTTGTCATTTTAGTAGGATGGAGGTATAAATCTGCTTAAAAATACATTAGGAAATATACTAGTTTTGTATACATTTATAAATATTTACAAAATATTCGAAATAAAATTTTATACCAAAGCTTTGATATATCTGCCACAACATTCAAAATATCATTTTTAACATTACATTAACAATTTTTAATTTAATAATTCTTTACCACTACAACCCACAGTTAATTGTACAGTAAGGGGTACCTCAAAAAAGTCTCGAGCCACTTGGATTAGACATTGCCTTTACTCACTAAGGAATCTCACTCTCCTTATATTTAATTTTAATCGTGTGATATAGACTAAGAATGCTTGCTTTACAAACGCCCTGCATTTTGTTCCTTCATTGAAACCGACATAGCAAAGAAGATATCCTTATAATGTTGTCCTGGTCCTTCACAAGAAGGTTGAACAATCAGTATTCGATATGGTTAGAGGAAGCAAAGCTTGAATACTTGATATTGCAAGCAGCGACGGAATTGAGAATGATCCACTTCAAGACACACTTATCCCGCTCATTATTAATTAATGGTTCATTTGAATATAATTTCTTGGCTGGATTTCTTCCTCAATTTTTCTTGGGTATATACTGAAATATCAATACAGCAACCTACTACGTAAGGAAATTCACTCATGATTCATTTAAATGGATTTTTTCAGCATCTTTTTACCATTTCTTATATATATATATTTTTTTTTCTTTCATTTGTGTAAGTTAAGGAATCTGGTAAGGTATCGAACATTTTACTTATGATTTTACAACGCACAATTAATTACTTAATTAATTAATTTTTTTTCATTTTAGATAGTGTTTCTTTCCCAATCATCTTGGTTAAAACTCACCCTTACCCAAAATAGACGACACGTTCAGGAAATGCAATACTGCCACCTGTTATTGATTAAAATTTGATGGATGAATGAATTTTAAAATCTTCTTTCTCTAATTTTGTTTATGTTATCACTTTCTATTCATCTATCATTTGATAAGCTGAGTGTCATATGTATATGTATAGTTATATGTATATGTATAGTAAGCAAGTTCGAATCAAGTTGCTCTTCTTTTCCTAATGCAATAATATTTGGCAGTTAAAGAAATTTAATTTATTCAATTCATTAATAAAAATAAATTTCTGACTTTTGTTTTATTAAAAAAAAATAAAACCGATAGATAGATGTACACACAATTTATGAATACAACAGTATGAATTTGTAACTGTCATTAGCCATTACGTTTACTAAACAGGCATCACCAGCTTTTGCGTCTTTAATTTAAAAAAAAATATCTGAAATGCCGGGTCTTTTTTAGATTAAGGCTGCCAGTTACTTCTTCTAACCAAATGATTACTTTAAAAGTAATCGCTTTAATTAGGTACCATATGATTAGGTAAACAAGAATACCGGTTAATGAAATATATATTTTAAATTAATCCAACCCATCATACCACAAATACAGACAACTGGAATCACATTACATACCAAACAGAAAAATATCACGTCCGCTGCAGTTTATCGTCCCCCTAGGTACTACCTTACATCTTCGATGTTTTCTGAGTTTTTTAAACGGTTAAGTAGATCGCAGGAGGTGATTTCAACGGGAAACAACAACAACAACAATCCTGGGGTTCAAGATTGTGTACCCCAAGAGGTAGGAACTTGTGGTATGCTCTTCATGAACTTTCATTAGACACATCAACTCCAAATTCTCCTACTTACTGGCCTACTTCTAGACGCAAAGCCTGTCTGGACTTTTTTGTTACAAAAGGCTTAAAAACAGTAAACAAGACTGTAAATACGAGCTCTGATCATTCTGTAGTTTAAATGATCCTGTGCGAAGAGCCTTCTGAGGCACAAAAAGGACCTTCCCTAACACAGGGTATAATGGATTATCAAAAAACAAGATGGAGACATTACCAAACCTTCATCCTACAGACCTATTAGTTTACTTCCTATTTGTTCTAAAATTTTTGAAAAATGACTTTATCCCCGCTTATTAAAGTTACTGACTGACAAAAATACAAACCCTCACCATCAATTCGGTTTTAGAAAATCACACTCGACTACTCAGCAATTACACAGAGTAACTGACTTCATATCAACGGCACTAGAGCAGAAGTTATATGCAACTGGAGTATTTCTGGATGTCGCCCAGGCATTCGACAAGGTCTGGCACAAGGGGCTTCTCTTTAAGCTCAAGACTGTACTACCACACATTTATTATCTGATTCTTCTCTCATTCCTTGCAGACAGATTTTTCTCAGTCCGACAGGGCTCAGAGCTATCTTCAATAAGACCCATTTCAGCCGGTGTACCTCAGGGATCAATACTTGCACTGCTACTGTACATAACATATACATACGACATTCCACAAAGTCCTAAGACACTGATCGCAACCTACGCTGACGACACTGCCATGATCACCAAACATCAAGACGCGACACAGGCCTCACAAAACTTACAACACAACTTACAAAAGGTTAATGAGTGGTGCCAACTGTGGAAAATCAGACTGAACCACGAAAAGTCACAACATATCACTTTTACTCTTCTTCTTCTTCTTCTTCTTCTTTCGCTACCTCTTTTGTGCCATTCAGCGTAGAGGGCACTTTTACTCTTAGACGCGAAACATGCCCTCCCATTTTCCTTAATAACGCACCCATCCCACAGAGAGACAAAGTACAATACCTAGGACTCACATTTGATAGGAGAATGACATGGGGTCCTCACGTTAAGATGAAAAGCCAATCACTAAATAACAAACTCAAATTAATGTACTCGCTATTCAGAAAAACTCCAAATTAGATTTAAGACAGAGATTAAATACGTACACTTACTTACTAAAACCAGTTTGGACATATGCTTTACAAATCTACGGCATCACTAAACAGACTCACAGAAAACGACTACAAACTTTTCAGTCAAAAGTACTTAGTCTTATCACTAATGTACCATGGCACGTCAATAACAAAACTCTGCATACTGACTTAAAAATAAAAACGGTTGACGAACACATACGAACGCACTACAAACGCTTTCAAGAAAAACTATACGGACACCCAAACCCATTGATACAACAAATGGCCACTACTCTCATGCCTGAGAACACTAGGAGGAGACTAAAAAGGACGTGGACATATTCCGAATTTGGGTTTTGGGTTTACTTTTCTTTATATGTAGCAGAGTAAACAATTAGGAGAGCTGAGATGAATAAATAATAAATTTTAATGGTCTTTAATATATTCCATACTGTTAATATTCTCCGAATTTAATCATTTCTATATTAAAAACATCGCCACAAGAAATGTAATTATTACCAATCCAGGATGAATAAATTCGTCCAAGTGAGCCGATGATCTTCGGAGATAAGAAGGAATTTTAACATTTCACCTCAGTTGGCCTAATAATAATCATGGTGACCCTGGTACGGAGTATTCCCTCCGAAGTAATTCGAAGCTGGCAAAAAAGTGAAGAAGGGTTTGTAGTAATCAGTCCTTCGAATAAAAAAAAGCTGAAAAGGGAAACGGTTCTTGTAGATTAGGATTCAGATTTCTTATTAACTTATAATTGGATACTCCCTTTAGTTGAGTTACTTTTTCTTCAATTTTTATTTTGTTATATCATGATTTAGATCGTCTCAAATATCGATTTCATTAATAAAAATTAAAACCACCATTATTATTAACGAAATATCATATCACTTATAGCTTAATTTATTTTCGTGATTTAAACTGAAAATATTATGAGGGAGCGTTCATAACTCCATTACAAAGGGAGCAATTACATACACACCCACACACAAATATCATATCTACACCAATTTGTTTATGTTCATTCAGGATTTGGGTAGTTACATGTTTAGTTCATACTTTATTGTTATATCACAAAAGAAAATTTTATTTTCTTTAAACATCTTATAATCTAAAAAAAGAAACAGCAACATAAAAAAAATAAAAATAAAATTTGTTTATATACAAATATAACAAGATAGCTATTAGAGAATTCAACTTTCGTATACTACAGTTTTGATTATGCTTTGGGAAAGTATTTGGTTCGATATACAAAAAATATACAAAAAATTAAATACAATTATTTACAAATCACTTAACAGATAACAATTTCTTACTAAATTTATTTTGTTTCAACATTTTCAAAATAATTAAAATATTGATTAAAATTTATACTTTTGATAACATAAATACAACAATTTTTTCTCAACTTAAGAAAATTTCTTGAGTCCCATTATTTTGATTAACTTAATGATTAAATTGATAGCTTCACATCTATATTATATTTTATTATTTCACAGAGAATCACAACAGCTATATAGTCCACTCTGGTATTCTTTATATATTTAAGGTACAAATGGATTGTCGTGCAAGTAATTTTGTGGTATCTTATACTTAACATAAAGAAAAAAAATTAAGAAATTAAAACATGAGATTTTATTATGAGATTGCATTATCATATCATCCTATCACATGCCAATAATTTTAGCTTCTGAGACATCATATAAATATGAATTGGATACTTCCTTATATATATAATTCACTCTATTTTGCTGAACATGGTCTAGGGATGTGAAATAGCAATTAAATTAATATATTTTTAAACCACGTCTCAAAAAAGTATTTAGTACTAAAAAAAATAATAAATTATAATATCAATTTAGGAAACAAGTCTATTAGAAGTCTAGTACTGATACTTCACTCAAAAGTTGGTGGAAAAACTACGGTACCTTTGTAAATATTTTAAAAATATTGTTTTTCTCAAACCGATTTGTAGATGAAAATCTGATTGAAACTACTTTAACGTAAGATTGCAAATTTAATGCTTCAGTTACTTCGAAAGATAGAACGTAGCCGGCATTAAAATATCAGAGATCACATTTTTCGTATATGTACATGTGTTTGTACAACAAAAGATACCACTACAATCCACATAATATAACAGTGTTATTGATGAATAATATATATGAAAAAATATATCAATTACAATTAGATCAATTTTTCTACATCTTGAAGGAGTTCAGTTCATTCGGATTTTAATTCAAATTCACCCAAAGTTCTTGAAGAATTTAGCTACAGCTGATCACAAAGGAAGCAATAAATCAAGCCGCCAAAAACTTTTCCAACAAGAAAATCTCGCAAACTTTTGTCCCTAATCTACGAGAATATAATCATCCATTTTTTTTTAATTAAAAAAAATCACAAAATATGTTTTCGATTACAAACCAACCACATCAAATTAAAAATATATATTTACATAATATCGTTAAACTATCAAACCCAAACAATTTTCGGTTATTGCTTAATTTTATCATTTCCTTTACATATATATATATATATATATATATATATATATATATATATATATATATATCTTTGTTATATCGATAATAGATTAATTTGAAAAACAAAAGTTCTACCTAGGTTTATAATCAACTTATCTAACATTTACATTTACTAACACATATTTTAACACATCTACTATGATACAGCTATAATAATTAGTCCTCTGACAATGAAGGCATACTAATAAATATATTCATTCATATTACAAACAAAAAAAATAGGAAAAGAAAAAACATAATTTATTTACAATAGTTACTACATAGTTTAGACCACAATAAAGTTACTACACCGAGTATAGTGAGATTTATTATGTACGATTTAACTTCAATATTGCTGGTAAAGTACCCGTTTGGACAACCCTTACTGGGTATGATAAAATAAGAGAGTTAGTTACATTGCTAATATTTACATATTTTCTTATAATTACTTATATTTGAAGTAAAAAAAAAATTTATATTTTTTTACTTCAAATATTAATTTACTATATTTTGTGTTTTTGTTTTGGTAACTTTATCTCCCACTTTGAAGAATATTCGGTTTTATCACATTTGCGTCGGACTGCTTGCCCGGCCACAAAGGAGCAGAGTGTCTGGACGATGTTAAGAAAGTCAATATATTTCAAATACAGTGATTTTTTATTTTATTTTTAGTCCTTTTTCATGAAGTTTATGCTTGTGCACTTATCAATGCTTTATTGTTAACTACTAAAAATTATATGCACATTTAATAATCGAGGTCAAATTATTGGCCAATTATGCTGTTGGCAAATTATGCGGGGCTATGTTGAATTTTCTCCTTTTGCTTAATAACTTCGCAATACCTAGGTAGAATACGCGGCTTCAATAATTAATAATTCCATTAATTTTAATTTCTTGTTAAATTATGTAACTTACCTCAATATCTGTAATTCAAATACAACTTTCTCATTTTCACAAATTTTCAGAGAAATCACTTTGTATTTAGACTGACGAGCAATCGGTGAGGAAAACAAAGCAATCTGTTTAGCGTTGAATGCCCTCCTTGAGTTTCAAATTGCTTATTGTAAGGCTTATATGAAGAAGTATCAGTTTCATTTTAAAAAACAAGATTTTTAAAATATCTTCTTTAACGATACTTTTAGAAACTTCATGTCTTCTTTATGTTCTCAATGTTGTTTTTCTCGTTGAATTTCCGATGTAAATTTGTTATTAAATTATTAACATCCTAAAAATGTTTCTTAGTCTCTAAATATTGTTTTTATTCCTTTTAAACAGAAAAGTAGATATTTAGGCTCAAATAATTTGGTAGTTTCAAATTGTCTATTGTTAAGACAGATAATTAGTAAAAACTGTTAGTAGTTTAAAATTTCAAAGTAAAGATAATTTAGTCAATTTAAATTATCCAATGGAAGACTCCTAATATGGGAGTAAGCAAAAGAAATCTGTTTATAATAATTGTAATAAACCCAGTTCTATGAGATGAGAATACAATTTCGTAAAAATATGTATGAGAAAGCACAAATATTAGGAAGACTATGGCAATAAAAGGAAGCAAATTATGATTATATGATGCAATATCTAATTTTATTATCACAGTTCTGTTATGCCAACGCTATAGATGCAATTGTGGTTCTAGTCCCAGAATTTGCTATAGAGTTTGGATCTTTAAAATCTCGACTGAATCCAGCCTTAATTTGTCAAAAACTTTGGATATCCCACATTGTCAATCTATGGCTGTATATCTTCCCATTTAAATTACCTACCACATTTGCTATGTTTTAAAATAGAATATGGGATTCTAAAATACATACCTAATATTCGTAATTGTAGAGGCAAATTCTATGAAATTATGTATTGAGTATCTTGAGTTTGAATGACTATATGGATTATTTGTCGTTTATCAAATGTTTTAAAAATGGTAATTAGTAATCTCACTACCAATAGGAGGTCTAATATATTAAATGGAAAATGATGAAGTTCATACTTGTTAAGAATTTGACATTCAAATTAGCTTCAATAGAATTTTGTAGCTTTTAAATTTATACTAAAACTTGATGACTTATTTATTTGTTGTTATTTGTCACATATAGCAAGTTTTATTTATATTTACAAATATTATCATTTTCTCATCCAAACGCTACCTGAGTATTTTACAAATACGGAAGTAATTCGAAATTTGATTTGTTACGAAAAATATTAACTATTCCATCAAATCTGCTACTAAATTATTAATTGTCTTATGTAGGGAGTATTCCATACATTTTGACTTACTGCATCCACTGCCGCCTCGTATGAAATGTGCAAAAGTTTTCAAATCAACACTCTGAAATATGACCAGAATTCAGGAATTGATAATTAATTACATCATATTTTGTTATTTTTACCGAATAAATAATATACAACGAATAAATATAATTAACAAATTTGGTATTTCAGGTGAATGATAATGATTTCTGAAATGACTTTCACGAGGTGATAGTGGACAACAATAAAGTAGCTTTAGCATGGAACTTTTAATTTAAGTTGAATTTTATTTATTTAAAATCGATTCTTGTTACTTTCGTTTTTAATACTTAAATCTGATCTTAACTATTTAAAAATATAGCTTTCTCACATTCACTCTCTCTTTCTCTCTATACTAACTACTTAAGAATATTTACTTTTTAATCAATTTCTTTAATTTCATTAATTTATTATTTACTTATTCGAAATTGAATCAACTGGTGACATGTCATCAAGATATTTTCAAGTTTTTTCAAGTTTTTAAATGAGGTATACAGTTTTGATTGAGTCAAAACTATAAAAATTAATAATTATAGGACTGATAAGAATGACCTTCTTGCAGCAACTTTATAGTCTTCCATTATTATTAAAAGCTGTACGAATTTCATTTAAACTACAACTGATAACTTTTTGGTTGTTTTAATAGATATGAACATTTATTATATTTTTTTTTCTTTTGACAGAACACCTAGTTCCTAACATACTACAGAGAAATACTTTTAAAATGATGTTCATTTTTTATGAAAGATTTTATAGTATGAGTTTCATAAAAAGTAATGTCAACGTTTCCAATATACACAAACTTTCATTTGTTAGCAGAAAGCCCTGATTCTGAAGACAGTCAAATATCGTTCATCACAGGCACCTGTTCACGATGTCTTCTATATGACTCTTAATCGAACTGTCATTTGTGTCTAAGAACTTCTTGCTAACGAAACTTTAAAGTCACTAGAATATGAGCTCCTCATTTTTTTTCAGAACTTGAAAGTGGGTCAATAGGAAGCTTTATAACGATACAGTGTATAAGTTTAGTTAATTTTTACTCTTAAGATATATTACTCATTTCTTAGTTACCAATTGTGTTCAAACTCGATCCCCATCTTTCAACGAGTATAAACAACTAACGAAATACCAAACAATCCATTTATGTCCCGCTACACTGCCGCTGACTCTTTGGCATCGTTGCAGATCATTGGCTACCCACTACATCGCCCAGACATTCCGCTCTCAGATCTAGACTCCTTGTGGCCTAACTCTTCCGTTGATGGAGTTAGACCTGGTCCTCGGATCAGAGGCTGCTTCCGACTTCGCTACTCCTCCGCCGATCGATATGCTTGAGGTAGGTCTCGGAGTAGATGCTCCTTGTTCGGTCGTCATAGCGGAGGGACGGCCTTCTAACCTCTAGAGCATCAAGGTCAGACGGAGGTCGCCTGCAAAGGGAGCAGAAAGCGCATTGAAGGGTGTTTTTGAAAGCCTCCCTGAAGTCGCGGTTGAAGTAGGCGTAGATGATAGGGTTGAGGGTGGAGTTGAAATAGCCGATCCAGAAGAGGATGGTAACAGCCACATCGGGAACATAACATGCCTGACAAAGTGAAGTTATCACGTACCTGCGAACAGATTATATTTATTCATTTATAATTAAAGCCTGTATTGAATAGAAAATTGTTGTCCAAAGCATATTTACTTGAAATATCCCTCATTTATACATTATGAAGAGGACCTAGCCATTACTGCAGGCTCGAAAATAATTTCAAGTTATTGAATAAAGCTACTTTGTAATAATGAAACTATATTTGGTCATAATATTCTTATCTCTTATAACATGTCTTTATAGCAATTACATTAATGCCTAGGGTCAGAATTGTGTGGGTAAATAGAAATTATTGTTCAACAAAATATCATGTATCAGTGTAAATATCACTTACAACTTATCAGTGTATATAACTAATGTATGACTCCGCTTTAAAACATAAGTTGAAGAAAGATTACGCTACGAATCTATGCCACAAGGATAGAGAACTTAATATGATAATGAAGTACAGATATTGTGTATCATCTTTGCTGAAATCAAAATTGCGGAATCACTACATTAACCAAAATATATAATTTTGCTAAAATGATAATCAGCATTAAGGTGTTTTGAAAATAGTTAATATACCAAAACCAGACTTGTTAGAAGAATGTCGGAAATAACTTCAAATGGAAATTTTAAGGTTGACGTAAGGTTTGAGCAATGGGTAACATAATTTGTTATATCGTAGATGACTACCATGGAAGGTTGTAACAAGACAATTACCACAAGAAGAAGGGTAACCAACAGAGGATGAAGGTTCCCATGATGATGCCTAGCGTCCTGGCGGCCTTGTGTTCTCTTTTCATTTTGATGATGTTGCGATCCTTCGTAGGGGTGTTGTGAACACCAACCTCGTTCAGTGTGAGCGCCTTGTTGGACCCGCTGCTGCCTAGCGTATCTCCGTTGCAATCCCGGTGGCTGAGAAGCATCTGGTTACCGATCCTGGCGTGAAGCTGCTTCTCTTGCCGCGTCGCCTCCTTAAAGATGGCTAGGTAGGTGAACACCATGATCGTGCAAGGGATCCAAAACGAGACGAGGGATGAGACAATGGCGTAAATGTTATTAGCCTGAGAACAGAAATAAAATGCATTAATACACTAGATTTGGATAATAATTACTCTAAAAATCTGTAACATTACAACCCGCGAAGGGTCTTGGGTTCAATACGTGGAAGGGCTTCATTGTTTCTAGGACTACGGTTGTGTAGGGAGGTGATTTGTCTGAGAGCGAGCTCAACTATGATTCCCCTACCTAAGAGTCTTTGTAAGCCCCAGGGGGTCTGCAAATCCAACAGGGTATATCAACCGACAGATAAAATAATTTCTTTACTACAGAACCTAGGACCTTAACCCTGAGAGTAACATCCTTAATTTTAACCGCTAAGGGACATGCTAGGCTTTTCAGGCCCATTGAGATTAAGATTCCAAAAATAATTTACTTTCTACAATTGACACGCTATTCACATTGATCAAGTTTATAATTAGCTTGCTATTACTATTATTATTACTACTAGACAAGGAAAATAAACTAAATCATTTTAGAAATTAACTTCTTATTTGATAAATAATTTCAGTCTTTTGATATTTAAAAATTAGTCGTAAAAATAAAATTTATTTACATTTATTTTAATTTTATGTACAATTCAGTCACATTTTTTTGTGATACTCTCCACAAATAGGTTCCCCGCAACCGTCACACACCATTTTAGATTTTTTTTTAAGTTTATAACTACAGAATGAGCAGTAACATCTTTTTCTCTCATTTTTTTAAACCTAATTACTTGTCTTTGTCACTTCTTGTATTTTTAGACATTTATATATAATGCTCCTCAATACTTTCGACAGCGGCATTTGGAGCCGGGTCTGCGTCCTTGCTTCGGATTATTCTTCAGCGAGTTTTATCATGAAGTCTGGTCGAGAAAGTAATTTTTATAGATTGTGTTTGTTGATAGCATTGTCATCGGATTTTTATTGATACCAAAGATAAAAGTTCGCTTTTCTTCGGCATATACGAAACTGTAGTTAGATTATTTCTAAAAATAAACTACGAGCACCCAACTTGACGATTTTGGTATTTCATATCAGTAAACTTAATTGGTAGCTGTGGCTTGTTTTTTTTGTTTTTTTATCGTTCCAATGTACGTGAGATTGTACTCTTCTAAAAGTTCTTCGGCGAGAGGAATGCTTGTGAACCAGTTGTCTCCAGTCAAGTTTCGATGACTCCCTTTAACTGGTTCTATTTTTTTTTTTTTTGGTGAAATAAGCAGCTGCAGGAGAATTTGTTGGAGTTGACCCCAATTTGAGAACAAACATTATTTTATTATGAAATGAACAGTCATTAGGCTTAAAAACATAAAAAAATGTACTATTTATTAAAATGATTTGGTTACAATAAAAAAAAATATTGTAGACTTTTCAGACCTAGCATACTGTTATGTAACATTATAGGCCTGCCAGGTATAAGGCAATAGTAAGTTTTTTTATTTCTTTCAGCCGTTTGATAATTAATCAAGAAGTAACATGATTAAAAAATAAAAACCTTAGGAATACAATGAGGCTGTGTTACAATGAAGCATGATTATCTAAAGTGCAAGATAATGCAAAAAGGATACCTTCGTCAGCTAGTCACTGTTATAAAAGTTTGTTAAAATAAGCTCTATCCGTTTTGATAACTACATAGAATCAATCAAGGTCTGCATCAAATATTAAATTTACCCTCGAGGGGAAAATAGTTGACTGAATAATTCTAATGATGGATTGAATTGGTCAGGGGATGAAGTCATAGATAACATAAAATAAGTGAAACTTACTTTTTAATTGTGCCAACGTTTCGGCCTGTGATACAGGCCATCCATCATCAGGGCAGCCCAATAGTGGCTGCCTTGTGAAACTAACAATTATCAACTGTTGACCCACTATTAAATCTACAGTTTGATTGTACTACTGCGATGGCTCATTTAAATAAAAATCCATAATTATAGGAAACCCGCAATTCTTATTCATTCCAGTACAATGAAATTTTATTGTGGTAGTTATTCTTACTATTAAGGAAAAAGTAGAAAAATTAAAAGTTTGAAACAATTTTCTTTGGCGAACTTCTATAGCAGAGCTTGTTCCTCTGGAAAATGACCATTACAGAAGCCAATGGGGAAATAGCAGTTTCAAAGAAGCAGTTAAACAAAAGTTGACTATTCAATTAAGGCAACTTCACCAAAAGGATTAAGGTCGGTTTTCACATCTGTTTGTCGCTCCTATCTTCCTCTTTCAGGAAAAGGACTTTGCCTGTAATACCTTTAGATTTGCACTTTTGAAGTTGAATTCATTATGTTTATTACTTTTAGTTATTCGAAACATGAACAATCAGGAAACTATTCTGAAAGTGCGCTATTAAGACAATTATCTCGAACATTGTTATTACATATATAGAACGTTCCACACCGGAAGACATTAAAATAAGACAGCTACTGGATGCAATGGAAATAAAATCCATTTTAGAACCTAAGTGGTTTGTGCCTGTCTGAACGAGGGCATGGGGGCAATAATGGAGGATACTAGGAGCTTTACCAATCGGGAAGATACTGCGGTAGCGTCTCATTGTTTCATTCCAAGGATCGGAAGTAGAAGAGGAAAATCCCTCAACCAAATGAAACTGCTGAGACCGAGAGGAATGGATGCAGGGTAGAGGTTCTTCGACGCTAGCAATAAAATTGTGACGAAGATAAAGAAGAGAACATACTGCTCTTATATTTGAAATATAGAAATGAAAATAAATTGATAAATTGAAGAAATATTTAATATATTATAATAATACAATAGGGGTCAGCATACACTTTATAACATCTAAATTACTGCAGTACTTTCCTTATCTTCCGAAGACATTTAGAAATGTATGACTGGCAGTCAATCATTGTACCTCCGTTGTTATGTGTTTGTACAAAATAATTTTCATTTTTCGTTCCTTGATCTGCGAAAATACTGTAAGCGGAGTGGGGAGTTTCTTCCAGCATTTACGGTACAAATGTTTGGTATATCGAATATGGAGTCCGAGATATACACCAGAAAAATCTGAAATTATACCTATTTCAACAGGTGAGGAACTGTACTTAAATTTAAATTATATGAAATTGGTCATACTTCTACATAGTAGAGTTTGCAATGGTGCAGAGTGTTATCATATGGTATGAAGTGATACATATAGAACACGGAGGTCTCCGTGGATGGAATGGGTTCTCATATACCTTGGGAATATGTGGATCATTTATTAAAATCTCCGAATTTTTGAAATTCCACATCTGAAGACAACAAGGGAAAACGAGGTAACTCGTTTTTTTTCTCAAAATTGGTTAACAGCGGTTCCTGATAAAATTGTTTATGGCAAATACGAATCGATGATCAAACAGTGTAGGAATGACTTCATGCGGCTCAAAACGACTAAAGGAGATTATCCATAATTGGGAAACAAATTTTTTATAAGAATTGCTTCTGGGGAAGATCGAGGTATGGTAGCTTCCCTTAGTTGGGTTTGGAGCCCCTCCTTGTCAGATTGACATGACCAGCAATCTGCATGAACTTCAGTAAACATAATCACTCTGATTCCGGATGAATTTTCCGTCCAGAACATTTATTAGGTTTTTTCGTATATCTCCAGGCATATTCTCAATCATAATTATTTTCAAGGATGCATTTTTATTGGTTGGATATTGTTATTTTTTTGATCAATGGATGAGAACTTGCCACAGGAATAGAAATTCTGAAATTTCACCATAATGTGTTAACCCTAATCCGTACATTATTTCTATTATATATTCTTAATCCTCTGTAAAACATATGAAGAAAGTTGTTTTTTTTTCATCATATCGAAAACTTAGCATTCTACACAGGATATAATATTTACTTGCTATTGTGTTCTCGTGTATGTTGTTGAAAACAACAGCAGTCCTATTTTAGCTAAGTATTTGAAAATTGCGCATTAAAACCTTTTGTTTAGGAACATTTAATTTTTTTTAAAACAGTCAAGCAAAACGAAACTGTATTAAAGAATATAAAAGAAAAATTATCAGTACGCAGTTACCCAAGAACACTGACATATTTAAATTTATCTCATGATCATTAAATATTTAAATTCAGAAAGGAGTCAAATTCTTGAAATATGAGATTACAATGAACTGAATGAACTCCTGCTCCAAAGTGGAGGTGTTTCTAATCTAATATTTTATAAGTATAAAAAAATTTTAGGATTCTTACTTTTCACAAGAAATTTATCTATAATTTTTCAACTATTTGTTATGTCTATACATGTGGGACAGATCTGTTGTCTAGAAATTAGAGAGTAAAATTTCCTTTCATAATAATAAAATTGTAAATCTTTGATTCTATCAAACCAAAATATTTTATTACATTTCAAACATAAAATGTGAAATAAAAATTAAATAAAAGAATGTATAGTATAGGATAGAGAACGAACGGACACAGGAGATAAGGGTACCCTCCCCTCAATAATCCTATATGTTGAGTACATCCTCTTAGGAGGCGCTTGAGACGGAATCCGCTTTGGCTGTCCTAAAGTCGGGTAATGTATTACATCTGGTTTGGCTAAGGGAAGCATCAAGTCCAAGATCAACCCATTAATAATAATAATGATAATAAAGACATTATTTATTCTGGAACAAGTCCATTTAGAATAACAATACAGGGGTAATGTATAACCAAGATATATATATATATAATACCTCACTTACAGGCGTATGCACACCTTTAACCTTAATCTCAAAACTGAACATAGTATTTCCGATTTCGAAAGCTCTGTGAAAAGCTGCTGTTCGGTTTTTTCGAAAGTTCGGTTCGCTGCTGTATACTTTTTATGTATCTCGGTGTATGTAGATCTGAAAGCCGAGAACGGTTGTTACGGGAGTGGACTGTGGTTTTGAATTGAATGAGATCGAAATTGTAACATGGTCGGCGGGATTAGATAACTTGGTAAAGAAAGGTTACTACGAAGTACTTACGGCGATAGGAAGGGTAAAGCCACTCTTCCTAATATCTGGTGATACGGGCATCTTTCGGGATCCCAAAGATGAAACGAAAGAAGCGATTAAGCAACCATTTTAATTCCACTTCGAGATCCCCCGAGATACCCCCATACACTGTGCAGCAATAGTCCAAATGAGGGAAAATTTAGGAGGTAACTAGAAGTCTTTAGGTTTCAAAAGGGAACAGGGAACGAAGGTAATTCAGACGCTTTAAGGTGGAGAAGGTGCGGCGCGCGTAATTTCAACACGGGTAACGAGGGAAATTTCAGAAATATGGTTTTTCCAGGAGATGGTTTGGTCAGAGATCATGCCAAGGTTTTTGACGGTTTGGTGGAATTCGATGGGATTATTGCTTAGAAAGAGGATTGGATAATGGGGAATGGTTTGAAGGAAATAGTTTGACCCTATTACTATTACCTTGGTTTTGTCCACGTTCAACTTTAGCTTATTATCCATTGTCCATCGACTTGTTCAATTAAAATTGTCTTGGTTTTTCCGTAGCTAATAATAGATCGGAAGAGAAGAAGGATAGGTATATTTGAAAATCATATGGATAGACATGATTTGGGAGCGTTGGATAAGAAGTGGAAGGTCGTTTAACGTTCCTGCACATGCATATGTATAAAGCGTATGGTACCATGCATTCTTTTCAAGTCTTCGTATATTTTTTAAATAAGTCCTAATGAGTACAAAAATAAATTAATTAAATCAAATCTAATTATTTGCATTTAAAATGAACTTTAATTTCATTAATGAAAATAATCCCTCTGGAAAAACTATTTCCTAATAACTGTTCTATCAGATAGTACTCTCGAAGTACTGCAACGTGTGCAAAATATCTGCTAGCCCACTTAAAATAGACGGTGTTGCTTGCCCTGAACTTTTAAAAGTTGTTGGTAATGTAGACAACGAGGGAAATTTCGAACTGTCGAATTGACGAACTACGGATTATTCTAATATCAACATCATACCGACCGCTATGAGAATACTAGGTGACGTAGTGTATCTAGTAACTGAATACATATGCAAAGAGGCAATTACCGTGCGATGGAAATAGTTCTCCATACATTGTTCTTCTATTAGATGTAGTATAGGAAAAATTCTTATGTGGTGTTCTTTGTCCATGAGTATGAAGATATATATATATTTAAGATCTATGGGATATTTGTGATTTTTTTTTTGGCTCATAAAGTAAAGATTGTTATAAATACTGTACCACTAGAACCTATGGAGGGTCTGAATTTCAATACTTACTACAAGGAAGACTATTCCAGATCACGCTCAACCGCCTGGCTTTCTCTAAACTAATAGTATTCACTTTATTAAAGCAGTGTGAGCCCGTTTATACCATGGCTCTACCTCTGTTACACTATGAGGCTTGAACAAATATTTTTCTTCAGCTCATATTCTAGAATAAGGTCGAAGGTATGCACGGCACCGGATGTTAACAGTGTTCTTGATTGGAGAACAATAGAGACTGTATTGGCGTAGACTTGCATAAATTATTGTGAATGGCACAAATTATAGAAAAATGTGTCAAAATTCTCGGCGGTATTTATTGAAAGGAAATGGCACTTAAAAAGATGAACCCCAGGCAGATCTCCCGATCCAAAACCAAAGTACGCAGCGTTGAGCGGTTAGAATGATGTTTTAAATCATCATTTTAATCGGGTGACAAAACAATGATCACGGCCAGTTTGCATGACAAACATATAAATAACTTGTAAAATCGACTCCGAGTATTACAAGTGTGCGATGTAGGTGTTAGAAACTTTGGGGAGATCTTGGATCAAAGACCAACACGCTTCTGTAATGACTTAAAATTAAGCTCAGGCGACTAGAGAATAAATGAAAATATTAAAATGCTGAGCCAACACGATTTTTAATATTTTATCAAGCTGTGATATTACATTCAGGCAGCAGTGGTTGGACAATTTTAATCAGATTTGTATCTCCTCGACCTCATGAGGCTCCGTCGGAGCACAATAAGATCGTTAGTGTCCACTAATGAAGCAGATAAAGGGAGCAGGCAGACACTCCCCACAAAATTGTTGCCAATGAATGGAAAACCGTTGTAATTCCTCAACCCTAGCCGACAATATTCTCTTAATTGTTCTTTTGAATTTGAATTCAGCGTTTTATAGGTTACATTCTCTCTTAACTACCTATTATATAGTAGTTAGTGTTATTCTAAATAGTTTCATTTTCTGGATTGAAGACATTAAAGTTTAAGAGGAAAAATAATAGTGTTAGAAATAATATTTAATTTTTTACACTGTATTGAAAAATTGAAAAATATTGGGGTTTTTCTCTTCTTGAAATCAATCCCAAATATATATTTCGAAAAATATCGATGTACTGCGTCTCAAGATTTTTAACTTATGTCAAATTATTTTTTTAATGAAACTAGTTACGTTACGATTAAATCTTTATGATTTTATGAATTTTTTCTTATATTTTTTATATTATATGCAAAAAAACTTCTTCATGCCTTTCCAAGAAAGATCCATTTTGTCTTAGATATTAGGAATTAACATCGACCTTATCAATTGGTACAAGAAGAACGAAAGCTATAAAGACTATGTTTAAAATTGCTTGATAACGAAAAAGGGAAAATAACTATTGTTAGGAGTGAGGAGATCAAATATCTTGATAATGCATTAGCCCAAAAGTCGTGAATTGTGGCCATAGGCGTCCTCAATTATTCCTGGGGTATATAAACCCAGTTAGCCTACTCAAGTCGACTTACAGTGACCGGACGTAAAAAGACGACCCCACTAGATTTGGAAATATCATTGTTGTTTTACAGAATGTCCCCTTACAGGATAACCACCCGAAACGAAATATAGGTCTTCGTGCGCCAGCCAACCCCGACTAGCCATAATTAATTGATGTACAGCAATTTGCCATTGTACTTTAATCTTATTCTTCGTCAGTCTGAAAGACATGGTGGGTGGGCCAAAAGGATATAAAATAGCCAGTCATAGAGCTATACCAGCCTGGCGCTCAGTGTTATACTAGGAACAAGTTTAGGTAACAACATGTAGAAGAGCAAGAACGCACCAAAATACTTTTATGAAATTTCTTGGATGAAAATAAAGCTATATATTTATAATAATAATTTATAATTATATATTTATAATTATAAAGTTATATATTTAATATAATTTATTTTTCTGAGAATTTCAAGTGTTATAACTGTAGCTCCATAATTTCTTATTAAAGAGCTTATTATTATTTGTTAATTGTATCGCTTTAGTAACAAAGTATGCGCAATTATTAGTGCAGATTAATGCAAGGGTGCAAGACTTGAGGTCTTAAAATAGGAGTATCAATTCCTTAATAGTACTGGAAATTGTAGAGAAATGAAGGATTTGTTGAACATTATTTCACAAAGTTATGAAGCAAATTCTGTTAATTGTTATTGGATAATTGGATACTAAACTATCAGGGTACAAGACAATAACTAATTGTTATAAATAGAACTATTGAAACAAAAGTTAAGCTCTAATTGAAATCATTACGGTGTCATAGAATACCCGTATGAGAGTTAAGAGTTAGGAGTTGGATGATACTGAAGTAAAGCAGGTTAGGCCGGAAAAGTTTTAAAGTTTAATGTTACGAGGGACTGAGGGAAAAAAACCGTGAACTAGGAAACAACTTTGTGAGTGTTACCTAATTTATGGGGGTCCACCGTTTAACTTCAGGCTACGTGAGTGGGTTACAGAAGCCGGTCAGTGTTAAGCTGAGTCTATGCACTGCGGCTAGTTGGGCATCAATACTCCCGAGTGGAGGTGGGATCATGAGAGTATGGGATAGTAAACCCTTCAGAAAAGTTTAGTTTTTATATATTTCCATTTAGTCTAGTTTAATAAAAATGTTAGTTCTTAGGGATAAAAAATTACCACTACACTTCATGGAAGGTCATGGATTCATTAATCATGAAAGTCCCGTCTGTTTTTGTAGAGTTTTTTTTAATATAAATAGTATATATTTAAATTCCTAACGAAGAATTAAATCAGTTTTTTTAAAAATATAACACGATTAACCAAAATCCTTGAGGGGATTCAAAAAATGTTTTAAAACGGTATGTATGCTTTGGTGTTTCTAGAAATTAATTTTAGAGGTGAAAGGCTGTAACATCACTGGCAAATAGCTTTTATGAATATGCACTACGTGCTGTATTTTGTTTTATATGTTATCAGGCTATTTTATTTGAACTCCAATAAAATTAATAATATGTGCGGTTCCGGGTTATTGTGTAGTTGGGAAGGAGGAAATCCATAAACACGCAAACATAGGAGCGCTTCTGTAAAAATTTAATGGTTGTGGGGAAGGGTGTATGTTGTTATAGGAAGCGGTAATCATCCCTCCTTCTGATGTTTCGAAAATACAAGCCACCACAATCTGTGAAAACATTTGTATCGGGTTGAAAATGCAGGTTATCGGGTTTATCTACATTGCAATAATTCTGTGAAAATGACATTACAAATTGACCCTTATCCTTTGCTTATGAATATAAAAACACATTGAGAATAAGGAGGGCACTTATTCTAAAATGACTAAATTATATTAGGCTGGAAGAGAACGAATGGCTAAATAATTATTATCAGCAATGCTTCCGCATGTTCCGCATTTAGAAAGCGGTTAAGCGTAAGTAATTATTACATTGATTGTAAATCAAGAATATAACTTAAAAGTCAATAAATTAATAGATTTGTTTTTAATATAGGTTTCTAATCGAGGAAGTCATTGCATTGCTTCTTTATAGCTAATATAGTAAAATAGCACGTTTCCTCCTCTTTAACATGCATATAAATTGCATTTGAACTATTGCTATGTAGAGAACAGAATATAGATGCAGAAGTATAAGAAGTCGTAAAAAATATTTCAAGAAGGATAGGATGACGTGAAGGTAAATTAACTTCGGTTAGGAATCAAAATTGCTTATTAGAAGTAGAAAAATAAATTTCTTCCTGTCTGCTTAAAAAACCTAAGTCTGTGGAGAGGATTAAAGTCTATGGAGGAGTCTGCCTAAGGGTATGTAAGGTCTGCCAGTCTACTCAAGTTATCTTACGATTGCCGGTCTTAGAAATATCAAGACAGATTAGATCTAATCTTATTAGAAGATTAGAAAGAAGAAGATTCTACTCCCTTGGCTGTTGTTGCAATTATAGTTGTTGTTTTACAGGATGTCCCCTTGCAGGATAACCGCCCGGAGATTTGATGGGCTTCGGAGAACCAAATATAGGTTTTCGTGCGCCACCCAACCCCAACAACTATAATCCATTGATCTAGTCCGATTTGCTAATGCTCTTTAATTCTGTTTTTCGGCTGTCTGTAGGGCACAGCGGATGGACCCTAAATGAATCGGTCAATAATATATTTTTATGACTTAAGAATATATGTTTTTAACATAGGTTTGTAATCCAGAAAGTCATTGAATTGCTTCCTTGTAATCAATGTTGAAAAATTGTTTAAGATTTCCTTCTTTTTTATTTTTTTTACTGCATAGTTGTGTAGTGCATTTGAACTATTGTCATATAGAGGGAAGGACATAGAGACAAAGATGAAGGAGAAGATGAATATTGTTTTCAACCTTTACATAAATTTAAACGAATATCTAGTTAGGAGAACATCTTTCTATAAGTCCTATAAATTTCATTTCATTGAGCAATAAATTTTTCATCTTGCATAAGGGTATCTGTTTTAAGTATATTCATTTTAGCGAACTTTAATAAGATTATTTATTAAATACCAAATGATTTATATATATATATATATATATATATATATATATATATATATGATAAACACCATACAGAATAATGGAGTTCATGACTAACCCCATTCGACCTCCTAAGGCATTATACTAAAGACGGAAAAAAATGTAGGAAGAGAAGTAGGATAAAGTCTGCTTAATGTGTAAATAAGAAGTAGGCTTGAAGAGGCTTGAATCTGGCAAAAGACACCATCAAAAGTTAGATGGATGGTGCGCTGCGGATGGTGGATGTTGGATGGTGGATGAATATATACATGCTATGTAAACAGCTCCCCTACTTCCACTTCCACCGGTCGGAAAATCAATTTGAAATCGGCCTCGAGTGTCTTTGTCTGCATCGCTTTTAATAAGGGTCCTCCCCTTCAATATCCATTCTCATCGAATATCATAGGAACTTTACAGTATTGAAGTTATTATTTCAATATCAACAATTATTATTATTTCATTTTCTAAAGTATTGAAACATTTGATAATGAAATATCCTTACTCTTATTTGTGTATTACTTAAATCTGTAGAGAGTACTGGGCTAAAATTATCCCTTTAATTAACTCTAAAATGTTAGGTTTTGAAAACCCCTATTACATAGGTACCTTCAACTATTAAGAGCGGTTTAAGAATGGATCAATTTTTATTTAAATTGTTTGTTAAATTTATTTATTTTTTAATTGTTTAATCGTCCTTAAAAAAAACAAAAAAACAATACAACCCATGAATGGGTCTTGGGGTGCATATGTGGTAGAGACTGTTTCTAAGGCTACAATTTCGAAGGGAGGTGATTTACCCGAGATCACATTTATGTTCTCCTGACAAGTTCTGTTATATTTGTGAAAAATTTCTTGTTAAGTCACAAGCAAGAACATTTTCTGGAAATATATAAAAAGCCTATTTCCTACATTCCGGTATTTCAATCGTTGAACAAGATAAGCATTGGATCCACATGTATGCTGTGTAAGCTGTAGCGTGTTACTGGTGTAGTGGATGCAAGGAAAGAGAAAAATTATGTCTCTTGCGGTTCCAATGGTTTGGCGAGAACCCACCAAACATCTTAATGATTGCTATTTCTGCATGACAAAGACTGAGTGTTATTCCAAAAAAGCAAAGCAAAAAATCGAATACCCGATTCTGGGTATTTCTGGCATAAGACCTGTTCCTCGCAATGCAGACATACCAGTAACGACTGCGCATTTAGAGTGACAAGATAATGTTTTAGGAGATAATGGCAACGATGCCGAATCATCAACCAGCTCAGAAGAAGATTGTACCGACCCCTCATTTGTTCCAGGTTCCAGTGCTGGTGAGCCAAATTTGATTCTTCAAAATGAACTACACGATTTGCTACGAGATTTAGGGTTGTTGAAGGAACAATCTTGGACTTGGTTCCTGTCTTAAGGAGTGGAATTTGCTAGCCAAAGAAACAAAAATTACGAATTTTGAGAAAAGAAATGCAGCCTTTTCTGAATTTTATGTGGAAAATTCCTTCTGCGTGTTTACTGATATCGATGGTTTAACATAGGAACTCAACATCAAGCATTCTCCCCGTGAGTGGCGCTCATTTATAGACTCGTCGAAATACAGATTCTATGCTGTATTACTTCATAATGGAAATATCAAACCATATATACCACTAGGCGATTAAGTGACGATGAAAGAATACTATGAAACTATGCGTACCGTTATAGAGAGAATTAGCCACAACCGGTACAAATTGCAGATATGTGGGGATCTAAAAGTAATAGCAATTTTAGTAGGACTTCAGGGAGGTTTTACAAAATATTGATGTTTTTTGTGTTTGTGGGACAGGCGTGCAGTAAATAAACATTATTTTTTAGCAGTATTTAAAAAAAATCTTAAATGTTCTTGCCTCAATTTTTTAACTCCTTTATCTTTTTATAAATCAGTATGAAAGGAAATAGGAAAAAATAAAAATCTGGTTTGTTATCTTGACTTATTCAGAGATTGAATCTATTGAAAATGCCAAAATTTAGTCACCCTATGTGATGTTTAATTCCCTTTTTTAGGAACATGTTTTCGTCTTATGAAAAAATTGTGTTTCTGCAAAACAGTGATTGGTAATTCGTGCAATTCTTTTATACTGGAGTCATGGGCTGTCTCCTAAACTTTATGGACATTGATTAGAGGAATCTAGGTAAAATCATAGAATCTAACAAGAAAGAATTCTACTCGGAAAAAATATTGATTAATTTAAAGCATCTGATTTGGTTTATGAGGCTCATTACATAACATTATGGTGGGACCCGGTGTGATGTTGTTCGGATAGCTGAGAATGATCAATCAGTTAATGAGAGACCTACATAACGGATTGAGATGAAGTACCTTTTAATTATAGCGATAAGCGATGGAATGGAGCTAGTGAAAGCAGGCCCATGCCGTGTACGAGGTATTGGACAGCAAAAGTACAGGATCGGAATATTTAGCCCAGGGAGCCAAAACCCTGAAGAAAGATTAGTGATTCTGAATCAATTGTAAACTACACTCCTTTTTCAAGAAAAATAAGGTTTGGAAATACATTAAAAACATAGTAAACATTATTGAATTTATTAATTAATTTCAACATTAGCACTAATTATTGTTTATAGTAATAATAGGCTTAATGATTCTGAAGGCTCGATACCGATACCACCCATTTCTGCTCCTGTTTACAGACAGTTCCGGGTTATGTTACATTATAACAATACCCAATCCGTTAGATCGCCCTTTGAAACAATCCTTGCCACATACGCCTCAGCTTACCCCTTAGGAATTTAGCAGCCAGCTAAGAGCCTATTAACATTATTAGAATTTGTTTGTAACTAAGTTCAAAACTTTACAAGTACAACTCATTATTTGCGAAACTATTGTACCTATTAACGGCATACATGCTATGCGTATTCCATGATTTGTAAACCCCAATAATCTCCAGTTGACTCATCCTTTTTCGGACAGCAAAAGTACAAACTCTATGAAATACTCGTTTTCGAATATCTTAAGACGGTTTAGTAGAGAAGTGGCCCGGTGGTAGAACGCTGAGTTTCCGTGCTGAAGAACCGGTTTTCAAATCGGGCTGCGGCCGATTTCACTTATCTATTAATCCCATGGGATGAGTCCTTTGGAATCTGGTACCCTCCAGGAGTACGGTACCACCCAGCCTCAAGACTCTCACTCTCATCACAATCTCTACCACATGCTTAATCCAAGATTCTTCATAATTAGTTTCTTTGGTTTCTTTATAGCTCTGGCAAAGAACAGTTGATTAGATGATAATTTTATATATAGAAATCCTAATTTTAAACAACATGCGGGTCCATATTACTATTCAACAAGAGTTTCTTGCTTTTTATACCGCCATTAATTCCTCCTAAGTTTCGTTTTTTCCAATGGTCTTATACCCAATACCTGTATACTTAAACTTCTTGACATGCTCAAAACTATTCCCTTCAAAGCATAAGCTATACATATTGCTGCTGTTTATGGTATTAACTAAATGTTCTTAACATAATTTATTTCAACACCTACTTCATTACCCCATCAATGATATAGTAACATTTCTCGGTCCGTCGCCTTCTCTTTCCACCGTCTTACTCCCTTGTTTCTCAATCTTTCCCCAAGATACTGCCGTTAATATTCGTTAAAAATAAAAACTTATTTTATAATTTAATTGTTTATCAATAATTCAAGAAAACAGATGTTAAATACGTTCTGAACGAATACTGCTTTGGTCCACATATTCTTAATAACTGGAGTGTAATATCATGATCTCCAAAAAAGGAGATTCCCTCGGGATCTTCAATAATCCTCAGTTGAGAGCAGACTAATGCAGACTCGAGGGAGGATAATAACAATGGCGAGGAGGTACATTGTGAAGGAGAGATGACGTGGAGGGGAGTTGAGACAATCCATTTCCTGAGGATTTTGGGGGGAGGTTACACAAAAGGGATTATCGGTAATTAGGGGCTCTGTGGTGGGGGTCATTAGATCTCCTTCATTATAGAATGTGTTTAATTGCTATCACGGTTCTTTTCGGCCCTGTAGTCACCATAATCAAATATTTGTTTTAAAACGGATGCAATGGGTTATAAAAAGGCACCTCTATTAAAAATTATATATTAGGGCCGTATCAATGTATTTCAGTTGTGTGTGTATGCATATATAAATATATACATATATATATACATACATATATATATATATATATATATATATATATATATATATATATATATATATATATAAATGTGTGTTTTGGTCGCTTAGTTTTTTTGTTTTTTTTAATGATTGTTAAGTTTATTTTTAATATTTTTTTGTATTCAGTTATTTAATAATTTTATTTTTTTTTAATTATTTGTAAAATACGCAATGCAATGGTTATTTTTTTCCTTGTAGGATAGTGAAGTAGGCGGAAACGGTTTTTATAGCGAAACAAAACATGCCCTTGTTTTCTTGAAAATTGTTTTCTTGGAAATCGCCTCGTGCGGTCCATACCTTGCATCAATCATTCTTGTCTCATATCACGACTAGTGCGGTCCATCTTACAACTTTCAAACATTTCTTAACTCTTAAATCACCATTACGGTTTGTGTTTACTTCTGAATCCACAGGGCAACATATAATTTTATGTTTCAGCCTTCGAAAATCTGAATTACTTCTGGATCGTTTACTGAAAGTATCTTCACGATCCATCACAAAAAACACGCGAGAAGTGATTTAAATCGTAACCCCGGATGTTTAGAAAATTTTATTTCGTTAATTGCTCAATTAAATACATTATTATTATTAGCTCATTTAAAATTATTATTTATTTAGTTTTATATGTGTATGTCCTTTTCCATCATGACAACATGCCAACTCAGGGCTCAGCAGTAGTGGCATTAAAACTGATAGATACTGGGTCCCAATTTGTTTTTTATCAACTATTTCCCTAATCTGGTTCACTTTAACAATTATTTGTCCCCAAATATGAAGAAATGGCAGGCAGGAAAAAGAACTTATTCAAACGAAGGGGTGATTGCAGAACCGAATACTTATTTGACAGACATACCAAATATCCTATTATTCGGAAGGGATCATGAAACTTGAGCAGCGTGTTCGTAGCCCGGCAGGTGGCCCTAGGATTTTTTTAAGGGAGTAAAAAATCCTTAGTTACGCCGTCCTTCGGAAGGGACGTTAAACGGGGGTCCCGAGCCTGTACGATGTCAGATACTCGTTAAAAATCCCTATCCTAATTAAACCTGGATAGGCAAAATTTAGAGCTCCCACTGTAGCATCGTCCGATTAGCCAGCTGCATAAAGTGACGTTAAATGAACAAACAACAAAACTTGAGCAGCGTTGGAGTATAAGGTCTGGACTGGTATATAAGGCTAAAAGACTTTTAAAAACGGTTTACCCCAAAAATTAAGTAATTTTCATTTTCTGAATAGTTACTAACTAAAGTGTAATCCGAATGTAATGGTTGAAATTGGTCTTGACACTAATGTCTTAGCAAAGCTGTTGAAGAGGTGAAGTAAAGACACTAAATCTAGAACAAATTTCTGTAAGAGATTGCCCCACAGGCCATATTATTCCTCCCAAGGGCACAATTCGTCTAAGAAGTTCTAGCATCTTCTACTTTCACCCTCCCAGCTGCTTCTTCTGCCATCCAGTTATTACCATAGCTCTTGATCAAACTTAATGGCCATATTACATCACTTATATTATTTAGAAAAAAAAAACTAAAAGTTGTTATAGGTATGATTATTAACATACACTAAATTTCTGACTCTAATCAGTTAATCTTAACAAAGGAATACGAATATCACCATCGTTCCTTCTAGTGCTCACATACCATCATTTTCCTAAAAATACAATTATGTAAAAGTAACACACCTAAAGCTCTAATTATGAAGAAGGATAGAATATTAATAAATCTAGGTAAGGAAAAACAGGAGGAAGGATGTACCAATGTTTTTTTCTAGATTCCTTTCCCTCAATTTGATGTCTCCTTTTTATCGGACATCTTTTCCATTAAATCGATTCCTTTTCACGTTCTATATCTATATTGAAATCTCGCCCTGGCAAGGAAATTCAATTATCCGTCCTCTTTTTTCGGTCCACTTGCAAGAGGTCCCGGTAATAGAAGAGAAAACATCAATGAAACGTTAGTCTTTAGTTAGGCATTAGCTCATATAAGCGGGAATATTGAATAGAATGATATGATAATAAAGTTAATCGGTGCAGAAATAACAAGTTTTTATCAGATATTGAAAGATAGATTTTAATTAGATTAAAAGTGTTGGGGTTCTCTCACGATCACTCCATTCAATCCAATCCACGCCAGATTCAATGAGAAACGGCCAGAATGGAACACTCATTGCATTTTTTTTGGAGTGATGCTAAGTTGGTGGAATTTTATCGCTCCATAACTCCACCACGTCAAATCAAACCACTCCAACCAGCCGGGTAAATTCAACTGACGGACGTGAACAACAAACAGTACAGTGTTAGCCTGTATAACAACAATAATAGTTCTTATTCAGTGGGTAAAGTATAGCTACAGTTTATAGATTTTTTTTTTACGTTAGGTCAGGTGTCGCTTCAAAAGAACAACGACATCAAATTGGCTAAAATTGTCATTTTTTAATTAAGCCTATAGTAACAACTGTATTGCTTTAAGTTTTTCAATTCCGGAACGACATATTCAATTTCCATGATTTGATGTAATGTTTGTTTTAAATATTATTAAAGTCATTGTGTGTTGTATCATGTTTGAATCAGAAGTTGATGGGAATAATGACATCGGTATAAGAAAAATTCAAGCTTTAAATAATTTTCTAATAATAAAATAATTTCAATAATATCATTCTGATAGCAATGCTTTGCTTTACCAATGTACATTTTTTTTTAATTCATCAGGTTTAATTTTGGCTTTCCTATAACTATATTGAAATCCTAAGCTTTTTGAGGTGCGTATTTGTTCTTTTGAAAGAGCAGTATGTATTTATATGAAGAACTTAAATTTTCTTTAAACAACGCATTTAAAGAAAAACATTTTTTGTGTGATTTCATTTAATTCATTTAGTTTATAAAATATTTAAAATATCGTTTCATTTTTTCAAAAGGAAACAGTTATTTATTTATAATTGATAATAATTGGGTGGTTGTATTAACTAAATGATGCATAATAACTCCAGACCGAAATCAATATAAATTCCATTACATTGCAGGTTTTCATGAGAACTGAATAACCAAAAAACTATAAAAATTAAATAGCTGTCTATGTTCACACTAATGTTTCGTGAGTAGATTAGGATTTAGTTTTTAAATTAGATTGCATTTTATTAGTCTCTATAAATCTTAGTAAATAATAGTAATAATGTATTTTTTAGCATGGATATATACTCCTAGAACTAACAGGATATTTCATTGTAAATAAACGTTTATAGGAGCACTCCATTTCGCACAATACTTCGGTCAGTTGTGCACCTCTTGTTTGGGAAATAATAAAGCTTTATACATTATAAGGCTGTAGCCATTTCAAAAGTTAGTGCATGGAGTTTGTGACCTACTCTTCTGTCATAAAGTCCGGGCTTATATCCCCGGTTCGCTTTTCCGGAAACAAGTTACCAAGGAAAACCAAAGTTTTTCCGAAAAATAAAAAAGAAAAGAAAAAACTTTGAGAGATTCTTTGTCTCAAGAGCTGGTCGGAAGAAGTTTTGCTTTCTCCAAGGACTCTTAAACCTTTTGGTCCCCTTCGAACAAAACGACATTCGGAACAACATTACTTCTTATTTTCTACATACCATATATGTCGATATCTCCTTAACTTGTGATTGGTGATTTTTTTAATGTTTTTTTTATAGAGATATATATACAGAGAATTAAAAATTATATTATAGTAAATTCTTCTCCCCCAAAAACATGACTAAAATTAATTAAATGAAATGAATTTCGAAATATTGAAATGGATTTTTTTATTAAGAACTTTCATATCCAATATAAATTTAAGAATTTAAGGCACATATTTGTCTGAATTTTTTCTTATGATGTCTTGAAACAATAAATTTGTCGGTTATTGTATTAGTAATAATAATAATAATAATATGCCCAAAGGAGCACCATTTTCTTTGTTATTATTAAATTGAGCCAGTACTATCGTCTGTCATTAGTGTTTTTATGATTGATAATAATCAGCTTCCATGGCAACTGGCAATAATTGAATATATATTTTTATTTTTAGACATGAAATATTAAAACAAATTAATATATATTATAAATAAAATTAAAAAAAATAGTAAAATAAATAAATAAAATAAATTAAAACATTCGTATTGTTAAACTCTTATAAATTTCTAATTTAAATTAAAATTGTATCAAGGTATATATAAATAACTAGACCTACAGTGTATCTATAGACCTAGATTGTATCTCCAAGTAGCTTTTTAAAATTATAGACATTCACATAAGGTATCTACACTTACATTTTTTAGTTTATTTAGGACATAATGGTGTTAATGTGATTTTATTATATCGTCTGTTATTTTTTATATTTTTGTATGGTTAAATTACAGACCTATTAGTATGAAAATTCTAAGAATGACTTGTGAAATTGAAAATGTCTATATGGTCGAAATGTCTTTGTAAAAAAGAAAAATTATGACTGGAAAATAGTTTACCTCATCAATTAAATCTTATTAATATTATAAATGTGAAAGTTTGTATGTTTGTCTCTCTTTCACGCAAAAACTACTAAACGGATTTGGATGAAACTTTACAGTAATATGGGTTATACATCAGAATAACACATGGGCTATTGCAAGCGCGGATTTAGAGGGGGAGGGGGCGCACGGGGGCAGGTGCCCCCCCCCGACAGTTTTATAGGAACTGTGGAGAATCCATTATAGAACGTAATTAAAGGAAAATAACATGATCATAGTTGTTTAAATATTAGAAAGAACAAGAGTGAAACTATTTGTTTTGATATACTACTAATCTTACTAATATTATAAATGTGAAAGTTTGTATGTTTGTCTCTCTTTCACGCAAAAACTATTGAACGGATTTGGATGAAACTTTACAATAATATAGGTTATACATCAGAATAGCACATGGGTTATAGCAAGCGCGGATTTAGGGGGGGGGCGCACAGGGGCACGTGCCTCTCCTCACCCCCGGAAGTTTTAGAGGTACTGTGGAGAATCCATTATGGTACATAATTAAAGGCAAATCAGGAATTTAGCATCTTGTAATTTGCAGATAGGTCCTTTGTATGATTTAAGAAAGAAGTTTTGATAATTCCACCATTATTATAATAAGAGTTCAAAGGCTGTATGGAATCCGTCAGTTTTGAAGTTAGACATCTGAAATTTTGTACGAGTAACCTATAGTGAAAAAAATTAAATTATTTAAATAATTAAAATATTTATTATTTTAAATTATTGTTAAAAAACACTGTCAAGAAACTTTATGCGGTAGTCCAAATTCTATGCGAGCGAAGCCGCTGGCAAAAGCTAGTATTGTTACGGGCTACTGGGTATTAAAATGAATTAAACAATTCCTTAATTAAAGATACTAATATTTATTAACAAAAGTGATTAAAAGGATACAATTAAACTATTAACAATTAAATTATTAAACTAATATAAATTTATAATAACAATATTCTAAATATTATAATCTAGGCCTAACTCCTATTTAATTATTACAATAATATAAGATATTACTAATTCTAGATAGCTTAACTAGTTACAATAGTTTCTATGAAAATTATAAAATTACACTACAATTTATAACTAATGATTAACAATTACAGTTCACTAGTCCACCGACCGTAAGATTCTTCAAGTATCACAAACTGACACACAGTAACAAACAGAAACAGTTTATTACACTCGCGAGACTGTTACAGTTCACTGATACACTTATTACACGGACCGGTTCAACACTGACTAGTTTATCACACTGACACTCACTTATTACACTTATCACAGATCTTCACTGGTCGACTCTCAGGCTAAGACTGACTGCCTCGAGTTGAGGGAAGTATTTAAAGAGGCAAGGCCGAACGTTCTAGAACACGGAGGGGCCAGAAAATTCTGGAATCTTCTTAATCCTTTTCCGACAAAAGAAGACGATCTAGAACAGTCCTAATCCTATTTTAACTTCTCCTGCCGACGGATTTAAGCCGCTAATCCTCTTACTTCCGTCTTCCTGCCAGCGCCCGTAACACTGCCCCCTCCTTAAAAGTGCTCTGCCCCAGAGCAAGTCCGGAGAAATCGGGCATTTATGAGCTTCTACTGATTGAGACGCACTTTCTTTCCAGGGGTTGAACGTGCACACCAATATGGCAACTCCAGAGTTGGCGAATGTCTGTTCGATCATGTCCCTGACAATCTTCCACTCCAAGCCGTCTTACCCACAGCCCAACTTCGGAATAGCGAGCTTAGTGACACGCAGTCTCAGAAGCTTACTCCGAAGGTCGTCGAGGCTTCGCCGCAGTGCGTCATATGTCGGCTTCTGATCAGTGGCACGCTTGGTAACCAAGTAAAACAGGTGTCGTCCTTCGTGCGGCTGGTGGAGTGCCTTCCCGACACTTGGTCCTTGGCGTTCCAGCTCCTCAGTTCCGCCGAACTTCTTCCTGAAGACCGTTGCAATCCCTCGAGAAGTCCTCATATCTTCGGCAACGCAATGGGCCAGAGAATACTCCACTGGTAACGAGAAGATATCCCTGTAGATTACCTGAGTTACTCCACGGGTCCCTGGTACTTTAGTATGAGCAACTGAGTTATTTGTCTTGACGTTGTTTAGGTACCTGACCTGCTGGTCTTCTTTCGGGCCGTGGTCTCCTTTGTACGGGGCCAGTCTATTGAAATGGACTACCTTGGGTTTTCCTTTAGGCTGCTTCCTGATCCTATATATGACGTCATTGATCCTCTTGACGATCTCAAACGGGCCGTCCCAGGAGTTCTGCAGTTTAGGTGAGTAGCCTCGCCTTCTTCGAGGATCATGTAGCCAGACCAAGTCTCCAGGTTGGTAGCCACCTTTCTCAGCCCTGATGTCGTAGCGCTCCTTCATTCTCTCACTTGCCCCCTGGATGTTGGTGCGAACCTTCTCGTGGATATTATCCATTCGCTTCCGTAGATCCGTGACGTACTCCTCTCCGGCAATTTCCTCATCAGGCTTGAAACCGAATTTCAGATCACAAGGCAACCAAAATTCTCTGCCGAACAACACATTTGCGGGAGTCTGCCCCGTTGCCTCACTGACTGAACTGCGGTAGGCCAGCAGGAACATGTGAAGATACTGGTCCCAGTCTCGCTGATGGTCGGAGACCACTTTGGACAAATATCGACCCATAGTCCTGTTCATGCGCTCCACCATGCCATCGGATTGAGGGTGAAGAGGTGTCGTCCTGGTCTTCCGTATTCCCAGTGTTTCGCACATCCCGGAGAAGACTGCAGACTCGAAGTTTCGTCCCTGGTCAGAGTGAAGTTCCATGGGTTCTCCTAACCTACTGACGAGCTGCTTCACCAGTACGTCCGCAAACGTGACTGCCTCCTGATTCGGAAGGGCGTAAGCTTCCACCCACGTGGAAAAGTAGTCCATGGCCACGAGAATATACCGGCTAGCTTCAACCGTCACAGGGAAAGGGCCAGCGATGTCGATTGCTATTCTCTCAAACGGTGCTCCCACGTTGTACTTCTTCATTGGGGCCTTCTTTCTTCCTATGGGTCCGTTAGAAGCCGCACAAGTCGCACAACGCCTGCACCAGTCCAAAACATCGTTCTTAAGGTTTGCCCAGTAAAAGCGTTCACGTACCTTTTCCAATGTACGGTGAACTCCAAGGTGGCCGCCAGATACTCCGTCATGAAGTTCCCTGAGTACTTCGGGCACTTTACTCTTTGGAACGATGAGCTGAAGTCGGCGCTGATCTCCTTCCGTGTTCTCCAATGCCCGTTTCAGCAGCCCGTTGTCCACTAGAATGGAGTCCCATTGGGCCCAGTAAGGCTTTACATTCTTCGACATTGGAGCAAGGTTGGTCTTCCTTGCCCTGATAGTTTCCACTGCTTCATTTGTTTCAAGTCCGGGTCCCTGTCCTGCTCCTTTGACACCTCTGCATCCTGCCAACTATCCATGACCACCGTTGTCCTCAACACTGCTGCCTGCTTCTCTTCTTGTCGAGAACAATCCCGCATTTTTCGTCAAAAGGTCTCCTAGAGAGCGCATCCGCATTTCTGTGACTCGTTCCAGCACGATGAGCAGATTCAAAGTCATATTCTTGAAGGAGCTCTATCCATCTCGTCACTTGTCCTTCTGGTGACTTAAATCGTAGCAGCCACATTAGAGCCGCGTGGTCCGTTCTCAGGAGGAATCTTCTGCCGTATAAATATTTGTGAAAATACTCTATAGATTTCACCACTGCCAGAAGCTCCTTCCTTGTGACACAGTAGTTGCGTTCCGGAGCTGAGAGCGCTTTACTGAAATATCCAATAACCCTTTCTTCTCCATCTTGGAGCTGGGAGAGGACGCTTACAATAGCGGTGTTGCTAGCGTCTGTGTCAAGTATGAACTTGCCCTCGGGACGTGGATAGCTCAGAATAGGGGCACTACTCAATTTATTCTTCAACTCCTCGAAAGATGCCTGACATTCGTGTTCCCAACGGAAAGTCCATTTTTCCTTGGTGAGCCTGGTAAGAGATTTTGCAATGTTAGCAAATCCTTTCACGTACCTCCTGTAGTAGGTGCAGAGGCCGAGAAAACTTCTTACTTGGTGCTTATCTCGAGGTACTGGCCAGTCGGCGATCGCTGCAATCTTCTCTGGGTCAACGGCAACTCCGTTGTCTGACACAACATGCCCCAGATAGTTGACTTGCCTTCGGAAGAGATGACACTTCTTCGGGTTCAATTTAAGGTTCGCTGCACGCAGTCGTTCGAAGACCTTCTCCAGATTCTTCAGATGGTGAGCGAAGAACTTACCCAGCACAATGATGTCATCTAAGTATACCAGGCAAATTTCCCAAGAGAGACCTCTTAACACGCTATCCATCAGCCTCTCAAATGTTTCAGGAGCATTGCAAAGCCCGAATGGCATTACCGTAAATTGCTAGAGTCCAGTCCCAATCGAGAACGCTGTCTTCTCTTTATCTTCAGGTTTCAATCCAACCTGCCAATATCCACTGCGGAGATCCAAGGTAGAGAAAAGTTCACACCCCTCCAGGGTGTCCAGCGTATCATCAATCCTGGGGAGCGGATAACTGTCTTTCTTGGTGACGTTGTTCAGAAGGCGGTAGTCTACGCAGAATCTCGTTGTGCCGTCCTTCTTCTTCAGCAATACAACAGGAGACATCCAGGGGCTACTCGAAGGCTCAATGACACCATCAGTCACCATCTCCTTGATGATCATCTCGGCGTCCTCCCGTCTGGCTAACGGCAGCCTCCGCGGGACCTGTCGGATGGGCTTAGCATCCCCGGTGTCAATCCTGTGCTGGACGATATCCGTTCTACCCAGTGGCCCTGGGCTGATCTCGAAAACGTCCTGCCATCGGGTAATCATCTTCTTCACTTCCTCGCTCTGTTCAGGCGAGAGTTCCCGGCATGATTCGTCCACAAATCCTGTTAGTTCTGCCGGAAATCTTCGCAGCTCGGTGGGTTGACGTTGCAGCTGACGTACCACTGAGGTTGCGGTTGTACATTCCCCTACCGGTGTTACTTTGTTCAGCGTTACTGGGAAGCTGTTCAGGTTCATTAGCCGAATCGGAGTGGTACGTCCGACCTTGATGAGAGACCTTGCAACCATTACGCCGCGTCCGATCTCCTGTTCTTCTTGTCTTCCAGGTTCAAGTAGCATACATTGACCCTCAGGTAGATGTCCTTCGACCGTCCCATGCGTTATGATTTGGCTCCGTGCAGGTAAAGTGGTGTCCTCTAGTAAGCGCACTCGTGCGTAGATGTCCTTTCCCTGCCGAAGGATGACTTCTTCGTCTCCCATCGTCATCACACCTCTCGCCATATCCAGCTTGATCCCGCATGCGATCATCAAGTCCGTGCCCAATATGACATCTTCATCAATATCTGCCACGAGAGCGCGGTGCTTCAGATGTTGACCCCCGATGATGAAGTAGGCAACTGTCTCCCCGTAGACCTTGGCTGGCTCTCCTGTGGCAGTACGTAATGTCCAAATCGTTGGCAAGCTGCCCGTTCACCTTCCCATCAACGTAGAAGCTGTTAGTTCTTCTCCCTAATGACGCAACTCTACTGGTCTTCCTGGGGCCTCTGACGTAACGGGCTGATAGTTGTTCCTTCCCATCGACCCTACTTCGTTCCTGTGGCTTTTCTTGCTTCTTGGATGGACACTTGCTTCTAGGGTGTCCAAGTTGGCCGCAGCTCCAACATCGTATCTCCTTTTTACGGGTCCTTAGAGCCTCCAAAACCTTTGTCAGAATGTCTTCGACGCTAGGGACCTTATTAGGCTCCGCTCCTGCTGCTTGAACTAGTGCATGGCCCCCTACTGACTGCCTGACAGCCTCGAACTCCATGGCCTGAGATAATGCGTCTCCCAAAGTCTTTGGCCGGGCCAGTTTCACTGACTGTTGCGTCTCGAGGTCCCGAAGTCCATCCAGGAATTTGTCGACAGCCAGGCTCTCGTACACATCATCGGTGACCGAGGGGTAGGCATTCCTCACTAGCCGGGCGATATCCGCTTCAAATTCCTGCAGCGTCTCGTTGGTCTTCTGGATCCTGTTTCTCAGCTGAGAGCGATAAAGCTGGTCCATGTGTCGGTGGCCGAAACGCATCTCCAGTCTTCTAATCAGCTCCCCGTAGTTAGACCGCTCTGACAGTGGCATCCCCTGGAGTACTCCCAAGGCGTCTCCACGCAAGGCCAGGCACAAAGCTGAAGCTTGGGTCTCTTTTGACCACCCGTGGATCGAAGCTGCAGTCTCGAAGAGAGTCATGTAGTCCTCCCACGGCGTCTTTCCGTCGAACACTGGAATGGTGTTGTGAGTAGGTGGCGTTCCAGTATTGGCGGGCGTAATGGTGCTATGAAGGCTGCCGTCGGGGAACGGTCGGTGTCGTTCGTCGGTGGGTTGCTCTTACGTCCCTCGAGAGCTTCTACTCTTAGCCTAAGTTCGTTTTCTTTGGAATTCAACTTTTCTCCTAACCTAGATTCTACATTAGCTACTTTATTATTTACATCGACTAACTTATTCACTACATTTTCCATTAACTTAGTCTCTAATGTACCTAACTTAGACTCTAATGTATCCAATAAATCACTTTTTACAGTACCTAGCTCATTTTTAACAATGCCTAATTCATTACCTAGCTCATTTTTAACAATACCTAATTCATTACCCAGCTTATTCTCTACATTGCTTAACTCATTACCTAGCTCATTTTTAACATTGCTTAACTCATTTTTAACAGTACATAATTCATTTTTAAAAGTTGCAGATAACTTGCTTAAATCAGTTTCAAATAGAACGTCATCTGGATTTTCCCCAAAATCTACAAAAAATTGACGCAAGCGCTCTTGCAGTACACTTTTAGTTCCGGAACAATCAAGATCACGTTCCTCCAATTCACGTTTCAAATCCGCAACTTTTAAATCAATTAATTTAACACTTTTAGAAGCCATTCTTCATACAGTAGCCCAATAATTATAAAATGCAAAATAATAGCAATTACACAATGATCCCACTTCTGACACCAGCTTGTTACGGGCTACTGGGTATTAAAATGAATTAAACAGTTCCTTAATTAAAGATACTAATATTTATTAACAAAAGTGATTAAAAGGATACAATTAAACTATTAACAATTAAATTATCTAGGCCTAACTCCTATTTAATTATTACAATAATATAAGATATTACTAATTCTAGATAGCTTAACTAGTTACAATAGTTTCTATGAATATTATAAAATTACACTACAATTTATAACTAATAATTAACAATTACAGTTCACTAGTCCACCGACCGTAAGATTCTTCAAGTATCACAAACTGACACACAGTAACAAACAGAAACAGTTTATTACACTCGCGAGACTGTTACAGTTCACTGATACACTTATTACACGGACCGGTTCAACACTGACTAGTTTATCACACTGACACTCACTTATTACACTTATCACAGATCTTCACTGGTCTACTCTCAGGCTAAGACTGACTGCCTCGAGTTGAGGGAAGTATTTAAAGAGGCAAGGCCGAACATTCTAGAACACGGAGGGGCCAGAAAATTCTGGAATCTTCTTAATCCTTTTCCGACAAAAGAAGACGATCTAGAACAGTCCTAATCCTATTTTAACTTCTCCTGCCGACGGATTTAAGCCGCTAATCCTCTTACTTCCGTCTTCCTGCCGGCGCCCGTAATAGTATTATATAAATTAGTCCAGTTGAATCCATATTATAATATATATATTTTTTAAATCTGCTATTATTTCAGCTCTTTATAAATTGGATATACAATAAAATATATTAAACATATATGACAAAATAATATATTTATAATATAAGAATTTCAATATCCTTAATAGTAAAACTTTCAAAAAGGAAGGGGTATTTGATGGAATTTAATATAATGTACCATCAATTTTAAAAAAATATTTTTTTCGATCCATTTTAGCCGTTTATATTCAGCTTCTTCTTACCAATCTCGTGTCTCCTGTAGTGCCGGCACTAATCCCTCTGGTTAGTCAGAATTATTTTTTTTTTAATTTCGAACTTTCCGCTGTGGTTAAATGAGTTGGGCAACACCCAGTAATAATCTTTTCTGTTTGCTATAATAGGAGAGGTACACACGTTAAACCAACAAAAAATAGAATATATAGATTTTTTTCTTAGAAACGATCAAATTCTTCTTTTGGTTATATATATATATATATATATATATATATATATATATATATATATATATATATATACTAGCTTATGCCCGCGGCTTCGCTCGCGTGGAATTTGGTGTGCCACATAAAGTTACGTGAAAGATCATTTTAAATAAATAATTTAATTATTTTTTTAAAATATAAATTTGTTAAATATAATCCAAAATTTCAGATGTCCAACTTCAAAACTGAGGGATTCTATACAACCTTTGAACCCCTATTACATTAAAGGAGAAACCCTTGGGGAGAATTATCCAAATTTCTTCCTTAAACTGTACAAAGAACCTATCTACAAATTTCAAGTACTAAGTACCTGATTTGCCTTTAATTATGTACTATAACGGAGGGAGGGGGGACATGCCTTCGTGCCCTCACATAAATCTGCTCTTGTTGTAGCCTATGATCTATAACCTATTTTACTCAATAAGATTCATCGAAATCCGTTCAGTAGTTTTTGCGTGAATGAGTAACAAACATAAAAGCAATAGTTTCGCTCATGTTCTTTAACGTCTATTATCATGTGATTTGCCTGTATTTATGTCCTATAATGGATTCTCCACAGTTCCTAAATAACAATCGAGGGAGGGCCCGTGTCCCCGTGCGCCCCCCCCTAAATCCGCGCTTGCTATGGCCTATGTGTTATTCTGATGTATAGCCTATATTACTGTCAAGTTTTATCCAAATCCGTCCAGTAGTTTTTGCGTGAAAGAGAGACCAACATACAAACAATCACATTTATAATATTAGTAAGATTAGTAGGGCATCAAAACAAATAGTTTCACTCATCTTCTGTTACTTTAACATCTATTATCATGTGATTTGCCTTTATTTATGTCCTATAATGGATTCTCCACAGTTCCTAAATAACAGTCGAGGGGAGAGGGGAGGCACGTGCCCCCGTGCGTCCCCCCCTAAATCCGCGCTTGCTATAGCCTATGTGTTATTGTGATGTATGACCTATATTACTGTCAAGTTTCATCCAAGTAGTTTTTGCGTGAAAGAGAGACAAACATACAAACATTCACATTTATAATATTAGTAAGATATAACTGTATATATATATATATATATATATATATATATATATATATATATATATATATATATAACCGCGTCTCTAGCACGGTGCTCTAACCACTGACGCAGGTGACTCGGTTTCATATCTTGGCCAATACATAAACTTTTATCTTCTTTTTTTTTTTTTTTTATTTATTATTTTATTGAGTTGTACAACTGTAATACATACATCTAGTACAATTGGTATAAGAGTAAATAATACATGATAGGACATGTAGAGATACTACCCACTGGCAGCACTCTAATAAAGTTCTATAATAGAAGGTCCCGAGGCCATCTTCCCTTCAGACGCCTAGGAGGATTGTCCGGGATGGAATTGGATGCAAGGATGGAAACTAGTGGGTTTGGATGGGTTTGAAGTTTATTGTGGAATGATAGGTATCTGGAATGGGCTAAATCGGTAACATATGGAACGTTAAGGTCATTATGGATGGTTTTATTTGTGACAAAATAAGGAGCGTTTAGGATTTTGCGAAGGATTTTGGATTGCAAGGATTGGATACGAGAGGAATTCGATGGTTTGGTGGAGCCCCATAGTTCAATTCCATAAGTCCATATAGGCCTTATAACAGTCACATAAATAAGTCTTTTGTAATTGATCTGAAGCTTTGAGCGCTTATCCAGTATGTGTTGAAGTAGTCGGAAACGTCTAGCTGTTTCTTGTCTTTTCAGTCTTGTGTGAGGGTTCCAAGTAAGACGCTTGTCTAAGTAGAGTCCCAGGTAGCGAATCTGTTCAACAGGGATAAGTGGAGTACTATTAAAGAATACAGTAGGACAGGAAGTCATGGGTTTTCGACGAAGGGTAAAGGTAATTTGATGAGACTTGCTGGGATTGATTTTAATTCTCCAATTCCGACACCATTCTTCGAGGCTTGATAGGTGTAATTGAAGGGATTGGGATGCAATATATGGGTCGTTGTTAACTGATAACACACATGTGTCATCAGCATACGTGGAGATGAAGGTGTTAGGATGGGTTGGAATGTCAGCTGTATATACTGTGTAAGGGATAGGACCGAGGATGCTACCTTGAGGAACGCCAGCAGACTGGGAATAGAGGGATGAGTAGGAACCTTTATGACTTACTTTAAATGTTCTGCCAGTTAGAAAGGAGCGAATGATTAAAAAGTATGTAGGAGGAAGGAATTGTCGGATTTTTTAAAGGAGACCTGGGTGCCAGACTCGATCAAAAGCCTGTTCTACATCGAGAAAGGCTCCTGTGCAGTACAATCTACGCTCCAATGCAGAGGAGACAACATCCACCACACGATGACATTGCTGGATAGTGGAGTGGGATGTTCGGAAACCAAACTGGTGGTCTGGGATTATGCGGTTACTATCTAGGATGGGATAAATACGTTTTAGAATGAGTTTTTCGAGGATCTTGCCCATTATGGGTAAGAGGGAGATAGGATGATAAGAGGATGGGAGTTCTGGAGGCTTTTTGGATTTTGGGATCATTTTTACTATAGATAGTTTCCATGTATCAGGAAAATAGGTAGTACGGATTACAGAATTATATATGTATGTGAGGAATAGGATAGCTTTTCGAGGAAGGGATTTTAGGATGTGAGCTGTAATAAGGTCATGTCCAGGAGCTTTACGGGAAGGTAAACTATGAATAATATTGGATATTTCTGACGGATGAAAAGCCTTAGGTGGGAGAGACATTTGGAGTGGGATATCCAGTTCTGCTTCAATACGCTCAATGTGAATAGGGTTGAGGATATCAGGGTGTGGATTAAATGTTTTGAAGAGGTGTTGAGCGTATATGTGAGATTTTTCTTCATCAGATCTGGACCAAGTTTGATTTTCAGTAAGGAGAGGATGATTAAAATCTTTGAATTTAAGGATCTTTTTGGCGGTCGTCCATAGTGATTTGTTAGTAGCCGTAAGATTTTCAGTCACACTAAGTAAATTTTGGATTTTGAAGTTTCTAATCTCCGTTTTCAGTTTGTTAGTCAGTTGGGTGTAATACGTTTTGTCTGATGGGTAACGAGTCCTATGCCACTTAGATCTTGCTCTGCGTTTTTCGCTTAGCAAGATGCGAAGGTGCTGTGGCAGGTTAGTTTGTTGTGTGATATTATTTCTGTTTATGGTAGTGTTATCTCTTATACTTTGTGTTATTGTTGCTGTTAGTATTTCTATTGCGCTGTCAATGTCTTGTTTAGTTTTTAGTGGAATCCGTAAGTCTAGTTTGCTTTCCAAATCGTTATTAAATTGCTCCCAGTTAATTCGTCCTGTAATCAATGAAGGAGAGGAGGGCTTAGGAATGAAGGTTGAGTGTAATGAGAGCAGAACTGGACTGTGGTCTGAGGAGAGGTCATCCAGGGATTTGATTAATACATGGGAAGGAGAAATCTGGGATGTGACAAATATATCCAGGATATCAGGGCGTTTTTTCAGGGAAGTTGGCCAATAGGTAGGATTCGAGGGAGAGAGAATTGAATAACTACGAGAAGTGGAGACATGAGACAGGATGTTGCCACGAGGGCTGGATGTTCGACAACCCCATCGTTGGTGTTTAGCGTTGTAGTCTCCTCCAGCAATAAAGCGTGATCCGAGGGATTGGAACAAGGATTCTAGTTGGTTATAGGATAGAGAATTGCCAGGAGGACAGTATACAGCTGATAATGTAAGATGGAGGGGACGAGTTGATATTATGATAGAGGTTGCTTGGATAACCGCATTTGGAGTAGAGGGAATAAGTGAATGTGGAATGGATTTATGGATAAGGATGCAAGAACCGGCGTGGGAAGTGTTGTCTGGGTGGTCAGATCTATAAGTGATGTAGTCGCGTATGTAAAAATATGAACGTTTAGTGAAGTGAGTTTCAGTAAGTAGGGCAATGTCAATCTGATTGTCATGAAGAAATATGTCAAGTTCGTCTCGGCGGTTGTTTAGTCCGTTCGCATTCCATAAGAGGACAGCTAGGGGCTTCACATTCATCGCGGGAAGTTGAATGGAATTTCTGTGAGGAATCTAGTGAGGAGGGTTATCAGCGGTTTGATAGTTTGTTGTAGGTCTATCAGGAAGGAAGATAGGATGGAATATATGTCGGAGGGATTATGTTCTTGGAGCGGATATGGATAAGGAGGTTGAGATGGAAAGTCAGTAGGGGTGTTGGCTGGATGCTGTGCCCGACGCTGGGGACGAGGAGGTAGATCAACTTTCGTTGGTCGATGTAATGAGGGGTTTACCATGAGAGAAGGCTGTTATGGAACTGGAAGTGGGTGTTCTGGTGGAAGTTTAACACGGAGAGGTAAGTGGTGAGGAGGAATGGGATGTCGTGGAGGTTGGGACTGTGCCTTGGGGATCTGTGGCTTGGATTGAGAGGTTTGGGGTTTAGATTGAATTTTCTGAGGCGTCTGACGTCTCGGCTGCTGTAGAGTCTTGGTGTAGGCTTGAGAAGGCGGCTTTATGTCTTCCTGTAAATCGGCGATCGTTGAGGAAGTGGGGTGCTGATGGCTGGTAGATGTATGAGGCAGTTCTGGGAAATGTGATAAATTTCCAGGCTCAGGAACAACATTTGTCTTCTGTTCTGTTTTTTTTTGTGCAGTATTATGCGATCTCTGCCGATAGAGGTTTTTATAAACGATGCAACCCCTGTAGCTAGCAGGATGGTCTTCACCACAGAGTGCACATTTTGCAGGCTCCTCTTTAGGTTTCGGACATACCTCAGATGAGTGTGGGCCGGCACATTTGACGCATCTGCTCTGGTGATGGCAGTAAGCCTTTGTGTGCCCTACGTTTTGACATTTTGTGCATTGCACTATTAATGGTTTTTGTCGGGGCTGTTCAAATCTTACTATTGAATACACTAACCTTGAGATCTGAAATACCTCAGCATTATTTCGAGCTGGTTCCAAGTCAACAAAAAATAATGGTAGTGGGTATTTTTCTGTTGGGTGTAGAACAGAAGATATGTTTCTAACGCTATGGCCTATTTCTTCGAGACCTTTTTTGATGGCAGCTGTGGGGGTGCTTGAGTGAAGACCTCTTAAGACCACACGGTATGCTTTATCTTCTCTTGGTTGATAGCAATGGAAATCGTAATTATTAGCAGTTAGATGATTAATCAGTTTTTTATAGTTGTCTTTGCTATTTGTATTTATTTTTATATCGTTAATACGTGAGTAGCACCTGAAGTTGGGTTGCCCAATTAGATTGGCGATTTCATCACCGAAAGACAGAAAATTGTCTATTTTGGTGACATATACAGGGGGTGGCTCAGGGTCAGAAAAACCTTGAGAATCCGAATTCTTATTGGCTGAGCTATTGTTGCCTGGTGAATTGTGGGAGGTTTCAACAGTGGTTGTTGTATTTATAGTTTTATTGCTGGCTGCAGAAGATTTACTGCGAGTTTTTGGTGGTGATTGTTTTTTATCGACTGTTTGTTTTGATTTATTCTTTTTTTTATTAGGTGAGTTGCCCGCGGAGCCGGGGGCAGGATTTCGGTGGCGCTTTTGTAGTGTACGTCCCTTTAAATATATGGAATCAGATTCGCTCATTTCAGAAAACGGGATCTCTTCCTCCGAGTCTTCGGGGAGTGAATTCTCATCCAGATCCATTTTATCCGTTCCAAAGAAAATAAAGAAATATTAAAATAAAAGTTCTTTATATAAAACCTAAGAAACTAGAGTATTTACAATATTATATACAATTATATACAAAATAAAACATTCTGAATACACATAGATAAAAAAAAGAAAAAAAAATGGATAAAAGAAGAAAGGGGAAAAAAAATAAAAGTTAATGTCACTGGGTTCGAACTTAAGATCGGCCGGAGACGAGAACAGTATACGGCCGTGACCGTGAAGTCAATAGTAAATAGCTGATAAGACCTCCTAGAGGAATTACCAGCCGGCTGAGTAGCCTCTATCAACCGATCACTATGTTGTTCATTTATTAATTGTCAATACTTAACCACTCACCTCACTTTTAGGTTAATGTAAAAAATGTTCCATGAGTTATAAACTCAATGTTTATAGAGTTTCACTAAGAGAAGTTCAGTAATAACGGGCTGAGAACGTAACAAGCACGGAGCGAAACTACAAGGGAACTTCAGTTGCGGCCATGACACTTGCTACTTCTTTTATCTTCAAAATTTAAAAATAAAATATTTAAGTAATTAAAAAGAACCATAAACAAATATATATATACCTTTTTTATCTTGAAAATCAGACTTATGAATGACAGAGATTCTGAACCAAGATTGAGAAATAAAGTGAAGACTGTGTTACAACACAGCTCACTCTCGATAAGTGTCTCCCCCATTCCTTTAAGTGGCTTCTTCATAAGTCCTCGGCTCAAGTCCCGCAGAGGAACAAAAATACTCGAGTGGGGAAGTGAATTGTTATCTTATGCAAAGTTGGGGTCAAAGTCATCCTTAACTGTCTCAACATCGATTTATCAGATCGACTTTAATATCTAGTCGAGGGAATAGACCTTCTATACAAAGTAATAAAAATATCTAAAAATCAAAAAAAGAAATAATATAAAAAATTCTTTTTAAAGCGATTTGACTTTCTATCAATTTTGGCAATCGCTGAAAAATGGGGAACAAATGGGTCACATGGTATTATTTTAATTTGAAAAAATTTCAGACTCCGAAGGATAGATATTACTATATTAGGATTCTCACAAATTTGACTAAGTACTTTGATACTAGAAACATCACATGCATATGCATAAATATATCCACCAGCTTCATATTTTATGCTCTGAGACGGTTGAAGAGTTAGTGTATGTGCACTTTCACTAGTATAATATTAGTAATTTTACTTTCTTTACTAATTTTTGACATATTACTAATAGACTGTTTTCCCAATATATAGGGAAATAAATAATGTCTCAGTAGCAGGCATTCTAAAGCAATGGCCTTAAAAGTTCAATTTTATGATTTACTGGCGTATATTGTTAATCATATGATGATCAAAAACCATCATAAAATGCTAATAGTTGATTGATTTTTTTTTTCAGTTTTCGGCTAGAACTGTTGGCGGGTTTTTTTGTGATCAGGAGGTATATGTTGATAATTCACTACTATGATTGTATATGATAAGTGTTTTTATGATTAATAATTGTGAGCTTCCTTGGCCATTGGCAACTTTTATTATAATAATGTGAGTATTTAAAATATTAAAAGATATGTTAATATTTCACCTCTTTATTACTTAGATATAGGTATAGAAAGTAATATATAATTCACTTTATTCATCTCCCATCATAGTTTCAAATAGATCTGTGCTTTAAGAAAATCATAGATGCGAGGTTGGATCAGGTGATTTAGAATGAATGATACAATAAAATGTTGACTACATGAATACCAAGTGTAGGAAATGGAAGTTAGTGCGATTTGAAATTTGTCATTGTGATAGTTTTGTGAACTGTTATTACAATACAAATATCAGTTATTAACTTGGTATTTTCTGGTAAAGCAATGTAATTTATTTATTTAAATATTTTTTTCATTTTGAAGAGAAAGGATTTGTTCTGGCCGGGATTAGAACCCGGGTCTTCCGCATATCTAGTGCGGTACTCTCCCAACCGAGCTACCAGGGGTCGTAACCAGGCCAGACAAATCTTTTCTCTTCACCGGTTCTATATCCCCAGTTCTCGCGGAATACCCGAATTCGGAAGACATGGGTTCGATCTTTTCTCTTCAAAATAAAAACATTTAAATATATACCATTAAATAAAAATAAATAAAATATAAGTAATTTACAAATGTAATTTCTTTATACTAAGACTGCTAACTAAAAACGAGAAAAAAGTAACAAATCTAGGTTTAGTATAAGGTGTTTAATCGCTCAATAAATACGCGTTTCTTCTCTTCATTTTTTTCAAAGTGCCATACAACTTATGAGGAGTGAAGTGTTTATGTTTTTTTTGCGGTTTCCACTTTATGATTTTTCCTTATCTTCTGAACCCTTATGCAAAATATAAACATAGAATCTTTTCACATTAAACGACCTTTTTCATTTATTAGTTGTGGATTAAATTCAACTGAATACATAATGAAAAAGAAAATCCAGTTCATCATTGCTTAGTTTTAGTAACGTTGAAAATTGACGTCCTGAGGTAAATTTTTTATACAAATAAATTAATCCATTGTAATTAAAAAAAACCAAACTAAAAACCTCTAGAAACAATCTGCTCATCTGTTCGGAGAAGATTCATGCTGTTACTGCTATAAGCCCTTGATTCCCTATCACATTGTAACATTTCTGGATTTACATTACGGGAATCAATGTTAAATTCTAAAAGCACGGGTAATAGGAATAACTGATATGGCTTTACGGTCAGACAAGGATTCAACAATCAAAAAGTACAATACAAGAAATTGTAACGGTTGCAACGTTATAAGGAAGTGATTCCATTTCGGATTGGTTGGAACAGTCAGGATTTATGAAACCCATGAGGGAACGGAATCTGTTTGGCTTGAGTATCGATTCAAACAGTTCCATTTCCCAACGGAATAAATATTTTTAATTTTTACGTTAGGTACTGAATTTTGAAAGCAGTAAATCGCTTTTATTGGTTATTTTTTCATATTTTACATAGAGAAATAATGTAGTTTTTTTGGGTTAATGTATAATTTAATATGTATCTCTTTTTTTTAAATTTAATACAATCTTAATTCTTACACAATATGCTTATGATTCGTATTTGAATTTAGAAACAATGAGTAATATTGCCATTACTAATCTATAAAAATATGTTGTCCTTAATAAAGCAATACTTGTGTTTTTTTAAACAGATTTTCTACAAACTTATATGGATGCATGTCACGTAAAAAATCAGAAGACGTTTATGATCTTGATTTATTTTCGGAAATCCTACAAAAAAATTTAAAAAGAAAAAACAATCCTTTTAGTGACGATAAAACTATGAAGGATGAAGAAATTAACTTAAATTCGGTCAACAGAATTCAAAATGACAAATGTTTGTTTAAGGAAGGTTTAAATGACATTCTGAAAGGTATTCTTCCCACTCTCAACAGTACTGACGAACCTAATTCTTGGGATTTCACGGACAAACATTCTGGTGTGAGACCGATGATAAGGTACACAGAAAGATTCTGGAAGCCAAAGAAGGCCGATCTAGAGAACATGATCGAAGATATCCTTTTCCGGATTGAAACCTCCATGCACCAAGAAGCTTCTCGAGGTCATAATAAATGCAATCAGTGGAAATACAGGCACAAGACATCAACTACAACGGACTCATACGAACGCCGGAGGCTTAAGGACTTCTTCACTATTCTCTGCCAATTGAATGATATGGGCATAAGCATCAAGCAGATGGATAAGATCTCGAAGGAGCCTGTAAAGTACAAGACGTTCGGGGACAGCCTGGACGAACGACAAAAGGTTTGCATGTTGGAGAAGTTGATAGACGACTGCAAAAATGAGGGAAATGATGGCAAACTCTCCGATTATCAGAACCCTGGCCAGGATTCGGAAGAGGTCGTTAAGGTTCTTGAGGAGAAGAGTGGAACTGAATTGAAGAAAGACTTAGTCAAGCTTATTTATGCCCTAAACTCTTTGGTCTTCTAAATATTTAAGTAAGCGCCTAATTTTGTTCCGACCGTAATATTTTCCCATATTTCTGGATCCTCAATATTGTCTCAATTAATAATACACAACCCAAACAAAAATGTACATGTTAATAAGATGATATTAATTTTATAGAAATAAAATGATATTGGCATTTCAGTAATTTTCCAATGACCTACTCCTTCAGAGCATATATAGTGAATTCCGATCTAGAGGATATTTGCTTATGAAGAAGGCAGATCGAGCAGAAACGGAGGGAGATAGGTTTGAATGGAATACTAAAATATTTGTAATAAATCAATGTTCCAATTAGATCTGGAGTTCATTTTATAGATTAAAATTCATTTGATCATCATATTTCTACGTCAAATTACAGAAAGTATTCGTATTAAACTCCCTTTTGTGGATATCCAGAAACATTGAAATCATAATAATTAAAATATTATTTTTGTTAAGTAAGAAGTAAATTAATATATAGTTACCTAACATAGGAAAAGTAAATTTTTTCCACACGTCTCCTACTTGCAACTAGTAGTTACCTTTTTAATCTAGTTTCGGCATATTTGAAACATGATTTCTGTAAGGGATTTTAGGTCGCATGCAAAGCAGGAAAATAAGGGTTTGGATGATAGTTTAATAGCTTAGAGAATAGTAGAGGATTGGCTCATAGTTTTTTTAATTTATTCGGAATGAGACGATAAGGTGGGAGCGGTCAAACCCCGCTCGCTGACAGAATTCTATTTAATCTGTTAGCTGTTGGAAATGGATCCTATCGAATCTCGGAACCTCCGCGGTCCACCCATCCTCTTTAATGAGGGTAACCTAAATAAAGGTTAAAATCTGGGGGTTGAGCGTGGTCCTGGACAAATCTCCTCCCTGCCAAACCGTTGTCCAAGAAACAGGAAAGAACTATTTAATAATATGTTTATTTTGAAAAAAATCTGTATCCTCTAGATGTGACATCTAAGTTATAGGAACAAATGAAGAACCCTCAGATAAAAGGGGTGGCGCCCCTTCAAAAGAACTATTCCTAAAAAAGGATAAAGACAGGAGGAGCCTAAGAGCCTGTGAAAGGTACTAAGATAAATCCCTGGCCCCGTGTGTTAGGGAAATCCCCTGGGATTTCGGGATAGAGCTGCTATTTTAGAGCAACGACCTCCGAGATATTCCTCAACATATTTTATCCTGACTCGACTGACAGGAGGCTATCTCTGGGGAGTTACCCTGCTCCCATCTCTTTTAGCAATCATCTCCTCTACGTACAGCCATGGCTGATTGCATTTCTCAATAAAACCATTAAGAATTCTATTTGTTACTAACATAAATAAATATGCAATATACAGCCGTGTGGTATTATACAATATACTCCCGAAATAGTAACATACAAAACATAACAGCGTTTATTTAAAGTATTCGTAAATATAAGATAAAACATCTGGTGCGATTGGACGATAATGTACTTATCACCTTTCCGAAATAAATATTAAAATGTATGGATTCAAGTCAAAGCAATATTTTGATAACGATGATGATATTTAAATTATGAAACATTCTGCTATTTAGAAAACAATGTCGTTAGTGATCGAAGCGTTGCAACCCAGTCAGTCCCCACTCAAGACTTTTGTAGACGTTACAGACTCATGTAAAGGAAACCAGGGCTATGCCAGGTTTTGAGAAAAATGGCTCCGATAAAGGGCAGCAGATTACAGAGCGTAGTGAATATGTTAGCGGAATTGAATCAATATTCTCAATGATTCAGAGTTAGAACTTTCCTGATCTGAATTAAAAAAAAAGTTAATTCTGAAGGTAGGAATAATTCTTTTTACTGCAATCTGACTATATTCTGGGTGTAGAAAGAAAGTTGTTTCATTTGATGATTCGGCTTATTTCATTCAGGAAATACCCAATAATTCGGATAAAATCTCCTAAACCACGTGGACGAAAATGCGCTACATAATCAAGAAATGTTAGTGGATTCCTCAATCAGTTCAAGGAAGCTGCGCCAATCACTCATCAGACATCGTCCGAGTTACTAACAATAAAATTATAATAGAAAAATGAAAACGTGTCTTTTTTATTTATTCTATAGCAATTATTATTCACAAATCACTGGGAGGTACTTATGATGTTATTTTTATGAATTGATATTTTGTATCCACACTAATAAATTCAGTTAGCAAATTGTGAATTTGTAATAATTTAGACTACGTTATATTTAGAAATTCAAAGTTTGGAGTTTTCAATTTTGTTTCAGCCTTTTGTTTTAAAGTAAATTAATAAAACGATAAAAAATTTTGAACTTAAACATAAAAAACATTTTCCGCCTAAAAATCAATCGTGTTAACACAGCTGTGGGCTTGAATGTGTCAATATTGGGGTCGTCAAACAAGCGGAAAAAGTAAGATGGAAGATTGAAAAGCTTTTACTTGCGACCAAATATTGGTGGTTGGTGAAAATGTTTGTAGTAAGGCTATAAAGGAGGCAAAAAGGATTTATGCAGAGGAGGTTCGGTCAAGTGCGAGGTGTCTCCCTTCGATTGTGCCCTTTGTGGAGTGCCCTTTGTCGCGGCTCCAGCTCAGTCATCTTGAACAGGAAGCGCTAGCAGTCAATAACTCACAATATCATCTTTCCTCTCTCTCCTTCTTTCACCCCTACCTTATCCAACTTTATATTTCGTTCGTAAGTATCTTATCTTTGATATAAGTTAAAAACCTACAATTTTGAAAAAAAAAATAAACAGGAAAAACTATCAGTAGTAGAACAACGTCTCCGCGGACTATGAAACAGTAACAATGTCGCAACTCTAAACAATGCACTTTTGAACTTCGAAAATATTAGGTGACCTTAAATATATGGAAAGAAAATGCACCGGGTGGAGGCCAGAGGCCAGATCTTGTTTCACCAAAAGATTCAAGATTCAACAGGCAATATTGACCCTTAAATAGCATAAGGACACTAAGAGTAGCACAAATGCTCTTTAAGAATAAGTTATGAAGCTAGGCAGATAGAATTTTGATGAGTGATCGAGAGGCACTTCTTATTTCTTTTATAGCCATTCACTTTAGAAATACTAGTGCGATTTGATATATCAGTTGCTGGGACATGAGAGAAACGGAAGAAAAAGATACTTTAACCATATTATTTCCATTAATAAACGTGAGCGAAAAACTGAAATTCAAAAAGAGACCAAATGATGAATGAAATACAAATGCAAAACAAAATCCAGAAACAAATGAACATCTTGAAGCAAGGTTCCTGTTTCTGATTTATGAGTCTGTTTTGATTTATGATTCACTTTCATTTAAGATGTCCTTCATTTGAACCTCATTGCAATCCTTATGGTGTATGTCCTGACGATGATTCAATGGGGGAAACGTTGGTTGTATTATACTTTTTTATGCATAAGGCTTAGTTTTTTTTTCGAGTTTCTTAAACAAGATAATTTAATATTTAGCTTCAATAATATTTTATCTTTTGAGGAAGAAAATGTTCCGGGTGGAGGTAATAAAAAATCTCTTAAGTAGGGAAACTGTTTATTGAAGAGCCAACTTTTCGACCTATACTGCAAGTCTTCTTCAGGGCTAAATATGCAAACTAAATACATTTAAATTACTTATGGTAAATATTAAAATTAAAATACATAAGCATCAATGTATTAGAGCGGTGGAAAATAAAGATGGGGAGGGGTTCAATATTTTTATCTTTTGTTTGATAAAGAATTTTAGATAGGAATCGACAACTGGAGGTATGAATATTTTTTTTTTAAATTATCTTATAGCATTTTATAGTACCTGAAATTATTTTCTTATTCTCATACGTTCATCATAGATTTAACACTATGTATCGTAAAACCTCTATATTTTTTTAATTTATTATTTAACTTTCATTTGCAGCTGTCCAATTGCGCATCCAGCAAATTTGATCGAAGTGTCTTTCTCTTCGCTATTTTTTCTAAATTTTCTTTCGCTATAATGTATAATTTTATTTTTTTTTAATTTTCGCTATTTTTCTGTTTTATCTCTCTGTAATTCTGACATAGATTCCTCCATAAGAAAATAATTCATTGTGCCCCGCCTGACAGTATAGCCTGTGGAGCTTGTTAGTTTATATCCTACATCCTACTGGCGAGGAACTCCTCTTTAATTGAAGCCAGGGAGGAAATAGAAAGGAACAGGTGACAGATGTGTAATCCTCTCTCAGTTAAGGATTTGTTACTTGATTATTAAATAAACGTTGGGACGAAAACCAATTTACCGTCCAGTAGTAAATCATATCTTTTTTATGTTAATGGTTTTAAATATATTATGAATATTAGCAATTATAATATTTTGTTAGAAACATTCCTGTACAAATTGTCATATAATATTAAAAGTCGTTTCCTAATACCCTATTGGGAAGCAACAATGACTATTTGGTTATGTGATGCTTGCAATAATTATCATTAGCATAATAGAGAAGAAAGTTCATTACATTATACCATAAGAAAAAAATAAGTGAAGCTTACGAAGCAGCTAAATAAATTTATTCTAAAATAAGTCTCAATAATGTCATTTTTTTCGTTAGGAATGGTTAGATTATTATAATTACACTCATTATAATTAGTTAATTTAACAATTTAACAATGTTTAGTTAGTAACAATGTTAACTATAATAGATTAGTTTTAAAGCCCTACTTAGATAGACGTGTCTATCTTGTAAAATCATAGCAGGGCAGTATTTTTCCATTATCATAAACCACTGAAAAAATTTCTTTAATCATTGATATTATATAGGATATTTTTTCAGTTTATCCTCCATCACGTGACATATTGGGTATTATGATCACTTCCTATCCCACTTTATGGGCCGAATTCTCCCTCGATTCCAAACCTACTTCCTCCAACTCTCAGTCATGCTTATTTCAGGATTTTTTTTCACATTGTTCAAGCCCACGTTAAAGCACTTGAATCCATCCATGTACATTATAGTCTTCAAAATATTAGCTCTGTGTTCTCTTCTCATGTTTTCAAAACTTCTTCATTCTTTCAGACCTGGCAGCCGTTTCTTCATCCTTAATGATGCATTGTTTCCGTACAATTGTTTTTAATTTAAGTCTCGTATTCCTTCTGTTTTGAATCATCTTCTCCATTCTGTCTGCAATTAGTTACATTGTTAAATTTAACTCTTCTGAATCACCCTATCCTCTATAAACCAGTTGTTCTTGTTTTTATATTTCCAAAAGTGGTTGAATAATTGTTATGCTAATTTGGTCTCTGATAATCTTGATATGTGACTGAAAAAGTGAAGAAGGCTATTCTTATTTTGCGCATTGTTTCCACTATTGATTTATTTTCCCGATTACCTCTTCATTAGGCAGATTATTTATTATTATTATTGTGTGATGAAAATTTATTATTATTATTTTAAATATAGTAAATATAAAGTATACTATATTAAAATATGAATTAGCTACTACTCAACATTTAAAATTATTTATTTGGACACTAATGTACCTTCACTCATATTACGTCTATCTTTGATATGGAAAATGTAATATTTTGAAATATTTGATTTGAAAAGAAAAGATATTACCAGGACTGAGACTTGAACCCGAATCTCCCACCTAACAGGAAGATATAGTAAGTAGTTTTCCTTGTCGATTATAAAAGTTCTTCATCAAAAAAATTAACAAAAACGTGGTATTATATAAAATTCAAATTTATAAAATTATTTATATTTCGAATTTACTGATTTTTTTTTTACAGGAAATTCGGATTACATAGGATAGGTGTTACACAAATATTCAGGTAAAAATATTGACCTAGCTAATGGAAGTCACTGCTCAGCCTTGAGTGCCGGGTATATGTGATGTGGGTGTGTATGTGTATGTATGTATAGACGTGACTGAGAGCTTTCCTAGGTGCGTAGGTGCAAGAGAGGCAGAATATCCTCTTAGTGCAGTGGGCCGTGAGCTGAGGTGTTGAGTTCCGAGAGAGCATCTCCTTCATGAATATGCTCATTCCAAACAGATCCGTCAAAGTATTCAACAAGTTTATTCTGAATAGGCAGCACCAAAAATTTTATACCGAAGGACCAAGGTGACAATAAAACCTTAATTATTAACTTAAAATATTCTTTATTAAGAACTGCACTTAATAATTAAAATGACATAAGATGTTTGGAGTTTTCAATTAACAGAAAGAAAAATATAACTTCTTTTGATACTTTATCTCTTTTTTTTCATCAAGTTAAATTTCGTAATCTTTAACCTCCATCGTAAACAAATGACTTGTTGTCCTCCTGGATCGTTTATTAAAATCTGACCTGTTCTACAAAAATCCGAAGGATACTGATTCCTGTAGAACATATCAGGTATATTTCTTGGAATCCTCATACTATAATGAATTGAGAGGATTCCATACTGGGATGAAAGGAAGTGCACTCTGTTTCAGGGTACCTCAGCATTTACTAAACAACGCTCTAACCTCCCCGATTAATTGCAAAATATTCATATACATGGTTATTATAAGATCCACATTTGTATTATTGTATCCCAAAGCCTCCAATCCCATATCACTGATCTTGAAGAATGGTGTCAAAAGTGGAGAATTAAAATAAATTCTAAAAAATCGCATCAAATCACTTTTACCTTATGTCGTAAACCAATGACTTCCTGCCCCAGTATCCTTTAATAATATCCCACTTGAGCCTGTAGAACAAGAATAAAGTCATCCATAATGAGCTTAATGACCCATTTGTTGTCGATTTGGCACTTAAATTCCCAACAACCCTCCGAGGCGTCTGAAAAGAAGATGGCCGCGTGACCTTCTTAGTTGAACATGCGATTTGAATACTACCAGTGGGTAGTTTCTCTACTTGTAATTATCTCATGTCGTTATGTATCACTTAGCCTATTTACTTGTTGTATTATTGTAATACTGTTGTAAATATCTATAAATAAAAAATAATAATAATAAAAATGTTTATTGCAGAAATTATACAAATGCCATTTGGCTCATATTTTGGAACCAAAATTTTTTTACAACATTAGCACTGTTAGAACCTTTATCTTCTCTTTAAGATTATTTTCATCCAATTTTGTTTTTTGGGATTGAAGAAAACTTTGTATATTTCAAGAATATACTGAACAATCGTGAACTCACAATTAGGAACACAGAAATCTCATCATGCAAAAAATTTACATGATTGTAGTACATGGTAGTATTTGAATAACAAATTAAAATTAAAAGGTCACGGGGCCATCTTCTATTCAGAAGCCTTGGAGGATTACCACGAATTGAAGAGGTTGCTGGGTTTTAAACTAGTGGTTCTCAGTGGTAATAAAGTTTGTCATGAAAGGATTAATGTCCGTTCGGGCCAAATCAGTAACAAATGGGACACGTGGAAGACTTTGTTCACAACAAAGTAAGGAGCCTAACTGTTCTAAATTGTAAGTCCACATACAATAATACACATATATCATCAGCTTACGTGGTAAGGATAGTATTGGGATGAGTTGGGATGCCAGCTATATAAATGATTGGGCCAAGGATACTACCTTGAGGTACACCAGCAGATTGGGAAAAGAGGGATGAATAGATATTATTATGGTTTACCTGGAAAGTTCTATTTGTGAGATAGGATTGAAGGATGGGAAAGTATGTTGCCGGTAGGAATTTACGGATTTCTTTCGATGATTCTGATAGTGTACATTTAAATTTGTAACTAATAAAGTTGAACCTTTAATGAATACGAATTTTCCCTTTTGTAGTTAAAATAAATATAATAGTTTTTCGATAAAAAATAATTTAAAATTGGACGAGACAAAAAAAAAATACTTAGAGGGCCAAGAAGTGAAAAGCAGAAGCATGGTATAGCAACTTCAATTTCGAATTGAAGTTGCTAAAGATTTAGAGAGGCAAGAATTACTTGAGGGCATTGGAAAACGGGAATGGGGCAGAAAATTGAGAGGGAAATTCAGGATGATTCGTTTTTGCCCCTTCTTTTTTTCAGCAGTATCTGTAACACTGAGCCCAGCAATTAGCTTCAGGTGTGCTCAGCTTGAAGCGATTGAGAAATTTTAATCAGATTTTATATCCTCATATTTAGTAAAACTGCCACATCTTTCCACATTGTTTCTTTTTTTTTGTCCAGTTTTATTTTCTCGTACCTAGGTTGTACCTATTGTAAACGTAATATGCTTGGTATGATTGAAATTTACATTTTAAGATTCAAAAGAGAAAAAATATTTTTATGAATGGGTTGGTATAATTTTTAGTACTCGCTGAATATCAGACATTGATAAGAACAAAAAATAAGACGAAATAGAACTGTTAATTTTTTTAAAACAAAAAACGACATGTAGTAAAAAATGTATTATACTTTTCATTCCCTTTTTTTTTTTTTGATTTCCTTTAACATGGCATCGACTGTCGGAGCCATTTGCAACGACTGGTCTTCTTAAATTTCTTGAATTAACTTCGTAGCTTTTGAATACATCAGCGTCTTCTGTATTTTATTAAGTTCTTTGAAAGGTAGACATGTTTCGATATTCATATTCATGTTTTCTATATGATGCTTATTACATTCAAGTAGACTCTTCACAGTAAGTTTTGTTTTATCATTACTTTTGCCGTTTGGTAGATACAGCCTTAAATGTACATGGGGATGAGTCACCTTTGTATGTGCGATTCTTAGCCTGCCTATTATCATATGATATTATCTTTTGGTTCTTATTATATTCGAGGGATCCAGGCTTTTTTTATTTATTTGACCAAGATGATTCCTATTTTAATGATGGGTTTTTTAAAAATATATTGAGATTGACTTATATCATTCGTTTATATGGCCTGAATTTAACGACTTTTTTGAATAGAATTAGGTAGAACATTTTTCTTCTGAAGATCTCTGAAGAATTGTCGATGCGTTAAAAAATAATAGAATGCATATCTGGCCAAGCTGCTACATTATAAGTATCATACAGCATTTACATAAGTAAAATAAATATAAACTGAAAGTTTCCTGTTCTGGTCAAGAAAAAAAAATAATAACCTGCGTTGAAACAACTTATATATGTTGTGGTATCCTTGTTTTTTTGAAAAGCCTCTATAAATCTGGATGGATGTATAGTTATTATCTCTATGTGGACAAACAGAAAGTAACGTTTCAGCATATTACATTTTCGAATAACTTTTTATTATAAAATCCTTACCTTAAAAGTGCATTCGTCTGGATGCGTGACACGATACTCCTCAAGACCAGGTGCCGCGTACCAACCGCACAAGACTGGAATGAATATGAAGCCAGGAGCGACCCAGGTACAGAGGAGCATGATGGCGACCACTCGCTTCGTCATGTTGATTGGATACTTGAGGGGCTTAACTATAGCGTAGTATCTAGTATAAAACAATTACATAAAATATTTACACTCACAAAATAATAAATAATAATAACAAGAGAATATTAATTAGGGAATAGTCTTCAAATACTATATGACATATAATTTTTGTTTGTTCTTATTTTGTTAAACTATTCTTAAGGATTCAATTGATTCATGTGGGTGTTCTTCTATTCTTTAATTACTACTATAAATTTTGGTGCCTAAATAAATTTTACAAACAATCAGAGAACTTCATGCCTCTTTGACAAAAAATATTTCTGCTAAACATCATAAATAGAAATAAAATAATTAGGTAAATTAAGTAGATTAATAACAGTTAAGTTCGATAGATTGATTTACTGTTTAAGCTAATGCTTATCCAGGGAGGTAGTTTGGCTGGGTATCTGGATATCTGGGAAACATTTCTGGGTGGACCCTATGGAATTTGTGGATTCTCCGGGTTCTCATACTACCTGTATATTGTGGCTAGGTACCCTTAATTGTTGGAAATACCTGGCTGCTGAGCATATTTACATCCTAATTACCTCCCTCGATAACTCGAAAAAATGTTGCGGGACTATTCTAGGATACCAAGAGGCAGTATTTGTTTAGAAAAAAAAACAACTCAAATAAATATTTGTCAGGACTAAATTTGTACTCTTTAGACAAGAAGCGTTAAGTAGATGGTTATATAATAGGTGTGTCAGGTCAGCTCTAATGATACTGATTTCAGAACACGTCTCTAGAAATCAGTTAGACATAATTTAACGAAAAAGAATTTACATGTACCCCTATTAAACCCAAGATCGCGGGTTCGTAGCCCGGCAGGTGGCCCTAGGATTTTTTTAAGGGAGTAAAAAATCCTTAGTTACGCCGTCCTTCGGAAGGGACGTTAAACGGGGGTCCCGAGCCTGTACGATGTCAGGTACTCGTTAAAAATCCCTATCCTAATTAAACCTGGATAGGCAAAATTTAGAGCTCCCACTGTAGCATCGTCCGATTAGCCATAGCAGCATAAAGTGACGTTAAATGGACAAACAAACAATTTACATGTACGCATTTACTCCTCTTCACAAGTTAAGGAAGCTATTTGTTTTATATTGCACTCAGTCAGCAGTGTTTCCCTCAAATCCTAAAGAAATGCTATTCACTTAGTGTCTATGTGATAGAGAGGAAAAAATATAAATGCTTTTTCTGTACTCGAACAGTGACAAGAATGTTCAGAGGCCTAGTGTTTGATTCTTTCAACCGGATGACACCTCCACTTATCTATTTAGATGGTATAAGTAATTTTTGCTCCTTACCTGTCAACGCTAATGCAACAGAGATGGAGAATTGACGCCGTAGAGAAGTAGACATCCAGAGAATTCCAGGCATCGCACATTATATAACCGAAGAGCCATTTCCCATTGGTCAGCTGTATGGAAGCATTGAACGTCATCACGGTCACAGCCACTAACATGTCCGCGAAGGCCAGGGACACGACGAAGTAGTTGGTAATTACCCTCAGTTTCCGATGACGCATGACACTGACAATGACGAGGAGGTTGCCCAGGATGGAGGCGATGATGATGGAGCCCATGGTGAATGCTTTGAAGACGAAGACCAAAAGGTCGGTCCAGTCTTCTTCCGGAGCGGCCACCGCCGTCCGGTTGGACTCGACGGTCGCTGCCACCTCAGTCACCATCTTAGCTCTTCTTGTTTAGCGCCATCCTCCGACTGCAATATACAACAGGACATTTCAATCAATAAAAATAGATGATTATAGGTTCTATTCAGTGATAAATTAATGAAAATACAATTTCCTAATCAAAATAAACAGTATTTCCCTAATTACAAATTTACAGATTCAATTTAAAGTCTATGCTTTAAATAGTTCTATCCAAAGATATTCGCTTCGATAAAAATAATGCAAGAACAATTAATATTAGTGCTTCTCAGAGAGGCGGACAATTTTTTATCAAGTTCAATTAGAAAACTGAATCAACAAAGTAAAAAATTAATTATAATGCAATTGGGAAAAACCACAATGCAAAGCCTTATGTTTCAAAAAATACACCTACTTACCAGTCGACGTTTCACCTATTCAGGCATTATCAAGACACCAAAATCAAAAAGGGGGTATGTGAATCGCATCTCGAAGAAAAAGGTGCAATACATCCCAACGATCAACAGCCCCAAAAGGCTCCAAACATGAGACAGCACACCACCACCAAGACGTTCAACATACTGGTTTTTCCCAATTGCATTATAATAAATAATAGTGTTTCTTTTTGAGTTTTTGGCTCTATTTTAGTGGTAAAAAATTAATGTTAAATTAACTATATTATTTTTAACTTCAATTTAAATCATAAAAAGTGCAGATAAAATACGAAATGCGTAAGATACTAATTATTATGGTATCCATTAAGATAGCGAGAATTCGACGGCTTGGACACATTAAAGGAATACCCTATATCCTAGGGCTAATTTATCATGTACCGAAAAAATTCCAGGTCTGAAATGGCTGATGTGAAATGAATAATGTGGACACAGATCAGGCCTTGTCGCTTATAACTATCAAAGTTGTATAACCAAATGCATAGTTCTGGAGAGCATATATTGTGTGATACGTCCTTAGTATTGGGTAAATTCATAAAGTTAAAAAAAAACCATTGACCTTGTGAAAAAAAATGAAAACATGTTTATTAAAATGAAAACATGATCTACAGTGACTGTTGACGAGAGCTAATATTATAAGTATCAAACTTATCCAATACCGAAGTATCAATAAGTCAGCAGCCTTAAGTCTTTCCTTGAGTCGTCAAAACTTCGTGTTAGGCAACAAACAAGACATTTTACGATTCCCTTGAAATTTAATTTATCCTTGAAACTTTTCAATCAATTAGAACAAAAGGAATCGATATAGTCTTCTGGAAGGCTGAAACAGCAGTAAAGATGTTATTTGAGTTACTGCGATGGCCAGCTGTTATTTCTTGATGTAGGGGTTGAAGTAAATTCGGATAAGGCGATATGGTTAGTGATAGAAAGGAAAGTAGCTTTGTTTATTTACAGGTTTGAATAAAACTAAAAAACAACAACAAATAACTCAAGAGTAAAATATAAAAGATTGTAATTTTTCGGTCTCGACATTGCTATGATTAATTGATTGATTAATATTGGTTCATCAATATTTAACCTCCTATCTTTTTTATATAATTTCCAATCGTCAAAACGTCATTTAATACATGATGCAAACCATAAGTAATTCTTATTTCTCATTTCCGCAAAGACTTTTGAATATGCCTTCACTTGAGTTTGGATACTGCTGTGTATCGTACAGACCATATTTGGTTTCGGAAATGATATAGAAAACAAGAATAGTAAAAAATGACAGTTTCAAGAACTAAGTCACATTAGTCTAGTCACTTAGATTGGCACACAAGCTAGCTTGGGCCGAAAGATGGGAAGCTGACTAGGGAGAAAATCGCCCTACCTGACCAAGAACCACATAAGTAACCGCTATTATACCAGATAAGTATTATTTTAATTTCTGCAGGTATTTTATGGCAATCCTCTATCAATATGAATCATAATTTATAATGTCCTAATGTATATATTAAATGATATTCAATATATAAAATTGTATTAAGAAAATATATTCAGGCGTTTATTTTACCCAGGTACATTATGTATCTATGAATACTATATTAATGGTTTGATGCAGGTTTAAGTTAAAATAGTTTAATGCAGGATTCGTAAACAAACAAGCAAACTCTGGCAAATTTAAATTAATAATAGGACATTAAAATAAATAATAAGTCAGGTAATATTCATAAGTAACTACTTAAGGCAATCATTCCTAATGGCGATTATAAATAATGACTCATAGTCATGACTCATGTCAATTGTCAAAACGTAAATTAATAATCGATCCAATCTATAAGTAATTATAATTTATGAATTCGGCAATAGCTTTTGAAGAAGCCCTCACCTGAGTTTGGGCACAAACAAAGATCCATTATCCACTTCCGGGTCCTGAAACCATGGCATTTGTTTATACGGCAGTTGGAGAAGGGGAGGCTCTCCAAGGGAATTAGAATTTCAAATTCACAATCGTCGGGTCGGATGCAAATCTCGTCGTATAATATCATCACTAATTCTTCGACACTGCTGACCAGCCCCATCTATACATTGCCGGATTTAGGTTGTGGCTATAAAGGCAAATATTCAAGGCTAACGAATATTCGGGGCGTCAAACTTTCAATAAAGTGAAGTTTTGCCTATAAATATTTGAAACAGATCGATAATAATAGTTTGCCAAAGATGATATTATAGTAAATTATGCCATTATAATAATACTCGCCTACACTTCCTTTCTTTATCTAAAACCTTTAAACCCCACTATAGATATTCCTATAACATTTCGTAGTAATGAACTAATGCATTTTTAATTAATCAAGTCGAAGTTCAACTAACGTTCCCCACAAACAATCTCATAGATCTCTTGTGAACTCGGTAAGTATCAATACAACGAAACTATATCAACAGATGGTTCAAGAAAAAACGACGCAACGCCAAGGTGGTACAACTTGGAAAAATAATTCGCATTACTTGTGGTATCTTCACAGCTGAACTTTCTACAATTCTAAAGGCCCACTAATTAGCCCTTTTCTTTAGATTCCCTGAATGATTTCAGGCAACCCTCTTATACAGGAAATTTATAACGCCTTAAAAAAATTCACCAAATCACCATTTATCAAAACTATCTAAGTCCTTTTTTGTCATTTTTGTCATTTTATAATTTTTGAAACTAGGAAGATAATAAAGCAGTATCAGAAACTCCTTGAATAGATCATGCCCATTGGGTGCATTTCAGATTTGTTTCATCAAAGTATCTTAAGTGAGCTAATTGGAGAAAAATAAGCTGGAAATCATCAAAACGATCTAGAACTGGCCCAGGAAGATTAAAAGAGAAAGGTGATTATTACGCTAGAATCTGAAATTATCCTTTGACTTACGACAAGGAGAGATCCGCTGTATCAAGTTGCACTTACGGTGTGCCTTATCTTAGTGAAATGTACTAGTTAATAACTAAAAAACATGAAATTTGTTATGGCTTTGGTGATTAAAGAACGATCGTAAAATTAATAAAATATATCAGCATTTGTTTAATTATATTCGATCGATTATGGAAGTTATTTTCTCTATAAAACGTTTTATTGTTTTAAACAACGATTACATTAAAACATATCTTTCAGGCATATGTATCTCTGGGAATGCACGAGGGCAGTCACTAAACCTTACGTTGCTATGTGGTCCATGGTGATAATGGTACAGCGGCAGGCAGCCCGTACCGCCATAAACACTCCCTTTGTGAGCGATTTAACATTGCCCTTCCTACCGACGTACACTTGGATTCAAGAACAATGACGAATCGGTCTGGATCTAAGGAATATGACTTCCGAGACAGCAGGCACATGAGGTTATTTCTTTACCCGAAGCAGACCGTCCATGGATCAAACCTTCGGGTGGCTCTTTGACATCCTGGAATTTAACAACTCTATTCCAGATAGCGTATGCGGGTTAGGGTCATGACTCCTAATAATAGTTAAGTTAGTAGTTTAATTAGTCCGAATAAAAGTATATAATATCCTGTAGATATAATAACAATGAACCAACAAAAACCAAAAAGGAAATGTTGTCTTGTACAACATTCAAACAACAATCACAACTAACATAGTCACAACGATGTATAGGACAATTTCTTTGCTAAGGCATTATCTCAGGCGGTAACGCCGCAGTAGACAACGCTAGCGACTACAAACTACGTTCAACAATCCTGGTAAGGAATATTTATTAACCTTTCATATTGTAATTGTTATGTAAGATGTAATTATAAGTTTAATATAGCCAAATAAAATCAAACATAAATGAAGTGCAAACATTTAGAGGATACTAGGAGTGCCAGAGACCTTCAGACGGAGCGAACTCCCTCCCCCCCCCCCACGAACTACTGGAGCGATAAGAGTGGCATGACGAAGCGGGAGCGAGGAGAGCGAGGCACGGAACCAGGCGGTGCTGGATCACTCCTATCTCCTGGGCCAGATCTAAATTAGTTTATTTATTTAAACTGTGCAAGGAGTTCACCATCTCCAAATGCTAATTATCCCAGCTTTCTCCTCCTAACTCCCGATTCTGTTCTAGTTAACTTTAAATCTTAGAATCAATTTAAGGGACAGTAAACCTTCCTAAACAATTAATTTATCCCAACACTCAGAAAATCTTTCAGAAACCCTCCATAGTCTCATATATATTTTAATATATTAATACTAATGTCAATTTAATAAATATCAGTGGAAAAAGACTATTTGTGCCCCTGAGCGGTGCGATATTGTGCAATCCTACTAACCCATGAAGGATACGAAGTAAGCTGTATCAGTATACCTATCAACCTATTTAAACATGTATTTAATGTATATATTAAAAATAAGCAGGTAAGTTTTAACTTAGCCAATATGTATATATTTTGGTATTAAAATATGGCATAACTTCCTCTTCCTTTACATACAAAGAAGGTTACACTAGAATTATCTTAGAACAGTAAATTATACCTGTTCAAATTACTCATTTTGAAGTACCCAGGACTGGCTATGCCATTTACAGATAAGCTGTCACTTGGTTTACTAATGTATATTTTCAAGGCAATTCTTTTCTACCCATTTCAATATTATAGATCACATAACGTAAACAGGGTGTAACGTTACGTCAATTAATGGGACTTACTTAAAACTTTTTTAAGGAAGTAGTTTCTTTTTATATATTTTTTAAATTTAATTATTTTAATTAGTTATGAGGGTGATATTAAATAACATCAGTGTTACGTTATTTAGATTAAACAATTATTATAGCTAATAATTAAACAATAAATTATAGCTTGGATTAAACAATAAATTATAGCTTGGAAATTGTGTAAATAAAAATGTGCAGTAACTCTTGATCGCATTTTAAAATCATTGAAACGACCTTTGCTGATGGAAATATTTAACGTTAACTAATTGCCTTTAAAAACACAACGATCTAGATTAGAGGGAAATGCTTTCCTAATTCCCCCATAGCGTGTCGAGATCAATACTACCACAAATATATCCTACATATAAACGTGTGTTATGCCAAGAGTAATTTATACCGAGCAAGCCATGCGTGATAAATTGAAGCTTTCATACACCACTTAACATCTGACTGATTCAAACCTAACTCGTACATTAAAAAACCTTTAAGAATAACATGAGGTGACCATTTTAATGTGAAATCCATTCCACATTTTTTCCTATTTCGTAAGTTATTTTTCTTTAAAATGTCACCATGCTTAATAAGATATATTTAAATATTTTATTTGAAAAGAAATGACATGACCAGGACCGGGACCTGAACCCGGGTCTCCCACGTAACCGCCGTGGTGCTTAGCCAACTCAGTCATCCTGGCTCGCTTCTCGGTCAATCATATCCCTTCCTTTCACTGATCCTATATCTCGGTGCTCTCGCGATTTGCGATGTATACACGGGGAGAATGTTAATTAAGCATTACTTTTATTTTTGGATCTTGTTGACTTAAGGCATTAAATATTATTGTAATTATAATATCACAGTCCCGGTCCTGTTTTTTGTTTTCAAATAAAATATTAAATAATTATACCATATAACAATAAAATAAAAGATAATAAATAATAATAATATTTAATGGCGTAAGTATAATATTATTATACTTTTTATACCATATAACAATAAAATAAGATAAAATTAATATGATATAGTTGTCAGTTTAATGTGTTTTACCCATTGAATTGGACGAAGTCATATATTTTTGTGGTATATTTTTTTTTCTTTCTTTTCTTTCTTTCTTTTATTAATATTTGAAAAATAACACATTAATAATAATACATGGTATCTCTTTTACTGCACCAGGTGCATTTTAAGAGAGGGTTGTTCAGGACATTGAATTTTCTGAACATTACTTAGATGGAATGAGTGGGGGATCTAGTGTTTGGTTTTGTGGTATAAAAGTCTAAAAATAGTATTATTTGTAATTCTATACATAATAGCTAAACTTTAATGGCGAGAAATACATGAAATAAAAATCCTGTAAATTTTTAAGAAGCCTATATCTGATAAATTAATTTTTAAATAATGAAAGAGTTTCTAATAATTTTTAATTTAACGATATAATTATGATGAGAATTGCAATATATAATTTTTTCGCTTTTTCAAGATTAAAACTGCAGAACATTGTAGGAAATTTACTAGATACTTAGTATATGATAAGAGGATATTATTTTGTTGTATCAAAGCGTTAAATAACTTTCATTCAATATATTGTTCAACTAAGTACTCGTATTGATTACATAAACCTGCAATTTTTACATTCTGGAAAAATCAGAGTTAACAGAAAATCTAAAAAAAAAGCTTTGTTCTGACACATGTGGGAATAGCCAATGGAAATTCTAGAATGCAAAGCTAAAAGAGTCGGTAATTTCTACCCCATACCCTTCTCTCTCTAAAATATGTTTTGAACCCAGAAACATAAAGTTGGTCTTTTTAATAATATTAACAAATATTTTAGTTAGAAGGAGAAAAAACTAATCATTCGATCGTTCAAACTAATAAAATATTTATTAATAATAAACGTCAGTACAACCTACTCATTCTTACATATTGCTCGTCATTCTTATACAAAAACCTATCCCTCAATCAATAAAAAAAAAATGAGTAAATCATCTCAGTACGAATACTAATTCCATCTTATACTTATTACAAGCAAAATAAAACTAGCCTGTTTAAACTAACAATATATTAAAATTAAAACCATTCAATAATCTGGAAGCTATACCTGATTGTTATTTTTTATAAAGGAATAACTGGCAAAATACTGAATTTCTGAGTGAAGCGTTTAGGAAATATCTCGGACCCTTTTAATGTGGGATTAGGCTGAGGCAGTGTGATCCAAAGGCTTCATTCTCTTAATCAAAGCATTCCATGTGGCCATTGATGTATCGTATTTAATGAAACTACGCCGCTTCTGTCTTATGCAAATGGATGGATATTATTGAGAGATTTTTGAGAGCTGTAAGGATAGTCATTGGAATACTTAATAACCAGACTGTTTTCAGAATAAGGACCACCAAAGTTAGTACATACAATACAGGAATATGATGACAGGAAATGTCTGGATCTATGTCAGCAAATGATGAATTAAGGCACTAGAGAAGTCAGCTCCTATGTGTATAATAGTGTTTCTTTTTGAGTATTTGGTTCTATTTTATTAGTTAAAATTAATTAAATGGCGGTGCGCTATATTTATGTGTTTTTTAAAATTATTTTCTTTCTGGCCAAATGATTCCAGAATCAGTGGAATGTGGGCAGGTGTTTTTGTTTCCGGAATGGTTTTTTATCATTAAGCTTTTTCTTTGGAATTTTTCCATTCTCAGTTAAAAATATATTTTATGTCTCTTTGGAAATTCTTTTTATTACATTAATTAATAAATGATAATATTGCTAGACCAATAAATGAGTTCTATTGAATTTACGATGTATAATATTTTCAAATTAAATACAAATGTAACAATCAATATATGCAAATTAATTACATATGTTAAGTGCGTAAATATATTTATTCACAAAAATGTATAAAAAGTATAAAGAACATCATCATGGTCATCAAAAGCTATCCTCATTACCGCCTAAGCAGTCTGAGAAGGAATTCAGCACAGCCTTCTCCAGCTCTGCCGGTCTTCCACCAACTATGCTCTTCTGCTCCAATGGAGTCCCCTCTTCTCAAAGTCCTTCTTCATCTCTTCTTCCCACTTCCACCTAGGTCGTCCTCTTCCTCGTTTTCCATCCCCTTTGGCTCGGTAGGTTTTACTAGCAATTCTGCTAGGATCCATCCGCAGGAGGTGTCCAAGCTATCTCAGTCTATTTTCCTTTATTAGCTCGTTAGCTGGTTTAACATTCAGGTTCGACCTAACAGTGGTGTTCCGAACTCGGTCTCTTTTTGTTTTGCCCTCTGTCTTCCTAAGAAATCTCATTTCTGCTGCTTTTATTCTAGATTGGTGTTTCTTTGTCAGCATCCATGATTCTGAAGTGTACGTGAGGATAGGCACTAATGTTGATTAAATACAGCCACTTTCGTTTCCTTTTCTACTTCTCTTGGGTAAAGAAATCCTCTCGTAACCGCTTCAAATGTCCAGCCCGCGGCACCGATTCTCTCGGTCACTTCCAAATCAATTTATCCGTTTTCGTTTTGGTGCTCCCATGTATTTGAAGTTCTCCACTTGTTCCAGGGCTTTATCTTCAACTCTAATGACCCTCATTATTCTCCTTGGCTTATTTTCTACCCTCAACACCTTGGGTTTATGGTCATATTTATAGCCAGCAATTCTTCTTTTAATCTGCTAACATGGTGGCGGAGGTTCCTGTCATTCTCTGAGAAAACCACAATGTCATCCGCAAATGCCAGCAGTGAGAGGCTTATTGGGCTCAGATTGGCATATCCTAGGTGGAACTTCCTCAATTTTGTCTTGGCCTTTCGAAGTGCTGAATCCATGACTAAAATGAAAAGTACGGGACTCAGACTACATCCCTGCCGGATTCCAATGGTGGTCTCAATTTCCTGAGAAGTGTAATTGGCAAATCTTACTACTCTCCTCGTTTTCTGATATAAACTTTCGACCGCAACTATATGTCCTTTATCCATCCCTTTTTCACTTAAGTCTTGCAAGATATCAGTTTTCCTAACACGGTGAAGTATAAAAAAATTCAATAATAATCAGAATATAAATACGAGGGTAAGTCAATTATTATCCGCAATATAGTTAAAAATTTTTATTGTAATCAAATAGGAAACTCGCACTTGCATCATTTTTCGACATAATCCCCTAGCTTTTCAACTCACTTGTCCATCGTTGTACAAGCTTCATGATGACCTCATAAAAGGTATCAGTTTAGTCTGTTGTGGATGATTTCGTATGCAGAACCGTGACTAATGGGCAGGTGATGTGCCACTTCCTCTATAGTTACTCGTCTGTCTAAGAGCACCATTTCTGGTGAACGCAAATGTTTTCTTCATTTGAGGCAGTAAACGATCGTCCGGCTCCTTCATCGTGCGTAACATATGTGCGACCATTTTTGAATTTTTCAATCCATTTTTCAATTGTGGCAAAACACTGTTCCCGCACTGTACCGAAGGTCTTCATTATGAATTTCGGTCCCTGATACGCCTTCCGACCACAAAAAACGGATTACTGAACGTTGCTCTTCTTTGGGGTAAATACTCGTAGAAAGCGGAACAGCCTTTAATTCGTCTTTCTTTCCGTTAAAATTAAATTTAACTCAATGCACTGTGACAGTAACAACACTATTCCCTCTCGGATTTTTTATTTACAACAGCTGTTGAGTCAAGAAGGTTTTGACGCTCTCGCAGCAAATGCAAAATTATGAAAACTTATGTATATTATAGAGGCAGTTTTCTTTATATATATATATATATATATACAATTTTGTAAACATTCGAACTTATGTTATTTATGATGTACTTACTTTTTTTTTTCTTTTTCTGAACCTCTCTTATTTTATTAAATCGCAAGATATATATCAATATAATATGTACATGCATAATCTACAGCCTTCTATTACCCTTAGGTATGTCAAAGTATTACATTACCTGAGTCCGCTGAAGGCCGCTGACTCTATACAATTCAAAACGGGAAGGGACCGCTTACGGGATTAGGGATTAGGAAAGGAAGTGAAGAAGAGATGTACTTACAAGGAATCTTAAAACTGTATGTTTAATATAGCAGTTTTCCCTACACTAAAAATAAATGATTTCATTGGACAAATAAAACTAACATTAAAGGGAGGGAAGGTATATCTGAGATGAGCTTAATGGACATGCTATTAGGTGAACGGGGGTAGCAATAAAAGTGAACGACCAATAGGAAGGCTGTGTTTACCTGAGCCTTGTAAAGAACTTTATTACTGGGCGGTAACCGACCAATAAATTGTCACTTTACAAGCTGTATACTGCCCAATAAATCTTATCTCCCTATTTGTTTCAATTTATCCCTCATCAGGTGTTTTGATCTCTCTAATAGTCCTTATTAATGCTTCTTTAGTGCCTTATTTTTGAATATCCGTAAATTTAAATAAATTAGTTTTAATTTGTGTTTATTTAAAGTAAAAAATAAACATCAAATAATTATTTGACTTAAGTTTATAAGCAAATCTGTAATAGTTTAATCGGTCATCGAAAAGTAGAAGTGGATATCCTAAGTCACAAATTTATCTCCCAACCCTTACCTATGGAAGTGAATGCTGTATATGCTTGTTAAGCAAATCAGCCGCTTACTTATCGTACATTACTTATTACTGCAGCATAAATGAAGTTTCTGTGGAGAACTGTTAGCAAGACAAGAAGAGATCTCGCCGGAAATGTACGCTTAAGAGAACAGTCTGAGAGGACGGAACCAAAGAACATACTCGAATCCCGACAGGTTAAGTCTTTTGCTCAAATGTGCCTCATGAAGGATGGAAGAGAACCAAAGAAGGATCTTGAAGCACGATCCACTGGAAGACTGCAAGGACGTCCCAGAATTTCCTACCAACAGAATATCCAGATGATATAAGGGTAATATGGCAAAACTATACAGCAGATGAAACAAATATTTAGGGAATAGAGGCTTCCCAACAGGAAGATGACAAAAAAGAAGAAGAAACTATTTGCTAAATATACAATGACGGTTACGAGGGACGGTAATGAAGGAGGCTAGACGTAACTCATTGGCAACAGTAGTTAGAGTGCTACTCTTATTCTAAACAAATTATCTTTAATATAATTTTAACATGATGTTTTGTTTGATAATTCATTGTAATGACCCATATCATAGTGGACCAATCACTAGATTCAAAACCTTTGATTTACAGCTTTACGCATTTAATTATACTTAAATTTTAAAAATGGAGCACCTTGAATACAATAACTAATATTTATATATATATACATATATATATATATATATATATATATATATATATATATATATATATATATATATATATATATATATATAATTAAAAAGCACCATAAATAAAAAATAAATTATGAATATAAATTTGACGTGTCAACGAGATCCCGATTAAACTAATGTTCAATAAACATACTTCCTCGTGTATACCTCGAAAAATTGCGAGATCACAGGGATATAGGATCAGTGAAGAGAAAGGATTTGTCTAGCTGGAATGCGTGCCTTGGTAGCTCAATGGTTAGAGCACCGCGCTAGAAACGCGAGCGATCCGGGTTCGAATTCCGGCCAAGACATAAAAGATTAAATTCAAAATTAAAAAAAATATATATATATATATATATATATATATATATATATATATATATAAGTTAAGTGCCATAGCCGGGTAATGGTAGAGCTTAATCCTACTGAGAAGATAAACAACTCCCAGATAGTATATAAGAAGGATTAGTTTATCAATAAAGTCAGTTATAACCGATCTCTCTGTGCGTTCTCATTTCGAAACCTTTCATTTTTTTTTAGTTTATGTGTCTCGAACTCATTAAGTGGTGCCGAAACCCGGGACACGGATTAAAAGCATAGGAAAGAAATTTTTTTTTCGTTTTCTCGTTCGTTGTGCTATCTTTCCATTCGTTGTGAATAGTACTTAAGTGCGCCAACATGAATGATCAGGCTCCGAGCATCCTGAGGCCTGCGACCTTGACGCTAGATCCCCCACAGGCGGAGCAGATGATCCCTGAACTCCAACCTCAGGTAACTTCCTCCTTAGCATTAGCGCGGGCAGACCTAGCGAGGCAGGAAGCAAACAGAATTGCGCAAGAAACTAATGAATTAGAAAAAATGAAATTACGGAAAGCCAACGCGCAAGACATCAGGAGAGAAATTTCTGATTTGGATAAGTTCAACGGCGATGTCGGGGAACTCAATCATTTTATCAAAGGTGGAGATGGAATCATGGCAAGCATTCAATCCCAGGTGGCAGCGGATTTTCTAGAAGAACTAGATGCAAAGAGATTGCGAGTGGCCCTGGCACGGCGTGTCCGGAGAAGCGTGCTGAACTTAATTCAGGCCGATGAGGAGACTGAATGGGCAGTAATTAAAGAAAGGTTGAAGAAGGCGTATGGAGGAGGGAGATGGACGATCGAGGAGGACATTTTTCAAATGTTCTGTGAACGGAGGCAGAGCCGGCAGACACCGGGTCAATACGCTGCAGTCATGCTGGAGCGGTATCAAAAATTAAATGCAAAAATGAGAGAGATCGTATCAGCGGAAGAGACAGACGCACGAATGCTATTCCTGTCCACGATCTGGAAGGTACAGTTGGCGAGGCAATTAGGAAAAAAGGAAGGATTTCCTATCGAGAAAACGTTCCTTGAATGCGCTCAGAACCTTGTGGATACAGGGGCCCGAGAAGAGGAGAGCTACAGGATGGAGGTAGATGAGCCTGAGTGGACAAGGGTCTCGGCGAATCGACCAAGAATTTCTGCGACTCCGGGTAGAAGAACGAGTGTCAGAGAAAAACCATTCACGGCTGAAAAAAGAAATTGGCTGCCCAAGTCGAAGAATGGGCCAAGGAAGGATGAGAGGAAGTGCCACGGGTGTGGCAAGGCGGGCCATCTGGTAGCAAAATGTCCACGGTCCAGATGTTACGAGTGCGGGATGGAAGGGCATTTTGCCAGACAATGTCCGTACATCTTTCGCAGAAAGGAGGGACATCAAGCAGAACCGATGGAAGTAAATGCACAGGAGCTACGGAAAAGGAGGTACTCGGCCAGACGAGGTGGGTCCCCAAGGGACACATCTAGTGTCTCGGGATCATCAGAGACGGAGGAGGAACCAGGCAGCAGTGGCGAGGGCAGCGTGAGCAGCAGCTGGAATCGTCAACGAACGGCGGGTCAGCGGCGGACGGCAACCACGAGACGGAAGCAGGCGGCCGTATGAGGAGGGTGCTCGCAGAGAGGCGACCGAGCTTGCGTCATAAATAACTTGGAAGGTAAGCTGAAAAATTGGTTGCCTATTATTAAGACGTACGGTGAAGTGAAGTGCCTTGTAGACACAGGGAGCTCGAGTACCTTGTTGTCAAAAACAGCAGCGGAGAAGTTGTGTGGTAAGGGGGAGGCACTTCAGATCCGGAGATGTAAATGTAGGCTGTTAACCTTAGGAGGGCCATGTAGAGTGATGGGCGAAACGGATATGGGATTGAGCGAGTGGGGAAAAACCGGAGCGCGTCTGCAGGTGCATGTAGTAGAGAGTTTGCCCAGGGAGTATCAGGCCATAGTTGGGTGCGACCTGTTAGAGAGGGTGGGCGCGAAGGTAGAGAATAAACGAGGCAGGTGGTTCATTACGTTAGGGGGTAAGTCATACGCGGGGCACCGGGCGGTGCGAGGTCCCCGGGTGGGGGCCGTGACTAGGGTGGTTGAGTGGAGGAACCTATTACTAAAGGAATTCCGGGACATCTTTTATAAGGAAGGGGGGGTATTAGGTGTCACGGGAAGGACGGTACACGAAATTCCACTAAAACAGGAGAAGACCACGTACGTGAAGGAGAAGCGGTATCCCCAGGCGCTGAGACAGCACATCCGGGTAGAATTAGATGAATTAAAGCGACAGGGAATCATCGTCGACAGTTCATCCCCGTTTAATAGCCCCCTGTGGGCGGTAAAGAAGAAGAGTGTGACAGGGAACGAGAAATATAGAGTGGTCGTGGACTTCCGTCAGTTAAATGAAAATACGAAGGACGAAGCTTATCCAATTCCCCGGTTCGACGATATCATAGATCGATTAAGCGGTGCTGTAATATTTAGCACGTTGGATTTGAAAGCGGGGTATCACCAAATCAGACTTCATCCTCGGGATCAGGCGAAAACAGCTTTCACGTTCGAGCGGGGACATTACGAGTTTACGAGGATGCCGTTTGGACTAAAGAATGCGCCCCTCACGTTCCAGAGGCTGATGGACGAATTTCTCAGGGGTGTAGATGAGGGGATTTGCCAGGTCTATATGGACGACCTGCTCATGTTTAGCAAATCGGAGGACGAACATGTGCAACACCTTCGACAGGTCTTCACGAGGGTTCGCGAATTCGGGCTGAAGCTGTCTCCGGAGAAGTCCGTGCTGGGTAAAACGGAGATAAATTTTTTAGGGCACACGGTGTCTCGGGAAGGAGTTAGGCCGGATAAGTCCAAGATGGAAGCGATCACCAAGATGGCGATACCCCGGGACGTGAAAGGCATTAGAAGACTTCTGGGGGCCCTTAATTACTACAGACGTTTCGTTCCAGACATGGCGCGGTACCTGGTACCCATTAATAACTTGTTAAAAAAGGGAGCGCGCGTAGTTGTCATACCGGTCATGGAGGACAACTTGAAGAAATGTCTGGAGCACCTGACGGGGGAACCGGTGCTAGCGTTCCCAGATTTCACTAAGCAGTTCGTTGTGACTACCGATGCCAGTGAGTACGCCTTAGGGGCGGTGTTGTCTCAGGGACATGACATGGGGGACCAGCCTATAGCATATGCGAGCAGGAGACTGTCCGATGCCGAAGCCAGATATAGCGCGTTGGAGAGGGAGTTACTTGGCATTGTCTGGGCGGTCGACCATTTCAGACCATATTTATTCGGCAGACGGTTCCGGGTCCAGACGGATCACCGGCCGCTCCAGTGGGTGGGCCAGCTGAAAGAATCGTCCGCTCGAGTGGCTCGCTGGAAAGAGAAGCTCAGCCAGTACTCCATGGATGTCGTCTACAAACCTGGGAAGGAAAATGTAGTCGCCGATTGGTTGTCGCGGGCACTCATGGTGAATGCTATCGAAGAGGATGTCGCAGGGCCATCGGGAGATATCCGGCAGTTTTTGCAGGATTGGTCGCCGGAGGGCGAAGGGGAACGGTCTACCACGGTAGCGGGAAGAGAAGAGGTATCGTCAGAAAGAGAGAGCTCTACAGACGAGAGACCGGGGGATTTAGAAGAAATTGACGAGATTGTTAATGACAAACCGAGGCAGATAATCTGGAAGACGAAGACGTCAGGCATGCTGGCAATAGAGTATCTGCGTTACGGGCGGTCTCGCGTCAATGTCATCTCGTCGCAATCAGGGGTGCGATTGGACCTCGTATGTAAGGCCCTCAAGGACGCTTCTAAGCCGGGACACACCCACCACCTTTACGTGGGTAACGCAGTGATATGGGAAAAAATACGACAGGTGTGGAAAACGGATCAAATCCCGGATCGTGTGTTCATTCGGTGCAGGATCATGGTGGAGACCATCAGGGACGGCGGCCGACAGAAGGAAGTGACAGGGGCCTACCACGTGGGCAAAACCAACCATCGGGGGGTCAATGAGACTCTGCAGGCGCTGAGAAGGCGCTATTATTGGTCGGGTATGCGGCAGACGATCCAAGAAGTTATAGGGGCATGCGAGGTCTGCATGACTACGAAGTACGACCGCCACCCACCGCAAGCTGTACAAGAAGAAACACCTACGGGGGATCGGCCTCTCCGCGATCTGCAGGTGGACACGTTCACCTGGAAGGGTTTTACATGGCTCACTACCATCGACGTTTTCAGTAAGATCGCTATGGCCCGTCTGATTCACTCCAAGGAAGCAGAGTCGGTGTTATCAGCCCTCCGGACATGGTTTATGTTTTATGGGGTACCCGATACCATAACGTCCGATAAAGGGAGGGAGTTCGACAACGCTGTGGTGAGCGAGGAAACGCGTAAGTTGGAGGTCGCGTGGCATTTCAACACTCCGGGACACCCGAAGGGTAGGGGAGGGATAGAGCGGTTGCATAGCACGCTTAGCGATCACCTCAGGGTCTACCACGTCGAGCAGGGGTTGACGCCGGACGTAGCGATGCGGAAAGCGGTTGCGGCGTACAACCATTCTATCCATTCCGTAACGGGGTTCTCTCCCTTTGAAGTGTTGTTTGGGATTCGCGGGCCCAGTCGGGATCCCGAGGGTACGATTGGAGGTAACAACGCAGCGTGTGACATTGTCGCGAACCACGTGCGGGTTCGAGAGGCATGGGAAAAAGCGCGAAGAAGGATCGTGAGGGAAAAACGAACCCGAGTTACTAGAGAAAACGCGAGAGTCCGAGATTGCTCGGGGGCACTCAAAATTGTGGCCATTGTCTACAGGAGAATTGGGTCTAATAGGGGTAAGGAGCCACGGCGATACGAGGGACCATTCCGTGTTGTAGTCATTCGGGAACACAACACAGTCACTATCGAAAGTGTAGGGGACCCCAGGAGGCGGAGGACGGTCCATATTGAACAGCTGAAATTTCCTCTGGGGTCTGGAGTGCCTTCGCCTACTCCAGTGGAGTAATACAATGTGCGGAACAAGAAAGTGGTTGTATTCCTATAAGTGTAAAATTTTGTGTTCTTATTATTATTAGTAGCTATTTTTGTTTTTCCTGTTTCTCATATCTGTTGTGGAGGACAACAATCAGTAGGGTGTGGTTTTGGTTGTTTTATTATCCTTGTGGCTGTATCTTCTTTTTGTTCTATTGTATCATTGTATGGTATTTATTTGTACATACTGTAATTTTGTGTGTCTGGGAGCTGTAGTGTTGTACAGGAGCCAGCTCTGCTATTCGCCTGGACTGGTCCTTCCTTTAGTTTCCAAAAGTGTCTGGAAACTGGAGGGGGGGAGTTAAGTGCCATAGCCGGGTAATGGTAGAGCTTAATCCTACTGAGAAGATAAACAACTCCCAGATAGTATATAAGAAGGATTAGTTTATCAATAAAGTCAGTTATAACCGATCTCTCTGTGCGTTCTCATTTCGAAACCTTTCCTTTTTTTTTAGTTTATGTGTCTCGTACTCATTAAGTTATATATATATATATATATATATATATATATATATCTTGCTCCAAATATTAGAGCTATCCTCAGTAAGTCAATCCGTCATAAAAGGTAAACATCACATGCAAATATTGCGCAACAGAACGCTGATACGGAGGAGTAGATGTTTTAGATATATTGTTTAATGTCAAATGTTATTTGAAGATGAGGAGTATCACTAATATTAAACCCATTGGTTAATTATGATAAAACGTTTGTAGGAGACAGAATATTATATATTAAATATGTCAGACACAATCCACAATTAAATTTATTGCTATATTTAGCACAGTTCATACATTAACTCTGTTGCATTAATTAACTTGATTAACTGTAAACGGTGCAGACCAAAGTCTTGAAAAAATAACAAAGGATTATAGCCAAACAAAAATTATGTTTCGATAAAAACTCTCAGAGATTCATAGACAATAGATGTTAAATAAAAACGTAATATTTAGGAAAGTAACCCATACGATACAGATGGGAGAGCCATTACAAGAGCCTAAATTTATGTTTTCTTTTTTTATTATTCAATACTTATTCTAGCAGTAGAACCCTTTTTGATACCAAATTTTGACCTGTAAAGAACAATATTAAGTCAAAAGATAATGTAAGCGCAACATGATTCTATTTCAAATGGAAAAACTTTAAATATAATTTACAAGATAAACAAAAAGTGCATAATGGTAAAATATTTTCTAATAAATAGGAAAATTAAATGAAGAAAAGACAGAAAAAGAAAGAAAAGCCGAAAATATATAGGCGTAAGTGATAGAGGACCAGAATTAGCTCTGTTAGTTAAAGAGGAGATATGGTGTACAAAAAAGATAACTTCGAATGAAGGCAGGGATGGGGCGGATATTTGAATGGAGAAAATTCCAGATGGTAGAGGAAAAAGCTAAGAGCAGTGAACTGTATCAGTTATGTTGATTTTTTTTATTTCTGTGAATGATTGAGAGCTAGAATTGTAGAAGATAATGGATGCAAAGCAGAAGAGGCGCTAGGCCTTCCGAATTCGGAATAAAATAATCTTCTAAGGGAATGTAGGAATTGTTAAATAAGTTTGGCATAGAGGAAGGATACATGTTACCGCTCTGAGGTACTGAATTTGAACGCTGAAGGAATTATAGGAAAGGGTTTGGTCAATACTGATACGTTTGCTTTTGGGAGAGTAGCTGGAAGAGATGGAATTATCATTTAAGATCGATGTGTTTTGCCTAAAGTTATTCAGGTTTACTTGAGCACTGACCTCATTATCTTAAATATTGGAAAACATTATATAAAAGCGAATATCATAAAAATAAATAGAATCCTGAGAAATCCTATGAACAAGATTAGGAGGGAAAACACGGAATGATTGTTGATGAAGATGGAGAATGCTTGTGCCTTATAAGAAAGAAAAAGGCGAAACTAGCAAATATTACTGATAGAGAAGTTTAGTAATATTAGATTTTAAATGAGATAGAATGTTGTAAGGTAACTTAAGGAAAAAATATTAATAGATGTTATACGAGAAGTAATTATTAATTTTTTGTTTATAAGATTATGGTCGTTTTTCATGACAAACATGAATGATAGAGGATTGTGGGCAGAAGCCCGGTTTATATTTCAAGTATAGGTTCCATTCTGTTTCAAAGATTCAATTTCGAAATGGAATTAGTTATCTTCAGGAATATGTTGAACAATGAAGAGATATAGGTTGAAAAGATGCTTTCTAGTTAGAGTGCACCATTGGAACCAGATATTTTATAGTAGAATGATACATACCTGTAAAGGATAATTCCAGGGATGAGTCGAATGGAATAGAAGGAGGAAGATTTACCACCCAATAAAGATCACTACGTGGATTTCCAAAAATTCTAACTAAAAGGAGAATGAGAATAAGAATAGTCATTTACAGAAGCATTCATGGGTCAGAATTATGAATTATTCTGAACAGAAATCCTTCATCTCCACTTGTCTAACGAATCCACTTCTGGCAGACAAATGAATAATCAGGTAAGGAGGCAGAAGAAGCATAAAAAAAGTGATTCCAATAAAGTGGTAAAAGTTGTGGATAAAATATTGAAGGAATTTGGCATAATGCACTAGATAGGATTCGGAATCATCTTAACAGGTGGTTAGGATATTAGACATACTGGAGAGAAGGTGAGAAAGTACGCGGAATTTGTTGGGATAATGCTGTAGCTGTTATGAATAAAATTAAATAAATAATACAAATAAAACAATTAAAATAATATAAAACTCAAATATGAATAAATGTGCATTAAATCAATAAAAATAAATAAAACCTAATTCTACGAAAAACAGTGCACATGTCGATAGAATGGATATAAAAGTATATATAAATGCTGTTAACAGATGTGTAGCTACCAAATGACACCTACATTCTTATTATGGTTATCCAAAGGTGAGAAGCTCATTTTCAGTATGTAGCTTGAAATAAACCTACCTGAGTTTACTCTCATTCCATTATTTTGCTAATTAATTTAGATACTTTTTTTTATATTAGTTTTCTATCTAAGTTATTTTTTCTTCTTCATTCAGTCATTAACTACTTTGTTTTTGTTATCATAATGGCACTGCGGTCTTGTGAATAACTTATTTGTTACTTCTCATATTTTAATTGTTTCTTATTACATGATATTTTTTATTCATTTATTGACATTTGAATTTTACTGACATTTGAAAAATACGGCTATAAATGCTGAATACACAATATACATTAACGAAAAAACAAATCAGTATGCGCTCTAACTACGAAAAAAATGAACTTACAAAGCGAATCGGCAATTAAAACCAGTCAAAACTCAGCAAAAAAAGTCAGAATCAGTTAAACAAAGAGAATAATATATCTTATTCAATTGTTAATAAAGTGTAAATTATTTCATATGTTAAATGATAATTATATCCTCCTTATACCTTGGTCCTGTGCCCTGGATAATTATAGGTTGAAATTAAAAAGAAATACCTAGTGATGAAAATTCCCACGGAAACACCTCTTGCGTAAACGAAGAAAGAATTTCTTATAATCTCTAAATTTACCAAAATAATCATAAACATTTAAATTTCACTTTTAAATTAAAATTATTATCAATAATCAAAGACTAATAATATTCTAATACAAATAATATTGGTAAATTGTATAACCGCAGCTGCTGGCAAAATTTTTTGCTGACCATTTTAAATTTGACTATGTCTTAATTTATTAAATACATAAAAATAAAAACTCCAAATAAAAATTCCCAAGAATTATTATTTAAATAAATACCCAACACACGCAAATACTTATATATTATAATTCATCAAATAAAAATTTTAATAAAACCAGAATTTTATATAACTAGTAAATATAAATAAAACCATAAAGGGACAGTAAGAAATCGCTACGCTCGGTCCATAGTTACTCTGGAATACATGCATATATATATAATTAAATGTTATAATATTTTTAATTTTTATAACACATAATCACCAACATCGCCCTAAAATTTAAAGTGAAAATTGAAAAATAAGATGATGATAGGAAGACCACTGATGATGGCAAAGACAAGCCTTAGACTAAGTATATAGTAAAACTTAAGACAGAAGAGACCATGTGGTTGGGTCTACGGCATTAGTCAGGGCCCTAATGGCTAGGCACTGAAATGAAATTCCTTGCCCAGCCTCAAGAATGCAATAATAATTGAACCCCCAGCCTTCCTCAAGAACCCTAATCCTATTCTAAAAAAACAGGCTTTATTAGGGGGCATCGTTGACATAGCACGCTCAATAGAGAAATACTTAAAATTACCCATTAATTTTTGGATGTCAGTTAATGTATTGGATCGTAACGGATGAAGTGTCAGTCTCGTTTATATACAGTTTTCTTTTCATTAGGGATTCGATTATTTGTACACAAACAAATATATTATGAATACTGTTTTAAAGATCATTTACTCCTTTTTCATAATCAGTCTTACTTTTCCTTTTGAAAGTGAAGCAACGTTGTAAAAATAAATAAGAATAAAATTATGTGTTCCGCGGAAATTCGTCATATTTTTTCTCTAAACTTATTAAATGAATTTAAACTTAAATTTTACAATAGCATCACGGAGGCCTTCCGAAACATTAATATTGTTTACGGTGAAGATACAGTGAGCGAAAGAACTCCGTTGGTTTGAAAAATTTCGGTCTGGGGATTATGACCTTACCAACAAAGAACGTGATAGGCCGAAGACTAAGTTGGAAACGAAAAGTTGAAAGAGCTGGTTGAAGCCCTTCCTAAACCACTCGTGAATTAGGTTCACAACTTGGAGAAGGTGCCATGACAGTTTCCAGGAACCTTAAGGAGCTTGGTAAGACAAAAAAGCTGGAAATAAGGGTACCACATGAATTAACTGAGCAGCTCCCCTGATTTTTTTTCCAGGAACTGATTATAGAGGTCCTTCCTCACCCACCATATTCTCCGGACCTTTCTCCAAATGATTTTTTTTACTTTTTCAGTTGTTTGGATAACTTCTTAAGAAGTAAAAAAAATTGACAACGAAAATGTCCTGAATTCGGCCTTCCAAGACTACTTCCTTGACACCTAATTTCAACAGGGAGCGATAGAAATGCTTGTTTCACCTTGAGAGAAGTATAATGAAAATGAAGGATCCTATTTTGATTAATAAAACTATTGTTTAATATTTTGTTTGCAAATATTTTAAATTTACACCTTCACTGATATTTCATATATTACAACCCAAATAAGGCTACAATATCGAGCAGTACGTAATTAAAGACGTACATTGTTTACATTTATTCCTGAATTAGTCAGATGAAAATGCTATACTAATAATATAACAGCTCTCATTACCAGTCCACTGTATGTGTAAAAGGACAAATAGAATGAAAACATGTTAGCCCGTTGATGATAATTTGAAAATAAACATTTTAATAAATGAATTATCAGAAGAGTAAACAGCAGCTGTTGTGGTGAGATTATTTCAGGGAATGGAGAAATTTTCGGTGTTTCATTAAAAAAAAAACCTCATTTAATTTTAGCATCTGACACATATGCTAAATATGATTAAAAATGTGATAAAAACTCTTTATAATTAAATAAACAGGTTTTAGTATTATATTTTATTTGTTTTTCATTTAAATAAATCTATTGAACCAATTTAATGATTAGGAGTACTAGAAACTAAGTAAGTAGACAACAGTACTCGACAGAAATGGCTTATGAACGAATGAACGTATTGCAGAACAATAAATTATGTAGGGTGGGTGCTCAAATTAATTATGAGACGGAAATAAAAAAGGCTAGCATCTTCCACGTCTTCTTCTTAATAATGCTATGAACTCTTCAATATGTATTTCTTATTCTAATTATTCTCATGTTTGTTATTAAGGTGTCCTTAATTTGCCTTGCTAAAAGACGAGGGTCATCCGGAAAGTGGTACCCGTTTGTGCAATAAAGACATAGGAGTAAATATTAACAAATATAAACTTTTTTATTGGAAATAGCATACTTTACATTACTTCTCCACATAATCTCAAAGAAAATATAGGCATTTGTCAAAATAATCCCATCACCTACTAAATGAGAGATGCTTTACTCCATTAAGACTTGATACCGAAAATTTAGCAATACCATTCTCCCGAATGGAATTAGGAACGCCTAATGGCCCACTGACCTAACTCCTCGTCCATTTACCTCCGCTAGCATCGAGATCGATAGTGTTTTACGTTCTCCATTATTCTATTGTATAATATTATTGAATGAATAAAATAAATAATATTGTATTGGAGTAGCATAAATATGAGGATAATGAAAAAAAATCTTTTATTCCATATTACACTTAAAAGGTTATTAAGAGACAGTCACGAAACATATTTAACTAATTGCTAATGACCATTGTTATTTATAGCAATGAAATACTGACAATAGTTGTGATTGTGAGTAGACAGCACAGAAGAAAGCAAGAAGAGTAGGTAGAGAGATACAGCTAGTGACCACAAATAACAATGCTAAATACCTGAAGACCAATCAAAGATGTCTGAAATAAGAATCATAATTTTCTTTTATATTTTATTTTACTCATAATATCTCCTCTATGATAAATTTACAACTTTCATCATTAAGACGTATAATTTATAATACCTTTAGTTTACATGACAATCATTACAACTGATATACAGTCCAGTACCACAGCGGGAATATTCCATATTTTATAAAAGGGTTGGTATATTTTCACATTGAACAATAATAGCCTTCAGTCGATAAGAATTAAATAAATATTGATTCTGCATATGACAGTTTCCCTTTATCGCCGTGATAAGTTGATATTTTTTTTAATTATGAAACATTTATTTATATTTCTTATGAAGTATGTAATAAGAAATATGAAAGAATATTGTTTACTTGAATGTGTTTATGTATATTGCAGCGATACACAATCTAATAATATAAAATACCATTACATTGAATTCATTTTTCCAGCCTGTTTTAAAATTGTTTTGGGACGTTTTTTTGTTTTGGATTGTATAACGTATTTATGATTGTTGTTTTTTTTTTGCAGAATTTTTGACTTATAACTTTTTTTTAAAGTTATTGTTTAGAATGTTGATGTATTTTAATATTGAAAATGGCATTTAAGTTGCCGAAACCTCTGGTTTATGAAAGAATAAAATAAATTGACTGGAAGCCGGTATTTTTTCGAAGATAAAATTTACTTAGAAATAGAGTCCAGTATATTAATAATATATAAGAATTAAAAATTGTTTTTAGATTACATTTAGTAAAAAAAGATGTCGTGTGATAAAAATACATTGTAACTTGGAAAACTGAAACAGAAAGCACCATTTTTGGAAGTAAGTGGAACAGATTTTTTTTTTTATATAGTTTATTCAATAGAATTCACAACTGTATTATACTAATACAACAAGTAAATAGAATGAATGTACACATTGACATGAAAAGGAAAAGTAGAGAAACTACCCAGTGGTAGTACTCAAATAGCAAGCTCAACTTAGAAGATCACGAGGCCATCTTCTTTTCAGACGCCTCTGAGGATTATCAGGAATTGAGCGGTTGCTAGGTTTAAAAGTAGTAGGTTTGAGTAGGAATTGATATCGGATTCGTGCCTAATTAGCAAAAATTGGGAAATTAAGATCATTACGGATTACTTTATTTGCAACAAAGTAAGGAGCATTGAGGATTTTAAGTAGGGTACTGGATTGTAAAGAATTAATTCTATTCCGTAAGTCCATATGGGTCTAATGATTGTGATGTATGAGTCTTTGTACTTAATTGAGAGCTTAGAGCGTTTTTATAGTAAATGTTGAAGTAGCTTGAATGGCGTGCTGTTTCTTGTCGTATAAGTCCAAGTTTATCTTTTTCAAGATGTAGTCTGTACTGTTCTGGACCTGTACTGAAAGAATCAGTGGGATAGTATTAAACGATACAGGAGAACAGGAAATCATTGGCTTACGATGTAGGTAAAAAGTGAATTGACGGGGTTTTGTTTTAATCCGTTTGGAACCATTTTTCAAGAGAAAGTAATCAAAATAAATAGACCTTTAACAGCATTCCACTTTCCCCCTTAATTAACATTTATAACAAACTATATAATATGAGGCAAATAACTAGAATTTTTTCTTTTAAATAATTTATATATAGATCAAAAGAAATTTAATTAATTATACAGCTTTAAAGAAAAATACTGATGTATTTTAATGATGTTCGTTAAAAGAAACATTTCAAAAAAACAATCATTATTTATAAACATTCGTGATGGGAGGGTTTTTAATATTGAACGAGCTAATGTTTTTTCAATATACAAAAAAAATGAGTTTATTTAGTGGAAATTAAACAGTCCCAGTTTTGTTTATTTTATTTAGTTTTATTTATTTTACGGGTGAACGTTCATGATATTGTTAAAAAAAAATTAAATATTATATGAAACTACCTTCTATATTAGTATATTAATAATATATACCTAATAGGTATGTATATTAATAACCACGTCGATTATTTATTCAACAAATTTACGTTTTCAATCATTCATTAATATCGATCCATCCATGGTAATTTGATAAATAAATATTTTTTCCGCCAGACAACATTCGTATATCTTGATATTATTAAGATAATGTGAGGTATAAGGGTTTCTCTACCAACGACTCGTCATTGTAACTGTCTAGAACAGGAATGCTACCATCCAGCAACATCTCACTGTTCTGAGTCTTGTCTCTACCATATCCCATAGTAGTTTCAGCCATGTTCACTGTAGTCAGGGAAGTTCACTGATGGTGGTGATGAGGTCCACGACCTTAAAATTTGGATATTTATGGACGCGATACAAATCCTTTCTTTTATTTGTTTTACTTTCTTGAATATCTTAAAGGTTTCAGATAAAATAAAAATAACATGTCTGAAAATGAAGAATCAATTTTTTGTTCAATGAATAAAGTGTGTTGGTAGCTCTGGAACCAATTAGGCAATGCAACGTGATAGAAACAATGTGATGCTTGTAAAATATTTTTATTTTGAAGCGAATGTATATGTCCAGAGCGTACGAATATATACATTCATACCCAGGTCTAACATATTTCCGAATCCTGGCCCTGGGCATAACTATTATCTTCAAGATAAAAATATTTAAAATTATAACAATTAATAAAAAATAAATAAAAATAATATGTAATTACGTAAGTCAACAAGATCCCAATTAAAGTAATTTTCAATGAAAATTCTTCCCCTTGTATACATCGCGAATTGTGAGAACACAGGGATATGGGATCAGTGAAGAGAATGGATTTGTATGGCCGAGGTGCGAACCAGGATAGCTCTGGTGGTAGATTACCATGACGGAAACATTGGAGACCCGGGTTAGAATCCCGGCTTTCCTCTTCAAAATAAAATATGTATAATTATAACAATTAATAAAAAAGTAAAATAAAATAAAATTATACATAATAATATGTAATTACGAAAGTCAACAAGATCCTAATTAAAGTAATGTTCAATGAACAAACCCCACCGGTATACTGTTATTAAATCATGAGATCAGCTTTAGTGGATGAATGGATTTTTACTGGGCGAGAAATGGAGATATTTTCGTCGAAAGCTTAGAGATAACAATTATATATGAAGAGGAACGTGGTTAGAAGGGACTAGAATAAGCATTTTATTATTTTGTGTATTTCAATTTCCATTAATATGAATAAGACGATTTATCAGTACTTTATTTATGAAGTTAGCAGTACCCATTTATTTCTTTACATGATCTACAATGTTTAAGAACTGAAGCTAATACAATACTATTTAAAGACTAAAACCTTCCTTTACCATCAGTACTAGAATTATCAGTGTTCAGATTATAAACAGTCCGTGGAGGCCGGCTAATAGACAAGTATTCATTAACCAACACGCCAAATATTAGACATTGTTATAAATTTATCGAATCTAAAATGCATCAAATGGAAACGTCTCCATTGACAAAAAAAATAGGTACATAAAAGAGAGAAGACGCAATATATTTAAAAGCTAAGAAATTAGTTGAGTAAATTAAAGAAGAAGAAGTAATATTTTTAACAAACATAAAGAACATAAATAAAAATATTTTCGTTTTTGCAAAATGAATTATCGAAGCCCAAATATATCTCGGTTTTATAAAAGCCTGCTGACAAAGTACACGACATAATGGCATAAGACAATGAGATATGATAAAGCTAAGAGACCACAAGGTAAGTGACTGAGACTCCCTTATGTTAAAGAGGGGGCTCCTGACATAGGCCGCAACATAATTCGCTTAGCCTAACCCTTTTAGGGCCTACACTCACTAATGTTCCTCCCTCATCAACTTCCTTATCGTTGGATCAAAATGTTCGACTTGGAACACCATCGGCTAATTACTTATCTAATACTACATATGGGAAAAAGGTTAATCTGGTTATAAAGCATCCGAATAAATTAATGGATTACCTTCGCAAAGGTACTATTGTATTTACAAATTTAATAACGATCGATTTATCAGTCCTTCCATCCAGATTGAATTAAAAGTTGATTGTCAGTGCCAACTTATTCTAGTTTCAACCCCGGATCCTACTAGCCCCGAAGAAGACCTGCAGTATGGGTCGCTTACCAATAAACAGTTCTCCCTATATCAGAGAATAGTCTTGACCTTCACCCGGACCATTTTCTTCCTTTCAAAAGTTTAATGACGTAGTATAGCGGACCGGGAAGTTTACAATCATGGTGATTGCCAACTTCGGATGATGCTGGCAAGGCACGTGAAGAAGAAAATATGAAGTTATCAAACGGTGGACGGTATGTAAGAAATATATAAGTCTATTGAGTTATTTAACAGATTTAATGTGATATAGAAGATATATAAAAGAGACATTGTTATGAACTAACTTCGTGATTTATTGCTATTGACTATCATTAAAACTTATTGAGTGTGGATTATATCTAACTTAAAGACTACTATCTTACATACTATAAACTTTCAACTACATCTCTACTGCCTACTCTCTTTCCTCCTATCGTCTACCTTCTCTCCATTCTAATCTTACAAGTAGTAAGGCTGAATTACCCCGTATGTAAAATGGATAAGAAGTATAGTAGGAAATCAATACATGTAAAAAAGAAGGGGAGGACAAGGAAATTTGCATTGCTGACAACACGGAACCATTGATGTAAGTTCCTTGTTACAAAACTATTTTACTAAACATCATTTTCATACTATAGAGTTCATATTTATAAGCATTATTTTTAATTTTTTCATCCCAATCAACTTTTTTATATTACATCCCATTCTTATGTTTTCAATTTTTTTACATTTCTTTCATTCTACAAGATATCTACTCATTTCTTTCTACATATTCTTGTATTATTACATTTTACTTATGTAACCTCTAGAAGTCTGGTATCATACCATTTATATCTATAATTATACCTACTATTTTTTTTTAAATTCTTCATATTCCACCCCGTTTTTTATATTTTAATCTTCTCATTTTGTATCTGTCTGTACATTTATTTTCTGTATTTTATATTCGTTTTCTTTAATTATTATATCTGTCACTATTTTAATTTCTGTTCATCATCTGTAATTTTGTTATGTCTGCCACTACTTTAATTTTATTATATTCTGTAACCACTTTAATGTCCGTTATCTTTAATTGTCATATCTATTCACTATTTTATCATATCTAGTCACTATTTTATTTTCTACATTACATGTCACCATATTCTTGTTACTGCAACGTTTTTTTTATATTTTGTTCTGTTTGTTTCTCTTTCATAGCGCTGAAGATGGCCTACATTGTAGGTCGAAACGTCGGCACACAATAAATAAGTAATCACTTATTAAAGTGTTTTTATTGACTGCACCCCCAACTATCTCTTCCTTATATTTTACTAAACAATTTGATTAATGCCCTTGATCCGTAACCGTCATATTGGGCGAGAAAAAAAAAAAAAATTGTACTTTTTTCCTAACTCTTTTGACTTACAGCATCAAGCCCGAGCCACGGTCCATCTCCACCATTCGGTTCTTCCTCGGCCATTCATCTGGCTGGCTCCATGTCCTCTCTTTCCCCTTTCCACTGCCTATAACTATAATAGGTACTCCTAATACATACGCCTGCTCTTTCATCAGGTCTTTCCACTCCGATTTCTCTTACACTATTTTCTATTAATTTATTCTATATTTATACATTTACATCATATTTAGTATTAATATTTATTCATATATTATAACTTTCTTTATACATGTGTTTTAATACATTTTATATCATTACCTGTATTACTACATTTTTGCATAATTGTATATCTCGCCATTTTTACATTTACAACTTTTTCTGTATTTTTCCTTTTGTATCTTACTTTTTACTTTCTCAATTATCTTACTTTTTATATTCCTTTACTTTACCTTTACTTTACTCTGTTCAAACATTTTGTTATCCTTATATATCTGTTATAAACTATCCCATGCTAATTTCTCCACTTGTCTTTACTCTATATATTATTCTGTAACTCTTAGTACTGCAATGTTCTTATAGTAATTTTTCTGTTTTTCCTTCTTAGCCCTGAAGATGGCCTACATTGTATGCCGTAACGTTGGCACCTATAATAAATAAATAAATACTTATAAATTAATGACTGGAGCCCTAGACAAATTGTATCCTTCATTACGATCTTCCAGTCAACCATTTTCCTCTTTATCTGATTCTTTGACCTTTAGAACAAATACAAAAAGGAGCGTTTAATCTATCCATTATCCACAAAAGTAATAAGTTATTTCTTTTATACCTCCTACCAAATTTTGTTTTTAAGGAAGACAGGGTTTCTTCAAATTACTGAATTACAAACTATTCGGAAAGGTCGTACGATTTCAGAGAAGATACAGAGGCCAAGAAGTAATAGAATTATGGAAACAAATTTATGGAGGGAGAACTTGGGAAACTCCCTCAATGACCGACATTTTGGTAACTTGATAGCTTACAACTTTGCTAATAGGCAGGGCGGCCTCTTCCCAATATCGCTCGGATAATGTCCTTGTTTCGTCTTCCATGTCGGGCCTATTCAATAAGTCCCTCAAGCCAAGGGGAATCTACGAAATAGTTCCCAGTTTAGGTCAATAATAACTTCGTTAATCGTAGCATTGAAAACGAAAATTAACAAGCTGGCTTCCATTCACAGCCTTGTAATGAATGGGATGATTACATGCACATCACAACTTCCACACAATTTAATGTCTGGTATCTGTTAGATAAAATATTCTCCTCTCTAATAGATAAACATTTCAGTGAAAACATTTCGATAAAATAACATTTTATGGGCTAATAAGAACCAAAAGCAACTATCACACAAGCTGACAAGAAATAATATTTGCATTTTAGCAGATGCTAGGTGACAGAATTTTCGGCAATGCCCTTTTTTCAAGGATGTCATTTAATTATATATAATTTTTCAAAATACATTACGTATCATTAAGTATCAATAATTAAGATAGTAGCATAGTATCGTAGAATAGTAATAATTAAGTGAAATAGCATAAGTTACATGTGCTGAAACAAATAACTAGTTCGGCGGATGTTGCAAATTACCCGTTGTGCAGATCTAGCAAGGCAGTGGGTCCAATGGGATAGATAGAACTCGAAAAAAAATCGTGCTAAATCAAATTATTTCCAACGTACTTTGTCAACAATATTATCAGATCAAAATAAAGGAATTTCTACTTTCTTACAATGGGCTGGGCTCTAGAATCATGCTTCGACAAAAAAAAAAGTTAAGTTATAAACACTAACTGAAAGTCAAGCCTTCTGTGATCTACGTAATCATAAATAAAATATTAATAAATGTCTTCTAAGGAAAGTCTAATGTCTTTATGAACTATAAGAAAAACAAAAAAAATCAAATAAACTTGAGTGCATACTTTATTTGCATTTTATATTAATGAATCGTTTTAGATATGATGTGTCTATTTTTATTCATTTGTCTTCTTTTAAATAGCAATCTATTTTTATTTTGAAGAATATTTAATTCTTGCGAAATACTTAACACTAAGCGAGGAAGCAACTAAGGCTAGTTGAAATTTTTTTTCACCTAGCCCCTTGGCTTTTATAATTGTGCTGTAAATAAATAAGGATAGAATTCATTTTTTTTACTGCACCAGGTGCGTTTTAAGAGATGAAATGTGAATAGGATTTTCTTGATTAATTAGATGGTAGGAGTGGTGTTCTAGTGATGGGGCTCACTAGTTCTTTGTGATTGGAGTTAGTAGTTGAGTGTCTGTACACCACCGAAATATTTTTTTAAAGTTAATTAAAACATGTCCAATTAGTGTGAAACTTTTTCGTATACAAGTTGTAATTAAATTATAGGTGATCGTAGCGAGGATATTAAATTTTCAAATTAATTCAAATTGGGCAGGGTGGTATATAACTTTCACGGCTTAGTATTCCATCGGCCACTCCCTTCCAACTTGCTCTGCCCAAGCCAAACTTGCTCATTTCATATCAAAATCATGCAAATCATTAGCAGTTATAAACCTTGATGTGAATTTCAATTTGATCCAAATTTGAATCCCAGCTTCATGTTGATGTTGGATTGAAATTATTCAATCCTGTATATCCATTTTAGTTCAAGGAAGGGATTCTACGTAATTAATATCCCATTTAAAAACATTAAATTATAATTGGAGAGAACTGAAATTTCAAAATTAAATATATAAAAATAGGAAGGATAAAAGAAAAAAGTTGAAACCTTCGAAATATAACCTACTTTTTTTTTATTCAAACTAAAATACTGTCAAATGAATTAAACAATTCAATTAACATTAAATCAGTTGTTCATTTTATTTTCATTTGCTGAAAAGAAGATGATCAAAAGTTAATTGATTTTACCTAATGGGATATACAGATTATACAACTAGTTTAATAAGCTACATTTACTTTTTTATTTAATATTTATTTACTCGTACATCATGAATTCAACATTCACTATATATATAGTGAATGTTGAATTAATATATATATATATATATATATATCACCATATGAGTAACGTTATGTATTATATATTCGATAGTTGGAAAAATGGCTAAAATTATGATAGCAAAGAGATGGTTTAAAAATTAAATGAGAATTATTTTTATAAACACGATTTTTTGACTATTTATAATCCTACTACATACTTTTAAACTTGTCCAGTTTGCTTCAATAACATTTAACATCATCTCTTAAGTTGATTTCACCACTGAACATTATCAATATATATCAATATATATATACTGTTAAAGATAGAACATAAAGTTAAGACTGATGATGGCATAGTCGCTAAGATCAAGCTGGCCATTTTAACAGCTGTTAATATGTAAGCACTATATATAGAATTTCAAGATGGTAATACAGTCAGTATTAAACCAGTTATTGCCTCGTGCGATTTGTTTCATTCTTATTTTCCTTTTTTTTACATATTTTGTTTCTGGAACTATATAAGTTATATAGTATATATATATTATATATATATGTATTATATGGTATATATATATATATATATATATATATATATATATATATATATATATATATATATATATATATATATATATACATATTCTATATTAAACGCCATACTTTTTTATTTATTTATTAATGGGCTCTACAGTCCTTGAAGAACCGTGGTCTCTGATAATTTCTTCCTCCATTCGCCTCTGTTCGCCGCCAAGCGCCTCGAGGGGTTTATCCCGATCGCCTTCAGGTCACCCTCCACAGCGTCGAGACAGGACCTCCCTCTTAATTGAGCTCTCATTCGGTATCTCATACATCATCCTTCTTGGAGTTCTTGTTGGGTCCATCCTCTCTACATGCCCCAACCATCTTAGTCTTTTGAACTGGATGACTTTCATTATATCATGCTCTTCGAGTAGGTCCTCTTTATTGGACCTAATTCTCCACTTGTCTGATTCTCTAATAGGTCCAAAAATTGTATGCAGGACTTTTTTTCCAAGATAGAAAGAAACGCCATACTAACTGTTCCGAAAAACAATTTTTCAAATTTCTATTCATTGTTTTTAATAAGAAAAGTCCTCATTAGTATAGTAATATGCTCTATACTTAATAAACAATTTGTTGGTACTTTCGAAATCAGTAGTAGATTTGCTGTATTTATTTTGAATTGATTTACAGGAAAATCTACACAGAAACAATTTAATCATTCAGGGATTCATTAAACATAATTACCTCCCCCCTCCTCAGAACTATAATTAAAACATTTAAATCTTTTGGGTGTATATATTTATATTATTTTTAATTAATAAAATTAATATTTTTTATACATAATTGTACCATTCCACATTTCTACACTCCATCGAATCGACTAAAGACTAGAGTCTCGACATCCGACATCGACGTGGACCTCTGACGATTCGACATTTTGGCTGGCCATGTCAAGAAAATCCTCGAACGTCTCAATATTGTCGCTATTCCAGCCGGCGACGATCTACATCGACAGGCTGATAAGGAAGTTTTTGTTTTGTTTTATATTATTTCGATTGGCCAACCAGATAAACATTTGTTAGAGTGTTATGGATAAATATTTATTTTGCAATGGACAAACATTTTACTTGGAATTGAAAATAGGTTATAGTTATCATAGTAAGAGAAAATTATATTTTTTTCTTTTTTTATTAGTTAGTTGTAATTTATAATTTTAGTATCTCATTATAAAAACGTTTAAATTCAATTAGCTTCATTTAATCAATCAACCAATTATTTTTACTGTCACAAGTATTATTTTATTTTATTTATAAAAGATGATTTGTCTTATTAATTTAATAAAAAGGTTTCAATCAATCAATTCAAGAATTTATTTTCCCTTATTCACATTTCGGAGTTCTTATCGAGAGGTCCCCCTATTTCGTGGGAGTTTAAACAATATATATATATAGTTAGACATGAAAAGCTAATGATACATATTTACATAAACATTTAGAAAAATAAATGATCCCTTCGCCCTTAACAAAATAATAATTATTACTAGATTTTATTTAATTTTTTTTTTAATTATGTTGTATTAAAAATAGATGATTTACTATTGGAAGATTTAAAGACAACCTTTCAAATATTAATCATAAACGTAAATAGGTTTTAAATAAATGTTCAAACCAGCCCTTTCATTATAACTTGCAATGTCAAAACTTCTCAAGGGGTCCATTAAAACTTATTTCACTTTCTTTAGTAAGGGTTGACTGACGCACTTATTGGCGCTTGGTGAGCCCATGGGACTAAGCCAGGGTGAACTTGAACTTTAACCGAATGAATGCTTAGCTCCCTTTCAAGTCATCAATTATCAATAATAAGTAATAGCTCCTTAAATTGTTGGTTCTAGTATAGTTCTGTCCCTTCCTTAAGCAATATAAATATCCCAACGATATTCCATAAAGTTTACGACCTTTAGGTATGATATGCCAATTATTCTTGTTTAGTTAAACCGATACAATACAGAGTAATTACTTAATGTATTTTCTATGTTTGGTATACAATAATATTATCATCGCATATTGCGAAACCATTTGTTAAAACGCAGTATTATTTACGATCAAAATCGAGTTAAACATTTATGTATTTGTTTCGAATTAGTAATACTTTAAAATAACGGAATATACTAGTCAAGATATTTTAACAATGTTTTTTTTCAGAAATGTTATATTACTGTCAAGGGCCCATATTCAAATAAGAATTTGAGAAAGCCGTCATGTGTGGACAGGATAACTTTCACACTTGGGGAAATTCGAGTCACGTCGCAACGTCATTAGAATGCACGAATATGGTAGGAAATAGGGAGTTGGAGTTTGTGGATGACTGTTATAATAATTCGTACGATCCATCGAAAGTAATGCACAATTTTTTATTTCTGTTTCCTATTTTTACTATAATAATTTTATAATTTCATATTCGTTTTTTTTACTGATTTTTATCACTGAAACAAAGAAAGAAAAGAGATTTTAATATGTGCATGAAGTATATTACAGTGATACTAATATTTATCTATCTAAAGCTCTATAATACATTTTTATTACAAAATATATGATAACTGCATCATCCAATAATTATTATAAATAAAAATAATTGTAGCGTATAAATAATAAATAATTATGGAGCTAAAGTGTTCATAGGAATCGTTTTGTGGTTTTCCATGATGCCAATTAGCCGCCAGTAGATTGGATTTAAGCGTGGTTTGAGCGCCTTCAAAACCTGAGCTGCCATAAACGTTGGATCTAAACCGATTCGTCCCTTTTCTAAGGGTACATCGGTGGAAAGACACTTGTGAATCAGCCCCACATGCGATTACAGTCTGCCGCTTCATGTTAAACCATCTGTAGCAATGATGGGTGACACCTTTTATGATGACCACACTGCGCGGCCAAAGATCTTCATGGTCAGTTGCGAAAAATATGTAATACATAATATATGATATAAACTAATAAATATAGCTAGGAAGGCAGGGGTCATAAGAAATAAAGATAAAACAAAGTACATGCTCTAATCATGGAAACTGCCATTCAGTGGATATCTCCAAGGAAGAGGCTGCAATTTTGAAAAGGTTAAAACGTTTAAGTATCTTGACACCATTGTATCAAGAGATAACTGGAAAAGGAAAGAAGGACGAGAATCGAAAACGGAAACAAGTGTTATTGGTCCCTCAGGAACGTGTTCCGAAAGAGAGACCCCGCAGCCTTATCCAGTCATGTGTGGTGGGGAGGCGAGTACTCTATCCAAGCAGCAAGAGAAATTATTGAATACTTGGGAGAGACAGATTCTTAGAAGATTATATGGCACAATCAAAGAAAGAAATCCTTTCCGCATAGAAAAGAATCAAGGACTTAAAGGCCTTTACAGAGAACCTGATATAGTTTCTTGAATTGAAAAAGTAAGATTAAGATGGTTGGGCACGAGGAATGAATAAAAAAAGGCTCCCAAAGCTGATCATAGAGGGACTTCCAGATGGAGAAAGAGGAAAATGCAGGGCTAGAATGTGATGGCTGAATGATGTGGAAGCAGACCTTATGCTCCTGGTGGTAATATCATGGAGAAGAGAGGAGGAGAAGATCGGTCAAAGTGGACGATAATTGTCGAAGAGATCAAAGCGCCATATGATGTTGATGATTAAATACAGTATTACACAGAAAAGAATACCTTTTAATATAAAAATATTATGAAAAATAAATTACACATATTAAAAAGAAATAAAAAGTAAACAAAAAAAGAACAATTTCTTGAGTAATTATCAGTTGAAATGTGAATTCCATGGAGAGAAAAGGGAGTGTAGGTCAAAATAAATGTATAATAAATAGAAATAATGGGTTAGAAACATAATAAATAATTTGTTGATTTCTAGTTTAGGATTTATTTTGATTTTCAACTGGACCATTTTTCCTCTAAAAAATTTTTTTTTTTATTCCTACATTTAGTTTAAATAAATTCAACATATGGGAATAAACTGGTTGACTAATTAATTAATATAAAATTGTTAACTAATCTGTATAAAGTAAGTATAATGTACAAATTGAATAATTTCCTTACATTAATTTATTTAAATATATATATATATACATAAAATCTGTAATGGTCATTATTCTAGTCTTTAAAGTATTCTAATGATTGTGAATAAAAATTAAATAATTTTTTATTCATAATCCAACCTTTCTATCCATATTGAAGGTCTTCTTCAGGGCTAGTTTGATGGGCGTCTAATGTCAACCCCCCGCCCATCAAACTAGCCCTGCTGAAGACCTGCAATGTGGGTCGAAACATTGGCTTGCCAATAAAAAGTTCTCCCTACATAAGAGAATTTTCTTGACCTCTACCCGGACCATTTTCTTACTCAAAAATAAAATAAGTGTTTTGTTTTTTTTCAAACGAACCTTTTACTCTTGGTAAAGTATTTAACGAAAACTAATTGGCTATCAACTGAGGATTTTTATTTGATGGGGAATTTTTTTTTTAATCCCATTTCTTTTATTTTCTCATCTATCGGAACAATAATATAACAGAGTTTCGCCGACTAAAAGATAGACGAGTATAAAATATAAATGTTGAATAGCTACAAAGAGAAGCTAATAATAAATATCTCCACTGAGACAGAACAAAATGAGAACTTCTCTACAACTCCATAAATTCCGATTTATTGCTTCACTGTTATAGTCCCTTTTAACAGCCACCCCTCCTTCCAATGCCCTACAGTGTGCCCTTTTATTTTCATTCACTAGATTATATTTTTAAAAACATAAGTGTTTCCTTATGTTTTTGGTGAGCTGAACACGAATCTGATGTATAAAATTTTTTAACATGTACAGTTTCGTGTAAAAATCACAATTTTTTCAAGAAAATGAGGATCTTGGATTATTTTAGCCTAACATAATGACAGATTTAATTTTTATTTTTCAATAGAAACCCATGTATTAAGTTAGGTAGAAGCATGTAGTTTATGGTATGACAGTACAAATATTTTATTATGCTCCTACAGTAATCTAATCCTATTTAAATGTAACTGTCTATTTCTCTGACCAGGACTTCAATTTTTTCCTGACAAAACTGACAAAATCAAAGCAAGCCATTGTCTCCTCTAGTGAAGAAAGCCTACTATATTTACTTTGGGTGTAAAGTGGGAGATCAGGATAAGGATTGGACACCTAAAGTTTCCTGTAGTAGATGTATGAGGTACCTAACAGGTTGGCTTCAAGGGATACGCAAAGAAATGCTCTTTGGAGTTCAATTGGTAGGGCGAGAACTACAAAACCATGTAAGTGAATGTTATTTTTGCATGAAAAATAGAAAAGTTTACAAAGCGAACAAAATCCAGGATGGAATACCCTAATTGTCCATCTGCAATTCGACCAGTCCTCCATAATGATACGCCAGCCCCAAAGCCACCTGAAACAGTTTCTATACTTCCAGATGAAGAAACTATCCCAGTGAATGTATCACTCGAGCCTGAATGCAGTGGAGAATCCTCCAGTTGTACTCCATCTGAAGATCCTATACTAATAAGCCAAGGTAAATTAAATGACCTTGTATGTGATTTAAATCTGTCTAAATCAAAGGCTCAATTGCTCGGATCGCGGCTACAGTAGTGGAGTCTTCTTTAAAAAGGTGTTAAAAAATCGTATTTTAGGAGTCGTGAGTCAGAAGTTCTTCATTTCTTTTCAATATGAATCTTGTTTACCGTAATCATATGCTTGGTTTGTTGGACAAACTTCGGTTACCACAACATAGTGGAGAATGTTCATCGACAACTCTAAATTCAGCTTAAAAGGTGTTCTTTATTTTTAAACAAATACCCCTCAATCCTAGTTGCTCATGCAGTGGAAATGAAAGAAACTTATGAGAACATTAAAATACTAATGGAAAATATAAAATATAGTGAATTTATGTGGAACGTATATGCTGATCTGAAGGCAATAGCCATGCTTACAGGTTACAAGCAGGTTACACAACGAACCGTTTTTTTCTAAGTTAATAAGAAAGCAGAGCAAGACAAAGTCTTCTTCTTCTTCTTTCGCTACCTCTGTTATGCCATTCAGCGTAAAGTGGCCACAATCCAATGGAGTCATTCCTCACGGTCCCGACAACTCCTCTTCATTTGAGCCAGGATTTTACCTCTTTTTCCTCCTATTCTTTGGACATAATCCTCATAGAGGATTCTCGGGCGTCCACGGGGTCTTTTGCCTATTGGGCGGGCTTCCATAACCTTTCTAGGAAGCCATTCTTCGTCCATGCGACAGACATGGCGGATCCATTTGAGCTGTCTCTTTTCAATGGAGGTCTTCAGTACTGTTACCTGCAGCTGATCCCTTATGTTTGTATTCCGCACTCGGTCCCTGCTTGTTTTACCGACCATTCTGCGAAGGTACTTCATTTCAGCTCCTGTTGTCCGGCTGATGTGCTTGTCAAGCATGACCCAACTTTCACTCCCATATGTAAGTGTTGGGAGATATATTGCTTTAAATATATGTAGTTTCGTCTCCTTCCCTACATTTCGGTGGCCAACTATGCTATTACAGATATGGTAATATATCTGATTCGCATTATTGATTCTATTACTTACTTCTTGGTCTACTTTACCAGACCTGCTAATGATGGTTCCTAAGTAGGGAAAGTGGTCCAACACTTCGAGAACTTCACCGTTGCATTGGAAACGCACATCTACCCCTATGGGTAGGGGATAGAATTTACCCACGGAATCTCCGCCTGTCGTAAAAGGCGACCAAAGGGGACTGTTGCCCCGAGGTTACGGGGCCTCTCGCGTTGGTCCAATCACCCACGCGAGAGTAAATCTGATTCAAAGAAATCAAAATGGCCTCGGAAATGGACTGTCTCAACGGCAACGACATGGAACGGAAAAGGACTTGAGAATTGCAACGTGGAACATCGGGACTCTGACGGGGAAAGAAGCCGAGCTTGCCTTGGAAATGAAGAAGTTTAGATTAGACAAAGTCTTTACACAGTAAAAGAGTGGCCTTTTCGAAAAACGAATGTGCCCGTCCAGAAAAAACACTGTTTATCCTGGTTTGATTTACAAATCAAAAAAAAATCTACCACCGCTTCATATCAAACAGGGCCCAATGAACAATTTTGTTAAAGCAATGGACAAAGACGGGAATAATTTACTCACCTTAAAAGTAAGTTTCCTAAACTTAATGATGCAAAAATTAAAGAGGGAATTTTTGTTCGTCCACAGATACGATCACTAGTAAAAGACTACTTTAAAGGTTTCATTTAAAGAAGTATGCAGCAACTTTTTGGGAAATGTGAGGTGGGATGACTATGAACAAATTGTGATTGCACTGTTTACCAAGTACTTGGCTGTAACATGTCCTTAAAAATTTATTTTCTCCATTCCCACATAAACTTCTTTCCCCACAATCTTGGAGCTGTATCTGATAAACACGGGGAACGGTTCCTTATGAATATTGCCGAAATGGAAAGGAGGTATAGTGGAAAATGGAATGAAAAAATGCTCGCGGACTACTGCTGGAGTCTACAGCGAAAAACACTTCAGGAGGACTACAAAAGGAAGAAAACTAGAAATTAGGTAAACATTAAAATTTCACGGTTTATGTATTAAACATATTGTATTATCAGAACGCTTTATTTTGTATGCTAAACTCTATATACATAAGTGAATAAATCATGTTAGTAAATTAAGCGCCTTCTTTTTATGAAAACCTTTTTTTTTGTGAATACATTGATTTTTCTGAAAAACTGTACGTGATAGAATTGGTCTGATGCTAGATTTTCATTCAGCATCATTGAAAACATATAATGCAGTGATAATTTAACAAAAGATAATTTTTTTTTGCAGAACACTGTTATTGAATACGCAAGTGTTTCAAGTAGAATTGTTTCCCTAATTTTCAAAAGTTCATATCTTGGTTCACGGTCAAATATAAGTGTTGAAATTTGAATAGTACTTTGATATTATTTAGATGCACAAAATGTAAAAAAAATCATTTCCATATTTTTCATAATTCTTATGTACAATCCCACAAAAAATAACTAGTCCCAACCTTTCAAATTTCAAAATTTCATTAATGATTAAGGACACAGTTGCCAGTGCTATTGATATTTAACAAAATAAACTAATGAAAAAAATACATCCAGATAAATCACTCTTTGGTTGTTGCTTTTGGATCTAAAATGTGGATTTTCTAAGCTTTTAATACCAAACCTTGGAGGTCATCGTAACTAGATATTTATGAATTCAGGCTATTTGGGTTAATACAAATTGTTTTGGTGGAGACATTTCTATGAACAATCAAAGAAATGTCTCCTCAATGTCAATAAAAATCTTGTAGATTGACTCAGTCCAAAGACATTCAAACGCTATCTACAGAATGAAAAACCATTGTGCACTTGCAAATAAAATGTTCATCACTCAGGAACGGAATAGAGTAAAGTATTGCAAAAAATGTTTTTGAACTTTTCAATGAAAGTGTTAAGGCCAGGTAGTTCATTTGTTTTATAAAAGAGTATTTTATTTTAATCTTTGACAAAGCAAGTATTTTGTAAAAGAAAAGAACATTTTTCCTTTTATTTTATTTTTACCTTTTTTGTAAATATAATAATGTAAATATTTAATTTTATATTGTTATTATTTGTTTATTATTCTGTTTTTATAATTGTTTAAATTAAATAGAATAGGTTAATTTTATTTTAAATTTAAGAAAAAAAAAAGACATGCCGACGGTGGATTCGATCGGCTATTGTTTACGTCGAGATATCAATCCAAACAGTGTTGGCCCGAGTGAGTCCATAATATAAACAATAGGGAAGTTGTTTTGGTGGACTTCGACTAGTATAATTCGCTGCCCCAGTGCAGTTCAAGTTTAACAACAGGACAGTATTCTTGTGTCAGTCGGTTCGACCACTTCGAACCGACCCGATATTTTGAACCTAGCTCGCTCTGTTGGAGCAAGGAATTGTGGACATTTTCTCTCGCCCTGCTGAGGAAAATTCATCGACATTTTCGTCGCCACGCGATGAAAAATCCTGTCGTCTCAAACACCCAGCTCGCCCTGCCGAGAATCTACTATCTACGGACATCTACTGCGACAGACAGCTAAGAGTTTTTTATTTATATCGTTTCAGCTACAAAACGTGATAAACCTTTATTATTTTGTAATAGACTTTATTTGCACATTTTTTTAATTGTAATTAATGGACTTAAATTTATTATCGTAGGATTGAATAATAATTGTTTTCTTTTGATATTAATTACTTGTTTATAATTTGGTTAGTATTTGTAACTTATGTATTTATCTCACTATAAAAACGATGAAATTGTTTTAATCATTTTTTGGATTATTTTCTATTATCAAAATTATTAGTTGTTTAATTTATAAAAGTGATTTACTATTGTTTTCTTTATTTTCTTATTTGTAATTGTAGTTATTAGGATAAGTAATTATTTCCATTGCAAGAACGTTCAAAATTTTAATTTAACTCAATTAGGTTTTTAATAGCAAAGTTTATTTTTATTATTTATATCTGTATACCATGACTTTTAATTTTAATTCAATAAATGGTTTCATAAGAATGACATGCGATCTGGTATTTTGAACTCAGCTTATTTTCCCACACATATTTCGGGGCTCTTATCGAGAGGTCCTACTGTCTCGCGAGAGCTCAAACATAAAGTTTGGTCCTCCGGTGGCCGGATCGCATGTCATAACTGGAACCGCTCCTAAATTTGATAAATTAAAATTTCTTTCTCTTCTTTTACATTTTATTTATTTGTTCTAATTTTTACTCTTTACAGATTTTATTTTTTTTCCTCTTCGATTATATCAGGTAACAATGGCCCCTAAATCAGATCAAAATAAACATGAAAGTAAATTGGTCGATCTTGAAGACGAACTTAACGATTTAGCTCAAGACATATCGGAAACGCGAACTATTGGGTCCGATATTTCTACCCGGCCTCAGGATAAAAATTTACTAACCGCGCGTTTATCACGATTAGATAGCACCTTCAATAAATTTTTGGAAAAAATTAAAGAGGCTAAATCTATCGCGAAAATTCTGGACGACGAATCGATAAGTCGTTTTGATTCCCTCCGATCCGAAACTAGGAAAAATTATTATGAGGATTTGTCTTTGTCCGCCAACCAATCCGGAAGTGGAGACCACAGTCAATACACGGCCGATTCATGTATTAAATTGCCTACAATTAACCTTCCCTCATTTAGGGGACACACATCCAAAGATATCCAAAGGGGTCTTTCAAAGATACATATTTATCATTAATCCATGACAACAAGAATTTAAGTAATATTCAGAAATTCCATTATCTCAAGTCAGCCTTGAAAGGTCAAGCACAACAAACGATATCAGCAATAGACCTGACCTCAGAAGGTTATGAACAGGCGTGGGAGGCTTTAAAAAAGAAATATGACAACAAGCGGATCCAAGCAACACACTACCTTGTAAACATTTTTAATTTCAAACCTGGTACCAAATCAGATTCGCGTTCCCTAGAAAGTTTTTCCGAAGTCGTTTTGGAAAGTGTTGTGGCTTTCCGAAAATTAAATCTTCCGGACCCATCTGGATTCATATTGTTCACATATTGCTTAAGACTCCTCGATGCGAAAACTCGCGAACGATTTGAAACTGAGGTTGGATCCAAATCCGAAGTCCCAACTTTCGATGAATTTTCCTCGTTTATTCACCGGCAATGCTTTCAGCTTAACGCAGACGCATTGACCTCCAATTTCACTCATAATTCACAACGATCATCAGTTAGCAGGCCCCAAAATATTGGCAAGCAAGTTTTAATGTCGACTGATAGATCTAGCGAAGAAAGTAGTTGTCCTATCTGTCAGGACAGACACCGTTTATTTCGATGCCCTCGTTTTCGCTCCCTAGAGCCCAATCAACGTTACAAGAAAGTAAAACAACTTGATATTTGTTCAAATTGTTTATCACCGGCCCATTACGTAGGCGAATGCACCTCTCCTAGGTCATGCTACCACTGTAATAAACGACATCATACTCTCTTGCACTTCCCCGCATCAACTAGTAAGTCCGATAGACAAACAACGCACAGCCTTCTTAATCCAATATCGAATGATAAGCGGAAAACTAGTCCGACAACCGACCGAAAATTCGATATTCAAACTGAGAAACACGAAATTCTGAAAGGTTCAGTTTTATCTTCGTCATCCAAAACAGAGGTCTCTGTCCTTTTGGGGACCGCAATGGCTAGGATGGAAGATCGCAATGGGCGGTTGGTCCCCATTAGGATTTTAATTGATAGCGGCTCACAACGATCTTTCGTTTCTTCAGCATGCGTACGAGGTTTGGGAGTGAAGAAAAGAATCAATTTACAAGCCTTGAGGGGTTTCGCAGATAATCCCATACAAGGGGGTAATCACGAAACTTCGTGTGTCATAGTGCCACGGGACGGTAAACAGCCTCGGCTTCGAACTAATGCTGTAATCATTTCAAGGATAACAGAAAAGGTACCCGTTTGCCCAGTACCGGCCTATGTAAAAGACCATTTCGAACAATACCCATTGGCGGATAACTCGTTCGGGAAGCCGGGTCCAGTCGATTTTCTATTAGGAGCCGATTTATTTGGTGAAATTTTGTTGGGTGAATGCGTGAGACGGGACGGATATCCTAACGCTCTCCAAACTATTTTCGGATGGGTGATCATTGGGCCTATACGATCTCATTTAACTGCACAAAATGAGTCGGTGGCACTATTTTCATCTTGTGACCAGTCAGAGGGTGCATTGACCAAAACAATGGAGAAATTTTGGGAAGTTGAAACGATTGCTTCCGTTTTCAAACCAGATCCTAAAGATATTAAGGCGGAGGAGCATTTTTGTTCAACTCACTCTCGAGAATCGAGTGGGCGTTATATCGTTCAATTACCGTTTAAAGAGTCTTCGCCACCAAATCTGAGTTGCTCTTATTACACTGCGTTACATCGGTTTCTTAAACTAGAGCACAGGCTAAATAAAATTCCTATTTTGAAGGTCAACTATTCAAAAATAATAGACGAATACTTAAAGGAAGGTTACATTTTCTCAGCTTCTGACAAGGGTCGATATTTTTTACCCCATCATTCGGTAATGAAAGACAATTCATACGCGAAACTCCGATTGGTATTTGACGCATCCTCGTCTACAGAGCGTGGGTCCCTAAATGACCATCTCCTAACTGGGCCTAAGCTCCAATTGGATATTGGGCACGTCCTCCTTAATTTCCGACGTTTCAAATTCGTTTTGGCCGCGGACATACGTCAAATGTTTTTACAGGTAGTAGTGCATCCAAATGACCTACCATACTTACATTTTCTGTATCGCGCCGATGTGTAACCCATTGAATAGTATCAATTAAATAGGCTACCGTTCGGATTGTCGTGCTCGCCGTATCTAGCGATACGTGTTTTACATCAACTGATAGCAGACGACGGATCGATGTATCCAAGGGCCTCGGTTGCATTAAAAAACCACATATACGTTGATGACATTCTATCTGGGGCGAATACTGTTATAGAGGCTCTAGAACTCCAATTCGAGTTGATTGAATTGCTCAAGAAAGGAGGGTTTACCTTGAAGAAGTGGATGAGCAATTCCCCCGAACTTTTGCCCCTATAAGTGACACACGCCAAGAGATGGTCCGATTTTCAGAACCAGGGGATAAATCTGTGAAATTATTGGGGATACAGTGGGAACCGGTCGGTGACTGCCTGTCCTACGATATTCATGATAGACAACCAGTCTTGACTAAAAGGGGCATAATGTCTGCCGTGGCGCGGATGTACGACCCGCTCGGTTACATTGCGCCGGTAATCTTTAAGGCGAAATCGTATTTGCAGCGGTTATGGAGCCTGAAACTCGATTGGGATATCCCTGTCCCACCGTTGATTGCCGCTGAATGTGAAGAATTTTTCAATTCCCTTCACTTGTTACAGTCGCTTCAAATATCACGATGTGTTTTTCCACAAGACCCAATCCATGTCGCGCTCGAGGGATTTGCTGGAATTGTGCGCTGCGCTTCTGTTAGCCCAAACATTGAAATCCATTGCGAACATTATTGAACATTTTTTCGTTGACTCGACGTATCTCTTTTCGGATTCGACGATCGTTCTTAGTTGGTTGCGTCTATCACCGCACACATTGAAAACGTTTGTGGCAAATCGAGTAACCCACGTTCTAGAGATTACATCAGTCAATGACTGGTATCATGTCTCGTCCAAACAAAACCCTGCAGATTTAGCTTCGCGCGGACTATTACCTGCCGGTTTAACAAACAACCAGTTGTGGTGGAAGGGGCCTCAATGGTTGATGAATGACTTTTCGATGTGGCCAAATATCCATTTCAAGGAGCCTCTTCCCGTACCAGAAGTGAAGCCCCAGGCATTCGTCGGAACGAGCAACGTATCTAATTCGTATCTTATAGAGGTAATGGAACGAGTTTCTTCATTTGACAAATTAACAAGGTTATTTGCCTATATAGTCCGGTTTTCAAGTAATCTGAGACGTCACAAAAGAGATAGAAACTATGGACCTCTAAATTTAGCGGAAATTTTTGAAGGAACTCAGCGGCTAATAAAATGCGTTCAACAGCATTATTTTCCGGCAGATTCCCAAATAGTCAGACGTAATTTAAGTTCTTTAGCCCCATTCTTGGACCACAAAGGGATACTCAGGGTGGGTGGTCGCTTAAGGAATAGTCCCTTGCCCTACAATGCAAGACACCCCATTTTACTTCCTCAGAAGGCACACTTGACTGAAGTATTAATTGACCATTACCATAGATTGTATCTTCACCCCGGTCCGCAACTGTTGCATTCCCTGCTGCAACGAAATTCCTGGGTCGTTTCAGCTCGAAGGATAATTCGCCACAGAGTTCACAAATGCAGTACTTGTTACAGGTTTCGCTCAAATAATTTTACTCCTCCTATGGCCGATCTTCCACCGTCGAGATTTGAACAAGGAAGACCGTTTGTTATAACAGGTGTAGACTATTGTGGTCCGTTTAACACAAAGGAGTCTAACAAACGCAAAAGTGTACAACAAAAATCTTACGTCTGCTTGTTCGTCTGCTTGAGCACCAGAGCAGTACATCTGGAGCTTGTGACACAACTGACGTCCGATGCATTCATTGCTTGCCTCAATAGATTTGTTTCCCGACGAGGATTACCCTCCAAAATTCTATCCGACAACGCTACGAATTTCATCGGTGCCAACAGATATCTGAAGGATCTTTATGGATGGCTATCTCACGTAGAAATTCAAAACAGCCTTAGATCTCATCTTCAATCCTTAAGGGTAGAATGGGAATTTAACCCCCCTTCGGCTCCTCATTTTGGTGGTATATGGGAAGCCGGAGTAAAATCCTTCAAACATCATTTGTTTCGAGTTCTCAAGGACCACGTCCTAACCTTCGAAGAGATGAACACTCTTGTTATAAAAATAGAAGCTGTCCTGAATTCGAGACCCCTTTACCCAATGTCGTCTTCTCCTGACGATCTGGACGTTTTAACCACGGGACACTTTATTATAGGCACTTCTTTGTTAGCTACCCCAGAGCCTGATTGTAGTGGTACTCCAACTAACCGGTTGTCGCGGTGGCAACTTTTGCAAAAATGTACTCAGGACCTTTGGAAGAGGTGGAGGCGTGATTATTTGAACAGTCTTCAGCAGAGAGTTAAGTGGACCAATAAAGGGGACAATATTCGATTAAATGACTTAGTCCTACTAAGGGAACCTAACGTACCCCCGTTGCAATGGCCAACCGGAAGAGTAGTGAAGGTCTTTCCGGGTAGTGATGGGATAGTTCGAGTGGTACGAATTAAATTGGCAAACGGCGAATTTATTCGTCCGGTCACGAAATTAGCATCATTACTTTCCCCTGAATGAGGTATGGTTTTCTGTTAAATTTTTGTGCGTGGACAAAAATTGGTGGGCGGTGTGTTAAGGCCAGGTAGTTCATTTGTTTTATAAAAGAGTATTTTATTTTAATCTTTGACAAAGCAAGTATTTTGTAAAAGAAAAGAACATTTTTCCTTTTATTTCATTTTTACCTTTTTTGTAAATATAATAATGTAAATATTTAATTTTATATTGTTATTATTTGTTTATTATTCTGTTTTTATAATTGTTTAAATTAAATAGAATAGGTTAATTTTATTTTAAATTTAAGAAAAAAAAAAAGACATGCCGACGGTGGATTCGATCGGCTATTGTTTACGTCGAGATATCAATCCAAACAGTGTTGGCCCGAGTGAGTCCATAATATAAACAATAGGGAAGTTGTTTTGGTGGACTTCGACTAGTATAATTCGCTGCCCCAGTGCAGTTCAAGTTTAACAACAGGACAGTATTCTTGTGTCAGTCGGTTCGACCACTTCGAACCGACCCGATATTTTGAACCTAGCTCGCTCTGTTGGAGCAAGGAATTGTGGACATTTTCTCTCGCCTTGCTGAGGAAAATTCATCGACATTTTCGTCGCCACGCGATGAAAAATCCTGTCGTCTCAAACACCCAGCTCGCCCTGCCGAGAATCTACTATCTACGGACATCTACTGCGACAGACAGCTAAGAGTTTTTTATATCGTTTCAGCTACAAAACGTGATAAACCTTTATTATTTTGTAATAGACTTTGTTTGCACATTTTTTTAATTGTAATTAATGGACTTAAATTTATTATCGTAGGATTGAATAATAATTGTTTTCTTTTGATATTAATTACTTGTTTATAATTTGGTTAGTATTTGTAACTTATGTATTTATCTCACTATAAAAACGATGAAATTGTTTTAATCATTTTTTGGATTATTTTCTATTATCAAAATTATTAGTTGTTTAATTTATAAAAGTGATTTACTATTGTTTTCTTTATTTTCTTATTTGTATTTGTAGTTATTAGGGTAAGTAATTATTTCCATTGCAAGAACGTTCAAAATTTTAATTTAACTCAATTAGGTTTTTAATAGCAAAGTTTATTTTTATTATTTATATCTGTATACCATGACTTTTAATTTTAATTCAATAAATGGTTTCATAAGAATGACATGCGATCTGGTATTTTGAACTCAGCATATTTTCCCACACATATTTCGGGGCTCTTATCGAGAGGTCCTACTGTCTCGCGAGAGCTCAGACAGAAAGGATGATCACATATAAGAAATCAAAATATTAAAAAAAATGGTCAAAATATCACAAAATATAAAAATGGTCAAGAACTAACTAACTTAAATTTTAAAGAATCACTTGGATTGACCAATATGGTAGATTAGTATTGGAATAAGCTGTAGTTGTGAATATAATAATAAGATAGAAGTATAGAATACAAATTAAAATAAAATAAATATTCAAACTTCCATTTTTTTATCTAGAAACAACGCAACTTCTGTATTATAACCATGACTAATTATAATCAAATCAAGTATTATTATTAATTTAATTAAAACACACAAATGTGAAAATATATAGTAGGATGAGATCCTACATGCAATGTTAATATATCATCTATTGTCTGCTGACCTGCCAAATCCACTACAAACAACCAGGGCTCATTTACATTTCTGAAAGTGACCATTGTTAATTAATATAATTACTGTACAGAATAATAATGCACTTGAAAAAAACACAATATATTCTAAGACATTTGAGAGAAAATCAAAGTCAATGATACAGGGTAGAGGCATTAAATAAATAAGTACTCTGCATAATGCCACTTCATCAACTCAATAAAATCCTCTAGATAAAAATGAATCACAATGAACTATAAATTGACAGTAAATTATTGCATTTAAAATGATGCAATAGCACTCTTAATTAGCTTTCAGTTTTATTTGTTTTAGTTCCAATTTTGATTTTGAAAAAAAAAATTATGGGAGCAATGGGTGGTAAATCGGATATTTCTTGTTAAATGAATTTCCAGACTTTCAGGAACCACCCAAAAAATATACTTTCTTTATTTATAAAACAAATTAACCATCAAGTACTGACTTCTGGTCTCACCGACCACCTTATTTAAAAACGTATTAATATAAACAAAATAATGTATATAATAATTTTGTTTAATAATTACTTACATGAACATTCTTGCATTACCCACAATCAATGAATATATATTTTATCAAATTCGAGTAAACAAAAAACAAATAAGATCTTACAGGAAATAGTAAAAATTATAAACTAAATTGTAAAACTAAAATCTTGTGTAATTTCATCAAATTAATCACGATATGTTTAATTTTGATTTTAACCAATTAAAAATGTATTAATGAAACTAAAAATACTTTTAGAAATTAAAATTGTCACTATCTCAAGTAATTGAAACTTTGATTTTCACATTAAATAAGGTTCTGACAAGAACTAGTAGGAGGCTACTAAGACATACGCGGATTTCACAAGAGTTGGTATGATGGGAAATTTCAGGAAATGGCTACCATAAGACCACAGAGACCAAGCTCAGTACTTGAGTGTAAAATGTACAATGATTTTAATAAAATGCAACTGATATGTTATTTTAAATCTTCTGTAGATTTAATTTAATCTATGATTGAATTTCATTTTTCATCTACTCATCAGCCGAAAATTAATTTATTTTTATTGGAAAACGTCTATTTATTATTTTTTAACAAATTCAGGAGGACGTTACATTATATAACATTGGCATAAGCTGGTCAATTTCAAATTTTAATCGAAAATTTAAGTTGATAAACCAATATTTCAATGAAAACTTCTGAGACGAGACATATCGGGAACGGAATTTGGTTGTAATCTTTTAGGAAAGAATAAGGGCGAATTAAAGCTGGTGGGAAGAACTTGCTGAAAAAAAGAGGAATATCTGAAATCTCCAGAGTTTGCCCTCCTACCGTCAGTGAATTTGTTAATACGGTATTTTATTTTTCCGGGTTTGTAAACAGAGGAAGGTGCCTTAAAAGGGCTAGTGAGTCGAGTTGAAAAGTCCGCCGAGCTTAGCCACGACCCTAGCAAAAAAACACCCCCCCTTCAACCCCAACCCCATCCCCATCCCAAACCCCAACCCCCAAAACCCCTAACCCGCTTTTTCAGCTCTAACACGGTAAGGGGGGGGGGGCGCTGAGTGAAAACTCGGTTGCTTTTTTGAGAGCGAAATCGTTAGCCTGAGTTCCTTCCTTTGTCTTTCAAAGTATTTTCTACTAAAAGATTAATGTAATGAGTAGAGAAAAATTAAATTAAAATTTTTTTTTATGTAATATAGAATTTTATTATTAATGAGATATCAAACATTATATCTCTTAAATCTACAACAGATTTAAAATAGGATATCAGTTGTATTTTATTAAATTCATAATACCTTTGATTCATTTTACATAAGAAGAAAGTATAATTTTTTAGGGTGGTTACTGAAAGTCAGAAAATTCATTTAAAAAGAAATATATGATTTTTCTCCCATCACTCTCACAGGATTTCTACTTTCTAAATCATCAAAATTATCTGTAAAATTTTGATGATTTAGAAAGTAGAAATTTCAAACAATTTATTTAAATCGACTAATCATTTAACTAACATGGAAAACTTCGAAAAAATTATTCCTTTTTTTATTTTTCAAAAATAAATATAACTCTTAAATCTGAACTTATTCTTTATGTAACACTTTAAACAACTACCTTTGCTAATGATCGCAACGTCTGGTTCTTATCTAGTAAAGTAAAAAGTAAACAATTTATTTTGAAAGAAATGTCAAAGAATTGTAAATAAAAAACACATCAATATTACACTAAATTAAGTAATTACAGGATACATTAATATTCAAATGTATATTTTAGACAAATTTATTATATTTGTTTTTCATCTTCCTTGAAAATGCGTGTGAGAAATGAGAATCAACAAAGTTATTAAGGATAGTTAATCATTTGGGGGACATGCAACGATAAAGTATCAAGTTTCTGTAAACGGAAAATTCTTATTTTTCTTTATCTTCCTTTCTCGTTCCTTTCAGCGTGGAAGTGCTTCTGTCCAGGGAAACCAAGCCGAACTGGATTCTTCCTGGCTCTCCAATTTTGTCCTCTCTTCTCTCCATCTATGGAGATATAGTAAGTTCATTGAGTCGTAAGTCACTCTCAAGGACGTTTCTTGCTTGACCAAGGCCTCATGAATTTTCTTGGGTCCCAGTTCTCACTCATCTGACAGAGATCTCCAAACCAGTGAAGTTGACTATTTTCTTGGGTATCCTCCAGAAAGAAATCCTAGGATCCTCTCTCTCATATCTGATACGATCCTTCTTAGTTCGAACCATTACTTTCCAGAGGTGCATCGTTTCATCTGCACTAGCTCTGTGTAAGAAACCAATGTAAGTACGTACACAGCTTTCCTTTCGGCATAGGATGGTAAGTAGGTTGAGAACAGTAGGTTTGAAGATATGTATCTTAAATTTTGCTACACCTTTCTTTTCCCTTTAACTGTGTTGCTAGTAGTAGATTGAATTTGATTTCTTTATCCTCTCGGATTCCTCCTGATCTTCCTTCCCATTCTCACTAATCACTGTTCCGAGGTAAGTGTAGTTTATAAACTATTTCCATTCTTTCTCCTTAGAAAAATAATTGAACGTTTTCCTGTTCCCGTCCGATGTGCATTATTTTACTTTTTCTGGTATTCATGCTAGTTTCCTTTCTTTCCAGTTCCCCTTCCCTTTCCATTACAGCTTGATTTATGTTCTCATCAACACCAGTCATATAAACAATGTCGTCTGCGAATGCCATAACTTGGGTAATTATTGTTCAAAATTAAAAAAAAAAAACAGCAGAGAATTTAACGAGAAAAAATGACTGTAAGAAACTACACAACCATGTAGTGTTGTTGAAGAACGGAGAAAACTAAGAAAAAATGAAAAAAGGGAAAGAAATTTTTAGAAACAAATCGGGCGTAATAGCACTGACAGGAGCATACAGGCACCTCAACGAATATCTCTTCTTCCAGTCACTAATGTCTCCTATATTTTCTACTGATTAGATTTCACCTGTCGTACTTGTTTTTATTCGTTCAAACCTAAAAATATAAGGAAATTAAAATTTTGACGACCTAACCCTAGTTGCTAAAACGGCAACTGAATACTAAGTGATACCCCTCCTTGTCAAGCAAAAATGGAATCTTAAAGACTTGTTTTATGTCATGATTTATCGCTTCTGTTATTTTCTTTTTCTTCTTCCTTTTGGAATATTTAATTTTCAGTAAGCATTCTGAAGTTCCTTCCTATGTGATGTATGTCCAACAATACTATCCGGAGAGACCTAAAGGTCTTCAATGACCTTTTCAGTCTTCTTAATCCACCTATTAGTCAGGTTCCGTTTTTTAAAGTACACCAATATCTTTTTTGTTATTCTGCTCAGATTAATTAGTAGGTTCCCATAGAACTGAATTCTGCCTTTTCTTATTGAATCTGTAATTTTTCAAAGTGCGTATTGAGTTCCTGGTTGTGGTGTCTACGGTCAATGACGGTCTTCTTTTCTGATAGCTTCCAAAATATCTTTCTCTAAGTTATTTCTTGATCATGCATGAACATTTTCTTGTTCACGATTAAACATTCTGCCGCAAGCAGTGCCTCTAGGCCGATTACTGTTGCGGAGTGCCAAAGTATTAGCATTCATTAGCATTAATGGATTTAGAATTTTTGTTGTAAATATCTTTGGTGAGGTAAAATGATACTTTTATCTTATTAACTCTTGATTTATTTGGCCCCTTATCTGATACATTTGTTCTATTATTTCATCTAAATGTTTGAATTTTTCTGTTGTAAATAAAGTATGTTTAATACTCAATTTTTTTTTTCTAAAACCTAATTGCATTACATAACCTTAGAGTGTTATCATCTGTACCATTATTGCATATGTTAATGATTTGATTCTAATTTCTTCCACCTATTATGAAAATTGTAGAATGTAGGCGACCGTCCTGGAAATGCTTTTGACTTCTCGAGAGGAGGAACTAAAGGACGCGATGCCATGACAGAGTGCTGCTCTTGCAAGATCACACAATCGATCATCTCCGGATTTTGGGCCTTCTGGTACCAGGCTGCCGATAGGCTAAGTACTGTCATCCTTGCGACAGTCTTCATCGGCAGCATAGGTTCTGCCCTATTTTTCGACTTCGAGACGCGAAAGCTAGAGGAGCAGCTCTCCGAAGTAGCAGGTAAGTGCTAGATTGTATATAAATAACCTCCATTTTAAGGATTTCACCCGATAACTACAATGAACTTTTTAATCGATGAGACCGTACGAATTTCATCACTAATATTGCTTTATCACAAGCGTTTAGAAAGATAACTCAGTTTATAATGAATTCACGTGGTTTAAAAAAATATTAATGCGAACATCCTATGAATTCCTTGTATCCCTATTAATGAACAAATTACTAATTCGGTTGCTCAAAAACGATCATTCAAGTATTGTACTTCTTACAGCTTGCTAATTTCAACTAAAATTATCAATTAATGTCTATTCTACATGTATAATATCCTGCATTTTATTTAGATAGATACATTCATTTACACTAGTAAATTTTAGTAGTTAGGCATTACATTTTATTGCAAATTCATTTTTATTTTGTAATAACTTAATTAAAATTATCAAGTAAACTACTATAACCTGTAATCATGTAAAAAACAAACAAAAGAGATGCAAATTTATAATTGACTATTTGAGATTAAGGTCTACAAGTACGTCAAATATAAACTAATCAAAATCATTTTAAGAGTGGTCCGAAAAAATCGGTGGCACCTGTGCATAGTGGGCAAGTCGAATTTTCTGAATTTCAAGCTATCTACTTAGAATCGTAATTTTTCTGAACTTATTTTAAGTTCAAGATTGGAGTATCAGCCCACGATTCACAAAGGAACATCCTTCATTGCAATGGACGGAACACTTAGCGTGTTAGACACAAGGAAAGAGAAAAAAATTACGATTATAAGTAGATAGCTTGAAATTCACAAAATTCAACTTAGCCCACTATGCACAGGTGCCACAGAAATGTAAGAATCACTCATTTTTTTTTATAAAAATACTACCTTATCTGCAAGGAAGTAAATAGTAAACCAAAGTTGTTATTTTTGCTATAATATAATTACCATCTACATAAGGATGCTATTTTGTAATGCTTATACACAGTAATGCTCATAATCACAAGCAGTGAATTATATTAAAAACGTATAATTGCATTCATGATTTTATCTTTAAGTGTTCAGGAACAGTAGGTGACCTATATTCTGTTTCATCATTTAGTATTCATGCTGTTTCAGCTTGCTTCTGTGTCACTATATATTTTATGCTACAAAGTGTGGTGACTACAAACCCTTATTAGCTACCCCGTGAGTAAAATATAATATAATTCTGATTCAGTTTGCGTTAAAAGTTAAAAATTGTGATGAGGGTATCATGAGGTACTTCCGATCAGACATAACCTAATATCATTATGCCTATTGAAAACCAGAAGTTATAAAAAAAAAATCCAAATAAAGTTATGCTGCCATTTATAATGAGCAAATCATGTTACTGTCAGCGGTTGATATTGAGCCAATAATTTATATTTTTTTCGCCAAGAATGTTCGAGACGTACATAATTATAAATTTGTAGAAAGGATATACCGCCAAAAACATTTTTATAACAACTAATTTAAAATTATATTTAACTATTAAAAGTCATATAAAAAGGACACGGTCGAACCTTCTTTTTCATCTTTCCCTTTCTCCGTGTAGGAGCCTCACTTGACTGTGTAAGTCCTGTCTGTCCCCTTCATCTGCTCCAGAGTAATTATATGTTTCCTCTCCCAACTAACGTCTTGTGATTGTAAATCCAGCTTCAAATACCTTCCTTGGGTATTGATCCAGCCTCATTCGGCAAATGTGTTCGAACCATCTCAGCTGCCGTTACTGCAAAGAATATTTCAACGCAAGGATTCCCAAGTCTTCATTTATTCTTATATTTCATCCAGATTTTTTTAAAAACGAATCTGCGAAGGTATTTCATTTCCAATTCGGTACTTCGACTTATATGTTTCTCCATTGCGACCCAACTCTCACATAGGTACATCGAGGTAGGAAGAAATCCCACTTTTTAAATATGGAGTTTAATTCACTTACTTACCTCTCGTTTGCCCAGAGTAGTGGTGCAAGTCTGATAATAAACCTGGTTGTTTTTAACTAATCTGTCTGAAATTTATTGGTCTGTTCTTTCCGACTTGCTAATAATTGTCCCCAGGTAAGTATAGTCATTAGTGCTTTCTATTTTTTCTCCATTGCAGTAGAACTGTACACCTCTTTCTTCCTTTCTAGAGACTACAATTACTTTGCTCTTGGCAGTGTTAATTTTCATTCTTTTAAGTAGAAGCTCCTCCTGCCACTCAACTGTTGCTTCTTGCAGTTATTCTTCAGCATCGGCCAGAAGGTGGCATTTCGTGAGGATTGTCCTGAGATTCCACTTACCCAACGATGTCCAGGATGTCCTCCTTTTGCAAATCTTATAGACTTGATGTACTAGCGTAAAGAAGAGGAGTGGGCTAAGGCTATCTCCTTACTTCACTCCTTCTTCTATACGAAATGGCTAAGATGCTTGCCTATTTATAAGTACCACTCCTTTTAGATCTTGTTATATTGATTTTATAGCATAATTTTATATTAGTCCTGGGTTTATAATATCTCACATTAAAAAGATGGAAGGAATTTATATTAGGTAGTTTAATCTTAACAAAAACAACACAATATTACAAAATGTTGAAAAGACCGCTACCAGTGAGCTTAAAGCTAGCTGATAGTGAAGATAAACGTATGGTAACTTATTCCAAAAAAAATAGACAATTTTTACATCTATACAGGCTTAGGGAGCAGTCAATTGGAATCGTACTATTTTACCAGGTTGGAAGATTTACATGACATAATACATCACATAATTTGATTGTACTGTATTAACATGTAGTACATATTGGTATGTGAGACTTGTCAGCCTACTTAATTTGATTACTGGCTACTACTACCATTGACCGAAAGGGACCGTTTTTGGAGCTCGTGCTGCTGTAACATAAAAACTATGCTTCGCAGGAAATGATGTTCGGTTGACACCTCCGGAAATAAATTTACACCTGATTTAAGGACCAATATTAATTATCGTCTTAAAAAAAATTGTATCTTTAGTTCAAAACAATCATTGAATTGTTTAATAATTAAGCATTATTTTGAAGTTTTTTTAAAAAATAAATCTCTTTTTATTTATGTAACGTAAATATAATAAAGGAATACGTAAAAGGATTTATGTTTCCAGGATAAAGATCATAACACGGGTTGTGTGAAAAAGAGATTATCTTTTAATGTCTATTTTAGCATTATGTAAAGCTATAACTGGCAGAGCATTGATTAAATGGTTTAAAGGAATATTAGCAGCCAAGGTTGAATATTACTTATTTTCCTTGCATTTGTTAATTTGTTGAAATTAACTGTAATCCTAATAATAGCGTAAAATCCTTGATTAATAATTAATACGTATATAAAGGCAACTTGTAAGAGGCATGATAATGAAAGAGGAAGGAAGCAATAATGATTTATTCATTAATTTCATAGTTAAATACCCCTCCTAAGATCCAGGAAACGCGGGTACTACATTAGATGTACCGTCAGCTGAAGAGTTAATGCTGTATCCAGGTACCGGACCTGCCAGCGGCTCCAGACCCTTTTCATTATTTACCGGAGGATCCGAGCCTCTTCTGTCTGCCACAGCCCTACATCACTTATTTATAATTCGTTGTTCTGCATGTTTCGTCAGTTCTAACAGCAGACAGGGAAATAGTTCTATATCCTCAGGTTTGAAGAAACACAGCATCAGACACATACCCACTCATATATATTTAGTATTGTACATGTTTTCTTTATTGTGACACTGCTTAAAATTCTATGAATAATAGAATAACCCTGTGAAGGAAGAGAAACTCGTATTGATTCTCCCAGAGGCTGCGTCTGGAAAAGAAAAAATGGCACAGCCGTAGGTAGGTCGGATGAGAGTGAAGCTTCCACTTTTCAGACATATAGCACTCATAAATAACAGAAAGGATCTTTTTTGTAATTATACACCCAGTTTTATACAACCATGATCACCGTATAATGAAAGTATATACGTTATATGGTGCAGAGTGGCACAGTGGAAGGTTTCGTATTCATATCCGTCTGTGGCCTATGCTATTTAATCTGTTATCAGCCATGAATGAGTCCTTTGGGATCTGGAAATCACTCAGCCTCATCTTTTCCAAGAAACAATACAGCCTCTACTACCATGAAAATATTTTAGTTGATTAAAATAACTCCTAGTTAGTCAATCACGTACACCTTTGGAAAAGAGAGAGATATAACTTTTAATCCATAATGTATTACTGTTGTTATGCTAGGCAGTACGTAAATATGTTCAGTACCTCACAGCAGCACCCCATATTACTGTTTTAAAAATGTTTTCCTGAGAATATTTCTTTAGTGAGTGAGGATAGCATAGCGCTATAGAACATGAAGATGCCCATTAGCCAAATATTTGACCATCTTGTTGCCACATATTGACTTGAATTGAGTGACACATAGAACTAGATCCGATGGATACACAATAATACAGGAGTACAATTTAAAAAAATTAATTAGAATTACAAGTTTGTATTACTCAGTTTACGGAATGCCCGACAGAAGCAACAGTTATCGTTTTCGCCGAACAAAGCAAACAAGGATTGTATGATAAACACTGCCCGAGCTAACTAGTCATTAACTGCCAAACACGAAGTTTTATATTTGCCTTCAACTGTTGTGCAGAGTTAGCCCCTCAATGAAGTAGCCGACAAATATTAGAAACGGAAGTTGGTGCTGGGTGCTGTTGTTATTTCTCTAGGTTTTCCTCATCTTCCTCTTCGTTTACACAAAATGGTATCCATTGTTTACTAGTTCCCTCTCTTTCATTATCAATTCTCTTAGAACGTGCGTTTATATACATATGTCTAAAACATTTTTATTATTATTATTCAAGGATTTTACGCTATTGTCAGGTTTACTGGTAATTTCAATAGATATTGATTTAGGAATAATAAATAATAAATAATACTGTAGGTTAGCTGCTAATACTTCTTTTTCCCTCATAATACATCTAAGCTCATCAAGGCAATACTCTGCCTTATACTCTGTTTTACTCTGACAAAACCCTAAAAAAAAAAAAAACACCATAAAAACACAATCTCTTTTTCACAGAACCTGTGTTACGACCCTTATCATGGCAACATAAACCTATTTAAGTATTTCTTTATTATATTCATGTGACAAAATATAATTTTGGGAATCTCTTTAAAAAAACAAAAGCACCTAAATAATGTTTTATTATTAAAAAATAGAATGCTTGTTTGGAACTAAAGGCACGATGTTTTTTTAAAGATTATTATAAATATTGGTCATTAAACCAGTTGTAAATTTCCGGGTACCAATAATTCAATTTCTTTGTAGTAAACCAATTTTCTTCAAGCAAACTAAACATTAGGTTTAATTATTCTAAAGTTTTGCAATTTTATATAGATTAATTCTAACGACTCGCATGGGACGACAATAGTTAAAGCATGCAATCAATGATTAGTCATCAGTGATTTATTTTTGTTTTCAAACGATTGTTTTTAATCGGTAATAATTTTGCGAAAAAACATAAATATTTGTTATTGAATTATATGGATTTTTCAATTGGCTCTGCAAATCTTTGACCATGGTTTTGTCTTCTTCTTCTTATTAGCGGAAGGATGGACAGGACCCCAATGAGGGGGTCACCCAATATACTTCACGGGTGCAGATGCATGTATTTTGCCGCTCTGCCATCGCGATCCCTCAAATATTATAATAATATAATAAATATTATTATAATAATAACCATTATTCAACAAACTATTTTTGCTATTTATTTATTAGGGAATAATAATATTTATAATAGAAAACATTATCATAATAATGCGTTATTTAGTTCAAATTTACAACTTCTCTATCAAGTTCTCCGTGGAATTTTTTTCGAATTATTAATATTTACGAATACCGATTTTGCTATTTACCTAGAATAATTTCGATAAATGTTGATATATTTTGTAAAGGATATATAAATGTTTATTTTCAATTGAGTTAATGGGAGCCTTCTTTCCTTAAATTGTATCAGCTGAAAGAAACACTAGAAAATCTACTGTTTAATATCAATGTACAAATAATCTTTTAAATTATGTTTGAATTATTTTAGTCCAATTACTATTTCGTTAAGAACAAATTTGGATCTAAGAGGAATAATTAATTAAATTTTTATCTTTACTTAATTTTGATGTATTATAAAAATGATATATAAATGTTTATTCCCCGGTGATTTAATGGAATCATTGTTTCCCTAAACGTAATCCGCTTATAGAAACACTAGAAGGCCAATTCGTTGAAAGAACCTCCAGGTCAGTTCCAACTGGGAAGGGATGATAGGCGATACCCAAACTAACTGTTGATAAACTGCTGCCAAACTGAGATAACGGCGAAAGATGAAGTTTTACATTTGCTTCCAACTAGCGGAGTTGGCCTCTTGATGAAGCAGCAAACAACCGTTAACAACGCAAACAAGGGCTATGTAGGCTACTGTTGTTATTCCTCCAGGTTTTCCTCACCCCTTTTATTCACCTCCCCTCTTTCCTTAGTTGATTTCAAATTCATTGCTATGTATGACATCTGGTCTCCTTCTGTTTGTCGTATTATCAGATCTCCTTGATTTTAAATTGTATTTAATATTTAATCAAAAGTATTGGTACGTTTATGTTTTTTTTGTATTGAAAATTTCGATACTTAAGATCATTGGATTAGCTGTCATTTACAACTTTGACAGAATCACAAAATACGGATTAAAACCCAATCTCGTCTTAACACATCCCATATTACGGCCTACATCTTGACAGCATAACACCATTTGCAATCCCATTTTACTAAACTTACAACGAATAACAAAAATTCCTCTAAATATCTCTTAAAATATATTTACTTATATCAGTAAAATAACATATAATAAAATAAATAAAATGTAAGATCATGCATTTTTAAAAATTAAAATGAGAGCATATCATTTATTGTTAAAAGAATATTCAGATGTTTGGAAATGATAGTGTTAGAAAGTTTTGATTGTATTCCAAAAATATCCTATAACCTATACGTTAAATTGAAATGTTGTTACTATTATAGTTTTATTTTACTTTCATGCCAGAAAACAATTTGTGAAATTCGGTAACTATATTTATTAGCATTTTTCGGAATGTATATACGTCCTTTCTTTTGGATCCACTAGTGATTATTAAAGGCTATTGTAACTAGAAAATATAAGTTAAAAATGTTTTTCATTAATGATATTTTAGTATTTTTCGAAATATTTCAAGAAATTTTGCAAAACATACATTTATTTTTCAAGCAACCGAAAAAGGAAGTATTTAAATTAGAAATTAGGAAATGTAATCTTGCCAAGGAGTGCATTAAATATTTGAGTCATGGTAAGGGCTATTCAATCAAAGACAATCTGGTAGCTATTAAGGAGTTCCATTGTCGTTCAGCCCAATGTAGATATGCAAGAACATTTTATAACTACTACAATTGGAATGAATAATTGAGACTTATTGCTGTAAACAAGTAACATAGCGTTTTTCATGTTTTCTAGTTTAGTTGTATATTATTTTATATTATTGTAACAGTTTAAACCAAACTTTATTTAATTTCGAATTCAGAACAACTGATCTAAGTAAAGATACAGCCGGGAATCCTTACTATCACTCCATTACTGACTAATCGAGAGAACTATTTCATTAAGATCATTATGTTTTATTATTTAATTTACCTCATACAGTTATTTTTGCATTTACAATATGAAACGAACCCTCATCTTCCTTTGACAGTGAAAACATCATTCGGAGAGAATGTAATTTGAAACTGAAGTTTTTTCAATGGGTCCATTCGCGGAACATGTGTTTCATATAAAATCGTATCTATCTATACATATTATAAAAGAAAGTCCTCAGCCCACTGGTAGATCTAGGAGAATTTTCAGGGGGGTGGCATGGGTCAATGTGAATTAGTTATCAATGAATACTATCCATACATGAATGAAGATACATATAATATCAATTTTTAATTTAAGACAACTGAGGCCAGAAAACAATAACATGGATAAAATAAGCTCTTTGATCAAAGCGGTAGCTATCTATATGTGAATGAAAAACATAAAAGGGTTCGGAATCGCCGATTTTGGATGCACCCTTGAGAAAACATTCGATACAATGGATAATTTTAATGTGTAAACATTTTTTTTTCTTGTTGAAAACCAACTAAAATTTAGGTCAATGTAAAATAATGAGAACTCTAGGGGGGCCATGGCCCCCATGCCCCCCCTCAAATCCGTCAATGCCTCGGCCTCGTTTGTTCGCGGTAAACTCAATAACTACTGCACGGATTTGCATGTGGTTATCACCAATAGATAGAGTGATACACCAGGAAGGTTTAGGTATATAATTTGTCGAGGTATTGGGTAAATGGGTTGGAATATATCGATAATTGTTCGAATTGATGGAAAAAGTATAGCCGCTCGGGAGGTTTCATCGATGACGCTGCCTAATGCCTTTATCATATAACAAAACAATGCATGGTGGTATATTCCTCTTTTATAGATCCTCATAAAAATCAGCGATAGCATATATCTATCTTTTTAGGAAAGCTTACTATACCTTTTATCTTCTACATTTTATCTTCTAAAAAATTGATAAAGTAAAATACGGTATTTGGAAAGCTATTTAGATGAATGCAGGATTAATCCTTATCAATTTATATACTTTAGTAACCTTAAGTCATGCGCATTATTAAAATATGTTATACCAATTTAAATGAGTATCTTGTGGGTTATCGCAAAAACTTAACGCGCAAGAAAATAATTTCGTAGATATATAAAGAAATATTTTGTTTTGTTTTTATGTATATAATATCTACATAGTAAAATACATTAGACAGACAAAACATGACATAATAGCCGTCATCAAAGCCGGGACCGGTCGCTAGTAAGATCATATAAAAATAAGCATACCTTAAAAGTATAAAATAAAATTCTTATCACTGCTAATAACATTCATCTATTTATCTTTTATTTTAATTTTAAAAAAACAACTAAATACTTTTTGGTCTGTAAATAATTTAATTAATTTTCTAATGAGATTTTAAGCCCTCTAACGAAGGTGCTTCTGAAATATTTATTATCCTCGTACTTGATGCTCTGATATATATTTATTTACAGATATAAACTCCGATTTGTATGTTGCTATGGTATTGTTTATTGTATTCTTCTGTTAAGAGGTGTACCAGATTCAAGGGTAATAAATGTTAACACTTGTATAAGACTTTTTTTTTTTTTTTTGAGATTTGAATAATTGAGAAAGTTTTGAAAAACAGAAAGGGGTTACGGGAAAGGTTTAAAACTGAGGACAAGTTGATATTATTAACTGCTGTACAAGTTGGGCTGACGATTTGGCCAAGTTTATAATGAGTGGGGTCCCACAGCTCGTTACCTCGAGTAGCCTTTCAAACTGACGTTCATTCATTACTAGTTTTTTTTTCAAAGATAAATTGTCTGAAGAAAATGCTATACAGTATGTTATGTTTTCTGTTTGAATTTCTCGTTATGTTTTAATTTTGCATTTATGAATTTTTTTTATTTCAACATGTTCCACATAAATAAATAAAAGGATGAAAACAAAATTACCTTTCGGAAGACATTAATTATTTGAAAATGGTTATGTAAAATTTTATATATCTAAAAATAATTCGAATAATTCGAATAATGTAAAAAGTTTTAATTTATCTGTACCTCGGTTGTTTTGGAAAGGCTTCTTATATCGACTATAACCTACATTTTATTTATCCTGATATATAGGTAAATAGGTAAATTATAAAATAAAAAAATTTAATTGTCAATTACATACTAGAGAAAACTCAAAACAGTTTTTAATTGATAGATATACCAAAATGTAAATTGATATAAATGCCGTTGACATTCTCAATTAACTCAACAAAAATGAGTTGGATGGATGAGAAATATTCTGTGAATCAGTGAATCCAATAGAATTCTCCTTTAATTTTGGTCACTATTCACAATAAAACAGAATGATGTTAAAATAGTTATTTATGCAACTAGGGCCTAAAGAAGATCATTATTTCCTCAGCTGCAAGTTTGTGCCCGAGCGAATGCGAGGGTACAATCCGAGTTTGCTCCCGAGCGAAAGCAAGGGAACAATCGAGTTTATTCCCGAGCGAATGCAAGGGAACAATCGAGTTTATTCCCGAGCGAATGCAAGGGAATAATTATCTTTACTCACGAGGCCAAGCCAAGGCAATGCAAAAAGTCAAACTATACGCTATAATATTTTATATTATGTTATGTTTTACAATAAACTCACAAATTTTAATTTTAATAAATTAAATATTTTAATTTTAAAATTTTAATGTTTTGAAACAACAACTGATTTCAATGGCCGGTGTACCGACACAATCCTGAACTTTTTCAGTACAAAACCTAAATTATTTAGACGAATTAGGTTGTCATATTTTTACTTTATTCCTTAGGGAATAACTGAATTTCTAATGCACAGGGAGAAAAGACGTACTTTAGTCCTAATAAATTGAGCCAATAAACATGTTTTTGTACCAGCTGGAGATAAACATTTTTTATCGTTTCAGACAACCTATTTTTCCCACCTGAATGCTATATTAATAAGTTTGATACGATATAATGTATCTTAAGCATATTTTTGTTTTAATCAGTTGTGAGCGGAATGGAGTTTTATATTTTTAAAGATAACAAAGTTTTATTATATTTTATTATACTGAATAAAAATATATATGATTGAGAACTGATAAAATAGATTTGATCTTTTTGAATTTTTTCGAATTAGCAATTGATATTTTCGCTTCTTGCGTTTAAAAAGATAAAATATATGAAAAAGGCAACCGATAAAAATGAGTTATCTTCCCCTTCCCTTCTTTTTCGGTCACATTGTGCTTCGCAAATTAAGGATAATCATTCATAAAAATCTCTCTAACGAATTGAGAAACCTTTTTTTTATACAGGTTTTTGTTCCCATTAAATTTGTTTCTGTATAATTTAACGAATAAGATCATTTTTATTATAGAATCGTAATATACACATCTTATGTGTTATAGTTTTCAAACTATTGGAAGGACGGTAAATAGTGGTAGGACCACCAGTATTTCAAACATAAACTTTAATATCAATCGTTTCTAATATCTGAGCTCGGTTAGTAAGCTGAGTGGCTCACTGATAGAGCGCTGATTTGCCGTATTGCAGGTCCTGGGTTCAAATCCCACTGCGCAGACTTTTATTTACTATATTTGTGGCCAGAGATGGGTCCTATGGGATGTAGGAACCTCCTCGATCTCACTCTTCCGTAGATGAAAATTTATCACCTTGATTGAACCAGAGATTAGAATTGAGAATTGGTTAGCTATAATCTTTCAATTTCGTTCATTCGATCTATTGTGGACTGAAAAAATATATTACTTCTGTAATTAATGTTACTGACTATTCCTTTTTTGAGGTTTATTTCCTTTTAGCAACTCGGGATGGTTGTGAATAAAGCCTATACACGTGTAAAGCTAATACACGTGATTAACAAAGCTAGTACCCCTAACGAGTTATAGGGAATTAGTAAATCATAGAACACTGCCCATGAACAATAGGAAGTGATCCCGGAGGTGATTTAAGCAGATATCGAGAGCCTGAGTTTGCTCTAGGAGGGACTCGAATATCCGGACTGCGGCTCAATTGTCTCTAATCATGTTTGGTCTTCGTTGCCTCAACTGTCTAGTTCATTACAGCTCATTTGCTGCCCTTGTTCCAGGGTTCCCGCAATTTTGGATATTTCAAGGGAGCTGATCAGGCCTTTTAATTGCCACTGAGTACAATGACTCTTCCGCTGAGTGAAAATTGTTTAAAATTATTGTTAAAGGAATGTTGTGTACGGAACAGACACTGATATCATATGTTGTACTGATTCAATAGTTATCTGAGGCATACTATTACAGAAGTAGATTACTTCATTGGATATTCTCTCACTTTAGCCTTATCTTCTACTATTTAGTCTTTATCGCAAGTCGTTTCCAGCCTTCTTAGTAACTGTCGTTACATAAGTCAAATAACCTGTTTTCATCCTACATCTCTCGATCCTGTAATTTGTGATAACCATATGCTAGAATGATAACCATACTGCATTTAGCAGTATTTAATAGTTCTTAATTATTTCTTATTCTTATTAACACTAAGCCATTTTTGCTTGACATCCAAGGTATTCGAAGCATTCTTCTATGTATCCGTCGGTACATTTATATTGGTTCAAATTTGTTCACTGTTAAAAGCTTTACTTTCTGTATTTATTTTTCTATATGGTATTCCAATCCATAGAATATAATATACTGTAATAATAAAAATATTTATTTGAAAAATCATTCCAATAGTATTTGACACATATTGTATAAATATCAAATAATAGCTCCTTCATTGAAAATTGGCTTTCAGAATCAATTTTATTATAATAAGCAGCTTTTTAATTCAGGAACAATATATTTATCTGATATTCGATAGCCAACCGGTTTTCTTTTAATAAAGTCATATTTCGTGTCGTATCATGTTTGAACTTGAAGTGTGTGAATATTGACGTAAGTTGTACGTTTTTCCACAAACGTAAGGTGGAGAAAAATAGATACTAAATAGTAAAAACAAAACTTCTTACCTTATTCAATTTCGAATGAAAAATATTATCAATTCATTGTTTTATCAGCTGCGAATTTATCTTTCATGTTACTAAAGAGAAAAAAATTGACTATAATAATATTTTCGGATAGAAGGAAGGGTCATCTGTAACAATATACTGCAGTTTGTATTACCATAGTGTAAATTTACCGCAGTGGGTATTAATTTGAACTTACAAAGCCAATTCCACCAAGTAATATTCATATCTGCGAGGACAAACAGCGTGTAAGAGATCGTAAATTGTTTTATCTTCTGTTAATTTCCCGTTCCCTCATCATCCTGGCTACAATTAACTGCTCAACGAGATAACAAATTAGCAAACTCAGTATAGCAGGCCCTTGCAATGGCGGACGTAACTCGTTAAAGCAAACCGCTCATAAACTGACAATGATATTAACTTGTAGCAGGGTTTATGCTAACATTTACTCATTTAGTATCATTAAAATATTTTGATTTTAAAAAAAATATCCTGTTCTAAAAAAAATCCTCGTGAGGCTGCCAGCCTGTATAAATTTGGTACCCAATATAAGGGAGATATGTTAATATATTTAATATATAAATATATATAACTTGTGATTAGGTAAATTTGTTTTTGTTCTTTACAAAATTGTATATTATTAAAACATATATACAATAACCTAAAAAAATTTTTTTTTATTCAATTCTGTTTAATTAATTATGTTATTTTGTTACCAGAAACAGTGTTAAATTGATTTACCTTCTATATTTTTTATTTTATTTTTATTTTATTTTATTTGTTATAGCTTCGGATATTTTCATTTGCGATTTCTGTTTATTGGTTGTAATACTAGTTCTGGAAAAAAATCGACTTAACCACCGACCGATTCACCGGGGCTGTTGTATTATCGTCATAGTGTATCTTCTATTATCTTCTGATTTCTTTTCATTCAATCTTCTACTTTTTGCACTTCTTTTCATTCCTGTTATTTATGTTTACATAAACTATTATTTCTTCTTTGGCACTGCAATGTCTATATAGTATATATACAATCTTGTTAAATGAAAAATTGTGTAATTTGTAAAGTAGGTGATGATCCATTAGGATACCTAGTCTAGTCATTAATTTTTTTATATTTCCGATCTTGATTTGATGGTTTTAAAAATATTTTGTTAACTTGATCAACCAAACATTTTTTCCTTCTTATGTGATTAACCCATCCTATCTTTTTTTATTTTTCATTATATAATGACAATACATGACGTTTTTGGGTATATTTGAGTGTTTTCATTTGTACGTAAAATATTAAAAAAGTACAAAATATTTAGATGTTATGTTTTCAATAGATATTCAATAATTCTCAATTATTACTCGGTGTGGTAAAATATTCCTCGCAAAATGAATAAATACCAGCTTAAATGTATTTCTCACCATAGCGATAACAAGAATGAGGAGTTGGTTCCAGACCGACGACTTTGGATTCCAGGGAAGAAGAAATGTTGACAATAACGAGTATCATCTCAAGAAGTCCTTAGAAGAAGAATCCTTGGAATTTAATAAGAGTAAAAAGAAGGACCACTTAAAAGCCTGGGACAATCTGAGCAGAAATAAATGTGTTAGGAGCGTTTGAACGGATGATGGGTTATGTACTTTGTTGCCTGAGTAAAGGATTTTTTCTTTAAATCGACATTAAAAGAAAAGGAAAAAGTTTTCTAATTCATTATATTTTAGTTTTTAATATGATTGCATTAGCTAGCGAGTTATTGAAAAAAATGAGGATACATTTCCACACATTATAACATTTTCATGATCATTCAGAGTCAAAAACAATTTGCTTACGGATGATGTTGGTTTGAAGTTATTTATTATTAAAAATACAAAAACGCGCTCCTTATTCAATATATCAAAAACTTTAACAATTAATACCAGGAATTCTTATTATGTATGAATCATTTAAATGCTACATTACTCTATTAAATTGCTATCAAATTATCGAATGAAAGTGATAATTTAATACAATTGTTTACAGTCCCTGACCATATTAATGTGACCAGTGGATAGATTCGTTCTGGTTACATGTTTGCATTATATTTTTGTATTACGCATACAAATCTACAATATAAATCGAGTTTAAATATTGGTTTTATGCGTAAGTTAGTTATCTGATAATAATATGAAATTGAAAACAATAGTTTCGAAAATAAATCATTATTTTTTTTAAAGGAGTGTGTAAAAATGCTCAGTGTGGAAAGATTCTGGGTTAATATCCAGTTGCGAGAGACAGATAAACTACATAATCTTTTAATAGTCATAATGTTACAGTGTGGGTTCTTCATGCCCTCCTGAGGCTCACACACTCTCTATAAAAGGAGTAATTAGGGAAAAACTTGAAGGTACAGTGTCATTAGGGTCTAAATTCTTCCCTGCACAAACGTTGGCTTAGAAACTTTATAGTCTCTTTGGATTGTAGTGATAAAGGTTTTATATCTCATACATACCATGGAGATTAGGAGGAATTAAACAATTCGGACAATAACCGGCTTTTATGACTTTTGGGTCGGATATTAGTTATAATATTAGTAAATTTTCCAGTGATTGCGCCTTAGACCACGAGATAAATGTAATGGATTTAGTAATGACAAACATTTACTAAAGGGGTTGGCTTGAAGCCGACGTGTAATCCTCTCTAATCCTAATTGGTTCTCATTTACATTCCCGATTGATAACGGAATAATCCGCTATATCCCGATCAACCAGGCCGATATTTATTCTCTATTTAAAAGTTATACATTTCGCATATATTATATACAGTTTGTAAGGGATAAGAATTTGTAGTTTAATAGCAAATTTAACACAACCGAAAGGTTCCCATAAACAGGGACAAATAAGGAGTGTTAACAAGTTGTCGCGTTAAAAATGTACATTTATATTTACCAGCATGTTTTGTCCGGGAAACATTAAAATTGTACATTGAAACTGTTTGTGGATCGCATTATCAATTACCTCTGGGAGCGGGTTAGCTCAGTGGTAGAGCACTGAGCTGTTATGCCGATCGTCCCGGGTTCAAATCCGGCTATGACAGATAATTTAATCCGTTTCAGGAGGGAACGGAACTTTTGGGATCTGGAAACCTCCCTGGGGCTCACCCAATCTCTATAAAGGGGGTACCCTTAACAGGGAAAAAACCTTACGGTTGACCGTAATATCGGACAAATGACAAGCAATGTTCAAAAATAACATTTTACCACCTATTGAGCCCAAGACCCTTCATGGGTTGTAGTGATAAACTATTTTTTATTATTGATTACCTAATTTCATAACTCCGTAGGGGATTGGGGTAGCTCAGTACATATACCCTATGTAGACATCGAGATATACTTGTTAGTATATCTATTTTTATATACTCTACACATCTATACATATACTATACATATATACTATCTATCTCTATGTAGATATACTTATATCTATTAGTACAGCAGATAATTATGGACACAGTTATGGAGCTCATTTAGCTACTACCTAGCGAGTATTGGAGTATAAACCAGGAGATTGAGCTTGATCTTGGCCTAATCTCTTCCTTGCAAACTGTTTGATCCGTTCCATGTAATAAATGCAATACCCTCAAGGGTAATAGAAATACTGTCATTTTTTTCTTAAATCTATTTCAATTTATTCTTTATTATTATTATTCAGACATTGAAGGATATTTCTGCAATATTTCTCCCTACTATATTGGTGTCGGGTCCTCTCCTGACGTGAAGGTCTATTAGAAGAAGAAGTGGCTGAGGGCCCGAGGCCTGAACCACACTATTCAGCCTCCCTCGCAGTCCCCGACCGCCGCAAGGAAGACTACTCTACTGGAGAGGAGGTGCTATCGATTCCACAAATTGAATTGTGGAGAGCTGGGGAAGGCTGGAGGGCTGGCTATGATTCCACTCAATGGAATTAGCACTGCGCTCTATGGTCCCGCCTATTTTAGGCGCCGTTCTTCTTTGGATGACGCCCATCAAAAGCGCCATTTCTTAGGTTAAAAATATTTGTTAGTCCCAGATTTATAAATGAAAGTGACCGTAATATAAAGACCGAAAACGTTACCTGCGTTAATCCCCCATTTCTATTTGCCTTCTTAGACAAAAGAATAAAGAATAGAATATACCAAATTGAGCATCATAATTAATTGTGGTAAAACATATTTTCCATATCGTAGTCAAGTGCAGTATGATATATTTGCTGATTTAATATAATATATGAATCTTCCCCATATACTTCAGTCAAGAACAAACAAACTTTAAAGAGAAGATTTTCAGAAAAAGTATCTGATATGGCTCAATTCGCTTTCAATATCTCCATTTAACTCGTACATATTTGTATGAAAACACTACGATCACATTTATAACTTGGTATATTGTTTATTTTAGAATTGTTAACGTCACCGCTCCAGATATACAAGGCTATCTATCTTTCGACCGACGACACTTCCATACGACAACTATCAGATGACTGCAGGGATACCTTCAAAACTTTTTTGATAGAGAAATTGTAAGCATTGGAGAGCGTTTATTAATGGTAATAATTATTACCATTTGAAAAAACAAACCATCGGATTAAAATTTTAGTAATCAAAGAATACATATCTACTGGTGAATAACGTATGGCCTAAAATATAAATTATTTATTTATTCATGATTATTATGGTTCGAATTCACCGTTTGATAGACCACCGTTGATTAAATTAGGGTGATGTTGAGAATAGAGTAGGGACTAAAGCTCTCGTAACCAGGACCGCTTCGGAAGCGGACATGGCCCCGCGGCACAAGCGATAATTCACCGGCACTCTTGCCTGTCACTCCCACTGCTCGCCCCACACCAAGTAGCTCCTAGTCTGTCCAATTTGAAATTTTGTCTTTCAATATATACTATTGATATACATGAGCGTATTGTGTTAATCAAACAGAAGCCTCTGAATTCATTGTTCGAATTTACATGATATTAATAATTATAAATTGTAAAAACTATTTTATGTATGTCACATAATTTCTCGAAATGATACATTTTGCTGATTAATTGATACATTAATGTTAAGAAATAAAAAATGTTTAATTTTATTTGAACACTAAATTCCTGTTATAACGTAGTAAATATGTATATATTTTTTCCCTTTGTTCTTTGCAATGGAAACACATAAAAAACTTGAATTATTTTATGAGTTTTGATCTGGTGTATCATTATTCTCAGGGGCAGCTAACGGTGGATTTCATTTTTTCCCAATCATGAGAGTTGTGCCCAATAAATACGCAAACTGATCTAATTTGGCGGTTATAATGAGAAGTATATCCCCAACTACTACTCCACGTGTTTCATAACGAGGCAGATTGAAAATCAAGGTTGTTGGCTTATTGTTTGCTTTTATTTTGTATACGATGTTGTTCACATGAATTAATTCCTCAAGAGCAAACAGTTCTCTTCTTAGTTTTTTTAATTTTTTTTAAAACTGCAATAAGGTGCACAGGAGATACCTACCACTGAGGAGATACCACAGGGAGGATGTCGAAAAATTAATACCAGAAACGACAAAGAATCTAAAAATGCAAATGCTGAGCACTTTCAAACAGCTTGGAAGGAGACAAAATTCATGCCAATAAAATAGTGTTTATGACTCATGTTCACTTATTTATTTATCGCTTTATGACTCATATTCGTATCTCGTAAGTCATTAACTCTAATATAATATCCTATTTTTTCCTGGTTACTTCGGTTCACCGAAAAAAGGTTCAACTTTCACCTGGTCCGTTCTTTATGCAGAGAAAAACATAATCCATTTGTAGCATACAGATTTGGTGTGCCGTGGCTTTTATATATATATATATATATATATATATATATATATATATATATATATATATATAAATATATTTATATACGTATGTATAAATTCTTCATTCTTATTTGGATGTTACATTTTGGAGGATATATGAATTAAATCAAAATTACTATAATAAACTCCATTACTCTATAGATAGGTTAGGTCGATTATTTATAGACTTAACGTCTAAGGTCTTCAGTGTCCTATTCTATAATTTTTGGTCTATTAGATTTTACAAAATATACCTTCTTTTTTGAGAAATTCAATTATTGTTTTAAAATTTGTGTGATTATCACCCGGCATCGTTTGAATTTTTCTTTGCATTCCTAAGTTTCTAAATTAGCTTTCATATTGTGGGCACTCTTCAAGGATATGGAGTATTGTCAGTTGTCAGTGATCCTACAGCTCGGAAGCGTTGTTTTTTCCATAAGGAAACCATGCATAAGTCGCGTGTGGCCGATTCTCAGTCTTGTGATAACGACTTCCTCTCTTCTGCATATGCCCTGGGAGCTTTTCCAGGCGTTGGTGTTTCTTTTAATGCATTTTAGTTTATGTGATTCGTCGGTGGAGTGCCGAAGTTGTTTCCAAATCGCCAAAGCTTGCTGTTTCTAAAGGCTGCATACATCTGTGGTTGTGTGTACGCCTGTAATTTCTATCGATGATAATGCTGCTTCTTTTGCCGCTCAATCTGCCACTTCATTTCCTTTAATGACTACGTGTGATGGTACCCAGACAGTAACTAAATTCTTATTGAGGTTTCTTATCATCGAGATGTAGACTTGAGCTTTCTTGACAGAATCTTTGGAGTATATGTTTGTTAACGCCATTATTGCGGAAAGAGAGTCCGTACATACAACAAAATCTTTTTCTTCTCACTTCATAATACTGTACAGTGCTGGACTAATGGCACTATCTATCGATAGTGATATGCAATCATGAAATAAGGATTATGTTTATGATACAGTAAAATTATCTTTGAATTTAATTCTATAAGCGAGTAGCTTGCAGGGTATATAAGAACCGATTCACCATTACTTATAAATAAATCTGAAATTAACTTCAATATTTTAATGAAGACATACAAAAAAAACAAACATTGGGTATCCAAATTAAAGTAACTGATATTCCTGATGAATGGAGACTACACACAATGAATGAATGTCTATAGGATATCCTGTTACAAAAAAAAAATCTCCTTTTACATTTTTAATTGTCTTTTCTTTCTGTTCTGTTTCTATTGAAGGTGGAAATTAGCTCTTCTCGGCCATTTTGTTGGATGAAGAGGGCGTTCTGTCAGTTCATTCATTCGAACAATCCATCTCCACAAAGTTCAATTTGATTATTGTTTTCATTTACTTCATAATTCAATTTTACTTATAACAGTATCATCAAAACAGAAAAGAAATGAGAGAATAATTATCTCCAAAACTATATATAAATTACAATTATTATCTTTGGATGTTTTACTTCATCATTACAGGTTTTAAGAGGTGAAAGCTATACAGAGAATCTGTTGCTAATTCCAGAAAAAAAACTACCAAAGATAACTAAATTTCTAAATTATTATTAGAAAATATTAGGATGAAACTGCACTAAATATTAAATCTTGCCGATCGGTGGTTCAGTCCAAAGACAGTACCTCTTGAATACTGTTGATCTAATGTGATCTCTGCATTTATGTGTCTATTATTTTCAAAAAAGGGAGAATGTAGACTTATATATTGCTTACTACCATATCCAACGAATTGTTATAAAAACTTTAAATAACATTATGTTTTAAACAAGAATTGATAAATTTTATTAAAAAAACAAACAAAAAACTGTGATTTTTTTTTAGAGAACTTTATTAATCCTCTTCCATTCAATAATTAATACGAGTAGCTAAACCTTCACTAAGTACGTGCACTGGTCGGCAGATCTTATCGACATTTTAGGAAAAATCTACGTTACTCAGCCCAACAATTCACAAGCCTATCCCGATCATTGTGATGCTTTAATCAATTACGAGTACGTATATACCAAGTACATGATTTTGAAAATCAAGCAAAAATATTATTTTAACTCTAATAACTAAACAAACAATTTGAGCTAGACCTGGGCCTGTCTAAGTTTTTCAAAACGCTGATTCCTGCTCTTTTACACTAGCTTGATTTTAATTCCGATGCAATAGCAATACAAAAAATGAAATATTTCTAAGCTGCATTTTATTTTATTATTTATACAATTAATTTTTTATTCGTTCCAATGGATATTATTTGGCAAGTAATTATTTTTCATGGTTTTAAGAAGTATATTAATAACATAGTATGGTATTTACAACAAGAATTTGAATTTCGAATTATTTCTGAGTTCATCCGTCTCCAATATGCGTTGTACAGTTTGCACAATGTAAAGAAGCCTATCCACATTTTAATTTTGTTTGCGTATTTAATGGAACTAGTAACCCATACAGCCATTTTCCCTACATAACTAATTCATTTATTTTAGAACTATGATACATCATTTAACATAATTAGGCACTTGGAATAGCTATGTATTGCTAAATTTTAGGAGGATGAATATGTTTTATATTAATTCCATTGATTTTGTGATGCCAGATTAATCATTGATGATTATTTCTTAAACTTCCTAACTTTATTCTGAATTCGATTCTTTTCCAGAGTTTGGTTCTGTGTTTACTAATTTACTAATCACTCAACTCAATACCTTAATAATAATATTAATAATGAATGTGTGGTGAATAAGAAATTATCTACACAGTTCAAACATTAAACACATATAATATATAGATATTATTTTGGATACTAGTAATACATACATTGAGCAATATGATTAACGATTCAGGTAAAATTAGGTCTATGGATAAAATAGAAATAGGTTAAGTCTATTGGTAGGGTTTCGGCCTGGTCGCCTTTGGACTCTCCTCTGCTAGCATCTTTGGCCAGCTTCCTTCTTCTATGTTTCGGAAGAACTGACGAAGTTCTTATAATCGTCATTTTCCACATTAATATTTCAACGTATCACTTTCGAAACAATCCGTACGTATACATAGACATTATAAACTTATAATAATATTTTATTTATTTCTAAATCATTATTCTTTTTTTTTTTTCCAGAATGCCACGAAGAGGCAGAAGCAGAGAACCACCGACTCCGAAAGCGTACACTGGCGTTGTGGAAAGAACGGGTTAGAGTGAGCGAGCAGGTGAAGCGGATCGAAGCGGCTAACGAGCGAACCGAATCCCAGGTGGAGAGGCTGAAGCGAAAGGACTCAGTAGGACGCGCGGAGGTGGCCGCCCTCTGTGGCGACCTCAAGGTCCTCAGAAGGACTTTAGAAGGGGCCTGCAAGGAGAGAAACCTTTACCGCAACCAGCTCGAGTGCTTCCTCTCCCAGGCCAACGATTGTGGTCTAAGACCGGCCACTAACTGAAAGTGCCCGAGTGGCGTTCAGTTCCATGCTAGGCAGCGAGGAAGTAAAAAGTTCTTGATGACTAAATCCAACCATGTCGACCTACGTCTATTGTGATCAAAATGATAAATAAATTATGAAAATTAAAATTATTAAAAAATGAATGATTAATTAATTTTATAAAAGGTATATACCATGTATCGCTTTTTCAAAAGGACAAAAATGTAACTCAAAAATTGGCCTTTTGAGTTAAGCCTCGGAAATAATTGTATTTTTTAATGCTTTCTAATTCAGGATCGTCATATTTGATATTAAATTTCCAACTTTTTTTTTTTTATGTTTTAATAAATAAGCAAGGGAGGTCGTGGAAGCTAGACTCTCTGGGAGGAGGCCGTCCCAGAGTTTCTATCAGGAACTCATTCAGCTCATCGGAGCGGAGAGAGGCAGGACCCTTCAAGAAATGAGGCAGCTGAGTAGGGTCGGGAGGGAAAGGCATGCCTGCATTGGATGGAGTAAGTGCATTGTTCGGCTTTGTACTTCTCGGTCGGTTCCCCAATATTGCAATTAAATGAACTACGAGATAATTCGTTGCTTGCTGATCAACAAATTAATAACACTAACAAAAGAAACTAAATACTAAAATAAAATTAAATAAATTAGTAAAAAATATTTGTAATTTAAATGCTTCCCTATATTCATTTAAAAATGTCATTTTCCTCAATGAGAATAGCGATGTTAAGATATATCGCGTCATTTATAAAGATTCGATATTGATTGATATTATTTCTAGTATCACAACTTGACGGGTCTTCGCCATTTATCTAAAAGCTGAACAAGATAAATTGCATCAAAGCGGTTAAAATAAACCTAATAACGGGCGGAGAGGGATTGTTATTATTACTGACAGGCGGGAAGGGTGGGGGAATATACGAATATGAAGGAAGAGAATTCCCTCGGGTTGTCAACTTGTCAACTCCCTCCCCCTCCCCCCCCCCCGTCCATTGAGGAAATGTACATTTTAATAGCGCCTAGAAGTCTAGTACCTCACACTGTATCATTAGCATTTTACCATTCCCATTCTATGATCTAGTTAGTTCTGGAAAAAATGGATATTTTTTAATCTGGGCACCTACTGTATGACAGTTTACTAAACGCCCTGCGACAGCATTGAGGCGGAGCTGGGGAAGTGAAGTAGGGGTAGGGAGTTCCCCTCCCCTCACACCTCTGTAACAGAATATAAGAAATAAAATTACAAAATGAAGTCCAAGGATAGCCGAGTTGAACGCAAAACAACAATCATAACTCTACAAGAATGCAAAGCTATTACAGGAAGAACAAACTAAATACTTTGAAAACGAGGACGAGTGAACCAAGCTAGGAAGTAGGGGAAAGTACGTGGCTTCCCTTCGCGCAGTTCATCTTATGCATAGGTCTTTTACTAAATTGTCTAGAAATGAAATTTAAAAAAAATTACCAATAGAATACAAAATGTATAGTATCATTTTATTTGTTAAATTTAAAATTCTTAAAATATAGAAACAATTGAAATAGCGCAGTTGGAAGAAAACCATGTAGACCTCAAAATTTACTAATGTTCTTACTCTATTAAAACTAAAATTGGAAGCAAATATAACCAATCGAGGGGCTGTAGTTATATAAGAATAAAAAGCTCACCTTCGAGGTTACCTTAAACTAAAGAATCTTTTTTTAAAAATAATTTATCAAAATCTGTACTTACTATTCTAAATATTGGTCAAGAAATCAACTAATTAATTTCAGCTGAAGATATGAAGTTGTGGTGAATATAGATAAAAAAAAACTATCAAGGATTGCCAACAACAAAAAAAGGATTATTATTGTGATTTATTTTTGTGAGAAGAGGCACAATAGATCAAATATTCGTAATGAGGCAACTGGGAACATACGTTTGATATTCATCTCATGTTTACAAGCTACACCGATTACCATTCGATGGCGTCAATAGACTAAAACAACTCCAAGCTATTTTATTGAACCATATATATTTCAAATATGAGGCACTGCAAGTATCGCCTTTCACGAAAGACACTGAAGAGGATATTTTATTGTCAAACTGTACGAAAGCATTACAAGACAATCTTCAATTCAACTTCCCTTCTATACTGCCTGCGTATGATGTGCATTTGATGATATTCAGTTTATAATTCTTCAACAATGTTCAAGATTGTATCCATTCACTAATATTCTTTGTTGGTTGGAGTAAACTAGAAGGAGGGATGTTTAAGGGCGTTAATTATCCAACGGGCTTGTGAATCTGATTTATCTCTATAATCGTTTTCAGAAATTTCAGTGTCACCATTAGGGACTGTTTTAAGGAGGTTATGAGAAAAATACATCATTCTTGAGTCTCATTAAAAAAAAGAACTAAATATATTTCTTCTGTTAAAACTTTAATTATATTTATATGATTAGTGATTTTGAATCGAAGCGTAAAATCCGCTTAATTGTAACCCATGTACGTCTAATTCCTTCCAAAACTGCTACAAGTCGACTAAACTGAGACACAAGACTTAGCCGAGACAAAGGTGAGACGGAGATGTAGTCAATGAGCCTTTGTGAGCCAATTAGCATTCCCATTGCTCGCTCACATAAAGCGCCATGATTCGTTTGCAAAGCGTCTCATTAAGCGCCGGCTTGTGTCGCTGCCTTCGCCGCATCCGCTCTTTCATCAGATTCAATTATATGATCCGAATTCTTAGTGGTCGTAATTAAGTTGACGTAAGTGGCTAATTGCATATAATTATGATTTGACACATTCATAGCCGTATAACTATTGCATTCCTCATGGAAAAAATCTTTAATATTCTCAAACAACTTATCTTAGAGCTTTCGATACGTTAAATAAAGCCAGTTATTAATTGGACATAAGGCATTAAGTACAATGGATTTTCATCCTTTTCCCTTCAGAGCCCTTTTGTTAGTAAAAAATACAATGGCCGTTTTATTAGGGTTGATATTCAATCCTACTTTCGTGCACCATCTCACCACCATTCTTAGTGCCATTGTCATCAACTCTGAGATAGTCTGCTGATCAAAACCTCTGATGATAACTGCTATATCACTTGCATAGCCTATCGCTTGGAAACCTGCCTCGTTCAAGAGGTGTAGTAGTTAACAGACTACCAGGTTCCAAAGTAATGGAAAAGAGTCTATTAACTTAAAAGTTATATTAAAGTTATATCTGCATGTAAAATATTATTCTGATAAAATATTTATTATTACACACTTAGGTATTTTTATTTTTTATGTTTATGATTTAAAAATAATATAAAGTAAAAAAAAAATGTTACCAATAACTAGACAAACTGATTCATATCATTATTGATATTTTCGCGAATTAAATCGATAAATTCGTTAAAACGCGAAATATCAGCGATTTTTATGACAAAACTCAATGCAATCTAATAGCTAGCTGAATAGAAGGATGCTCTCATCCATTTCATGAAGGAGTATGAACTCCAAAACTCGAGTATTGATTACATTTTAGAGCAGATATTGGTAACGCAACTTAGACATATCATTTAACATTTGTTGACGAAGTGTGCCGCCAATTTATCAAATTGGTAAATGTATTAGAAGGATCAAAATATCCATACGCTCATCTGTCTTGAGAGGAATTGTTACCACTAAGCCTTACTTTAAAAAAAATGAGTGATGGTGTTTCCCAGCTAAAACCTTAAAGGCTGTGAAGGAGGTAAATAAACCAGGTTGTCTTAACCCAAATAAGAGAATATTGTCAGGAGTTCTCTGAAACAGCTCATCTCATATGCAGAACCGTCAAGATAACAGCACTAATCTATTTCTTGAGCACGCAAGTAAAAAGTTCAATCCTGTACTGTAGGTCAGGACGTATAGCAATCATACGCTATTCTTTTAGCAAGTAAAAGTAGGCTTGCTTGCACCAACATTCCAATCTGTTTGATTCCCCAGCAAGTGAGGGATGGAGTCTCTGTAAGCATAATTAGCTACTCTTAGCTGTAAAAATTGTTCACAGAGAATTTTCTGAGGCAGCTCTAATGGCTGCGTGGGCCCCTGTGAATAGTGTTGAAGGAGAAAGGTTTTTTAGTCGCTGTAATCTGGTATTGACTAATCGTAGAACGAACATGGCACACTCTACTGTAGAAACGTGTGCCATGTTGAGTATCAATCAATAACACAATAAATATGTTTCGTGGGATTTTGCTAATTTAATTGTTTTTCCCCTCTTGCTGACTCCCATTCCTTGACGTTATCTACTTTAGCTATAAACGCTATGAAAACGCAAAATTAAAGCTATATTAGCTATTTTTTCAATAATTAATACTACATTTCATAAAAATTAAAGTTATGAATCAGTATCCCTCCCTACCAATGGTATTCGACCATAATATGCTATTATTGTCTTAGTGCACATTGAATAATTACATTCTAGAAATAATCTGGAAGATTGACCTAGAATCGCCTATGGATATGATTTAGTTAGAAAAGAAAGTTTGAGAGGCAGCTTGTGGGAAAAATTTTATATTCTTTGTGAATTTCCATTTTACAGTTAAAATGTGGAAGTGACAGATTTAACGAAGCTAACTTTTCTCTTTTAATGTTTTGGAATTGATGCGGCATTAATTTAGAAATAGCACTTCTTATTTGGTACAGCAATGGAAATGAGAACATTTTCTATTATTTTATAATTTTTTATTAATTGCTTTAATTTTTAAATATTTTTATTTTGTAAAGAAAAGATTTACCCTGGCCCGGATTCGGACTCGGGTCGTCGAAGAGCTCTGTCACGGAGAGATCACGGCCAGGGCAAATCTTTTGTCTTCAAATTTAATATATTTTCTATTTTTGTTCTCCTTATCCATTAAAAAATGAGCAGAATTTATCAGAGTATATATTTTAGTTAATTATTTGGCTACTATAGACTATATGACTGGACTATAGATTATAGTGTCTAGTTAGTTGAATACTTAAAGCCACTTTAACAATAACACTAATTTATTTACAGTGTTTTAAAGAGAAATAATGATGAATTGTAGATCGGGTGAGTTACAAAGAATGGAAAACTTGTCAGCAAATAAATAACTAGAGATATTAGTTACTAAGCAGTCAGTGATTCTTCGTATTTCTGTAGAGCATAGATTTGCTTAACGCAGAGCCTTGCGGTACACTTTATTATTAATTACTGGAACGTTGGTCCTTTATAACATTCCAATGGGCATCGATCATTGAACTAATTGAACTAAATACATCAATAGAAGAGAAGGTGTCATAAGACAAGCTTAAGCAAGTCTGTTCACCGTCGTTACACACATTTAAGTCTTTAGTGTCTGACGGGTTTTCTATTAACCGTCATGCTATTATGATTTCCTTCCGACCTACGGATACTATTATGAGCGATAAGTGCAACTGAAAGAAGTGGCCAAGACGTTTGCGGACAAAGAGAAATACTTTGTTCTGATGTTAAGTATTAATGTTATAATATTTTATTATTTTATAATCTATATTAATCTAATATATTTTGCGCATAATCCACGTTCATTGACCTCAAAAAAGCCTTCGATTCAGTTAATGACGGACTCCTTTGGATAAACCTTATTACTCTAGGAATCGAAGGAAAAATTGTGAAAATTATTAAAATGCTGTACGACAATGCATCAACCTAAATTTCAGTTAATGAACAACTTTGGGATGATATTCACATCACCTTAGGACTTTTACAAGGCAAAAGTCTGAGCCCAACCTTGTTTTTCCTATTTATCTCCGACATAGTACAATTCTTCCATGACAAAGGAGCAGAAGGTGTAAGCATAGATACCTCACACGAGGTGACTATGCTCTTTCTAGCTGATGATATCATCTTATTGAGTAATAGTTGGAGCACAGAAGGACATAAATATATTACAGGAGTATTGCAGTAACAATTCTCTTACATTAAATGTAAACAAATCCAAAACTCTTGTCTTTAGTAAATCTCCAAGGCTTAAACAGCTCAAACCGTTATACTGGCATGATAAGAAATTGGAGTATACAATAAGGTATACTTATTTGGGAGTTCCTTAACATTATCCGAAAAATTTAAACAAGGATGTGAACACTTAATCAGAAGTCATCAATGGCATTTGCAAGAGTCATAGACATACTGAAAAAAGGGAAAAGTGACTCTTGGGAAACAAAAAAAATGGTTCCATCAACATTGCTTTAAGCTTCCGAATTATGGAGCCCCAATTATCTTGAGGCAATCGAAACGGTCCAACTTAAATTTTTAAAGCGCCTATTTGGTTGGCCCAGGGATACTCCAATCTATATAGTCCGTCATGAAACAGGAAGAGAACCATTAATCATGAAAGTGATAAAAATGATGGCAAATATAAGATCAACTCTCTAGTTCATGCCAGAAGAGCGACTCCGAAAACTTTGTTTTGATAAACTTAAATCATTAGACAAGGATTAGCCCGGAATAGACTTCAATTGGGTGTCCCAATTTAGAGCAATAGCCGAGCGAAATGCCTTTGCAGAAGAGCTTACTGTTCACCATACAAACAGCCTTCTTCGATACAAATACGACATACTGGAAAAAGCACATAACCAACATTTCTCAGCCGACATTCAAAGAACTCTAAATTCAACTAACTACCCTTTATATTGAATTCTATGCAGTTACAATGCTCTTGACCCCAAAACGTACCTCACATTCAAAGTTCATATAAAGAAATTGAAATGTTCCAGCCAATTAAGAGTTGCTAATCAAGAACATATCAGAATTCATGGGGATAACACATCTTTTTTGTTCAAGTCACAAGAAACCTGTATATCATGCAACCAATTTATCAACAATAGTCTTCATCACATCCTCCTTCACTGCCTAGCACATAATGAATATAGACAACAATTTCTTCAAGACTTCATCTTAAAATGTTCTGATAATCAAAGTATCCAAGCTATACTCAATATCGACAGTGTAGATAAGTTACATAATGTGTATCATTACATGATGGGTGCTCAAAAAATGATGAATTGTATATTATAGACCATTTTCTATTAGGTGTTTCTTTTTAGTTTATCTTTAAGGTGATATTTTGTTTATTTATTTTCATTGTGTCTATCATAGCACTAGCAATTGTTTATTCTTTAATCTGTTATTTATGTTTTAAAAACCAGAATGTGTTAGTACATTTTATTTTTATTTTTAAATGATATGTACATGAATTGTTAAAATCACAATATTGCGTATTATAGGCAAGCTGGGCTTTATTTGTACGGGGAAGCTCCCCAAAGACAAATAAAATTTCTATCTACAATATATCTTACGCATAAGTACAGAATCTAAAAATTATAAATTGCAAGGAGTAAGATTTATACAAAAACATTTAAAAAGAAATAACTGAAATACTATAAGTTAAATTATTGACTAGCGAAACAGTGAAGGTGTTTTCAATATTTACTAGAAAGAAAACGGGAATCCATCGGTTAAAGGGCCCATACATGAGCTTACTGTATCAACTGAATACAATTGATACAGATACGTTTATAAATCTGATACTGGTATATGACACTTTAGTTATCTGATACGAATCTAATACATCAACTGGTCCTTTCTATCAATTTTCTGTTTCAGTGCTTATCTCGAACTACCCCATTCTGATTGGATCAATTGTTTCAGTGTTTTGTTATGCGAATGACACAATCTAGCCTATCCTACAATTGTTTTGTTGGCTTCAGTTCTGAGAATACGAGTACGTCAATTATATTGTTTTTTTAAGAATTATTTTTTACCAATTCATCATTACTTTATATTCAATTTCTTGTGTACATTTAAGAGAGATTTTGTTATAAGAACTTAAAAACTTCCGTTCCAAAGAGTTTTTTTTGTTAACAATAAGTGAATTGAATTGGGAATATAATTATTATGGTTATTGGTGAATTCCAGAATCCAGAAATGGAAGATGTTAAGCAAGTAACTCGAACAATTTTTCTCTGAACTCTTTATGTTCTTCCAATAGGTTTTCATTTTTTCCGAAAAGGCTACGAAGAATATCTCTGCTCTTCCTATCACTTTGGTCTGTACTGTTTTTGTTTTGGTTGCTCTGATACAACTTCCCATGTGTCTGAAGCTGTCTCTTTCTAAATTGTCGGCTGGTCTTAAGTTTGCTTTTTTGAGATCCTTTCGAATTTCATCTAGCCAGTGTGTGGAATTTTTAAGTTGACTTTGAAAACTTTCCTAAACTTAGAAAACTTTTCTGTTGTTTTAATTTTTTGTAGCCCAAAACCGTCTTGTCTTCCTCCTAGAATTTTCCTAGTGATCTTTCTCTCTTCTTTTTGTATTTCTTCAAGTTGTTTCCTGTCAAGGGTTAGTGTTTCACTTGCTTAGAGGATTTTTGGTTTAGTGACAATATTGTTATATCGAATTTTCGTCCCTCTTGATATTTATTTTTTGTTATAAAGATTTTGCGTTAACCCTAAAGAATATAAATTATTCATAAATATAATATAAATAGTCTTGTAGCTTCACAAACTTAAAAGTTATCGTTAGTGTTAACTGGAGCTTTGTAAAAATAATTTCTGTATCTGCAGGTAACAGGTAACGGAAATTGCTTCATATTATTAATTTTGATGAAATATTTTACGTCATTCTGAATACATTATTAAAATTAATAAAAAATACTACCCTCTTCTACACGTATTATTGTTTTATGTTATCAATGCGGAGCGATTTTATTGATTGTTTCTATCAATAATGTTGTAGATGAGGGCTGTAAATAACGAATTAAATTAAATTTATCTTTTTAATAACTTGTAACTAAATTAAATTCTCGCTTTGTGAAGAAAAAGATGCGGAATACTTACCCGCATAGATTGGCATTGTTAATCCCAAAAAAAAATTAGAACTGAATTTAGAAAAAAAAAATTTGTATAACCTTTATAATGAAAGTGCAGTTACATAATTTCTTTGAGCAGTATCACACAAGTCAGTTTTAGAATGGAAACAATTTTATGAGGCAGATAGTCAACATTTTGTTACTAGGAACTGTTACGAACTTCATTACGTGACATTGGTATTCAACTTATATATATTATACGCGTTTTTTCACGGTAAACTCAATAGCTACTGCACGGATTTTCATGTGGCTTAACCACCAAGAGATTGAGTGATTCACTCACATAATTTGTTGAGGTTTCGTGTAAATGGGTTGAAACATAACGGTTATTTGCGGAAATGATGGAAAAATCAACACCCGAATTTTGATTAACGCATGATAATTTAATCATGCCTCAGCGATACAATATTTTACGCAGTACGTAGTTTCCCAAAAGAGTTCATTTGAATCGAATCAACGAAAATGATCAAAAGAGGGATTTCCGTTTATCATATGTCCGTGAAAGGCAAATAAATTTAAGGTATTTTATTCAAATTTATTGCAGTGGAACGCCAAATACTAATAGATGGTGCAATAAAGAATATTCTGGAATGAATTACGATTCGATAATTGATTACAGAAACGATCCGGCGATATCTGTAGGCTCTCCTTCTCTTTTCTGTCACTACTGCTCAGCTCTAACATGGAATAATGTTCCAACGGTAAGATTAAACTAGACATAGTTGAGGCACCAGATCCTTTAAAGTCATTCCTGCTACTTAACGCGCGAAGCCGGAGCAGGTCACTAGGAAAAAAATAAAATGAGAAAAGATGGAATAAACTTTTTTTTATACAATCATAGTGATCGTTGATAATTTTTTTTTTATTAAAGTGAATTTCTGGATTCTTTATTATCCGAACCTAACCCGGCAACATTAATTTGGATAATCGAAGCTCAAGTGTATTTGCTTGATATATAAATTGTTTGTCATAGCCGTGAATATTAAGTGGATAAAAACTTGAACTGAACCATTTAGTGCCTGTGGCAATAGGAATCCTTATCTGATCCGACGAAGGTCAGGTATTCACGGGTATCCATTGATATTCGATATCAACTACTGTATCAGATAGCAAGTATCAACAGCTCCTCCATCTTCTAATCAACTGACTCGTCTCACACGTCGTATTAACTGGCTATCTGTATACGATTAATTTACTTGAAACGTGAGATACTTATTTGTATTCGTGAACAGAGTATTGATAAATATAACAAACAGTAGAGTTGTTAATTTTTTGCTACTCATTAAATGAAAACGTATCCCCATTCATTGTTTTTAAATAAGGGTTCTGCATTCATATTTTAATACCGATATATATATATATATATATATATATATATATATATATATTTATATAAATAGGGGAGTGGAGTGGCTCAGTAATAGAGCGTTGAGTTTCCATGCCGAACTTCCCGGGCTAAATCTGGCTATAGCTGATAATTTAGAGCCGGGGACGGACCCTTGGGAATCTTGAGACTATCCTAGGACTCACCCCGTCTCTAAAACAGGGCAGGTACCCTTAATTGGTGGGAACCCGCTAGGGAACCCGCTGTTACTGTTATTATGGTAAATATTTTATTACTGTTTTGTAATAATTTTACTGTATGATTATTACTTTTTAAATTATTACCATAGGCACAATGTACATATACATCTCTAAATGATCAAACTTTTGAGGGAATAATTTTATTTTAAAGAGAAAAGACATGCCCCGGCCGGGATTCGAACCCGGAACCTCTGTCTCTCCGGGTTCAAATCCCGGCCGGGAGCATATCTTTTCTCTTTAAAATACAAATATTTAAAATTCAAAACAGCTAACCGATAATTATAAACAATTTTGAGTGAATAAGTTTAAGCATGTTGAGTAATGTCAAGACGTTTATGAACTTATCCTCCATAATAACAAGAAAAAGCAAATTCAAGAGGAAATTCAGGCAGAAAATACTTTTGTCTTGTTATTTAAAAATTAGAATTGTTAAAACTATAGTTTTTCCAAATGTTCTTTATGGATTTGAAACGTGGACTTAATTAAGTTTTGAAGGATGAGAAATGTCTAAAGGTATTAAAAATAAGATATTGTTTAGAATGTACGGTCTAAAAAAAAATAGATCACCGGAGAATTCTGGAGATTACACAACGCCGAATTGCAGAACATGGGCTTTGTTAATATAATTGAAGATGGTCTTGTAATGTTTGGGTATAGTAAAGAAGAAATTACCGAAACGTTACTAAGCGCTGAGCCGATTGGTGTACGTTCGAATAGTAGACCGAAGCGTAGTTTTGCCGTAAGAGGGATTTGAAGCCAGAACGATCCGCATTGAAACTCTGCTCTACCACTGAGCCTCTCCACTCTCTATTTCGATTAATATATTATTTATAATTCGAACAGAAGTTTTTATCAAAGTGGGAGAATCAAGATTGATCTAAGTGAATTAGTTTTGGGTTTAATTCGTGGACGATAGTTAGTAAGTAGAGATGGGTGGTATCGGTGTCGAATTTTCTGGTTCACTAAGTATTATTATTATTACGTAATTCTACAATACATAAATCATTATGTATTTAATAATACAGTATTATCTATAATTTTACTGGTCTGAAACATAGATGATTTATAAGGATGCTGCTTTGTGATAATTTTATATACAAACATTTTTTTATTACATGAACACACATAAGGTTGTGCCGACCACGACTGTAGTCACTACCAACCCGCACCCGACAACTGGTCAATTGTGGTTGGTCAATTACACTCTGTCAAATAAAAGGTAACTGATGAGTTCCGAGCATATTTCCTTCTGAATTTATCTTTTTTATTATTTCTATTACAGATGTCCATTTTAAATCATTATTAAATATTTATAAAACAGATATATATTGTTACATTGAGATGTGAATTTAAAGATAATTTAGCTAATTTCATACGACATAAAAATTTACGAAGAAAAAATCAGAATCAAATTATATTATATGCTCCTAGATTAAAAATATAGAATACTTATTAATGTTTAGCATCTTGAAACATCAAATGACAATTCTTTTTATTATTATTCGGCCCTATTGCATTGCTTATCATTATATTTGTGGACCTTTATAATCCTATAACCATGTATTAATCAAGTAATAATCTCAATATTTATTTATAATAATAAAAATTTTATTGTTCATACTATTTAATAACATTACATCCTTATTGTTACTCTCAATGAAATATTTTAAAGGATTCATTATCAAATTTTCATTATTTTAGCGTTTTAATAAAAATTCCTCAAATATTGTCATAATGAATTTTTACTATCCATACATGATCGCCACAGTCCCGAAAAGCTTTGAAAAGATACAAAGAAAATAATGTTGAATTTGTTAAGGCGTGATTAGACTGAATAAAATTTAATAGGAAGCGAATGGAAGTACCACGGGAATTTGAATGAAATCTCAGATATTAACAAAGCGTTTGATTTATTAATTTGAATAATATGCGAGATGTCTTTTCTTAAATACTATTAAATATACATGTTAAAGAAGATACAAATTAATAATAGCTTCTACAAGAATAACTTAAGACTAAACATGCAACTTAGCGATCTAATGAACAAAATTAATTTAAGACAAAAAAAATGATGAATGGGAGCGATAATTAACAATAACAGAAATGCTCCATCACGGCATGAAGGAGCAATGAGTATAAAATTAATTAACTTGAACTGTCCGGTTGGTACCATGAAATACGTTGATCATCAGGAGAAGAATTAGTTGACGATTCGAGGCCTCATGATAATGAAATGGGACTTACAATTTGTGTGATATAAACCCAATTAGCATCTCAGCATAGCTTCTGGTGAGTGACAAGCTTTAAAACCTCTAGACGTTCTCATAAAAATAGCGGCTTGAAAGCGGATTGATAAGCGGCAGTGTGCGATGGTCATTGCTGCGAAAGTCTGGTAGAACAGTCCAGCTCGGCGATCAAACAGCAAGTGACTGACTCAATACCGTCGCTCTCCCCTCTCCTTAATTTTGGCGGTACAGTATTTCCGATTTTAGAGGCAAGGATCGGTTCGTTCCATCTGGCGGGTAGTCCAGGTTCGCGACTAAACATAATTCTTGAAGAACTAGATAATAAAGAAAGAATAGGAAAAAATAGAATAAGAATGTGCAGGGGGATTTATTCTGTATTTAACTTGGATTAATTTAACTACTCCAGTTTAAGCATACACATATGGTGTAGATTATAATGTATTACATCTATATATTAAATGTACTAATAATATATTTCATTATGTTCTTTTTTATACTTAGACTAGCGTGTCATAGTTTAATATATCTCTCTAAAATCCCCTCTTTTCACTGTTTGGGCAAGATTATGAGCACAATCTAGTCTCAAAACGTCACCAAATGGAAATTATCAAAAATACTGAATCTCAGTAACGGAAAATAGATAAGGGATCTTTATTTTCTAACGTCAATAGCAAACCAAAGCCTTTCAGAAAGATTCAAATAAAACTATAAATGACTACATAACTAGCATAAAAATATGGGGAAATTCCCTTATTATGTATTAATCAAATATTAACCATTTAAAATGTACAAATTATGATATATATGGTTTTTTTTTTAATAAAGAAGACTAAGTTGACTGCAAGGTAAAAAGAGAAGTAAAAATTTAATTTTGCAATAATTTTTCACCGCCTGTAATCATAACTTAAAAGATAACATTTATTTTAATCCTAATATAAAATAAGATAAAAATACAAACAAGTTACAAAGTCAGAAAATTAAATAATTAAATATGTGGCTTACCTTTAAGCTTCTAGCTTATCTGCAGATACAACAGCAAAACACCTAAAATATAATAAAAAAATGTATATACATATAATGATTGGTAGAATTCTGAAATTATTCCGGAATGAACACATATTAGAAGATATAATAGATTTAAAACTCCGATTAAGAAAATTTTCTATATAATAAGCAAAGTATAGTTTAATTTAAAAAATAAATTACTTATGTCTAAAGAAAAGAATTCGTTTTAGACAAACAAGAAGAATACACCGGTTGTTCTAATGGAATTCCTTGCAAGAACGAATCTTCATTCTATTTTCTGTCAATATCAGTACTTCATTAAATTTCCATTACCCTTCAATACATTTTAAGTTTTATTTACCTCCTTCGTTTGAAGACTAAAATTTTCCAATTAACATGTTAATTAATTTTGGCTTTATAAAAGTTATAAAGCAAAATAATTAGTTCAAGTAACATGACGCTTTTATATTCGACGAAATTTCATTTTAATATTTTTGTACTTATGTCACTTCAATACGAAAATAAAGATAATTTTAACTACGAACGAGTACAAATATTATACTCAGATATATATTTTTGGTTTATGAGCTGAAAATAAATTAAACCAAAAGTAAATGTCATATGTTTTATTGAATACTATAATATAAAAGCAGAATTATTTACAGACGTATTGTGAAAATGAATAGAGCAGGATGATGGTGTGGCTGGAAAATATTCGAAATACTAACTTTATTTAAACAAATATTTTTTGTCAATAATCCTATGTATAATGTGTAAGTATTATAGTATTATAGTAGAATGGGTAAGTATTATAGCGTGTAAAGGTACATAAAGCTTAGGAAAATATTCTTCTCACGTAAGATTATGTACTGCCTCTTACTAGCATCAGAAATGTATAACTAAAAAAAAAAGAATAAATTTCATATTTTTGAAATTAGGCTTACCTAAAAATATGTTTTAAAAAAGAAAAAGAAAAATTCAAAGTTTATTTATAGTAATAGTAATTTTATGTTTGGCGTAAAGCGGTTTCAGTTTTTCCCTAAAAATGCGTTAATATATTCTAGTACAGTGCAATCTATTTGGGCAAAAATAAAATTTTCTTTATTTCATTATATTTATAATGCAAATAATATTTACTTGTACAAAGAAACAAATGACCCTTAAGTAAAGAGGGAATTCATTATATTAACTACATTTCAGATATAAACGACGTGAACCGTCTCAAAAAAACAACTGTTTAGTCGCGAACCTGGACTGCCCGCCAGATGGAACGGACAGATTATTGCCTCTAAAATCGGAAATTTACTGTACCGCCAAAATCAAGAAGAGGGGGGATTGACGCTCAGTGCGCCCTTCACTTGCTATTAGATCGCCGAGCGGAGCAGTTCTATCAGCCCTTCGCAGCCAAGATCACCGCACACTGCCGCCTAGTAATCCGCTTTCAAGCCGCTATTCCTGTGAGGACGTCCAGAGGTTTCAAGATTGTCACTCGCCAGAAGCTATACTGAGGTGCTAATTGAGTATACATCACACAAATGGTAAGTCACATTTCATTACCATATGGCCTCAAATTGTCAACTAATTTTTCTCCTGATGATCAACGTATTACATGGTACCAACCGGATAGTTCAAGTTAATTCATGATATCATACTCATTGCTCCTTCATGCCGTGATCACTGGCGAAGATAATAGTAATTCGCACATCTTCGCGCCTTATTGAAAACTTCGTTACAACGTTCAAGTTATTTGTAGTTATCATATATTTGGCCATTATGCTAGCATGGAGCATTTCTGTTATTGTTAATTATCGTTCCAATTCATATTAATCATTTTTCTTCTTTGTTTGTATTAAATTACTTTGTTCATTAGATCGCTAAGTTGCATGTGTAGTTTTAAGTTATTTTTGTAGACGCTATTATTAATTTGTATCTTCTTTTACATGTCTATTTAATAGTATTTAAGAAATCTCGCATGTTATTTAAATTAATAAATCAAACGCTTTGTTAATATCTGAGATTTCTTCAAATTCCTGTGGTACTTCCATTTGCTTCCTATTAAATTTATTCAGTCTAATCACGCCTTAACATTTTGGTGCCGTAAAACCCGGGAATAATTACGATCTCAGATATTAACATAGCTAAAAAGGACATTGCGCAACAATAGGTAGGTTTTCTTTGTAGTGGGGATATCCGGATCCGCTGTAACTTATGTGAATCACACAGCGTCTTTTTCAGCCTTGTCAAAAGCAAATATTAATGTATGCACGCAGACTTTAATTATTAATTATAATTTTATATTCCAACGTATAATTATTAGTGATAATTAAGCATTTAAATCATATCATCACCTGTAAATTCATTTAATGTGCATAATTTAATTGTTAATTTGCAATATCATTTTCAAACGCATGACTATTATAGATAATTAAGTATTCAAATAATATTATCTCTTGTAAATTATTAATTTTCTTTCAGCTTTCTAGTAAATTGTATAAAATCAAAATGGCTAATCGTCGCCAAGCTAGAGTTAAAAATGTGTCCCAAACAATATTATTAGGATTGTTTACCCAATTTTGAATTTTCACCGATGAATGTAAAGGGGCAATGGTCGCCAATGAAGAGGCAGTAGTTAAAACGCGAATTGACAAATTAAAGCAATTAATAGACGAAATGAGAAAAACCCATAATGCCGTAATCACCGAATCCATTAATGATGAGATACCTGTACCTTCCGATCTTATGGATCAATTCATTCGAGCACAGACCGAGGCTATGGACTTAGAAGTTCAATCATTGGACCGCTCAGTGACCGCACGTGTCGCACCCCGCGTACTGGAAGTCCGGCTGTCCCCCCTTGATTTACCGAAGTTTAACGGAGATATCACGCAATTCCAAAATGTTAAAACCACTTATATTCCGCTTATACACCGCAATAAGGACATCGATGACGGACTTAAGCTAACATATCTAAAGAGTTGCCTTTCAGGCGAAGCCTTAGCCGTCATAAGCCATTTGGATACTCTGGGCTCAAACTATTCTATCGCCTGGGCCGTCCTAATTGCTCGGTATAACAATCAAGCGGCGCTCGCGTCTCGAATACTTCATGAAATGTTAAATTTCCAACCCATCGCGAATCCATCGCAAAAGGCCCTGGAATCCGTTCTTAAATTATTTTCTGAACTGGGTCGCCAATTAACCGCGGCTAACATCCCTGACCTGGGAGACTATTTTTTATTTTTCTTAACGTTCCGGAGTTTAGACCCCGTTACTCAAAAGGAATTTAAGTTACAATATCCTGAGGACTTCCCTACGTTTTCTGAGCTGCTCAATTACATCACGCGACTTCAAATTGCTACCGCATCCGTGTCGGAATTACCACCGTCAGATAATCGCCGTCGATCGTCACCTAAGAGGAAAGAGCACCCCCCTATGCATCGGCAACCGCAATCTGTCAATCGCTCTGCTCGTGTATTCGCAGCTGCGCTGCGGTGTACTTATTGTCAAGAAGCCCATAACCTTTATCACTGCCGAGAATTTAAAACCTTATCCGGTCAGGATCGCCTAGGGTTTGTTCGTAAAGAGGGCTTGTGCATCAATTGCCTCGGACAACACCCACCGGATAAATGTCAATCCACCCAGCGTTGTCATTTTTGTCAATGTTTCCACCACACCTTGCTCCATCGGGGCATCACCGGATCACCATCGAGTTCGGAGCCATCCATTAGCTCCCCCCTGGGTTCCCCTCGGTCAAATTCGACAAGTATTAGAACGCTTCCACTACGCCGCTACTCTGCTCAACGTCAAATATACAATAACCAGAGTCACCGATCCTTCCCGGCAGTTCAGACGTTACACGCGTCATCACCACAACCCATGCACGGGTCGCCTGTCCTAGCCACTACACGGGATACGTCCTCTCGCAACTCTTTGACAAGCCAAGCATCGCATGAACCCATTTCCTTCGACGCACCGTTATGTTACCAGAACCCGCCGCCATCCTTTCGTCCGTATCAACCGACCCCACATCGAGATCGCCGCTTGTCCGAAGAAACCACTGTGTGCTCAGCTTCGCCCCCGGACAAATTAAAAATTTCTCAATGACCCAATTCTTCCGCCTTATCGCCGCCTTCCTCTCGCGCCCGACCTCAATGCTAGCCTATCGCGGTCGAAAAGGATGCTTCCTTGTTACACCGCCGCTATCAATTACCACGCAACCCTGCCGATAATTCTATACCGCTAACTACCATCTTGCATCGATCGCCATTAACTATGCTAGGGTCCTCGGGGGGCATGATATCTTCACTGTTGCCCACCGCGCAGGTTTCAATATCGCGTTCTGATAACCAAGCTCAATCATTCCGAGCCTTGTTAGATTCTGGAAGCCAGGTGAGCTTCATCACCATCAGGGCCGTGTCTCATCTGGGCCTCCCCGTATCATCATCCCCAGTCGGGGTAAGTGTCCTGGGGGGATCGTCGAACCTATCCTGCCCCGGGTATACCACCGCAACCATTCAGGTTCCGGACTCTGATCCGTTAAGATTTCAGTTATTCGTTATCGAAAACATAACCCATTCACTTCCGGCCATGCCTGTGGACTTATCACCCTGGCCGTACATACGGGAACTCCCGCTCGCCGATGCATCGCTATGCCATCCTGGCCCTATAGATTTCCTCTTCGGAGTCTACGCCCTGCCACGAATCCTTCTCGGAATCGAACCATCGCCTAAGGGTGGACCCACGGCCTTGAATAGCATATTTGGATGGTGTTTCATGGGGGAATGTCGTCCTCGTCGGACAAAGCGCCATATTACCTGGACCAAAGAAGTAAAAGATAATGAAGGCAAGACTTTTAGCCCCCCGCTTCGTCCCCGTCGTGCTCACTCTTCCGCAGATCTAACATCCAATTCCCCTTCACCTATCGCTAATACTGTCGCTCCCGAGCGTCACGAATTATCAGTATTTAACGCCCTCACCAATGTCCAATTAAACCTTGACCTCCAACGCTTTTGGAACCTCGAGGAGGTCACAGCCACTTCACCGCGTTTCTCCTCCGAAGAACAACGTTGTGAGGAATTATTCAGAACATCCGTCTCCCGCGATGCCCATGGTCGATACATAACTCCGTTACCTCTGAAATCGCTCGACTTGGGGGAATCTCGTTACCGAGCAGTGAAACAGTTTCACCAACTCGAAGCCCGCCTTCATCGGGAGCCCGCGTTACGTGAAGCCTATCTCGCCTTCATGCGAGAATACTTGGAGTTAGGCCATATGTCTGCCGTTCCTGAGCCTGATGACGCTTCCGGTATCACATACTACCTCCCTCATCATCCTGTACACCGCCCTGACGATCCGCCCTCTAAAATAAGAGTGGTGTTCAACGCTTCGGCGCAATCCTCAAATGGAAAATCACTAAATTATATTTCTTTTACCGGGCCAAAGTTACAATCAGATATTGTCACTTTGATTACTCGCGCTCGAACGCACCGATACATTTTCACTGACGACATTCGGCAGATGTATCGTCAGATACTAGTGCCTCCTAAACATCGAGATTTACAAACAATCGTATGGCGATTCTCACCCGATGGGCCGATCCGCTCTTATCGCCTCCACACGGTCACGTACGGTGTCAGCTCCTCCCCGTTCCTTGCTATTCGAACTCTTCAGCAATTAAGTCATGATGAAGAGGCTCGTTTTCCTCACGCCGCCTCCGTTCTTCGCAAGGACACGTACGTAGATGATATTATTACTGGAGCTTCTATGTTGCCAGAAACCGTTCAATTAAGGGACGATCTCATCGATCTATTGCAATCCGGAGGTTTTGAGCTCCGCAAATGGGCTGCGAATCATCCTCAAATTCTATCCAATCTCGCAGCCGAGCATTGTCGTGTGGGGACTCATTCGTTCGAATTCTCTTCCGAAGATGATTCTACCATTAAGATCCTCGGTCTCGAATGGTTAGCTGACACAGACACCTTTTCTTATCGCGTGTCTTCTGACAAACTTCCCGCTACCAAACGGCTTATTCTTTCCAAATTAGCTCGCATTTATGACCCTCCTGGATGGTTAGTTCCCGTGACATTCACCGCAAAATTATTAATCCAACGTTTATGGGTCGGACACTCTGATTGGGATGAACCCGCTCCCCCTGATATCAGCCGGGATTGGAACTCCTTTCAAGAAGAACTGGAAACAGTATCTCACCTTTCTATCCCTCGCCGCTTTCCTTATTATCAAGAGTCGCGCAGTTGCCAACGCCTAGTTGCCTTTTGTGACGCTTCCGAGCTGGGTTACGCCGCCGCTATATATTTGCATTCCACCTCCTCTTCCGGGGAAATCGCCATCAGCCTCTTAATGGCCAAATCCCGGGTCGCCCCCTTGAAAAGAGTATCACTCCCGCGATTGGAACTATGTGGCGCTCACCTCCTTGCTAAGTTAACCGCCAAAATTACAGAAATTTTTTCCCAGCCATTCGAAGACCTGATAGCCTTTTCAGACTCCGCTGTAGCTCTCGCCCCACCGTTGGAAAACTTTCGTAGCAAACCGAGTAACGGAAATTCAAGAAAGCATACCTCCTTCTCAATGGCGCCATATTGACGGCAAGGACAACCCTGCCGACTGCGCTTCTCGCGGGATTTCTCCTGAGGAATTAGCCAATCATGCCTTATGGTGGAAAGGTCCGTCCTGGCTCTCTCAACCGCCATCATCATGGCCTACCTCGCGCATCGACGTACCTCCTGGTCTCGTTGATTCTGAACGGCGAACCACTCACAAAATTATCTCATGCACCGCCCTTACCACTCTTAATTTAGAGAGCCGCTATTCGTCTCTTTCTCGGCTGCAACGCGTCACTGCGTGGTGTTTCCGCTTCGCACATAACATCAGAAACCCCGCGTGCCGCTCTACCGGGTTTCTCTCCGCCGCTGAGCTATCTGCCGCTCTAGACATATTAGTTAAGGCCATTCAACAAGTCGCTCTCACAAATGAATATCAAGCAGCCGATAACCCTACATCAAAATTGCATTTTAAACGTACTCTGCAATTATTCATCGATCCGCGGGGGGTCCTCCGCGTAGGTGGACGACTCCATCATGGCCCACAACCGTTTTCCGCTAAACATCTAAACTAAATGGCCTTGCTTCCTAAAGATCATCCCTTTACCAACTTAGTCATTGATCAAGCCCATTGTCAAAATCTGCACGCTGGTCCCTCTGCTACGCATTCCTTTATTCGTCAGCGATTCTGGATATTGGACGGGAGAAACGTAGTTCAGCATCGCCTCGCTAAATGCAACAAATGTTTCCACGTTAAGCCTCAACCACTCATCCCCACCATGGGACGCTTGCCCCGTGATCGTATCACACCCACATACCCATTTTCAAAGGTAGGAATTGATTACGCAGGTCCTTTTTCCGTATCTTCTGCTCGCATCCGAGGATGCCGCGTAACAAAGGCATATATCTGTGCATTTGTTTGTTTCACCACTAAAGCCATTCACCTAGAACTTACATCCGAACTATCCGTCGCAGCCTTTCTAGCCGCCTTTGCTCGTTTTTGTGGTAGACGGGGACGTCCTTCAGATGTCTACAGCGATAACGGAACCAACTTTGTAGGAGCTAGCCGCCAAATCAGCGAAGTCGGTCGTTTCTTCCGAGACGTAAATACTCAACAAACTATTGTTCAACATTCCTCGCGCGAGGGCATTCAATGGCATTTTATTCCTCCCAGGGCTCCCCATTTCGGGGGTCTTTGGGAAGCCAGGATTAAATCTACTAAACGCCATCTCCGTACCGTAATGGGTATTCAGGTTTTATCATTCGAGGAATTCTCAACCCTACTTACTCAGATTGAAGCCGTACTCAATAGCAGACCTTTATGTGCGCTTTCATCCGACCCTCATGATCTCGAAGCCTTAACTCCCGGACACTTTCTTATCTGTCGACCGATAATCGCTCCCCCCACTCAGGACCTATCTGATGTGCCCATCAATCGCGTGGCGCGCTGGAAACTTACTGACAAGATCCATCAGTCCTTTTGGAAGCGATGGACCATCGAATACCTTCACACACTCCAGCAGCGATCCCGCTAGACGGAATCCGCCCCCGAACTAACTATCGGTGCTCTCGTGCTGATCCAAACCGATAACTCGCCTCCTCTGCGTTGGCCATTAGCACGGGTTACTGAATTCCATCCCGGAGCGGACGGTATCGCCCGAGTCGCTAGCCTCCGAACCGCTTCCGTCATCATAAAGCGCCCAATCACCCGCATATGCCCTTTACCATCTCAATAATGCCACTTTCGTGCCATGGGCAGGGGAATGTTTAGTCGCGAACCTGGACTGCCCGCCAGATGGAACGGACCGATCCTTGCCTCTAAATTCGGGAATACTGTACCGCCAAAATCAAGAAGAGGGGGGATTGACGCTCAGAGCGCCCTTCACTTGCTATTAGATCGCCGAGCGGAGCAGTTCTATCAGCCCTTCGCAGCCAAGATCACCGCACACTGCCGCCTAGTAATCCGCTTTCAAGCCGCTATTCCTGTGAGGACGTCCAGAGGTTTCAAGATTGTCACTCGCCAGAAGCTATGCTGAGGTGCTAATTGAGTATACATCACACAAATGGTAAGTCACATTTCATTACCACAAGGCCTCAAATTGTCAACTAATTTTTCTCCTGATGATCAACGTATTACATGGTACCAACCGGACAGTTCAAGTTAATTCATGATATCATACTCATTGCTCCTTCATGCCGTGATCACTGGCGAAGATAATAGTAATTCGCACATCTTCGCGCCTTATTGAAAACTTCGTTACAACGTTCAAGTTATTTGTAGTTATCATATCTTTGGCCATTATGCTAGCATGGAGCATTTCTGTTATTGTTAATTATCGCTCCCATTCATATTAATCATTTTTCTTCTTTGTTTGTATTAAATTACTTTGTTCATTAGATCGCTAAGTTGCATGTGTAGTTTTCAGTTATTTTTGTAGACGCTATTATTAATTTGTATCTTCTTTTAAATGTCTATTTAATAGTATTTAAAAAATCTCGCATGTTATTTAATTTAATAAATCAAACTCTTTGTTAATATCTGAGATTTCTTCAAATTCCCGTGGTACTTCCATTTGCTTCCTATTAAATTTATTCAGTCTAATCACGCCTTAACAACAACTTTCAAATAGTCATTGTTATTGTTTGAAAACAAATAAATATGTTATTCCCGCTAAACGGTCCCTCCCTGTTTTGTATTGTATAAAGTCAGCGGCTTTGAGTCGGTTCAAGTAAAAACCGCGTTCAGCGGAAACAGCCCATTGTAACGCCTTAAAATACCGAAAGGTAACAGAAGGTTTTTGATTTATATAGAAGCATTTTCAGGTATTATTGTGAATTTGTATTATATTGTGAATAAAATCTTGGATGATGTGGGGAAAAAAAATAGTTTGTTAAAATGTATTGAACCGTTATTTTTTTTTATAAATAAAAGATAATCTTACTAATATTATAAATGTGAAAGTTTGTGTGTTTGCCTCTCTTTCACGCAAAAACTACTGAACGGATTTGGATGAAACTTTACAGTAATATAGGTTATACATCAGAATAACACATGGGCTATAGCAAGCGTGGAATTAGGGGGCGCACGGGGGCACGTGCCCCCCCCCCGACAGTTTTATAGGAACTGTGGAGAATCCATTATAGTACATAATTACAGGCAATTCAGGAATTTAGCATCTTGAAATTTGCAGATAGGTCCTTTGTATGATTTAAGAAAGAAGTTTGGATAATTCAACCCTTATTATAATAATGGAAGTTGTATGGAAACCGTCAGTTTTGAAGTTAGACATCTGAAATTTTGTACGAGTAACCTATAGTGAAAAAAATTAAATTATTTATTATTTTAAATTATTGTTAAAAAGCACTGTCAAGAAACTTTATAACGCGGGCAAAAGCTAGTCTTATATAATTATTTACCTATTTATGTCATCTATCTATTGCAGACCTATATTATTTATGTGAGTCTGCAATAGTGATACATAATAACGTAGGACTAGGCGAACACTCAGGAGAGGGCTCTAATAGCAGTAGACCTCTCTTAACCGAACTTAAGGTCGGGTGTAATTCAATTCTCCCACTTACGCTTCTGCCGATCGCTTCTGACTAGAACTCTCGGAATCTACCTCTGTCCATTCTTGTAGTAATTCACTGGTAACTGTCTTGATGACTTTCACGCTCATTCCCTTCAAGCCAATAACTCATATTTATAGCATAAAAATTAAATTATAAATAATAATAATAATAATATATATTATATTGAAGTTAAAAACATACTAGTAACCAGTTAAGCCATTATGCTTCAGATATCTTATATAGTTAAATAAGTTTTTTATTGAATAAAATAATAATACATTTTTAGGAGAAGTTTTTTTTTTATGATATTGCAAAATTTTCTTTCTATTTCTGTATCTTAAAATAACCAATATGCTATGTAATTGTAACACCCCCGGCTTATTTGGAAGGGAATGGGGTTGTGAAAGGAAGGAAAGAATAGTAACACATAAGAAGAATAAAGAAAATTAGGAGAACGTACTCTTACTAAGAACTAAGCAATATAAATAAAATGACTATATTTATTTTTATTTAATAATAAAACCAAATTATTGACAAATATAAAAAAAAATGTTTAATAAATTAATAATAAAACCAAACTGTTGAAAAGTATTAGAATGGTTAAAAATTCTGTAATTACTACACTACTGGTACAACCAGTTCCCCCACTTATTTGCTAGGACAAGAAAATCAAAAAAAACAATAAGGGAATATTATAAGTCTCAGAACAAAAATTATAGCCTGATACTCCACGGTAATCAATGAGTCTATCCCCAGAAATTAAATTGTTCACATGTACCTTGTATAACGTGTACCGATCCTCCCATCTGATCGGTTCCGCAGTAACCAACACCAATTGTCTCCAACCTCTCACACTGCGACGTTACACCTCTTTGCACACGGGACAGACTGACCGACTTCTAGCGATCGCGATCTCCCTCTCCCACGCTGGCCACCGTCTAGACGCCACCTCAGCATCCTTGACGGTCTCAGCCCCACGATCGCTCGACTAAATGATTTAATTAAACTTATTTACGGCCAGTCCCGCCACGGTTCTGTTACATCACCCTCCCCTTTACAAAAGAGTGGAACCACGGGGTCCACTCATACAATACGCCGTGGAGTACCAATGGTGGCTGAAACTTAATCCTACACTACACTGTATACACTGCCACTATATACACTCCTGTCAGTTGGTGCTGGCTTCTGTGCGCCCACCGGGTCGATGTATGGTCCTGGTTGTCAATTCTTCCAGAGCTCTGGCATCTTGTATTCGTTGAGTAGCCTTGGACTGTCTGTTTCCCAGCCACTTGCGTAGGCCCCATGTTCCAAGGACACCCAGCAACAATAGCGCCAAGGTCGTTGTGGCACTCCACGTCCACCATCTTCGGTTAACCCGTTCTTCCTGTATCCTTTCAAGCGCACGCCGAAGGGCCAAGACCCGAACTTCATCAGCGGCCCACTGACCCGCTCCCAGGTCTCCTTGCTGCTCCAAGGACTTCCAAGCCTCTGGTAGGTCTTCCCTCCTAATTGTCGTTTTTTCTGACCCTATGTGTAGAGATATAGGGTCCACGATCTGTATTTCCTTCTCCAACGTCGTGTACGTCGTCCCTCTGGAGCGGGGGAGCAGCCAGTAATCTGCTGTTTTCAGTGTACAAGACTCTGTTGCCTCCCATTCTCCATCACCGTCCAAAATAATCTCTCTGGGTTGCTGATTTCTGCAATATATCGTTGCCTTGGTTGGCTCGTTGATACTAAAGAGCCATTTCTCTCTTGCCTCGTCCCAAATCCAAGTATCCAGTTGCGGGTCACGTAGTGCCCTCCATTTACACAGCGGTTGACCACTCTGCTCATCCCCAAAGAAGAGAGTGCTTAAGCAGGTCACTCGTCTCCGCACCATCAACGGAAACAGCGCGGGGCACACCCACGGCTGGGATGTCCGGCACCGTGACAGGTCCCCTTTCTGCAGAAGTGCATAATATTGTCTATCCACTGACACAAGAAAACTGTCCACTGACGTCTCTAATACCACCTTGTGCGGCACATCCACACTCCGTATCGGCATAGGTTGTACCCTATAGAGCTTGAAGGCTTGACCTGACCTAATCAAAGGGAGATCTATAACAACATGCACCGAAGTGGATGTGGCTACTCCATGGACTGCAGCGGCCTGGTAATAATGGTGGGCATCTTCGGGACGAGTACCTGTGAACAAACCAATTCCTGAGGGCAGTACATTGACCACCGTTTGGAGAATCTCACTCAAGGAGTGGGGAGACAGAAGGGCCTGACTCACTGCCCCCCATGATACCCTCTCTAATCCCAAATACAATTCCCTCAAATCACCACTGGCTTTCAGAGCCGTCACCTCCATATTTCGGAGGTTGGATATGAAGGTTAAGGATAGGTTAGTATAAAGGGAAAGCCGGTCTACTTGTGTCTCTAGGGTTAACATCCGCCGGTGGGTAGCTTCCATTTCCTTCTTCAACATTCCTGCGAAGCGTACTAGGTTCCTCGTATTTTCCTCGGTTCGTTGTCCCAAATTCCGTGTGACTGTGAGGTGCTCCGTGGCCAAGTGGACCAATCGCCCTTGTTGCATTGTTAGCTTCCCCAGATCGTCCCTTATCCCTTCTAAGTCGTCAGCATCCGGATTACCAAACACCGCTTTAATCACCTTCCCTCCAATGTTTAGCAGCCCTCTACTCCCTCGTTGAACCGGTAGCAGATTCCTGATGGACAAAACAGCTTCATCCACTTCTGCGACCATCTCCTTGGTCCTCTCCACCTCGTCCCAGTACCCCCTAAGTTCAGGGATATGGTTCAGTGTCCGTCGGTACTCAGCTTCTATTTCCTCTATTACTTCCCTCATCCGTAGTGCTTCACCACACAAGCGAGTCACGTTCACTTCCACTACTACCCGCCATTGCTCACTGCTCACTACTACGTCCCTTTCATCCAAAAACCTCACACCGCTGTGTCCCAGGGCCAACTGCAGCACCAGCCATCCTGTGAACACTGTCGTTTAACATTAGATTACTTTCTTGGCCTCAGCAGTATGGGGGATCGGGGGGTGACAAGGGAATCATCCTCCTCCGGGGCCCACGAGGTGTCACGTGGGTCCTCAGGTGTACCTGGGTCATCTTCTGTGCGGGCCCAGGTTGTTTCTTGGGTGTCCTCTGGTGAACTCGGGTCATTCCTCATCCAATGAGGAGTAACGTGATCGACTATGCCCCGGGGGGTTGACAATTTTTCTGGCGTCCTTCGCTCCGTTACCGGGGACTCCCTGCGGACAGTTGAGTAAGCTCCGTCGGCTTGACTCTCCTCTTGGTTGTCGTCCTTGACTTCTTCCATTTCATCCTCGCTGTCCTCGTTCCAGTGTGGGGGACATTCCTCCTCACTCTCATTTTCGTCCCGATGTTCATGTTCCTCCCAGTCACTCTCGTCTCCACTCTCCTCCTCCTCCCTTCCTAACTCAGTAGGCCTATCACCTATAGCTGGTTTCAACCGATTGATGTGTACCACTACTTTTCGGCCCGATCCCAACTGTAACTCATACGTGACTGGGGAGATCTTCCTGATTACCTCATACGGTCCCGTCCAAGGACGATGAAATTTCTTGCAATGTCCCAGCTTTGTAATGGGGACATGCAGGAACACACACTCCCCCACTTCGAGTTCTCTGTGTTTTCGCCCCTTGTTCCATTGCCTCGTCCGACGGGTCCATGCCAATTCCATCCTCTTCGATGCCTCCTCATAAGCCTGACTTAATCTCTCCTGCAGCCGTTCCACGAACTCTTCTGCTGGCGTTTCACCGTCCAGTGGCATGATATTGAAGCCCACAGGCATCTGCACTTCTCGTCCATACAGAAGGTAGTTTGGCGAGTATCCCGTGGACGAGTGCGGGATGGCCCTATAAGCCATCAGGGCATAGGGTACCCATTGATCCCAGTCACGACCGTCCCGTCGTACATAATGAGCCACCGACTCAGCCAGAGTTCGGTGTAATCTTTCCACCATTCCATTGCCCTCTGGATGGTAGGGGGTTGTCTGAATTTTCTGTGTCCCCAGCAGCCGACATGTATTTTTCAATAGGGAGGAAACAAAATTTCTCCCCTGGTCAGTCAGCAATCGATCGGGGGCTCCGTGCCGGGTTACTATTGCCTCTACTAAGGCCCTTGCCGTCTCGTCCGCTGTGATCTCCTTCAAGGGTATTGCTTCGGCGTACCTCGTGAAATTGTCGATCATGGTGAGCAGGTACTTATAACCTCGCCCGCTCCTGGGAAGCGGACCGACGATGTCCATTGAAATTTGCTCAAACGGTCTGGTCGGGAAGAAAGGGGCTTCCAAAGGGGCCTTCAAACCTGGTGGGGATTTCCTTCTCTGACAGCTATCACACCTCGCGACGTATTCCCTTACGTCTGCACCCAGTGTGGGCCAGTAATACCCCTGCTGTACTACCGACGTCGTACGTTCTATACCCGGGTGTCCAGCCCATTTGGCTTCATGGCACTGCTGTAAAATGGCCCCTCTTAAAACTGTTGGTACTGCCAACTTCCAGTCCCCCATGCTGTCACTACCGTTTTTCCAATACAATACGCCCCGTGCATCCTTTCCTCCTGATCCTGATTGTTGTGCTAGATCTTGGCACCACGAATCATCCCGCTGGGCTATCTGTAGCTCGCTCTCATTAAACCCCGGTGTCTTCACTTGTACTCCCCGCACCGCCCTGCTCAAGGCATCAGCATTCGTATGCCTCCTCCCCGCCTTGTGCTCTACTTCATAATTGAACTCCTGGAGCCTTAGTGTCCACCTCATTAACCGAGAAGAAGGCTCCTTTAAGCTTAGCATCCATCTTAAAGCCGAATGATCAGTAACAAGCTTGAATTCCCTCCCAAGTAAGTAGCACCTAAACTGGCGGGTTGCCCAGATGACCGCTAGCAGTTCCAATTCGGTGGCCGAGTAATTTTTTTCTGGGCCTCGTAATTGCCGGCTGGCGTAGCATATGGGTCTTTCTTCCCCATCGCGCACCTGAGACAACACTGCTCCTAATGCCATCGAGGAGGCGTCGGTTGCTAAGATGAACGGGTCATGGAAATCGGGATAAACTAGAACCCGGTCAGACACCAAATGCTTTTTTAGCTCATTGAAAGCATCCTCTGCCTCCGACGTCCATCTAAAAGTGGCATTCTTTTTCGTGAGCTCAGTCAGTGGTTGAGCGATTCCCGCGAATCCCGCTACAAACCGGCGATAATACCCTGCTAACCCCAGGAAGGACCTTACTTCTCTCACGCTCCTTGGCCGAGGGTAGGCTCTCACTGCCTCTATCTTTGTGGGATCTGTTCTTACCCCATGCTCACTTACCACATGTCCAAGATAGGCAACTTCCTTCCGCACAAAGCGGCACTTCACCCTGTTGACCTTGAGGTTAGCCTCTTGCAACTTACTGAATACATTCCCTAATCTACGTGCTTGCTCCTCAATAGTCGCACTGTAAACAATGACGTCATCCAGGTACACGTAGCATTCTACCCCTTTCAGCCTACTTAATAGGCAATCCATCAATTTTTGGAATGTTGCAGGAGCCCCAGCCAACCCGAAAGCCATCCTACGGTACTCGTAGTGGCCACCTTCTGTGGTGAACGCCGTCTTTTCCCGATCTTTTTCCGCGACGGATATTTGATGGTAACCGCTTGCCAGGTCTAGCGTCGTAAAGTACCGGCTTCTCCCCAATTGCTCCAACGTTTCATTTATCAATGGCAGTGGATAAACATCCACTTTTGTAACCGCATTGAGACCACGAAAATCAGTACAGAACCGAAACTTGGTTTCCCCATGGTACGACTTCTTTCTAACCAATACAATGGGGGCCGACCAGGGACTCGATGATGGCTGGATGATCCCATTATCCAGCATTTCCTGGATGTGTTGTTTAACAATAGGTCTCTGATGGAAGGGTACTGGATACGGTCGTTTTGCTACTGGTGACGCGCCGCCTGTTTCAATGGAGTGCTCGACGCCTAGGGTGCAACCCCTCTCATCTGGTGGGTCGAACAACATCCCATACCGCTCTAACACCTCTTCAATAGTCGATCTATCGTTCGGTGATAAATGACCAAGCTCAGCGTCCCAATTCCGCTGGTCCACTTTCTCCTTAGACTGGTGTAGTCCCACTACTCCTATCACGGTCTCCTCCCCGTCCCAGACGTCCGCCTCAACCGCCCTCCCCAAGGTTTGTCTGCGGTCAACCACGATCGGTTCTCCGGTCAAGTTGACCACCCGGACGTTCACCATCCCCTTTTCCACTCTGCCAACGCCCCTCCCCGTTCTCAACCCCTTCTGCGGCTGGATTTCAGGTTCTACCATGACCACTTTGCCGTCCATCATTGCCAGCTCCCCAGCTATTATGGCTTCAGCGTACTTTGGGATTATAGACCTCGCAACGGCCCGTACAGTGTATTCCTGCTGTGGCTTCTGAAGCGGTTCTGACTCACTAGGACTTGGCTTCCCCCGATGACACTTCTTCCCTGTCTGACGCTTGACTGCCTCAGCCGTCACCCCTCTAACCAGTACAGTGTTAGACCGAGCGTGAATTTCTATATCGACCTTCTTCATAAGGTCCAGCCCCAATCTGGGCTTCCCTTAAGGTCTGTGGGCGGCCGAACAATACTTGCTTACCTACCTCCCCAGTCAAACCCCCTAGTGAACGCCTCTAACACCTTCCTTTCTACCTCCCTCGCCCACCACGTTCCCTCGTCTCCGGCTAAGGTTGGCCTGGCCATCTTTCCACCCACCGTAATACATCGGTCGGCAAACTCTTGTATCTTCTCCTTAGACTGTTGGCTCATGTCCTGCAGCACTCTGCCGTAATATTCGAAGGTGTTTGGATCGCCAAACCGCTCCTTCAATACCTCCGAAAGTCGCTGGAACGTAACCTCACCCCTAAGCTCTTCAGCGCCCCTTACGAACGTCGCCGCTTGTCCCTGAAGTTTTAACCGACATATCCTCACTCTATCTCCGTCATCCCAAGCCCCACAAGCCGCTACCTCCTCCAGGTAGTCCAAAAACTCCTCCACTGGCCGCGCAGTCGCTTCCCCTCCCCATGGCTTCACTAGTGACTGTAACGATAGATCTCTGCGAGGTGGTTTAACAACCAGTTTAGCATCTGGTTGATTTGTCTCTAGCTCTACAATCTGCTGCTTGAGTTCCCCCTCCCGCTTTTGAAACTCCTCGTTTAGTTTTAACACCTCATCCAATTTAGCCCTTAATTGACTCTCAGCCGTCATTTTAAAAACGTGAATTTAGTTTGTGGTATTTTTGCAACCACCCCACACCTGACACCACTGTAGCGATCCTCCCATCTGATCGGTTCCGCAGTAACCAACACCAATTGTCTCCAACCTCTCACACTGCGACGTTACACCTCTTTGCACACGGGACAGACTGACCGACTTCTAGCGATCGCGATCTCCCTCTCCCACGCTGGCCACCGTCTAGACGCCACCTCAGCATCCTTGACGGTCTCAGCCCCACGATCGCTCGACTAAATGATTTAATTAAACTTATTTACGGCCAGTCCCGCCACGGTTCTGTTACATAATATTGGTCACATTATACACTAAAAACAATTAAGCGTTATGAAGGATAATATACAACTGACAGTTGAATGTTGAACGTCTTGGTGGTGGGGTGCTGTCTCATGTTTGGAGCCTGTTTGGGCTGTTGATCGTTGGGATGTATTGCACCTTTTTCTTCGAGATGCGATTCACATAACCCCTTTTTGATTTTGGTGTCTTGATAATGCCTGAATAGGCAAAACGTCGACTGGTAAGTAGGTGTATTTTTTGAAACATAAGGCTTTGCATTGTGGTTTTTCCCAATTGCATTAAATGAATTTTCTTATATAAAAAGAAAATTATAATTTTATGATATTAGTGGAAAAATTCCAGCCAAAGAGCCTTAAATCTCTAAACTAGAACATGAAGCAAACATACCAATCAATGTTTCGCCAATTGAGGCGTCAAAACATGAGTAATTTAAACTTTATATTCATTAGCAATGAAAGTTTAAAATAAATAAAAGAAATTTAAAAGAAATGCTAGTTTAAATTTCTTTTGATATAAGAAAACTTATTTTCCAGGATAAATATATGTTGAATTAACGTACTAACACCCTTCCCTGTTGTTCTCATTCTGTCTTGAAGATGCTTTAATAGGCGAAATATTGACAAGTATTTTTGTTTCCTGTTTTGATTTTAAGACTTAAGGCTTTTTGATTGGAATTCTTCCACTAATGTTCAACATGTATTTTATATCTCATTAGAGATATTGTTCTTCAATATTATTATAATTTTAAGAAAATTATATAAAACGACACTTCTGAGTTAGGTTTTATATATAATAGATAATTACGGCTCAAAATAACAAGCATTAAAGTTACTGAAAAATGTAAATGGAAAGTGAATTAATAACTAAACATTTCTGCTAAAAAATTTTCATTTAATTCTTTAATTTAATTTTCTTTAATTCTGAATGCCTCTTGATGTTGATTCAGAAAAAAAAAGGAAAAAAGATAAGAAAGAAACAAAGCAAAGTTATTGTGAGCCTGACAATTCTCTGAGGGTGAAAAAGTTTTAGATGAAACTTCGCACCATTGGAAATTTGCCATTTTACGATCACTATCCATCAGTCGAAAGAAAACCTGCTCCTTTCAAGATCTCTTACGAAGTTGGGGAAGTTCATCATTCCTCGACGTCTAGCTCAGGAAGATGTCTGCTGCTCCATCAACCGAATAAACAGAGAAATAAAATGTATTTTTAATATTTAATCCCATTGTGTTAAGAATAAAAAACATTAAATAAATTCTAATCCTAAGTGTCTTAATTTATAAATTTCTCGGGATTAGGGATTAGGATGAGGTTGTGGGGCGATCAACAGCGGCGTTATTACGCCCTTACTTTTGAATTGATAACTGTGCGGAATGATACTTATTATTACTTGTACAGTAATGTATAAAGAATACTATATAATAATAATAAGGAATAATCTTTGTATTGGAGAACTGCATTTTTTTTCCTTTAATTTTTTATCCCTCCAGTTTTTCTTCTTTTTTTTCTATCTTTCATTTATTTTATTTTTTTTATTTTTTTTTATTGCATTTATTATGAGGAGTTATACAATGTTTTCAGTGTTCTCCGACATTACATACACAGTCAATAGATTAGATCAGATGTCTTATAATTAACTAATTATAACTATATATAGTCAGATGTTTTAAATAAATATGTTTCTAAGTCAAACACACACACACACACACACACACACAAAACCTTTCAAACGCATATATATTTGTAGACAATTTTGGTAACTAACAATATTATGTACATTAATTCTACTCACTAGAATAAATCGGTTTTAACAGGATTTCTTGATTGGACATAATCTAATTCTAGGACTGTAGATTAAGCATTAAATTTTGGTGTATAGATCGGTTTCTTTTAAAATTGCAATAAGTTTCTCTGCGTTTGAGGGATTGTTTCCAAGAGATTGAATCAGTCGCCTTGGCAGCTCTTTGGAATTGAAATAAATTTGGTAGGAAGAGCATTCTTCTATGATGACGGTAGTTCTTCTGTACGGTGAGTTGAATATCACAGGTAGGGCACTTCGGCGGTGGTTCCCTGTTAATGAGGTAAACATGGGTTAAGTTCGTATGCCCTATTCTCATTCGGGTTAGCACCACTTCTTCTCTTCTGTTTCCACGTTCAGAGCTGTTCCATTTTTTGGTAGTGTCCTTAATGGCTCGCATCTTATTTCTAGTCGACTTGGATTTCCACATGTTTTCCCAGTCTAAGTTAGTTTTCCGCCTCAGCCATGTCTTGATGTCTTCCGGCTCTAGTATATTTTCAAGAGTTGTATTCATTAGGGCAGCTTCTTTAGCAGCCTTGTCTGCCTTCTCATCTCCCAGGATTCCTGTATGTGAAGGGATCCACAGAAACACTATTGCTTTGCCAAGATCTTCAAGCATGCTTATGTATTGTAAAATTTTTTGAACTAATGGTCCCTGTTTATCACATTTAATCATTTTCTTTAATGATGAAAGTGAATCTGTACATATCAAAAAGTCTTTTTGATCCGAGGAAATCGCATAGTATAAGGCTGTACGAATTGCTTGCATTTCTGCAGTGAAAATGGATGCTATGGAAGTAAGTCTTTGCTGGATGACAGTGTTGTTGAGGACGACTGATAGTCCAACATTATCTCCTTGTTTGGAACCGTCGGTGAAAAAAATTTGTTTATTGCGATATGTATGGATTATTTCATAGGCTTTTCTCTTTTTAACTTCTTTCGAATCTTCTTTATTGAGTTTCGTAAGTCTGAGGTCAATCTGAGGTATCTTTTTATTCCAAGGTGGTTCACCGAAGTTAACATTATCTTCGTCTACGCTGACTTTCGGCAAAGAGAGAATACAATTTCTTTGACGGATGGCCAGAGGAGCAGGTTGTCTTGGTTTTTGTTGGTAAAGTTGTAAATCTTTTGGAGAAAAAATGTGATCATAAGCAGGGTTCGAGGGCTGATATATAATTTTGGATAGGTAAGAGCTTATTAATAGTTGTCGTCGGATAAAAAGGGGAGCGATCCCAGCTTCAGCACAAATGCTTGTGATGGGACTAGTTCTAAATGCACCCGTTGCTAATCGGATTCCTGTATGGTGTATGGTGTCCAAAGATTAAAGATGGTTGGTTTTAGCCGAGGAATAGACTATGGAACCGTAATCTATTTTGGACTGTATTAGACTCTTGTAAATGATGAGAAGCGAGTGTCTGTCTGCGCCCCAGGAAGTTTTGAACAGGATCTTCATGAGATTTAGTCTCTTCATGCATTCCTCTTTAATGCTTTTGATATGACTGAGCCAGGTAAGTTTTCTATCGACTATTAGTCCTAGGAATTTGGTTTCGTTTACGAAGTTTATGCATGTACCTTCAAGGGTAAGATTAGGGGGTGTGCTAGGGTACCTTTTCCTGGTGAACAAGATAGACTTGTTTTTTCTCAATGAAAATTTTAAGTTGTTTGATTTGGCCCATGAGTTTAGTTTGTTGAGCGTGTTTTGAAGAAGTCAGGTAGCCCATTGTAGATCGCTAAATCTTAAGAAGATCTGTAGGTCATCGACAAATGAAGACCTTTTAATTGTTGGAGGGATTTCAGAATCAAGGGAATTTATGGCTATGGCAAACAGTACGCAGCTCAGAACGCTACCTTGTGGGATACCATTAAATATGCTCTTTCTGCTAGAAAGTGTGCTACAGATTCGGACTCTGATATATCGTTTTGAGAGGAATGACTTAATGAACTTCGGCAGTTGTCCACGTAAACCCCATTCAAATAGCTGTTCAAGTACCTTGCTCCTTCTTATAGTGTCGTACGCTTTTTCAAAATGAAGAATATGCCTACTGCTTCTTTTTTTTCCATGAAAGTGTTTAGAACATCAGCTTCCAAAGAAATGAGATGGTCAATGGTGGATCTGCCTTTTCTGAAACCGCATTGGGCTGGCGTTAAGAGTTTTTGCTTTTCTAGAATCCAAAGTAGACGTTTATTTACAATTTTTTCTAGCAATTTGCAAAGGCAACTTGTGAGAGATATTGGCCTGTAGTTATTAATTTGAAGTTTGTCATTTCCAGGTTTGGGTATTGGTATCACAATTGCTTCCAGCCATTCATCAGGTATTTCGCTTGTGTCCCATACTTTGTTAAAAATATGTAGGAGAAGCATTTTTATTTCGTGTGGGAAATTTTTAATCATGCTATTGTGAACCTCGTCATATCCAGGGGATGAATTTTTTAGGTCTTCTATTGTAGAGTTTAGTTCGAGGAATGTTAGAGGGCTATTGTAGTTCATTTGTAATTGGTTTTCAGTCGGCGGATCTATTGAAAAGTTGATAGTTTTGAATTTCATTTCTTTCAGGAAGTCTGGAATAGAACCTGATATGTCGGAAAAGTGGTTTGCAAATATTTCAGAAAGCTGTTGTGGATCGGTTACTATGCGGTCTTGATGTTTTAGTACGGGGATATCCATATATTTTGAGCCTGATATGCTGTGTACCTTTTGCCAAACATTCTTTATAGGCGTATTGATATTAATGGACTCTACATATGCTATCCATGAGTTCTTTTTCTTCTGTTTTATAAGTCTTCGTGTCCAGGCTTTCTTTTTTTTATACACAATCAGGTTTTTGGTGGTAGGATTTCTTTAAAAAGCTCTCAGTGCTGCATTCTTTTCTTTTACTATTTGGTGGCATTCAGCATCGAACCACGGGGTGTAGTTTTTCTTTGGTTGCCCGCTTGTTTTGGGAATGGTCTGTTCGGCAACTGCTTTTACATGGTGTGTGAATGCACGAATCAGATTAGGGTTATCAATCGACAAGTTATGAGTTGAATGAGTAAGTTTACTAGAGAAGGATTCCCAGTCAGCTTTTTCAGTAATCCACTTAGGGTTTTTCCTTATCGGTGGTAGTGTTCGAGTGGGCTTTAGGATAGTTGGAAAGTGATCACTGCCGTATTGGTTATTAATTGTGTCCCATGAATACATAGTGGTTAGATTTGCTGAGCCTATAGCAAGATCTATTGCGGAAACGCTGCCCTAAGCAGGGCTGAGGTAGGTTATTTTACCAGAGTTTAACAGTACTGAGTCACAGGTGTCAATAATTCTTCTGATAATATTGCCTCTGGTATTGGATGGTGAAGGTGACCAGGTTTGGTGGGAGCCGTTGAAATCACCTGTTACTATATAAGGCGACTGCAAAGAGTTAATCAGTCGAATGACAGCAGGTTCGTCGATAGTTTCAGTTGGGGGTAGATATATATTACAGATTGTAATTGAGAATGTGAGATTAACTTTGGTGATCACTGCCTGTATCGATCAATAAGTGGACCTGTATCGTCTTCAGACATAGGCATCATCGTGCTGCCTGAAGAGGATGTAGGATTAGTGTCAGTGATTGCTACACTCTCTCCTTCAGTGACTACAATAGCTCCGTGAGGCTCGCATGTGGGTGCCATGGAGAGGATAGGAGGGGGGGTGACATGTCGGGGGAGTGGGGCAGTCGCCGAGCAGCTCCTCGTGCGACCTCGGGTAGGCTCGGGACATGCATTATTTTTATCAGTTTTTACTGTTCTTTTAATTGAACAATTAATTTTTTTATGTTCGATATTTATGTTTTCTTTTTTAATTTCTCCAAAGAAGAAGGGAACATCGACTTGAATGCCGATTTCCTTCGTTTCTGCCTTTTGTGTTTTTCCTTTAACTATATAGGCAAACGATTTGGGAGTTCGAGAATCTCTCTTTATATATTTTTCTTGCGTCATTTAGGGATATTTTATTATTTATTTGAATAGATTTAATCTCCTTATGCATTTGGAAAATCGGGCACGAGCGATCAAGGGCGTTATGTGGACCAGAACAATTAATACAGTTAGGTGCCTCTTCGCATTTATTCCCTTCATTGTGTCTGGCCTTTCCGCATTGTATGCAAACAGGCGCCTTATTACATTTAATGGCTGTGTGGTTAAAGCCCAAACATTTGAAACAGCGCAGAGGATTAGGGATGTAAGGCTGGACAGGTATAATCTGGTAACCTACTTTGATTGTTTTGGGGGCTATAGGTGATGGGAATGTAACAATGTAGTTATGTGTAGCTATTTCGGTGTCATTTTTTTAAATTTTAATTCTTGTGATATTGTGAATTGTATCGTTTAGTTCTTTTTTTATTTCATTGATCTCCAAATATTGGAAATCATAAACTATTACAATGCCTTTGCTGTAATTCAAAGTTTCGTGGGGGGCCACCAGTATAGGAAATTGTCCTCCAAAATCTTTACAAGATAATAAGGATTTGGATTGAGATCCCTTAAATGTTTCAACTAATAGTGAACCATCCCTCAATTTTTTAATGTTTTTAACTTCTGCTACCAGGCCCGTTATAAATTTATTGATGAAAAAGAGGGGCACTTTCGTAAACCCCTCGTCAACATCTCTTTTAATAGTTATGAATGTGGGACTTTTTTTTCCCTTCCTGTATAAACATCCTATCAGGTGGTTCTTTCATCCTTCCTCTATGACATTTTCTTTTAGCCAAAGGACTAAGTGCGTCATCTGGGTCTCCCATATTTTAGGAGATTAGTAACGCACTAATATAAATGAATATATAAAATAAAAAATAGAAGAAAAGAAAAGAAAATGGAAAAAAGAGAACTAAAAACAGGAACAAATATAGATAAAAAATTAAATGATAATAATAAAATAAATCTATTCTTCTTAAATTGTAAAAAAGAAATTAAAAATGTATTAGCTATTGGCTAGTTATCTTAGCTGATTGGTAATCCCTCAGAGCTCTAAGCAACGTCCGTCCTCTTCGGAGATCTAAACACAACTCCTAAATTTCTCGGTAATTTCAAGAAGCAACAAAACAAATAATGTTTATTGACGCCCTTAAAAACGAACAATTTTATTGTAGTTATTATCTTATGGAAAAAAAAAGTATTTGCTTTATGTTCTAAACATGTTAATTAAAATTACACGTATATGGCCAGGTAGAATTCATAGCGCATGTTAATATTCTTTATAGTTCTTTACTATACAGTATAAAATAGTAAGACGAAGGGAAGAAAATGTGTACCTGCTGTAAATGTGCACTCTTAAGAAAAGAAAAAATAACAGGAACACAACATCTAGCTAGTCATGGGTGGTGTATCTTGTAAAAACTAACGAATTGACATGGAATGTATACATTTACCCATCTTTTCCTAATTGCTAAAAATTTTATTTGATTCTCACCAACATAATATTTTATACTAATATTGTGTTTCTTCTTTTTCTTTCATTCTAAATATGATTTGGAGATGTAACGGGCTGAGCAATTTTTTTAAAAAATATAGATAGTTAATGTGCATTAATTACAGCGTTAGTGCAATGCTAAAAATGTTAGCGAATTTATATTTATATAAGGAAAGTTATCTGTGATAATAATTGTACATACTCACTTTTTTGTGATCAAAAGAAGTATGTTATCAGAAGTATGTTATCATTTGTAGTCGAAAGTTTTATTTTTAGTGTTACGTATTATAGAAAATGATTAGCATTTATTTGCTTCTTCTCATTAATAGGTTTTAACAACAACAAATTTAGGTTGTTAGGATTTCGTACATTAATACGTAGGTATATGTTGTCCTATGCCAAAAAAGATTTGCTAAGTTTATTTCTTTTGTGACTAATTACATCAATTTTCTTTGTATATGGTTTTGGTTAAAGGCATTGTAGGTCCTTAACACTAATAATATAGATAATATTTTATTAAATAGGAAATTATTGTTAAGACAACTCATGCCAGGATCTGTGTCCCTGTCAGCGGTTCATAGGTCCGATTCCAACACGAGGCAGGAACCGAATCAGCATTTTCCACCATAAATTATCCAGCTCTGTTCGAATCTTGAAGACACGAAATATAATAATTAGATTCTCGGTATAATGATGACCACCAGGGGCAGCACCTGTCAGACGAAGAAGTAAGAATGCTGGTGACAGCTCGGAGAAGCTTTCAAGTACCCGACGGTTTTCCTCTCGAGGCCCGAGAAGTACAGAACCCCTGCCGACGGCAGGTGGGTCGTCTGAAGGAAGATTGGGGCTGGAGACGAGTTGAACGCAAGTACAAGCGAGAAGCCTTGGTTCCGGAGCAAGGAATCAGAGAAAGGCATTAGATTTTCTACGTACTGCAGTCGGACTAGACTTGGGGTGAAGCTAGTGGGTGGTCAGTTGAGCCCGTAATTATTTCTTTGTCATTCGTCGCGTTTGGCCACAAGACCGAGGTGAATCTTTCTTTATAGTATTAGTGCATATAGATTTATGGTCGGAAAAGAGGGAACTGGTTTTAAAGAGGTGTTATTATGTTATTATCGGTTATAAGATAAGTATTAATTATGGTGGATAATTGAGTTGTAATTGTCATAGGTAGCCTGACGTGGTGAAGCACATAAGAATAACTAGGCTGAGATGGGCTGGAAATGTGGCCAGAATGGAGGACAACACTATCCTGAAAAGACTGCTGTTTGGGTTTGTTGAAGGAAAAAGAAAACGTAGGCGTCCGAGACTTAGATGGTCAGATGAAGTCGAGAGTGATGCAGGCAGCATCACTGGACCAGAGCTTGGAACACCTTGGCGCAGGACAGAGAAGAGTGGAGACGATGCCTTGATGCTGGGCCCGTGCTGGGTTGTAGAGCCAGTGGTAATAATAATTGTCTTCGGAGCATATGGAATTATGGAAAATGTTTTATAATAAAATTATGGTGTTTATTAGTGGTTACGAGTTAATACATTACGAGTTAATTAAGAGGTTACGTGTTAATACATTGAAAATAATATTAGTGCATAGGATTACTGTTATAAATGATAGATTAGTTTTATTTGGAAATTGTTAATTAGTGGTTATGAGATAAGGAATAATGATGGTGTATAATGGATTTGTAATTGACATCGGTGTATATGGAATTATGGAAAATGTTTTATAATACAATTATGATGTTTATTAGCGGATATGAGGTAATGAGTACGTTTTAAATATTATTAGTGCATCGGATTATTGTTATAAATGATAGATCTAGTTTTGTTTGGAAATTATTAATGATTATGATATAATTCACTGAGGGTGAATGCTTAAGTTGTAATTATGATTAGTGCCGATGATTGTTGTTATAGATGATGGAAATGATACTGTTATAGATGATGGATGGAGGTTTAATTGGAAATTATTAATGGTTATGAGATAATGAGTACTGATGGGGAATGTTAAAGTTGTAATTATTAGTGCATAGAATTATTGTTATAGATAATGAGCTTGATGATTGTTATATATTATGGACTTGTTTTATTGTCATTTTTAGCGGTTTTAGGGACTACGAGTATGGATGGAGAATCAGGTGTATGAGTCTCGTTCATATGTTATTATTAAGTACTATTATTGAGGGTGATTCTCATCTTAAATTAGAGTTTAATTTTCATTATGCTAAATGTATCTTATATTTCGATATACTAGCGTTTGTTTGTTGATAGATAAATGTTTTGGGGTTTATTTCTTCACCCAATTTCTCCATGTGTCCTCGATCATACACAGCCACTTCTTCCAGATCCCTACCCCTAGGTAACAGGAAGATTCTCATAAATCTAAAACTTTGGCACTTTTTAGAAATAAAAAAGGCTTTACTTAAAAATGCTTTCTAGAAGAAAAAGGAAAATGTTCTTTTCTGTTTAAGGGAAAACATTTCTCGTATGTTGGGAGTCTACTGAATATCACATAGGGTGCAGAATTTCTTGAAGTTGCTTGAAGAAAACATATTTGATACCTCACTTGATAAAGACGGCAAAAAGCTCTTGGTAAAGTATATAAACTTTATTCACCTTCCCCTGATATGATTTTTATTTAATAATAAACTTAGTAAGTATAAAATATTATTTACACTATTTTTGGAAGTATTTAAGGAACATTTGACAATGGCGAATATAATTCGCATACTGTAAATACGCCGTGAGATGGCACATACCTGTGGTGAAGAGAAACGTTAAACCTAATTCGTTTGCACTCTGTGGTAATGAGTGTTTGTTTTGCCGCAGCCAAGTACTTAGGGTTTGGGAGAGGTGGTATTGGAAACAGTAATTAGCGAATAATTTATCTTAGGCATTGTGTAACTGACTGAATATTAGTGTAATGTGGAGGTAAAGCAAATGCATCCAAGCGTTAATTTTAGATTGAGATTTGTAAGAAGATGATTTTAGAAATGTGTAATTAGAATCATTTCTACTACTTTCAGCTATTCTACACATTTTTGCATTCATTTGAAGCGAAAATAAGTTTTTCAAGTAAAAAATGATATTTTTGAAATAATTCTAAACGCAGATAAGGCACATTTTAAAATCGGTTTATTTTTGAACAGAGAATAGTTTTGACAACGCCATTACGTCCATGAACACTGTCAGTGAAAACTGAAACGATGTAAAAAGGAGATCGTCAATGCGGCTTCGAATGATATCATCTAAGCAATAATATCCTTGATGGATGACAATAAAATCATATATATGATATATATATAAGTTAAGATAGGACAGATACCAGTATAGACACTAATCCTAAACAGTGAATGTCAACATTGTAAATAGTATAAATAGAGGATTGTAACTTGAATAAAGCAGTGTTTAACTAGACTTCATGCATGTTATTATTCTCCCAACTTCGCTTTTTTTTTATGCTTTATGTGCCGAAGCTCTTAAGTGGTGCCGAAACCCGGGAATTCGTTAACAGTTCCTATTGAAGATTTTTTTTTTACGTAAAACAGTTCGTAAATTTTTTTTTCTATTTTCCTTTTTTTGAATTGTTCTTGTTTCATTCATTATTTTTTTTTTTGGGTGTTTCGTATGTCAACAAGTGCCAGCATGAATGAACACGGTCAAATTATTCTCAGGCCGGCCACGTTAACTTTAGACCAACCACAGCCGGAACAAGAGAACCCTGAGTTCCCGCCGTACCCATCGACGACTCTAGCCATGGCGCGGGCGGACTTAGCCGCACAAGAAGCAAATCGAATAGCGCAAGAGACAAATGAGCTGGAAACGATGAAATCGAGGAAGGCTAACGCGCAGGACATTAGGAGAGAGATCTCTGATCTAGAGAAATTCAACGGAGATGTGGGTGAGCTCAACCACTTCATCAAAGGGGGAGACGGCATCATGGGCATTATACAGTCACAGGAAGCGGCTGATCTTTTGGAGGAAATGGACGCGAGAAGATTACGAGTGGCACTAGCACGTCGGGTCAGGAGGAGTGTCCTAAATTTGATCCAAGCCGATGAGGATACTCCATGGACGGTCATTAAGGAGAGGTTGAAAAAAGCCTACGGAGGAGGGCGATGGGCCCCAGAAGAGGACATGTTACAGATGTTCAGAGAAATGAAGAGGACTGGGCAGTCGAATGGCCAATACGCAGCAGGACTTCTCGCAAAACTAAATAAAATAAATGAAAAATTGCGTGAAGTGATGAAAACCAGCGCGGTGGAGGCCTGGATGTTATTCATGACAACAGTTCTCAAGGTACAACTGGCACGGGATACCGGAAAGAAGGATGGTCTACCCAGAGATAAGACATTCGTAGAATGTGCTCAAGATATGGTAGATGCGAGTGCCCGGGACGAGAAGGAAAAAGAAGTGTTCGAACCGAGGTGGAGTAAAGTGTCCTATCGTAGAAACGAAGTAGGTAGAAATCGAGCAAGGATAGAACCGGAGAGAAGAAGAGAGGGAGAAGAAGCCGATGATCAGAGAGAAGCGGCAGTTCAGTGACAGGAAGAACCCGAGAAGAGACGACAGGAGGTGGCACGAATGTGGTAAGACAGGGCACCTGATGGCCCAGTGCCCACGCACGCGCTGCTTCGAATGTCATAGTGAGGGGCACATGGCTCGGCAATGCCCGTACATAAGAAGGAGAGATCACGATCGAGGAGAACCGATGGAAATAAACGCTCAGCGAATATGGAGGAGGAGTAGAGTTCCATCTGTTTCATCGAGATCTTCTGGGACTTCGGGATCCGAGACGGAGGGCAGCGAACCTGGTGGCAGAAGAAGCAGTGAAGCCGGTAGCAGAGGGGCCCCTGGAGGAAGGCGCAAACAGCGGAGTGCAGGGAGTTACCTACGTTAAGGAACGAAGATACCCGCAGGCCTTGCGAAACAGGGGGATCATCGTCGATAGTAAGTCACCGTTTAATAGCCCCTTATGGGCAGTGAAAAAGAAGTCCATCGAGGGTGAGACTCAGGACCGCTATAGGGTGGTGATCGATTACAGGCAGTTGAACGAAAACACGCTAGACGAGAGGTACCCCATCCCGAGATTGGACGATATCTTAGACAGGTTAGGTGGGGCGGTGATTTTTACCACATTAGACCTGAAATCCGGGTACCATCAAATACGTATGCACCCCAGAGACCAGAGCAAGACAGCTTTTACATTCGAAAGGGGGCTTTACGAATTTACGCGCATACCCTTTGGCCTGAAGAACGCGCCCATTACATTCCAAAAACTTATGGACGAGTTTCTGCGTGGTCTAGATGAGAATATGTGCCAAGTGTACATGAACGATCTTCTCGTTTTTAGTAAGTCTGAGGCACAGCATATTGAGGACTTGAGACGGGTCTTTCAGCGGATTAGGCAGTTTGGGCTGAAGCTTTCCAGGGAAAAGTCTATCTTAGGACAGAAAAGGATCAATTTCCTGGGTAACACTATATCGGAGGAAGGAGTGCGTCCGGACGGAAAGAAAGTTGAGGCGATTGCCAAGATGGCAGTTCCCACCGACGTGAAAGGAATTCGGCGGCTGTTAGGAACCCTTAACTATTACCGCCGTTTCGTCCCAGAGATGGCTGAAAATCTCGTTGCGCTGAACGAGCTCCTACGAAAAGGGCGTACGATTCGGGTTACTCCGGAAATGGAAGTGAAAGTTAGAAAGTGCATGGAGCAGCTGCAGACCCAACCGGTTCTCGCGTTCCCAGACTTCAATAAACCGTTCTCCATTACGACGGTTGCTAGCGAGTATGCGTTGGGGAGCGTACTATCTCAGGAGAGTGAGCAGGGGGATCGACCGATTGCATATGCGAGTAGGAGGCTCACGGACGCGGAGTCTCGGTATAGTGCCCTAGAGCGCGAACTACTAGGCATCGTTTGGGCAGTGCAACACTTCCGGCCATATGTGTTCGGGAAACGGTTTAAGGTCCATACAGACCATCGTTCCCTTCTGTGGGTGGGAAATCTGAAAGAGTCATCGGCGAGAGTCACGCGATGGAAAGAGATCCTCAGCCAATATAACATGGAGGTGGTCTGTAAGCCGGGAAAGGATAACGTGGTGGCGGACTGGTTATCTCGCGCTCTTCAAGTCAACGCAATAGAGCCAGAGGTGGGCGAATCATCGGGAGATCTGCAACGATTTATCCGGGAATGGACACCAGAGGGAGAAGGAGACCTCGGGACGGACCGTCGGGACAATGCAGATTCCCCTGACCAGGACGAGTCTGGAGAGGAGCGGTCGACAGAGATGGAAGAGCTGGACGAGCCAGTCAATGATAAAACCAGACAGATAATCTGGAAAACCAGGACGACAGGGCTTCTGAAAATGGAATTCTCCAAGTACGCGAAGCACAGTATCGTTACTAACTGGTCCCAGCCAGGAGTCAAGGAGGAGCAGATATGCAGGGTCTTAAAAGATGCTTCCAAAGATGGCGCGACCCACTACATCTACGTCGGGAACGGGACGGTATGGGAGAATATTCTCGGTCTATGGAGACAGGAGAAGATCGGCATAGATAGAATGTTTATCCGATGTCTCCTGATGGTAGAGACCCTACGGGATGCTGAGCAACAGAAGGAGGTGACGTTGGCGTACCATCAAGGCAAAACGAACCATCGAGGGATCAACGAGACCATTGCACCCCTGAAACGGAGGTACTATTGGATAAGGATGCGGAGGACGGTGGAAGAGATTGTGCGGGAATGCGTCATCTGCCATACTGTGAAGTATGATCGTCACTCTCCGACGGGATTACAAACCGAGACGTCTACCCCCTCGGCACCGGTGACGGACCTCCAGGTAGACACCTTCACGTGGAGAGGTTTTAAATGGGTGACGATAGTGGACGTCTTCAGTAAAACAGCTATGGCCCACCCAGTTTGATAATGCCCTATTGCGAAAGGAGATGCGAGAACTCGGGGTTGATTGGCACTGGAACACGCCTGGCCATCCGAAGAGCAGAGGTGGGATCGAACGTCTCCATAGCACCCTGGGGGAACATTTACGGGTGTTTCATGCGGACAAGGGTCTGGAGGCAGACGAGGTGATGCCCCGCGCCGTAGCGGCGTACAATCATTCGATACACATGGCCACCGGGTTTTCCCTTTTTGAAGTTCTTTTCGGTCTTCGTCCCCGAAGGAGAGATGCGCGGGATACGGTCGTAGACGACACCGTGGCGGAACGCCTGGTCGCGAACAGATTAAAACTCGACCGAATATGGGGAAGAGCGCACGCACGAATGGTCTCAGAAAAGAGTAAGAGAGTAGCCAAGGATAATTTCGGTGTCAAGGATATCATGTGAACCCTTCGGATAGACGATATTGTGTACAGAAAGATTGTGTCAAATCGCGCAAGGGAAATCCTCAGGTATGAGGGGCCATTCAAAGTGATCGCGATTAGGGAGCACAATCTGGTCACCGTTCAGAGTCAGGCGGAGCCCAGAAAACGTAGAACGGTACATATTGAGCAGCTGAAAATTCCAGCTGGAGGAAGTAGTCTGTAAATATGTATTTCTTTTCTTTTTTTTTTAGTATTATTATTATTTTGTATTTTTAGGTGTTTGTTAAAGTAGGTCAATAGAGTGATACTGATCTGAAGTTAAAGTGCTCAGTGAGTTTTTATACATAGTGTTTTCTTTTCATTTGATTTTTGTAAGTGTTAGCTTTATTGATCTGAGGATATTGTATTTGATTTTCTTTCTGTTATTGTTTTTGTACTCTTATGTTATTACTATGTTTTTGTTTTGTTTTTGAGTTTTCGTAGGTTGTACGTAGGTAAGGTGTTCGTAAACTGGCAGGGGGAAGTTAAGATAGGACATATACCAGTATAGACATTAATCCTAAACAGTGAATGTCAACATTGTAAATAGTATAAATAGAGGATTGTAACTTGAATAAAGCAGTGTTTATTATTCATGCGTGTTATTATTCTCCCAACTTCGCTTTTTTTTTATGCTTTATGTGCCGAAGCCCTTAAGTTATATATATATATATATATATATATATATATATATATATATATATATATGTATATATATATATATGTATATATATATGTATATATATATATATGTATATATATATATATATGTATATATATATAATAAATATATTTTTACGGTCGCAGAGAGAAAGACGGGCGCTAGGGATTAAAATTCCTGCAAGGGATTAAGCCCTTTGTCGGAAGAGATTAAGCAGATTGCTCTGGAATGTTCCCGGTCTCCCCACTCCGTGTCGGCCTTGCCTATTGTAATATGTGTATCACGAACTGTGACAGTTTGTGAGTGTAATAATCTGTTTCTATTTATTACTGTGTGAGAGTTTGTTATTTTTGGAGATTCTTACGGTCGGTGGACTTTAATTAGTGTACTGTTAGTGTTAATTTGTAGTTATAAGCTTTAGCGTAATTTGATTGTATTTGTACAAGTTTATGTACATAGTTAATCCATTCAGTATTTGTAATATCTTATATTATTTTAGTAATTAAATAGACCTAGGTTATAATAAATATTTAGAATACTGTTATTGTAATTGTAAATTTATATTAGTTTAATAATTTAATTGTATTCGTTTTGTCACTTTGTTAATATATATTAGTATCTTTAATTACGGAATAGTTTAATTCATTTTCGCACCCAGTAGCCCGTAGCAATAGGTAAAAAAAAAAAATTATCGTGATGTATAAATGGTAAAGTATATGCAATTTAATTTTCAAGGCAGTTTAATAATTTTCTGTATAAATTTCCTTTCGGAACTCTATCTTTTAACCTCTTGTAAGTTATTTTAATATTTTAAAAAATCCTTTGAAATGTCAATTGCAGACTACTTTTTTTCAATATTTTTTCTACCCTTTATAAATGTATATTTCGCTTGATCTTTCAGTAGCAGAGAAAATACTTTTATAGTTATTTTTTCGAAGTTCTTTGATGTATACTTTTCGTTTAAGGAAGTCGTTTTCACTGTTCGAAAATATATAAATTCGTCGAATCACTAACGAAGTCAATCTAGAAATCCAATTTAAAAAAAAAAATGAATATGAACAGTAAAAAGGCAAAATATGACGAAAATCACCGTCAAAAATCTCCATTTTTATATCAATAATGGTTTGATTGAGTGAACTAATGATATTTTCTTTATATCTAGAATGTTCTGTGAACTGTTACCTATCAATCGCGCCATAGTATATAAATATCCTTATCTAATACATAAAATTGTAACAGAACTGCTCCGAAACGACTTGACCGATTCTTATGAAATTGTGTGTCTGTCTATGTTTGAGAATAGGATGTAAACTCTTTTTCATAGCCCCAAGTTATATGTGTTGCCCATTATTATTGATTATGCGTCGATCGTAGCAGTGACGCTTGATGATGCCGCATTTTTGATATGTTTTAAGGGCATGTCTGAATAGTGTAAATCCAAATTAGCAACCGAAAAACGGACAGGAATACTTTTGGTGGCCGAAAGACTTCGAATTTTTTAGAATTATTTCAGTTTATGGCCTAACCATTTTTAAAGAAGATTAAAATTGCTACAATTTGAGCCTAAATGCAGCTCTGTAGGTTTAACAGTTCCTGAGTTAAGTTCTAATAATATAATAATTCACCGGAATCTTAGCTCCATCTATTATATAAAATTGTCGTGTGACAGTGTTTGTAACAGAACTCCTCCGAAATGACTTGACTACTTGGTCATTTAAAATATCACCGGGAATGTTAATGAAGCAGCAATATTTCACTGGAATCTTTAAAGGAGAAGTCGTCCTGTAGCCATGTATTCCAATGATACTATCAGAACCCATAATACCGTTCAAAAGACTACAATTTGATATATGTTTGGCTTTTGCTATGACCATCAACAAGTAACAAGGCCAGACAATGTCCATTTGCGGTTTGGACCTAGAACATCCATGTTTCTCCCAAGGAAAAGTATATGTTGCATGCTCAAGTGTTAGTAAACCATCTAATCTATTTGTATTAGCAATGGATTGATTAAAAAAATATTGTGCATCGATTAGCGGTTAATTAAAGTAAAATAAATATTTATAATTTAAAAAAATATTATTAGCCATATTTAAAGAGCAAGTATGATATACCTCATTCATTAATCTAATGTTTTATATTTTATCAGTTAAGAATTTTGTATATTATTTATTTATTATATACTGTACTTAGTTATAAGATGAATAAAATCAAAAATATTTAATTCATTTTTCATTCATTCGTTATTTCTTTAAAATTCAAATTTTAACGTAATATTTTGTTTTAAACTATTACAACAGCCACAGCAAAGTGTGGCCGGGTCAGCTAGTATTACTATGAAATTACTCATAAATAATTTATCATAAATTCCTTATTATTAGCACACACCTGGTCTCAATGGTTCTCTGTAGTCTATTCACTTAAAATGGAAAAAAGATTCCATTTAGGAGAAATCACTTCTCGTATGTTTTTTAAAAAGAAAAACAGCAAAATATGACGAAACTGACCTTTTTAAATCTCAATTTTTAAAGCCCTTAAAATTTGACTGACTAAACTATAAGAATACCCTATTGAGGTCCCTGTACCTAATATTGAAGATCTGCATATCAATAGAATTATAAAAGCAGCACAGAAAATGCAAAGGAGCTCAGAGAAGGTGGAAACTGGTGTGATAAGAAGGGCTCGAGCTTGCATTAGAAATAGGGGCGGGCATTTTGAAAATGAACTATAAATTTTTTCAAAAAGTTTATTATTTATAATTCTATGATTTTAATTGCTTTTTGAACTTTTAAAAGTTTAATTGATTTTTTTAATTTAACCTCGGCAGCGTATTTTTAATATCTGCGTATTCTTCGATACTAAACGGTATTCTTCTTTCTCTATTAGCCATTGTTAGTCAAATTAACCTGACAACCAGTCACACAGCAGCCAAATCGTTAGGAATCACTGAAAACAGGGCACAGTCCAGGGTCGTCGGAAAATAATTATTCACAAAATTCTAGGAAAAAGTCAAGTCGTTAGAAAAATACAACCTGAGAGCAAGTAAGCTAAGAGAGCACGTCCAAAGTCCACAGTAACCTGGAGTAAGAGCGGATTGAGGCAGGGAGGGGCAAAGCAAGGCCCTCGACTCCAGCGTCGGAGCCCTTTGTTCTCGGGTGCCTTTCTTTTCGAGCTCTACCCGAGTTTTCCATTTTCCATTGATCATATCATAGTGGTTTATTAACAGATTTTTAATTTTAATACCTCATTTGAAAGGTAATGAAACATAGATGTTTTTTAATTATTAATAATTTAGAGGCAAATCGACGTTTTAGAGGCAGTCACCGTACCTTTTTTTCATTTAATGTTTTTGTTTAACGATTTTCGCGTAAAATACGGACAATTACGAACATTTGACAGTTAATATTCCTTATTTAGAATATCTTTGTTGCAAAACAAACAGAACAATGGGCCGGAACGGCCAATTTTTAGGATTTATAGCTATTTTAAGATGCTGAATAGGATTTTAAAAAAACGATGTAAAATAATGGACTATAAATCTTCATTTTCGCATAAGAAATGGGGAAAAACATTGTCCAGTCTGTGTATATTCTTAATTTATTAAAATCATTAGAGATTTCGACAAATTGAGGTCATTTTGAATCTTTCTAACAAATCTTCTGCATCAATTAACAATCATATATAACAAAGCTATAAGTCACGAACATCATAAAATGCATTTTTAATGTCTAAACATTATATATATATAATCTTTAGACATTAAAATGCATTTATGATGTTCATGGTCCATGGTCAATTGTTAATATTAAAGTGATTTTAATTAGGACTTTTTTGTAAAATTCTTTAAGTAGGAATATCTTGGAAAGGGATAATAGGTCTATATAGTAATTCCGACTGGAATTGCCCTATGATATCATTAATGCTTTCAACCCCTTAACGGCTCCGCCACTAATTACAAGTCACCCTGTATATATGTATTATTATTATTATTATTACTGAATGAAGCTTCGAGGTCCTTTCCATTGGAATTCCTTCTGCCACTTTCCAATGGTTTCTATTTTATTATTTAAGACGATATAAGTCCGATTATCTTGTGAAGAAGAAAAAGTCAAAGATTGTTTCGATAAGCCCACTTTGAATTATTATTGATTTTGTGCCCTTAGGCTTTGTTTTATACTACGCTAAGATTAACGCAATTGAATCTCAAATATTGAGAATCAGCAATTATAAATTAATATTTATACAAATATTTTTATAAAGGAAATGAGGTCTAACTTAATTTGAATAATTTTGTACTTAGGTTCAAAGTTCATTCAGTTTTGGTTAATCATGACATCCTCGTCACGTGACACCCCCCCACAGATGCCGGAACCTGCCAGAGAAACTAATTATTTACAGACGTGTTCTTAATCGATTTCCCGTCATATTTCCTTCAGGTTGACACTATCAGTTTTTTGCCTAATTAATGAGCGGCTTAGATTAATTTAGTAGGGCGTTAGGATATCCTAATGATAGAATTGTTTGGTATGAAGAGTAGTAATATTATATATCATAATTTAGTAATCTGAGGCGATTAAGAAAGAATATGAGATAGTATGAGAGAAAGGTTTAGGGACAACCTTGAAGGTCAGATGTTTTAATGGTATACTATTTATGAGTAATTATATAGTATTGAAGGGATATTACACACACACACATATATGTATATATATATATATATATATATATATATATATATATATATATATATATATATATGCATAATATGGTGCGGTTGAAAAATAACAGTTCATACAACATTCTAGATATAAAGGAAGTATCATTAGTTCACTGAGTCAAATCATTATTGAATTTAAAAATGGAGATTTTAGACGGTGATTTTCGTCATATTTTGCTTTCTTACTAATAATAATCATTTTTTTTAACAAATTGGATTTCTTGATTTACTTCGTTAGTGATTCGACGAATTTATATATTTTCGAACAGTGAAAACGACTTCCTTAAAGGAAAAGTATACCTCCACCCTCACATTTTCTTCCACTGAAATAATTATTATTGTGAACGCATTATTAATAATGATATAATTATTATTATAAATATGATAAGAATAATATCTAAGAATCTAATCCTATTATTAGTTTCCAGTTCATAAGTGAATTTGGTATTATTATGAAAACCATTAAGACCCTCATAAAACCTGTCAATCTCATCCTCTATAAACACAAGCAAAAGGTCATCCACATATTTCATGATCAATCTAGGTTTGATATTAGTAGTATTGATAACATCATCCAGCAATTTGATCATAAGGATCCCACTAAGCGTAACGGACAATACACCACCCATAGGCAACCCTGTTAATTGTCGGTAAATCTTATTATCATATTTCACAAAACCATTCTCGCAAATTATTTTCAGCCCTTCTATAAACATAACCTTATCTTTAAGGCACGTATAAGGCTCAACTTGCTCCCATTGCTCCGAAATTATTTCAAATACCATTTCAAGTGGCACCGAGGTAAACAGAGAGACTACATCAAAGCTTATAAGTCGTTCATTTCCTTCTAAAGTTTTCAAATCAACAATCTTATTTTTAGCATCAAATGCATTTTTAACATCGAACGGGTTATTATTGTACAGGCCATTTAAGAATTCAGTGAATAAAAATAAAACATAAAAATTTTTCGAGCTCTGAAATTCTAAATGAGACTATAGCCGAGAAATGGGCTAGAAATGTTATATACCTTCGACTTATATATTCCCTGAATGTCCATGTTTATAATTCCATCAAGAACTACTCTTGAAACTGGTATTTCATTCTCTATAGGGAACATCTTTTTTTCGCTATTAAAAATCTGACCGAAGTGCAGGGTTTTGTTAAAGCCCCTATTAAACAGGCATTTTATCAACTGTAATCAAGGGATTTCGATTCAAAAACATTATAAAACATTTCATAAAATCATTATTTATTCATTTTGACATATATCAGTAAACTAAATACGTTGCTTTTATTTGTGGATCTCTGCAAATGTTGGTTTTTCACTCCTCAGTTTATCAGATTGTTATGTAATTGAACATAAAATGAAAAAGGTAAGGATCATATATTTTTAGACATGACTAATAGTTCAAAAATAATACAAAATATTTAAACTTTAATAGTTTTCTCACATCCACAGTATATAAAAAAAAGAAAAGATGGTATGAAAAAATCTTCCAAAAGAAAAAAAAGTTAAAGAGTACCTACTTTGTCAACTACAGTGAACCTTCTATTTCCCCAAAATGAAAAAAATAAATAAATAGACATATCATTTTCGTTGTGCTACCCATTGATTAAAATTTTGAGAACTCGATGTATGCTGGAGTACTGCCTCGAATGCATGAATGGTTGCTATTTTTTCCTGATAAAAACAGTACTTATCTGTAATTTTCACGTTTTTCAAGTCTGTTTATTTTTTTTAGAGAAACACCTGTATGATAGCTGTAAATGTAGATATCATATCTGCCTATCAGTCAAGTAACCTCGCTAGAGGGTTAAACACATTCAAGATAGCATTGCTGCTGGTTGTGCTGGAAAAGGAGTAATTTTGATTATCAGGTATACAGTGCATATTGTACCACTCGTCAAAAATCTGTTTTCCATATTTTTATTCAAGTAATTAACAAATTAACAACTTTGGAAAACTAATTAAATTAGTTTGATTGATAGCTCGGTTATAGTGAATTTAAGTTGAAGATATATCATTATTTATTTTAAATACAATTTAGTTTATTTAGGTTTTTATGTGCATCTCTGTAAACATACTTCTAATAAAATTTCCATTGTACCGTTATAAATTATCAGTTATAATCACGACAAACTGTGTAATTTATAATACTCACAATTTCACTTCTATCATACCATATTTCTTTTTTTATTTCTACTTTATGAGAAACCATGATCATGCTAAGCTGTTACAATGCAGAATTTTTAAGTGTACATTGATTTCATTCAAATCAAGTTTGTCGATTTACGAATCAAGTGTATACCCTTTCAAATCAGTTGCAACACTTTCCAAATTAAATGTTCCCCTTCGATACAAGTTGGAAACCATTTCAAAGCAAACTTTTTCCAACTCAATCCCAACCCATTCCACACTTCAATTGAACCGATTTTCATTCCAATGCTAATTTCTGTGTTTTGTTCATAAATTTAAAAACATTCTGAAATAGTTAAATGTTATCGTGTAGCACGATAAACAGGTACTAAAAGTCACACATCTTCACACAAAAGCTATGGGTCCTATTTCGTGGTGTCTCACTCTATTCACAATTACTGGTTTAAGGATAGAACATTATCGATGTAGATCCAAGAGTTTCAGCTGTTCGGGTTTGACAGGCACACGGGCTGACCATTTCAGGAAATAACCTCCAGTTGATATTTCACACCCACCATTTCCATCTTGTAAGTTGCTTCCATTTTTTTCTCTTGAATAAGGATTTTTTTTCCTGTTTGACATTTTATCTCTTCTAAAACCGATATCTCTGTAACTTTTTAAGTTCAGAGCCACCAGGATAATTATAACATAACTAAATTAGTAACATATAATACTTTACGATTTTCATTTTGTTATCTTTAAAACGAGAAGTACCACAATGTTTCCCTACTTAATGTTCGATTCAATAACCTTTATTTCTATTTTGTAGAAAAGTTAAACTTTTTTTAATTTTTGTAATAATTATAATAATAAATTTACATTGTTAAAATGTGAATCTTGATTTTCGATTTTATACATTCATCCATTTGAGCACTACACCCGGTTTGTTTTAATACTCGTCCTTTTGGATGCCATCATGGATCATTCATTCTATTTACTTTTTGTACTGGTATATTACAGTTACCTTGGTTTTTTTCAAGGTAACTTTTCATTTAATGTTTCATTTTTATTAGTTAATAATGATCAATGATTTTTTTAAACTTATAAATATCATTAAAATATAAATGTATATATTATTTTTTAATTATGTTACAAATAAGGAACCCAGCCTATCAAATCAAAAATAGTTGTATAGAATTATGATCCGAGGTTTTATTATAAATTTTGCCTCTTGTTAGACAACTTGGAGAAAGAAGGAGCTGATGTTTTCGAGTTAGATCTTAATGATGGAGCCGATATTGAAAGTTATCAGGATATAACTTCAGAGCTGTAAGACGGAAACGGAAATTATTCGAGAGAGGTCTGAACAGAACCTAGTAAGCGAGTTCCTGTTTCATCACAAAATGTTTTGAAACTACCAGAACGACGAAATTACGAATCAGAAACCAACTTATTAAACGAATTGGCGATTTATTAGGTTTAAAATAAAATCGTTGCTGACGTTTGCTTGTTTCCAAAAACACTTAAGCGTTAATAGTCATTTTAATGAATGTTATAACTGTGCCCAAAATAATGTCTGTAAATTATAACTTGTTTAATGATTAACAAGTGTACTTAATTCTGTTTCACCATATTTCATACCCATTACCATACTGATAGTTTAATTAAGGTATTAAGTTTGACTGATTAGTAAATTGGTTAAGACACTAACAGCCTATGGAAAAGAGTCCAATCTAAAAAAATTATCGACACTAATATGAATAATAAGTTTGAGTAATAATTGATTTTCGGATGCAATGTGTAATATCTTCTATATTTCTCAAGGCATCAATAAATAAGATAAACAGCCTCTTAAAGGAAAGAACATAGCAATGAGGTTTTAATATTGCTTTTCATTTGTTAACTGCTTCATAATTATCAATAAACATTTCTTGTCATGTAATAATTTAAATACTCGCATTTTTTCTCTTTCTTTGATATTCAAATATACAGTTTCATCAGAGAGGTAGGAGGCACCCCGCATAATCAGTCCCTTTGCTTCCCAAAAAGACAACTGAATTAACTGATGGCGGTCCTCTGGGAGTGTGGTGAGGGAGATGTTGGAAGAAAGAGGCCAGGTCGAGTGATTTAGGGATCCGGAGAGCTCACGTATCAAATTACACTCTTCCCAAGAGGCCTGGCTTCGTACGAAGGGGAATGGCCTGGCTATTCCCCATTATTCCCTTAATGATAAATCTTAACGATTTCCCCTACCATCTGCAATATTGTTGAGGGGCCTTTTCTTCAACAATAAAGGGAAAAGTAATTAATATACAAAAAATATTTTTTAAATATCAAGGAGGGCACAACCAGTACACCTGACAGTGGAGCAACTCTCATAAATACAACTTAATTGTATTAGTTGTTGCTCAAATAATACAAATATAAGTTGAATGTATGGTATACTTAAGATAACAACATGTTTGTTCTTTTTATAATTTTTAGTTAATTTATAATCTATAATATAATAATATTTGTAATTTTTTCTCTTCAAAATAAAAGTATAATCTTTTCTCTTCAAAATAAAAATGTTTGTTAATATATTTTGAAAAAATAAATTGCAAGTCATTACCCCAGCATTTTGGTTGGTTGTTCCCAATTTGAGGCGTAAAACCGAATGGTCATCAACGCCTCAGTTTAGTATGTATATATATTATTTATAATCGTTTTTAGGAATAATTTTTATAAAATCAGAATAAATGAAAAAAAATAAATAACAATAAATGAAAAAAATTATATATAAAGAAAAATAAGAGAAAATAAATAATAGTAGATGCATTAGATATGCTTAATTAATCCTTCATTTGATAGAAAGGCGATGACCTTATTAACGTACTTCTCTTAATTTCCTAATATCATCGATACCTTGGAATGTAGTCCTATTTTATGCATCGCTCTTTTGAAAAAACTGCAAGCTTTGAAGATATAGGTTATTGTTAAGCGCTCACTGCACTTCTCGCATGATGGCGCATGTTATTTAGTAATTAGGTGAGCGTTGTTAAGCCTTGCATGTCCTATTCTAAGTCGTGTAAGGACCACTTCCTCTCTTCGGATGCTTCGACAGAAGCTGCTCCATGGTCTAACGTCAGTTTTTATAAAACCCAGCATTTTAATAGGCACATTCAATTACAATGCTCAAAGTAGAGCAAACATAATACGTTTTCTTATAGATAGAACTAATCACACATTTGTGTCTATAATATATTATATTCACATACTTTGCAGGTCACTTCTCAAAGAGTCCCATGCTATCCTAAAAACAATAGCTGGATGTTGGAGTGAGGTAGATGTTAATATCTGAAACCTAGACTGGAGGGCAGTAGAGGACGATACGAGTAGAATGGACTGTATATTGTTTTGGGATTTAGGGTCCCGCAAGGTGAGCCCTCGCTCCATTGTTTGTGTTCTACATGTCTCCTTCGCCGAGTCTTTGTATCGCACTCCTCGGGGATTATCTATCTCGGGCCCGTTCAATTATATTAAATATATTGTGCGGATCTTTATTAAATATTGTAATCTGTAATCAGGCTGAGAGATAATTACCAATTGCTATAGCAGCCAGTTATTTTCAAATGTCTATATTGTAAACGAATATAGAAATGCCAGTTGACAAAACGACAGCGTAGATCAAACAAGTGACAGAAATATAAGATTTTATTCAAGAGAGAAGCAGTATTTTTGAGAACTTGAAAAGCAAACCTATAAATCATTTAATAATTTATTACAATAATTTTCTTTGCATTGTATAAAAAATATTTCAAGTGCTTCATTGACAAGAAAATAAACTTTTCATCATGCTTATTATACTTAGTACTTTGTTCTTGAGACTCTCTTAAAAATATTGTAAAGAGTTGTTCTTTTAATTAGTTTTCTTATCCTTAAGTTCGTGGAAACAATTTTTAAGATGTATTCAGCTGTTAACTATAATTAATGAACAAGTAACTATAAATTTTGTTTTGTTTATTCAAGATTAAAGATATAGTTTTGTGTTCTCCGATAGGTTGAATAAAAAAAAAAACGTATACACATGGTTATGATAAATTTCTTTGCTATAATCTTAAAAATGGAGCGGAGTGTCTCAGTGGTAGAGCGCTGAGTTGCATTGCCGGAGGTTCCGGGTCCAAATCAGACTGTGGCTGATTTTATTTATCCAACAGGATCCTTTAGAACCTGTGAACCTCCTGGAGCTCATCCAGCTTCTATAACTTGGGTACCCAAAATCTTTCCGGTTGAACGTGATATAGAACAAATCACCTCCCTGCACAACTATTGTCCAAGATATGTAAACTGATTGTCTTAATATCTGTTGTCTCTAATTTAGAAAGCCTTATGCTAAAGAATCTGCAGAATGGAGATGGTTTAAGGCCCCAATTTGAGTAAGAAAGTGGGATAAATGGCTACATAGAAAGTCGTGTGGGATTGGGGATCATATGTTAACAACTTGGCAAATGTTGATTAACAGGGACTCCTGAAAAATAAAGAAACGAGTAAAGATAACCCTCTATAAAAATAAATGAAAAAATGCTCAATTTCTTCGTAAGAATGTGGCATCCACATTTACAAAGAACGCCCCAGTTTCCAGAATTTATCAAAATGCTGAAATACATTCCTGATGTAATATTTAGTGCAAAAATACATTGGAAAAGAAGTTGAATATTAAAATTGTTGAACTGAAATAATATGATTATACCTTATCTACTGAATATATATTGTAGGTTAATGTATCTTGAAATTGAATTTTTTTTTTTACATAAAAGGACAGGCATTAGATACAAATTAATGAGTCAGAACATTTTTCACAGTTCTTCGTAATTTCACTGGCTAATTGTCCTCTTATCAGAGACAAAGTTCTTTCTTTATTCTCGGTGAATGAAATATCAGTTGAATCCATTGAGCAATTAAAATTAGATGTTCCTTTACTTAAACTCCACGGAAATAAAATATCAAAATGTTCTTTCTTGTATCAAGTTTAAACACTATTTATTTAAGCAGTTATTATCGTAAATATGCCCTTTTACAGAGTTTAATAGTTGAGAGGAAAATTTGTATGGAAGAAATAACCTTTGTGCAAAAAGAATATGGCGAAATCAAAGCTTTTTCCGATCACGAAACCTTTCGAATCTAACCGACATCCTTGATTGGGGTCTTATCGTTGGAGCTTTATCCAAGGCTTTCTTAGTGCTTGCTAATCTTCCCGTTCTCCACGACACTCAACGATAAAATATAAAACTTTAAGATACTTTATTTTTATTCTTGTAATGTTTCTCCCATAATATATCAACAATGGTTCTCTAACAACAATAATTTTAAATTTTCGCTTATCCAGCTACCAAGTAATCAACTTTAATTGTTATAAAAAAAAGAAAAGCTGACCCTGAATTAGGAATACTTGTTGTTGTTTTTTTTTAAAAATTGTTCAAGAAAAGCAACTTTTTTTAAATAAATAAAATAACTTTAGTACCCTTGTTTTAAACTCTATTTTACTATTCTTTTTAAAAACTCTTGAGTATACAATTGATGAAAGAAAAAGGAGTGGCAAAAATTTGGTGAAACACTGAATGTAGTTTCTATCCAATTATTTTTATTGCGCGTTTCATTTTTAATAATGAGACCCTTAGGAAATATTGCTAGGGTAATCCATATTTTTTTTGTCAAATTGCCCGTTATTTTTTAAAGTATTACGTGTTTTTATAATCAAAAAAGTTAATGTTAATGTAATTGATTGCACATAAATCAATAACATTAACACATAGTAATTATGGATTAAGGATAACATTAACGTACCAGAATCAATTACCTATATGATTATCTTACATAGCCACAACTTCTTCCTTCGAATAAATTAAAATTTAATTGTCCATTGGTTTATATACGTTTTATTTTTTATTTAATTAGTTTATTAAATTTATATTTGATCCAACGTACAATGACCTCACATCAAAATTGAATTTACCTTGTTTTCCCTAAATTTTATTTATCAAAAATATATAATTATTGTAATTATATGTAATTATTTATAATTAAATATAAAAATATAACATAATGCATCAGGAATACACTTTTCGATGGACTACCTTTTAAGGACCATGTACAAAAAATATATTAGTATGTATACATAATATGTACAACATTTGCAACACTGAAATCTTCTTAATTCAGTTCTTATGTCTATTGTATGAGTGAGCAATTTTGTTTATTATTTCCCTAATGATCTAATTAAGAAAATATTTCAACTATTGACATATATATATATATATATATATATATATATATATATATTAGAATCTCTTTAGTGAGCTCACTGGGAATTATGTTCACCATATGTTCGGCGAAACTCATACGTACCTGTGCAAAATCCTGTTACATGAGCCTCTACAATACCACAGAAATGGGGAATGCACATAACGGTTTCTAAATATAGTCAAAGCTATTGCGAAAATCTCTCAGCGCAAATCCTACGGAAATTGGATTTTGATCTTCTATCGGATCCTCTGTTCATTCCTTACCAACTGCGGAAATAGAAAAGGGAATATAAGCGATTTGCAGCATTGCCCTAAGGCAGAAAAAATATAAATACAAAACCTAGTTCACTTTAATGTATTTAGTTTTGAGCAAGAGTTAACGAATCATTACAGAAATCTATCAAGGATACGATTAATATGGAATACTACTCAGTTGTGAGTTCCTAAGATGCGAAAGGTATGGTTGTAACACATATATCATTTACATGTATTACATTATATTATATAGAAGGTTGGCAGACCCTATTAGTGCTTACCCAGTCTTAATGAAATGGGTACCCATAATATGGGAAGACCTGGTGGTTAAACGTGATCTAAGAATAATCACCACTCACCATACGTTGTTATAGAAAAGTATAGTCTAACTGAACCTTAGAACCTTCATGGGTTCATGATAATAAATAGCAAGAAGATTCGGTTGAATGGTTTGATATTAAAAGTGAAATTTTATTTTTATGAGACCATCAATATATTTTTAATTTTTAATACTATTTCTTTTTAAGTTTTATATTCGTAGTTTTATTTATATTTATTATTTTGGCTCTAAGGTCCTACAGAATCCATAAACGAGAATCCACCACCATAGTCAACCAATCTTTGCGCTATCCTCCCCCAGTTTTGTACACCCAGCAGTTTCAATTCCTTTCTATCGGTTGAGCGTAATCTAGGACAAATCACCTCCCTGAACAACCGTTGTCCAAGAAACAGTACAGTCAACCACTTACTGAACCCCAGATCCTTTACGGATTGTAGTGGTACAGGTTTGTTTTCCCATATGTTAATTAAACATACGACTTTCCATGCCCCGATTACTTTAAGTGAGTTCTAATTTATTCCTTAAGCCTTTGGAAACACCGCCACCTTAGTGACTTAGTAAGCAGATTAACAGTGGATTAAACCTAACCGGTTATTCTCAACAACTATTGTCGTTGCAAAAGTAACAGATATTTTCTCTATCTCACACTGGGTATTTGAGTAACATTAAAATAATAACTCAAATTATAAATTCTAAATAATATAATGTTTGCACTAAAAAATTCATCTAGAATTTAAAATTGATTAAAACTGCTTAGAGGTTTTGAAAAGCTACGTGTATATTCGGCTTCGACGTTTTCAATAACAAAAAAAAAACGGAATTTAGGATTTTATTTCATAAAAACATATTTACTTTAATCTCATTAAAACAAAATGTATAACATAACTTTAAAACCAAAATATTAAAAAAAGCAAACACAACTCAAGACGGGCTAGGTTCAGTACTTCGTTTATCAGTTGTTTCCTGGAGAAAGTTTGTGCAAGGAGGTGACATCCGAGACAAAGCTCAACCGCCAGATTTTTCTCTAGATTAGGTGGAAGCTGAGCCCCACGAGGGCCTCCAGGTCTTGTAGGGCCATTGATGGCTGTTAACAGATTACAAAATTTATCTATCACTGCTGAATCCCTTCAACTCAGCCACCGAGATACCTAATGTATATCTATTTATTAATACTGCTTCGTTTATTAATATTGCATCGCATTTTCATATGTAAAAGTGATGAGAGATACGAGCAATTCTGAAGTAAAGATCATGCTGCCATTCAATAACATTTTTTTTTACCATTTTTTTTCAAATTTCATTTATATAATGTATCCGGCACTGTTCTTTTCAGTTCTTTGAACTAAACCAGGATTTCTTACTATTTTTTTATTTAAAAATAAATTGACTAAAAGTTTGAATTCGATGCCCAGATTGCACGTACCAGGAATATATATGCTGTAGGATGGCCAATAGGTTTATGGTTCTGACAATTAAGAAACTACTATTACTAAATATTAGGACATTTAAAGTCTTCACTTAATTCTTTATTCTTCTATTAAAGTACTGGATTATTTTTTTAACACAATCTTATAAAATAATGTGATTTTATTTAATAAGTTTATAATACTAAAGAAGGTTTGTGTTTGAGCTCCCACGAAATAGTTAACGTTTCGTTTAGAGCTCCGATATGGATAAGGAAAAATAAAACTTCTGATTCAATTATTCCAGATCGCATTTGAATGTTACCGTTTATTAAACTGATAAAATGAATCACTGTTATAAATTAAATAACTATTACCTTAAATAATGAAATAAATTTTTAATTTTTTATATATACAAGGTGAAAAATATAAGAAAATGTTCATGTACATATTATAATTTATTTTTTACTGAAAACAACATTACTGATGTAGTATATCTTTATAAAAAAGAAGGTTCATTGTTAAATAACACACGTTGTAAAATTATTGGTAACCTTATACGATTGTAAGCCAACTATTTCATAGCTAATATTTAATTGAAAACTTAGTCGTTGATTCTGGAAGAAAAGAAATTGGCTCTGCCATCCAAGATAACGAAAATACTGTATATATTTTACTGTAAAGCTTGTAAAACGATTGTAACTCGGAAAATATATCCCTAATTGGAGAAGTAATGAGCTCATATCTTACTATACATATAAGGTCTACATTTCAGGTTCTACATCTAGTAACAACTTGTACAAGACACTGGATGTTACGGATATGAAGTTCGACTCAATTGGAGCAGAAACTCCTGTTGCTAAGATAGCTCGGTTATTTTCTGTTGTAGAAGATAGCAAGGGTAGCAAACAATTCAATTTCCTAACTAATAGAGATAATTTTGACTCCGCGAAGCGATCCTTCCTGTTCCGCAGAATTCCTATTTCCAGAACGAAGCCATAGACGAGGGGAAATTGTACGCAGGAGAGCCCGTTTTCCAGGCATGGTCTGTGTTTGACAACTGACCAGGGTCACAGGAAACATCCCCAAGTTTATAATTGAAAATGGCTCAGTTTATACTCTACAGAGTTTTTGACAAATTGAATTGCCACCAGCCACGGCTACGATATAAAGGAGTGGCATCTGTACAAAAGGGACAATGTTTCCGTCATCAGATCTAACGGAATTAAATTGGAAAAATTTAAAAAAAAAATTGAAATATGAGTAGGAGGAAATTTTCATATATATTTTTAGGTTCGATCTAAGACTTTTTAGTTTACATAATTAAATTGGTTGTGAGCTAATAAGATTTTCCTAACAGAAAACCTCTGTTGCCAAAACATTTCATCGCTTATAGTTAAATATAATTGAATAATGAAAAACAAAGAATAAATAATTTAAAATATATAATAACAGCGCATAATTGATAGTTTAAAACTGATAGATTAATTAAAAGCAATATGGTGCTCTCATTACACAAATCTAGCTAACACCTTCATTGAAATAATTTTTTAGCTTACATTAAGTAACTCTGAGATTTATATTTAGTATATATATTTATATTATAAATATTTTAATTTCCATGAATAGTGCAATGATTTCAATTACTGAATTTAAAATTCATCTAAATATATCAACTAAATTTTTACAAGGTTTTTGACGGTTTTATAAATCAAATATTTGTGTTATTAGCTGTTTTCCAATGGATTACCGTGCATCTATATTGCTAATCTTATTTCAGAATTTTCTTGTTTTGAATTTTCTTCAGGATATGTTTCTTGGTTGATTATCAATTTCATCTATTTTACGTTTATTCTTATGTTTTATTCAATGAGTAACAGTCATGAAATTCTCTTATACTAAAAAGGTTTTGTAATATTCCAAGTATTTGATGATCACATACCTATAGACCCTCCCCCACACATAAACACAAACACTCCTTTTTCCTCATAAAAACACAACTTATTGTCTTCCTTTGTACGGAATAGTCTTTCAAACGTTTATTTTCTTTCAAAATTCTATTAAAAATAATTTTAAGTTTCTATTATTACAAGAAGGCAAAAAATCGTCCGGGTGGAGGTATATACAAAATTCTCTTATATAGAGAGAACTATTTACTTGGAGGCCTATATTGCAGGTCTTCTTCAGGGATATTATAGATGACACTATACTGAGGGCTTTTAAACCTGATGTGTTTTTAAAACATCAATAATTAATTATTGCTGGATTAATACTTAATCCATTATATAATTTATACCACTATACTGAGGGTTTTTAAACCTGGTGTGTTTTTAAAACATCAATAATTAATGTTTAATAATTAATAATTAATGTAAAGTACTGGATACTTAAAGATTGTATACAGTACGGCGCTGGAATACTACAGTACCTGCATTACACAACTACCTTGTGATTTTGCATTCTTGTAAAATCTTCAATAGTGCAGGTAGCACGCTTTATGTTTTTCGTATTAAGTATTAAATGAGTCGTTCATTTCCAAATCGTCCTTTATCCATAAGATGAAAATGTTGGCAGACTACGAAATAAAGCTTATGAATTGAAATTAGTCATACCAATTTGGAAATAGTTTCCTTAATTTAAAAAAAAATGCTGGATTTATTTATTTTTCATTCAAGAATGATACCTTACATTATTATTCAGTTATTTAAAAAAAATGTTTGATTAAGGTCGTTTTTACTACGTTTTGTCTACTCTAAAACAGCCACAAGAAGACGGGATACTGCATCCTGTAGCTTATTATTCAAGGAAACTATCGAAAAGGGAAAAACGTTTAGACATCATTCATTTGGCGATCAAAGACGCTATCAAATTTTGGCAATATTATTTAATAGCACGCCTTGACAGTATTAGTATGCAGCGTATTTAACAATATACAGTTATCATAAATCATTAGAACACTTGAAGACAAACGCCAGATCAGATGAAATCCTTGGCGATCTAATTCTTTATTTATCACAATTCAATTTCAACATTATTTATAACAGCAACGGCAACGGCAAAGAAAATATTCTAGCCGACTTACTATCGATAAATCCGGTTTTAGAATATTTCAATAATGAAGATGCAATCAGGATCGTGAGCTTAATCGATCTACCTCAGATATTATAAGACCAAGCTGAACACCTTCCGGAGTTGAAAGTACCAAAACTATAATCAAGGAATGATCCTTAAAAGATTAAAAGACAAATTTAGAATATTTTTTTCTCCTAAATTAGGAAATGAAATCATCCAGCTGGTTCTTGATCATTATGGTCACATTGGCCCAAGGCAGATGAACGCAACGATTTGGCCACATTATTACTTCAAGGCAAAGCAATGCATAAATTCTGTAAAAGTTGCCAGATTTGTTTTAGAAACAAAGTTCTTCGCAATAGAGTTATTGGTTTTCTCTCACAATTGGGTCTAGCCACTGAGCTCCAATAATGTCACTTGATACTGTTGGAGGGTTTTCAGGGAATCGGTAACCAAATAAATAGATGCACATTTTGGTGGATCACATCACCAGATATGCGTGGATCTCGAATAGTAAGAGTCAAACCCCTCGCGACTTTATAAAACTGATTAATCCGATTGCTAACAATAATAATGTTTCGATCCAATTAGCCGACCAATATGCTTCCGTAAATTCAACCCATTTCCAAAACTATTTGGAGAAAAAAATAAATAAAGATTGTGTTTTGCTTCATTGATCATCCAGAATCAAATGCGCTTAACGAAAGGTTAAATCACACGGTAGCGAATCATTTAAGATGCAAAATACACAGTGTCACAAATAAAGCTTGGCCGATTCTTGCAAAGGAATGTGTCAATGAGTATGATGACAATTCATAGCTTATCAAGCTATCGTACTTAAGCCATCATACTTAATCCTAGTTAAGAAACAGGCTATATCTACTCTTATCGAAGACAATCCATTTTCCTTAGAAGAGGACCGAAAAATTGCTTGTAGAGACATAGGACAAGAATAGAAGACATCTCGACTTCAAGATAGGCGATTTCCTATACATGGAAAACGGAAACAAATTAAATCGCAACAAACTTGACTCCGTACGAGTTGAACCTTTCCAATCGTCCGAAAGATTTCACCAACATTTTATGAAGTGGCGAGCGGAAAGAAAAAGAAGTTTTCCGATTTCTTTCATTCCAGCAAGCTGCTTCCCTTTTCACCGAGTGAATCATCTTCAGAGGTGTAGGTGTTAGTTTGCTATATGTGATAGCACTGTTGCAACCTTCAATGTGTGTTAGACTTTTAATAAGACACATGTTACATATATAGTGCTAATGTTCGGTTAGTTATATTCATTTTTTTTTTAAGTTTTTAATTACTAGTTTGAAAGGACGTACAATTTAATTCCTTAATAAATAAAGAATAAGATCACGATGAAACAATCTTACACACACACACACACACACACACACACACACACACACACACATATATATATATAAATTTGACTTGTTAAACATTATCAAAATTTGATGTTTATTTAGCTAATAGATGGTAGCTTGGTGGTTGAAGGCGCCTAGGGACCAATCTCGTTATAAAGCTCCGAGTTGCTGTTACAATATTGATGTTAGAGCAGAGAAGCCATCGCAGGCTGGTACCAACCCTTCTTAATAACGACCGGTCACTGGATCTTCTTGTCACTTGCACTTACGAGACCAAGACTAACAGTCTGCTAAGCAAATAGACATATAAATTCCATTCTGACTTATATCTATTACGATAGAAAGCATTATTTTTTTTCTTAATTTTGGTTTGTTAAAGCTTGAATAATAGAATATGGTAATTTTATTCATTCCGGTAGCACATGTAGAATCTTTGTCAAGGTATTTTTAGAAGCTAACTATATAAACAATTGCACAACTATACACAGTTTTATGTTGTTTTTTTTAAACTTACTAAAACCAGACTTGCGTCCTTAAAACTGCAAAGTTTATATCATTTGTAAAATATGAAAGCTAATTTCAAAAATAAACTAACGGGGCGGTTTCATTTAAATACAATTAATATGAATTAATTATTAATTATATTTAATTAAATTATAATTATAATTTTACTTGAAGGAATTCAATTTAATATTGATACCTAAAAATACAAAAAAAATATTGCCATCCTTCGATAATGCATGTAGCGATTACATGGCTATGAAACATAGAAATTTCTAAAGCGAAGTAAAACTACTCGCTAATGATATGGACTTCTGAATAAGAGTATCTGGAATATCTAGGCATGACAGGATAATAAATTTAAGATGAACTTTAATTTGTCTTAAGGTTCTGAAAAGCTCTCTTAGGATTAGTTCTTGTCGAAAGTATGACAGTGTCGTCCGCATATGTTGCACGTAGTGTTTCCGGCGTCCGTGGGACGATTTATTTAGTGTATACTGGACCTATAATACTGCCCTGCGATACGCCTGCATTAATTCGACAATAGTCGGAACGTTTACTATCCCGATTAACAATAAAAAGCCTTTTCTCAAGATAAGATTTAACTTTAAAATAATATGCCTACGATAGAACTAATTTCAGTTTGCTCAGGAGAGAATTTCATCTTGCCAACCTTTATCGAAATATCCACGAAAGATGCTGTCCAATATTCTTTCTCTTCTATTGCCACATCAATGATTAAAGAATGTGCAGGCTGAAACCCGAATTGGTAATTAGGAATTAAATTATTTACTTCTAACAATAATAGTTTCTAACAACTATAACAACAATTTCTCAAATATTTTGGAGAATGCTGTTAAAAGACTAGTAGGTCTGTAAGATGTAACTAGGTCCAATGACTTGTTTGGTTTTGGGGTTATTTTTACTGAATCTTAAAATTTTCATAATAATAAAGGAAAATAAATAATTGGGAGAATAGAATGCTCGATAGCTCCAAACCTTTCATAGGAAGAAGTCGTTCTATTTTTCCATAAAGGAATTCTTTCGCATTCCAGTAGTTCGAAAGATAATGGATGTTAAAGATGTCATTCCCGAAAAATCACTGCCAAGCGATTAGAGTGGTTTCGACACCTGAAGAGGATGGAACATTGACGAAAACCAAGAATGGTCTTGAAGTAGGAAAAAGATGCCAACCAAGAAGCTCATCAATTAAACAAGTTCAGGAAGACATGACAGGATGCGGCCACAATGAAGAAGTTTGACAGGAAGGCCTGGGAAGAAATATTGTCATAAAATTTAGTTGAAGAAAACCCTAACTTTGGGGGAACTGTCAATAAATAATTAATTTAATTTGGAAGTAATACGGCCATTACTATTATTTATGAAAAATAAAATAAAGTAAAAATTTTGAATTTCCCATTTTCAACTAATGCACCTTATTATGTTATTTTAGCTGTATCATTATTATTAATATTGAAATGATATTATTAAATACACAACTTTTCTTTCAGAATTAACTGCATGCATACTAATTATTTTTATGGATATAGATTTCCAAAGTCAATGTGCATTTGACGGTGAATTATAAAAGATTTATACTAGCTCAATTATGAAGTTGTTATGCCTGTGGTATCAATTATCATCTGTGGTATTCAATATTCGAACTCTCCATTTATCTATCGATTTTCAAACCATTTATGGCAGTATTGATGAAAGGGTATATTGCCCAAGATAACCCAAAATCATAGTAACATACGTTACTATGGAGAAGTATGCTATGGTTCAAGCCAGAATAATAGAACCACTTTTCTCCTGCTTATCTTAGCTTCTTCATCTGTGGGTGCACAGGATCACCTCGTATTAGTACCTAATAAAGTGTGATTATTTAAGCCAGGGTAACCGCAGAATGGTTATATTGGTTATGCCTAACGTACTCATATCAGGCCCTAGACAAAAATACTCTTGTCAAGCAAGGTTTGCAGAATCAGGTAACACTGACTGCTGATTATAGGTTTTGAACTCCAATAGTTTAAAAAAACAAAACAATATAGGCTGCAGAGAACATAGAAGAACGTGTAAAACAAATTAACTAACTAGAGGATTTTAAGTGGACTACTAGAATGGACTGCAGAAAGGAAGACCATAAAGAATGAATTCGCTCTGAGGTAATGAAGAAATTGTAAAAGAGAAGAAGGTAGAGAAAGAAATATAATAAAAATGATATTTGCGTGCCCTAGCTTCCCACTCAGAAAAAAGTAGTTAAAATTTTATTAAAATCTTTAGTGAATCGTTGTTATTTTTTATACTATTTTATAATCCGAGTAATATTAGCTCTAATGGCTCTTCTTACAATTTTAGCTACATTTAATAAAATCTAACCAAGAGCCTGAAGTAAAAGTTTACCGTCTTATGACTACATATTAAGCAAATAATTTTTAAAAAATCTTGGATCTTTAAAGTGTGTCTTTTTTAGATATAGCTTTTATATTGGCATCAGATCCATTGCAAATATATATATGTGTATATATATATATATATATATATATATATATAAATCTCATGTCACGATGTTTGTTCAGGCTATTCTCCGAAACTGCTGCACCGATTTTAGCTAAATTTCGCACAGATATGTAACATAGTCCAACTTAAAACATAGGCTATATATATATATATATATATATATATATATATATATCTGGTGTGTGTGTGGGGGGGGTGTGTCTTATCTTCGTCATTTGTACTTGTACTAAATACTTTTACGATTACAATTAAAATTTTAAAAATCTAGCTGAACAATAATATAATGTCACAATGATGGGTAATTCCAAAATCACAGGCCAATTTCAAGTCCCAGGTGGTTAACTTAGCTACTACGAGTGCACAGTTAATAATAAGTGATTAATTGCACAGTAGTATCCTCATATTATTATAACATGCAAAAATAAGTAGCAATATTTAATATCAGTTGGGCCATTTATAAAGTTTAATCCCAAAAATGTCATTACCGTAACGGTCCCAAGTGGGGATTATAAATTTCTTGAAGTCATTTTTATTTTTTTATCAAAACAAGAGCTTTCTTTTAGTTATTACAAGAAAAATTAACTTTCATTTAACAGATTTTTTGCTCTGTAATATTTTTATTTAGATATTTTGTAGGTTAAAATAAAGAAAACAAGTAAAAAAACACACGTTCCTTAGTTCCTATGTCATTAACATAAAAATACGTAAACTCGACTATGTTACTGCCTGTACCGTTGTATAAATGCCACCAAAAATGTTTAATTCAATTGGTCAATTTACTCATGGGTTGACTGGATCCAGCCAGATTGGATTAATAAAACGAAATTTAATGATTAGTTTTTTTTTGTTTTTTTTATCGAAGAAGTTTTTTTTTCTTTTTCTTTTATCAGTAGCAAAAGGTGCAATTTTTGTACTAGTAACAAGCTGTTCACAAGGAATTCTATTAAAATCACGCCGACTATAAAAATCACTCATAATACATCCCATACTTGGATTTTACCGAATAATGCCGAAAAGGACCTTCATGTTTTTAAGCGGAATATTCAGAAAAGAACATAATAAATTATGTAGATTTCTGGATAATATTCAGAAAATAATTGGTGTCAATCTTGAAGTGGTTGAAGATATTAAGCTCAGAAATTTGAGCAGAGGAAGGGAGAATATTTGTTGCAAAAATGTTAGAAATACAGGTTCTAAAGTTAGAATAATCTGGAGAATGTATGGATAGGAAACTCCAGATGATTATAAGAAAAAATCCACAGGATAAATAAAAATAAAGGGAATTTCTTGAGAACACCAAGTCCTAATATTTCAGCACTACGGAACAAATAAATTAAAAATTATATTTTGTTCAAGACAAAATCTGAGAAATATTTTGATGAATATGGATTGATATTCGATTTTAATATTTACGTATCAATATTTAAACTATAAAAAAAAAAATTAGAAAAATCAAGAAGGGAAAAAGTTGTAATTTTTCTATAGTGCAGGGAAGGTAGCGGTAGGACCCAGAAGAAAATGTATATTTCCTTTATTCCTGCCCTAAGGGGACTCCTCCCAGTCTACCCGCGAGGGAATAAATTTGCCAAGCCGTTAGCCTATCACCGATACTTGGCCAAGTCCCAACTTAGCCTGCCCGACCAAGTCCATTCATCCTCGACTATTGTACTCCCTCTGCAGGTATTACTCTTAGGGGGAACACTATTGTATAATAGAGGTCCTGTCTGACTGTATTGGCTTGCTATACAGGCATCATACTTTACATATCGATAGATATTTTTTCGAATCAACATTAAGTATAATACGATAAAATGAGCGAAAACTCTGGAAGAAACAACGCCCCAAGCTTTCTAAAGTACTTGGATACGAGTATATTCATTGAATATTTCACCATCTCAGGCATCATATAGACTAATAACAAACGGCTCACATAAAAAACGACCAAGCCCAGCACATCTTACATCAACATTCCTCTCATCAATCAAAGTCACAAAGATCACTCAAAGAATTTTTGTTAATAATATAGTGTTTTAATAAACATCTTTGATTGAAGTGGTTTATGGTTGGTGGGCCTAGATTGTAGATGTGAGATTTTTTGTGTTTGATTTCCATTTATGTGGATTTTTTTAATGATGTATGTACAGATCATGTATGAATGAAGTGTAGCCCGAAATTTAGTGTTTTAATAATAATAACAACAATTAACACTTTATTTATTCTGGAACAAGCCCCTTTAGAATACCAATGCAGGAATAATGTATAACGTAAAATGTCTTAGATTAAAATTACGTTTCATAAATTAATTACAATTAAATTAATACATTAGAAATAAATAAAAAAAAATATGAATTACCTCCTACAACGATATTTAAAGAAAACTATTTCCTATAAAGGAAGGAGAAAAAAAATAGAAATAAGATAACAATAATTATATGCACGCATACAATTATACAGATACACACATAAGTATAAAATAAATCATGCATCCATCATTTAGAAAACTTTAACCTCAAAACGGAACATACTATTTCTAATTTTTTTAGAATTCTAAGGAAATTACGTGATTGAATATCTTTTAAATACTTAAGTATTTTTTATGAGTTTTCCAATTGTATTTAACTTCATACTAAAGTATAATACGTTACGAATTTATTAATTTTACTTATTTGTTATAAGGCCAATAATTGTGATATTCACTTGAAATATTAAAAATAAAAATGCAATGTAAATACTATTTTTAAAAAATTATTATCACTCACTCGTTCATATTTAGACTTATCTTATACCACATTTTGTCTTCATATCCTATTAGGAATTTTAAAAACTAAAACTGCAAAAAGATAATCTTACTAATATTATAAATGTGAAAGTTTGTATGTTTGTCTCTCTTTCACGCAAAAACTACTGGACGGATTTGGATGAAACTTTACAGTAATATAGATTATACATCAGAATAACACATAGGCTATAGCAAGCGCGGATTTAAGGGGAAGGGAGTGCACGAGGGCACGTGCCCCCCGACTGTTTTGTTAGGTACTGTGGAGAATCCATGATTGTACATAATTAAAGGCAAACCACATGATCTTAGTTGTTAAAATAACAGAAATAACATGAGTGAAACTATTTGTTTAGATATCCTACTAATCCTACTAATATTATAAATGTAAAAGTTTGTATGTTTGTCTCTATTTCACGCAAAAACTACTGAACTGATTTGGATGAAACTTTACAGTAAAATATTTTATACATCAGAATAACACATTGGCTATAGCAAACGCAGATTTATGAGGGGGGCGCACGGTGCCCCCCTACAGTTTTTTAGGCACTGTGGAGAATCCATTAAGCAATTAAAGCCAAATCACATGACCATAGTTTTTAAAATAACAGAAATAACATGAATGAAACTATTTGTTTAGATATCCTACTAATATTATGAATGTGAAAGTTTGTATGTTTGTCTCTTTTTCACGCAAAAACTACTGAGCGGATTGGGATGAAACTTTACAGTAATATAGGTAATACTTCAGAATAACACATAGGCTATAGCAAGCGCGGATTTAGGGAGGCACACGTGCCCCCCGACTGTTTTGTTAGGTACTATGGACAATCCATTATAGGACATAAATAAAGGGAAATCACATGATAATAGCTGTTAACATAACAGAAAGGACATGAGTGAAACTATTTGTTTTGATATCCTAATAATCTTACTAATATTATAAATGTGAAAGTTTGTATGTTTGTCTCTCTTTCACGCAAAAACTACTGGACGAATTTGGATTACAATTATTGAGTAAAATAGGTTATATATCATAGGCTACAGCAAGGGCAGATTTATCTGGAGGCACGAGGTCATGTTCCCCCCTGTAGTACATAATTAAAGGCAAATCAGGAACTTAGCATCTTGAAATTTTTTGATAGGTTCTTTGTATAGTTTAAGAAAGAAATTTGGATAATTGCTCCCCAAGGGTTTCCCCTTTAATAAAATAGGGGTTCAAATGTTGAAGTTAGACATCTGAAAGTTTGGATATACGAGTAACTTATATTTTAAAAAATAATTAAATTATTTACTTTAAATGATCTTTCACGAAACTTTATGTGGCAGACCAAATTCCACGCGAGCGAAGCCGCGAGCCTAAGCTAGTTTATAATATGTTATTATAGATCTATGCATCTAATTTTCAATTGGCTTACTTTATAATTTTGTTGAACTTAAATCTCGGAAATCATTAATTTGGGATAACGTTGGACTTCGATCAATTAAAACTAGCCTTAAGTAATAACAATTAAGGATAAAGTTGTTTCTACCAATCCCAAAGAGACTAACTGTATTAATCTGGCTTGTCTCTATTGATTATAAACTCAAAATTAATAAGATATGTCATGAGTTCCTGTACCTTTTTGGTAAAGTACTCCATCTTTTATTAAATATAACGTTGTCAAACACATTTTCTTATATTATCTGTCTTGAGCAAAAATTAATTATTTTTGTTGAAAAAATAAATCATATGATAACTGTAAATGATAATTTTGCATGGTGAGATAATGTATAGCATATGTATGTACTATTAAAGATAGTTTTCAGGAAAAACATCTTACTTTAAACAAAAAATACTGGAGTACAGTTTAATAAAAATACAATATATTTACAAAATTAAAAAATAATTGATTCGAATAAAATAAATAATAGGGGTAAGTCGACTTTTTTTAACAATAAAAACATTTGCGAATCATTTCAACACCAGTTTTGACGATAACGTTTATAGCATGTGAAGTTGTATAACTGATAAAATCATTCATAATTTTATAAACAAAAGTTATAAGTGTTGTATTAAAGAATCTCTTAATGGAATCAAGTTACACGCAACTTGCAAATGCGAGGAATTTCCTTGTCAATTAGGGGTGCTAAATGTGAAGTGTACACGGAACATTTACCCTCCCTTCCATATTCATAGCGTTGAGTGTCTGCTTCATCTCAGCCGTTTGGCCAAGACCTAAGCTAACCTAAGATTACCCAACACGCCATTTATTTAAAATATTATAGCTTTAAACAAATAAAAGTATTATTAGGAATGTAATATTTTGGATATACATCAGTGATATGTTTATGGCTATAACTTCAAATACTATTTATATACAATAGTTAAAATTACTGCAAAAACAGAGTTTTAAGTTTAAACATTATTTTTATAACAATATACACATTACTCCTTCATAAGAATGACGACATAAATAAAACTTTTTCATTTTTTGGATTACACCTTCAATAGCAATTGTATTGGTTGAAGCTGTTTCATTCCAGAACGACATATCTGTATTCCATTTCCAACATTTTTTTACTTACACCCTCCAAAAAAAAAGAAAAGAAAAATTATGTTATGTAGAATAGAAGGCTTAAATTTTAACATATCTTAAACGAAAATTTTATTAAAATATATATATTTAGTTGATTTGCATTCATTACAGCTTTAAGTTTAATGCTAAAAATGATAAAGAATTTATATTTACACAAGGAAAGTAACATGTGTTAAGAAATTGCGCTCTCATCTTTGTGATCAAAAAGAAGTATGTTATCATTTAAAGTCAAAATGTTATTTTTAGTTTTACGTATTTTAGAGACTGATTAGCATAATTTAAGGCTACCTGTTTAGCCGCGAACCTGTACTGCCCGCCCGTAGGAACGGACCGATCCTTGCCTCTAAGATCGGAAATATACTTTACCGCCAAAATCGAAGGAGAGGGGGAGTGACGCTTGAAGCCGCCCGGACTTGCTGTTTGAACGCCGAACCGGACTGTTCTACTAGACCTTCGCAGCTACGACCGCTTGCCGCTTTCAAGCCGATATTCTTCATTGAGAACGTCCAGGAGGTCTTGCAGCCTGTCATGCACCAGGAGCTCGGCTGAGACACCAGATGAGAGGATAGTCGGTATAGAGAAAACACAAATCGTCAAATTGGAGCCCCATTTCAGTATCATAAGGCCTCAAATCGCCGACTAATACTGCTGCTGATAATCAACAACTCATTGTGGTTATATGATACCAAAAGGACGAATCAAGCTAATTAATCGTATTAACCCTTCAGGCCGTGATCTTGTTATATTGTGTTATATCTTGACCATAATAAGCATGGAGCAATCTCTGTTAATGTTTATTACGGCTCCCATTCAATGTTAATTTTAGTATTAGTAATTAATCATATTTGTTCATTAGATCGCTATTTTGCATGTTTAGTTTGTAAGTCCTTCTTTTGTATAGCTGATACTATTAAGTTTGATCATTAAGCACCTGTGTATTTGCTTAGTCAAGAAAAAATATATTTCATATGTCCTTAAAATTAACAAATCAAATGCTATGATAATATCAGAGATTTCCCGGTGGTACTTCAATTTGCTTCCTATTAAATTTCATCCAGTCTAATCACGCCCTAACACTATCAAATAAGATTTGCTAAGGTTATTTCTTTTTGTGACTAATTACATAATTTTTCTTTGTATATGGTTTTGGTTAAAGGCATTTTTGGTCCTGGGAATTATGGTTAAAATGGCTCATGTCGGATTCGGCCCTGTCAGCAGCTGATAGTCCTGATTCAAAAATGAGGTCGCAACTGAATCAGTAATTTTCCCCGTTAATCCTCGACCTTAGTTGAATATTTAAAAAGTTAAATTCAATTCGTGATTTCTCGGGATAATTATTACCACCAGATCGCAGCACATTACGGCCCAGGAGCAAGAATGCTTACACCAGCTAGGATAATCCTTCAAGTACCCGACCTTTTTCCTCTCGAGCGTCGAGAAGTTGAGAACGACTGCCGGTGGCTGGGCGGGTCTCTCTCGACGGGAGATTGGGGCTGAAGATGAATTGAAGGCGATTACTAGCCAGAAGAATTGGAACCGTCACAAGGAATCAGAGGAAGGTATTAGATTTTCTATTTACTGTAGTCGGACTAGACTTGGGGTGAGGCCAGAGGGTGGTCCGTTAAAAATAGAGACAATTAATTATTTTCTTTGTCATTCGTCACGTTTGGCCATATTTTATAGGAATCTTTTCTTTAAGCACTAGTGCACACGGAATTAGAGTAGGAGAAGAGGGAACTGGTTTTAAAGAGGAGTTATTATGTTATTAGCGGTTATGAGATAAGGATTACTGATGGTGGATATTTGAGTTGTAATTGTCATTGGTGCATATGGAATTACGGACAATGTTTTATAATAAAGTTATGGTTTTTATTAGTGGTTATGAGATAATGAGTACGGATGGTGAATCTTTAAGTTGTAATTATTATTAGTGCATATGATCATAGTTATAGATGATGGAAATGATTATTGCTGTAGACAATGGATCGAGTTTTAATTTGAAAGTATTAATGTTTATGAGATAATAAGTATTGATAGGGAATGTTTAAGTTGTAATTATTATTAGAGCATTCATTATTGTTATAGATGATGGATATGATTATTGTTATGGATGATGGATCAAGTTTTATTTGGAAATTATTAGTTTTATTTTTATTTTGTTGAATGTAATTTTTATTTCAATATACTAGCGATTGAATGTTGATTGATGTTTTGGGGTTTATTTCTTCACCCAGTTTCCCTATGTGTCCTCGATCATACCCTGTCCTCTCCTAGCCCTTTGCCCCAGCAGGTAACAGAGTATTCGTTCGTTTTTATCTCAGTTTTTTCAGCTTATCTAGGTCTGCTTGAAAACTAGCAAACCCAATTAATATCTCAGAAGGAATAAAGAACAAAAAGATGAGAAAGTCGTCAGCATATAGAAGGGGTGGAATGATTTAGGAAGATCATTGATGTAGTTCTCTAAAAGAAGAGGAGAGATGTTTGAACCCTACTCCTACTACAATGGAAGCAACTCCTGAAGACAATGTAAAGAAAGTAGATAGGGGTTGATTAGAACATTTCAGTCCTGTCCGAGAGGAAGGAATGATACCAGCAAATAGAGTTGATCCAGAAGGAAAATAGCTTCAATTTAGTAAAAAGGATGGAAAAGTCTAAGGAATCAAAAGCTTTGTTAAAGTCAAGTAGGATAAGAAAAGTTATAATTTTGTCGTTCATAGAGGTCTGCCAGTCACTGGTGATCTTAGTAAGGGCAGATTGTGAGATGACAGTGGGACGGATATCTGATTTGAGTGGATCAAGGAGTTTGGACTTTTCGATAAAATTTGACGTTTGTGAATGGACTGTTCTTTCAAGAGGTTAGCCAAGGTTGGAGACAATGGAGATTATGCGGTGATCTTCAAGAGTTATAAGGTTAGAGGTACTGTTTATAGGATGGACTTTTGGAGAACCATAAACGATTGATGTCCATCAGTTAGCTTTGTAGAGTCTATGGGCAACTTCACGCTTCCTTTGCTGATCTTTATGTTTTCACATATCCAGGAAGCAGAATACTTTTGTCTTAGCTATAATATATTACTTTATGAACACGGCCTGTAATCTATTACATAATTATCCCTTATTACCAATAAATAATATTTGATAACATGCTATAAAGATATTTTTATTAGAGAAAAGTGAGTATGTAGGAAAAGGCAGTGAAAATTTACGATATGGAGCGCCAAGGTGAGATGTATGCCGGGAATGCGAGCTAGCCGAGTGGGGCATAAATTCCGCGGACGGCACTAAACACACGCTACCACCGCGTAACCATAAACTACTGCCTTGTCTCCGCTAAATCATTAAAAAAATGTACATTGTAAAATTTTATTTTTAAATATTTTGTTAATTTAAAAACGTCTTACTTATTAATTTCATTTGAAATCGCAGAAATAAATTTACCTAATGAACAACTATAGTTTTACACTAAAAAAATTATTATTATTAGTGAAATTATTTAAATTGTTTTAGAGCTAGTTAATAGTTTTAGTTAAAATTATTTAGATTGATTTTATCTTCATGTTGTATTGTATTTTGTGTTGTAATCCACATTGATTAAATATATATACTGTAATAAAACAGCACTTTTTTCGAATTACTTTCCTCTTCTATTTATCATTCCACACTTCCCAGTTGCCACGTTCATTCATAGCCGTAAAATTATAGATTTATTGGAGAACTAAACACCAAAGTAAATCAATCCATCTAATTATAAGGGAATGAGGAATAGTTTCATAATATTAAATGAATCTAAATGATAAAAATGAATCGCCAAATTCCTTGCTAACCAATAAACTCGAGAATGGCTCGACCAATTCGACTATTTTTTTTTTCATATTTTTGCTAAGGCGCACAGAAGATTCTTATGGAGAGAAAAAACGGGAAAATGACGAGGGAAACCTTCGGTGGCCGAAAAACCTTGAAAATTCGGAGTTTTTTCAATTTTTGTCCTGTACCTCCTAATCGATGCGTTCTTGAAAAAAAACATAACAAACCATTTTTAAAGTAGATTAATTGCTTCAATTTGAGCCCAACCGTAGCTCTGTACGTCGAATAGATTCCGAGTTCGGTCCCTACCGTGTAATAATTAACTGTATCTCCTAATCGGTATGTTTTTGAAAAACAACAACATAATTAACCATTTTTAAAGTAGATTAAATGTGCTACAATTTGAGCCCAACCGCAGCTCTGTAGGTCTAGTAGATTCTGAATTCAGTTCCTATCATATAACAAATAACAGGAATCTTATATATCTGTCACGATGTTTGTCAGGGCTATTCTCCGAAACTCCTGTACTGATTATAATAAAATTTCGCAAATATATTTAACATTATCCACCTTAAAATGTAGACTAATTTTTTCTTTTTGACCGCGATTATTTGATTGCAAAACTATTTAGTCTTCTAACGTGCTGCATTTTTGATATGTTGTACATGCTGTTACAACTAATGTTTATATTTGATCAGTTGAGAATTTAGTATATTATTTATTTATTATATAGTATAGTTAGATATAAAACGAATGAAATGTAAAATCAAAAATCAATTTAATTAATTATTTCATTTATTCATTATTTCTTTAAAATTCAAATTTTAACGTAATATTTTTCAAAACTATTACAACAACCACAGCAAAGTGTGGCCGGGTCAGCTAGTTATATAATATATGTTTGTTTCATTTAATGCTACGTCATGGTGATATTATTCATCGGACGAGTAAGTGTGAGTCCTAAATTTCACCTATATAAGTATAAATTAGGATACGGATCATTAACGAATACTTGAAACTGAACTTACTTGGGGCCACATTTTCGCACCTTCTGAAGGATGGCAAAACCAAGAATTTTTCCGCGACCTTGGGCATAGTTATGTTCCTATGGTAACCACTATACCACAGATGGCCATACGTACTTACAGGACCGATACGCATGAACCATATTAAAAAACTGAAAAATAGAAACTTATTAGAAATATTTACTTTTATTGTGTTAAAGAATGTTTCATGAATTCGGTAAATTATTAAGTTAAAAAAAACCTGTACCACTACAACTCCTGAAGGTTTATGGTTGAGACAGTACTGTTTCTAGGAAAACGGCTGTGCAGGGCGTTTGTTTGTCCTATATCACGCTCAACCGCCTGGTTTTCCCACAATTTAGGTACTATTCAGCGCCTGGGAGGGCTCCAGGAGGGTCGTCAGATCCTACATAGTCCATGTCCAGAAATTAACAGATTACCTGCCACAGTTATATTTTAAACAATCAGGCAGGGCAACTCGGTGCTCAATGAGCTACCCCGCTACCAGTTTGATTTAATATCCCTTTAGTAATTATTTTTTCTCTAATGAATGGGCCTTTATTTTTGATTGATTTGATACAATAAAAATAAACTGATATTATTGGTTTTCAAGGAAAATTGTAGGGTTGAAACAAAAGTCACTATCTGTTTAACGTGGCTCTAAACTGAACTCGTTGACTTTTCATCCTCCGTGACAATAGCCATCAGTTTGAGGTAGAGCGGAAGAGAAGCAAGGCTTTATCAGAGCGGCGACCAGGATCTGGCGGGGCGCTAAAGGCCAGGGAGAAAAAGTGCATCACCTGATTAAAACCGTTTACCAAACTCCCGCCGGCGGGAAATTTATGGCTGTTTGCTCATTGGCTGCCCTAGAAAGAGAAATATTTTAGTTTTATTCCCTTTTTAGTCTCCTTATCTCCGCTATTTCCCCTTTTCCCGGGTAATCTCATCCAGCTTACGGCTTTTACATACCACTTTATTTTATTTAACCCCCATTAAAAATGATTTTTTACTTTAATAATGGTAATTACCTTATTTATGAGTCATAATTTTTCCTTTCTAAAAAGCGCCTTGCCACTTTTTGTTTGTTTTTGTTTCATCCCAGATATAATTTACCCAAAGCTCTACTCGTTGGTGTATTAATTTCTGGTATTCAGCGAAATAAATTAATAAAAGAAAAATTTACATAAATTATTACTATCAGATTTATAAAAAAAAAAAACAGTTTTTACCGAGTTTTCTTTATAGAAAAACATATTTTAATTCCTGAAATTCTGATAATTCTTTGATGACCTTCTGGAAGTATTGTGTTTGTGCCTTATCAGTAAAGTTGTTGTTGTTGCGATATTTAAATACTTTTTTATTGATTACTTTAAATTCAAAGGTGGTTTCTTTCGTATGACTAATATAATCATCATGTGTTGTGGAAGAACAATAAAATATCTTTTTTTTAAGTAGAGTTTTCTCTCTTAAACATATTAATAACTAGCTGTGAACTACTTAAAACTATTTCCTCCACGCAGAAAATTTTTGAAGAATGAACGTATAGCAATTGTTGGCCCTAAATGAGCTGAAATTCCCTTTTCGATAATCCTGCCTGTAGGTAAAAATGACAATAATGCAGTTCAATGTATAATAAATATGCAGTGGAGATATGGTCTGATTCAAATATTTTTAATAAAATGAATAGTTTATTTATAAACTAAACGGGCTTGGCCAATTTAACTGCATTTTTACAAAATTGCGATATTATAGCTTCTAGCTCTTGGCTTCAGGATTTTCTACTGATTATTATTACCCCAATTCGGATAATTTTGGATAATCCAGCGAATAATCTTAGGTAAAATGACGGTAAAATAAAGTGCAAATCAAAATAAAGTAATTTTCAATTATATATACTTTATACATATAAAATTACATGAACACACTTATATTTATCTATAAGAAAGACTTATAATATATATAATATAAAATCAGCTACTTACACGAGAAAACAATTGTAGACAACTGACCTGAAAAACAATTAAATATTTTTAGTGTTATTAATAATTTAGAATTATTTATAAAATATAATTTATTAACTAAAACAGTCATAAAACATAATGTTTTAAAAAGAAGCATTTAAATTACCTGTAATTGCAGTTTTCTTAAAATATTATAAAAAATAAACAAAGTAAATTTCATTTTGGAATCAATTCACCAATATCGTTTGCAGGCTAAAGCATTGAATGCTTAAAAAACTTGCGAAATCAGTATAATATTTAACGAAAGAAAGAAAATTAATCTAGAAGCTGTTATTTACTGCATGGTTATCTATAAGCATCTAAAATTGTAGAATCAATTATATGGTAATGTAAAGAAAATCAATTGGTAATAAAACTAGCCCATTACCCCAAGTATAATTTAATAAAACCAACACCATTCATGCCATACAATATTACGGGTATCTAATTGTATACTTATATTCTATTACGATAAAAAACAAATAAAATAAACATTTCAATAGAAGCATTCGTTGCAGAACACATATGTTGAATACACGGAGAGCCCGAGAGGCGTAAGTTATATCCTTGGAAGGGACACCTTATAGGCTATTAATATTTATCAGGTTTCATGAATGTTGTAAGCATACACTTATCATACTAAATGTTCTCGGCTAATACTGGTCTTTGGGGCTGGCGGCCAGATATTCCCATTCAATATATCTTGTATTGAGCCATTAAAAATCAAAATTCAGTTAAACTAAACAATAAATTAATGATCTATTATTTAACTATACATCTATAGTAAAATTGTATGAAAAATTGGTCTTTATTGTTGGAGGTATATACTTTAACAATATAATAAAAATTACAGAAATAAAATCAACAATTGAAAATGGTCGATGGTATCGGCTTCTTCCCTTAGGTTTCACTAAAGGCTTTCATTTATTTATAAACTAGAACATGATTACAGAGAAATTCGTTCTTCGCACATCAGAGGAAAACTAATCACAAGAAGTTGAATAAATAAAAAGAGTTTAAATAAATCATGGAGGCAACTTGACGAATGGGGATGGAAAAGGAATCCCAGAAGAAGGTAGCACGGATTATGAAGGATTTGGCAAAGAAGGCGGTTCTATGAATACAGATATAAGAATTTAAAGTTTTCAATTTTTTTTTTATACTGACAAATTTCATGAGTTAATATTTAAAAAGAGAACTTTTTATACCGCCATTGTATAATTATTATTCATAGTTTTTTTTTTTTTTAAATAGACAAAAGAAAACAAGTTATAGTTTTTGGAAGAGAATATGAGTGATTTACAGGCCGAAATCCCTAACATTGAATTTTTTTAGGGCTCATATGGCATTTAGGGTAAAAAAAGTTTATAAATTATTAGTCCTTAGATTTTGATTGGTTGGAAATTTAGAATAATTGGTTGTAATTCTATTTTTTATTTCCCCTTTCTTTTCTTTTTTTTTGGATTATTACCAAATTATCGATTAATTATTATTATCGTCGATAACAAATTACTACCCTCCAGATGAGGTGGGTTGAACCCCCACCACTTCCCCTCTCGCAGCCGCCTCCAGGTAGCCTCATTAATTAGCTTCATTAATCCACTCCACAATTATCTCGGGTACTTCGGTCCTCAATTACAGATCTAACTCTCTTCTTAGTCGTTACTGTATAATTATTCTAGACGATGATTCATTTCTATTTATCACAGTATTGATACAAATATATATTTCAGTAGCATTACGGACAAACAGATCTTTTGCGTTGCTATCTTCTTACCGACATTTATTGTTTTCTGGAGTATAGAAAGCATGTAGGGGACAGCCTAACACACGCTGTGTTACACAACTTTGGAAGCCCAGCGGTAGTTCCCGTCGACTTTCAATCAGGTGCAAGGAGAGTGACATATCGGTCTAAATCCATGGACCATTGCAAATGCTTCAGCTTTCACACAATGACCAATAATTCTTTTCCCGAATTAGACTGTGCCTGACAGCAGGGACTCCAATGCCAGGTCACTTACCTCGAGCAATCTGACGGTATCGACATACCCGTGAGATGGGGGATGATTGAGGATTCCCGTTACGAATTCAAAACTTAAAGTTTTGAAAACAATCCAGGATTTTTTTTTCTTCGAAATACCACTCCAAATAGTAAACTGTTTATGTTTGTTGGACTTTTGATTTTTATAAATGTAAACACTCATAAATCTTCTTTATTACAGAAACATTTGTTTACCTCAGTAACATTTTACTGCTTGGAAATAATTCGTCTTTACTAAGACACCAAAGAAACGGCGGTGGCATAATTTTGTTTTCCGAGTTCAAGCTCGGCAAGAATGTTGCCCAGACGGCCAGAAATATCAACTAAGTCGGTTGCAAAGGTTGTATAAATGAGTGCACTGGTGAACAGTCGTTCCAGAGATTTCGAGAGGGGAGGCTTGAGCCTTGAATACAAAGAAGGCCGTGGAAGAAGTTCTACCCTTGATGACGAAGTTCTCCGAGCTTTCACGGAAGAAAATTCCAGAACAACTGTTCATGAACTGGCACCATATCAACCGTCGATAACAACACCAAGCGATTAGGAAGGTCAAAAAGCTTGAAAGTTGGCAGAACTTCTTTAATGTGAGATATACGTGACATATCACTCCTAATCAAATATATCATAAAGGACAACAACCATTTAGCTGAAGCTTTATTACTACTGAAACTATATCAAATAAATTTATAGAAACCCTTTTTTGACCGTTTGACAAATATAAGTAAGATTTAAAACAAACACAAAAATTGTATTATTATGAAAACTTATTTTTTTAAAATAATAAATTGAATATCTACATCCGGCTTATAATTATTATTGTTATAGTTATTTTCTTTAATGAAACATGGACAAAAATATGTTGATGCAATAATATAACTATTTTCAAGATGTGTATCACTAAACATCTTTTTCGCTGTACTTTTTTTTACTTTTCAACAGTCTCCAGGAATACAATTGATAGTATAATACAATACAATAAATTTTGTCACATTATACCCTCCAGTGTCCTCATACCGTTGCTTTCCTCCAGCAGTGTCTGTTTGAAGTGTGACAGATCCTGACCTGATGCCAAGGGCCGAAAAAAAAAGAAAGTGGCCCTGAAAACAAACTTTGCCAGTGGCACACATATTTCTTCTTTTAGCTCCGAAAATGTTTTATTTTGGCGGGAGGTTTGTTCGGTGGGAATTGTAATTGAAAAAGTAGACCCGAGCCGAGATTTGAAATATGGTCCATAAGTCTGCCCCGGCGCTCTTCTATCACCCGCTTTTTTGTTCATTTTACTTTTATGTTTTCATTGCCCGAGCTGGCGGTCAACCGAATTTATGGCAACGAAAATTTGAATAAATCTTTTATTTAAAAATGATCAAGACTTCGGGTTTCTCACATATCCAACACAATCGAGTTCACAGATTAAGACAAAAGGATATGTAATGTTTCAAGGTGAAATTAAGCTTGATATAATTTTAAATATTTTTTGTATATTATTTAACTGATGAGCCATTAGAAATCAGTTCATGAAAAATACATAGCCGCATAACCTTGCTTGCACAGGGTCCTGAAAAAAGAGGTTCTTTAATAGAAAATGGCTTTTCTTAGAATAGTTCTTGTCAATTCTGCTTCTAAAGTTGGAATAAAAACTTGTATTATAAAACGGACTTATTAATATGCAAATTAACGGACTTACTATCATGCAAAATGTAGGTTGCATGATATTACAAAATATATTATAAAAATAGTAAGATGAAAGGCTTTTTATTTCTTAACTGCCATATTTTGTTGTATTTTAGTCTTTTAATGCTGTTATTGCTAATCGGACGATGCTACAGTGAGAGATCTAAATTTAGCCTATGCAGATTTATTAGGATAGGGATTTTTAACGAGTACCTGACATCGTACAGGGTCGGCACCCCGTTAGTTTAGTTCCTTTAAAACATCTTGTTATATTTTATTAATGTGTAAAAATAAATAATATTAATTCATCTTTTTTTCTAATCAGGCATACCCTTCATCCACACCTTCTTTAGTAACATTTGAAGAATGGAGATAATGGAGGAGTTAATGGTAGTAGAAGAACTACTGTAAATCCTATTTTATTGGAAAATGCTACGACTAAAAGATACATTTTGCAGTTCAATGCAACTGGCAAAATACTAATAAAAATCCACATTACAATGTTTTGTTCATTTATAATAGGTTACCAAAGATTAGCACTCTTGATTATCACAAGAATAACATGAAAATATAATATATTAAAAAGTAAACTCTAGTTTTAACTTTATTTTTATTGATAAGAATAAAAGAATAAGAATATTGTTTTCAAACCCACTTTAACCAAATTTATGGTAGAATGTAGATAACGATACCTCAGCAGTACTGAGGCAAAACCTAAATATTATGCTGTAGGAAATGCATAAACTAAAGTGATCTCAATAAAAAGTAATTTTACTTTTATTTAATAAAATGATTCCGTTTGAGCAAAGTTGATGAGTTAAAATGTATTCAAATAAGGATTGGAATTTCCGAACTATTTTTTGTAATGTTAAAATTATGACAATTACAACTATCCACATTTAACATATACTAAGGTAGTAGTGCCCTCTGTTCAACCAGTGGTCGATCAAACCATCCCCCTTCTCCACTGTTCCAATTGTCTAAATTTTCAAACCAACTGAACTCCCATTCTCAAATCAATGTTACATGCTAAGTTTTCTTCTGCAAATTCAATTATAAAGTATTTTACTAAACAATTTGTTTTCCAAACAGATTTAAACTTATTTTCTTGTTTAGATTGATTTTATCATGGTATGCTACTTGGTTATGTCCTATCCATTAATTTGGTATAAAGTTAAATTCTAACCTTTTCTAGAAGTCGGCTTTGTAACACCCGTCTCGCTCCAAACTACAGTCTTCTAAATTAATTACACGTCTAAAACTCTCTTTAAAACACCAGCGAGATATATTTAATTAAATCCATATTAATGAATATGAAAATGAATATTCATTTCATAAGCAATTATATCTTGATATATGTATTTATAAATATACAATTGACAGATTCCATTACTACTTTTATTTAACTTAATTTTGTATTTATTAATGTTTATAATGAATGAGGTCAACTTTTAATCGCACATATAAACTTTTCATCAAATACCACCTTTAAGAAAATTGACTGATTTTTTTATTGATATAAACATAAAAAAACTTAATATTTAAAAAATAGATAATTTTTAAACAGATAATGATATGATATATGTTATATATTCACATCTCTTTTAATTTACATGTTTGAGTTACTTTTGGAAGTTTGTAATTTCCACGAAAAGGTGTACACATGTAGAGTCGAAGATCAAAAATAAAATTGAGATTATCTAAGATGAGATAATAATTAAAATTATTTTAGTGAAACTGCTCGAGCCAATCCCCTACACAGTTTGTACAGCTGACATCCCAACCCACCCCAATACTTACCACTTATGCTGATGACACATCTCTGTTATCAGTCAACACTGATCCTGTTAAAGCATCCCATACTCTTCAATCCAACACCACTGACCTTGATGTAAAATGGTGTCAAAACTGGAGGATTAAAATAAATTCCCACAAATAACGTCAAATCACCTTTATCTTCCGTCGTAAGCCAATGACTTCCTGCCCTCCTGTATAATTTAATAACATCCCACGGGTTCCTGTAGAACAAGTCCTGTACTTAATACTTCACCGTTACAAAACCTTAACTTGGAATCCTCATACTAGATTAAACGACAAGAAACAGCTCGCCGTTTCAGGATACTACAACTTTTACAAAACCAACGCTCTAAGCTATCAATTAATTACAAAAGACTCATACACCTAAGAATCATTAGACCTATCTGGACTTACGGAACAGAGCTTTGGGGCTCCACTAAACCATCGAATTCCGCTCGTATTGCATCCTTACAATCCAAAATCCTCCGTAAAATCCTCAATGCTCCTTACTTTGTTACTAACAAATTAATCCATAATTTACAAATTGATCCTTAATGTCCCATTTGTTGATGATTGGCACGTATCCGATATCAATCTTTTCATGACCAACTTTATTCACACTCAAACCCATTAGTTTCAAACCTGGCAATCCCCTTCAATTTATATGACGCATTCAGGACCAAAAGCGGATAACCCCGAGTTTCCAAAATACACATTTTTCGCTAGTTTACTCAAGCAGAGCTTGGAGGTCCCAAATTTCAGGTTCCGAACCGGGCTAAAACCCGAAAAATAACGTGATAAAGTTGCATGTTAGAGAAAGTTTCTTGACTGAATTAGCAGAAAAAAATAACAAAGCCCATTTTTTAAATTATGGAGCTATTAGATGCTTATAATTTCATTTAACTTTAATCTTGTATGTCATAGTTTCAACTAAAGCGAATGAATTACGTCACTAATAAATATTCATATGTAACGATTAGAATAGTGAGTTGAATAAAATGTTAACCCACTAGGGCACATTTCCGAAACGTGGGCAGTGATGAAGAGAATGAAAAATGTATCATGGAATTCTAAAATTAAAACGAGATGAATCCTGCAGCAGGCAGCACCGCGTCACCCAGTGATAAAACAATTAAACATTCCTAACTTTAATAACTCCTGCCGGGTTTAATTCTATATTCTGAAAGGTTCTCTTGAACATTTGTTTCCGATTATGAAAGATATATCCAAAAATATAAAGTTTTCATCCGATTACTGGAAATTCTTTTAAAATTGGTGACAGTGTAATAAAATATTCGTTCCTAAAGTTGAGATCAATTTTTAAAAGATGCAAAAAGCGACCGAATTATGTCCTAATATGTTTGTCCGATTTAAAAAAAAAAAATCGAACGAGTAAAATCACAGGCTAAAACTCTCAAAACCTGTAAAAATTTCCATTCTGCTTTTGTAAACAACAGCTTTCTTTGTATTTGTAAGCTCAAGTAATAGCTATTTGTTTTCAATAAAGATGAAATAATACCATATCCGAAGTATGTTAGCTATAACAACATTCCATAAATGTTTTTTCATGCATCAAACATCTTTTCTCACTGTATTATTGTTCCAACAATCTATAAGAAAAATATAAATAATTGAAGGTGAAGTTAGTTCTTTGAAATTATATGTTCAACCTATGTATCATAAAAATAAAATAGCTTAACAAAAACTGAAGTTTAATAATGATCCACTGTTAGTAACACACTCATCTATTATAAATGCAATGCAACCTACAACAATACAAACTAAGAGATTACATAGAAAATAGTCGCATCTACCATTCAAGCTTAACTGTCTATTTTCTACTCGCTACAAAAAATATGGCTATATGATTCCTATAAAATAAATAAGCGACCTTCTCTTGCATCTTTTGAAGACAGAAGGAACTATAAAAGTTGTTAATTTAATAATAGTTTCTATTCCACATTCCTCTCTTAAAAGAAACAGTAGAAGATATCTCTTCCAAACTTCTTCCTAGAATATCATAGCGAATCTCAAACCTAAGGATTTGCTGTTAAAAGAAGAAAAAAAATAGTACAATGGCCGAAATTAAGATACCGAAATCGCTGTTTTTAATAATTCAATTAAATTGGCAAAATAAATACAATTTACCTAATTAAGGAAACGTGAGAGTATACTTTTGTTATTCCTTAGCATGCTTTTAATTTATGATTTTTGAAGAATAAAGATTTTTTTCAACATTTTTTTGGAAAAAGTTATAGGCGTTTTCATTTCTGGCCAAAACTGCTTGGAAAGAGAAGGGCAAACTATGAAGTCTTCTTGGATTTTGAAAGGAACGAAAAGGAAACCTTAAAATGAAAGCTAGCTCAATAAGGATTTGTGGGGATCGGTTTGTGTGTGCACTTGAAGGATTGCTCTATCTATAGGCCATGAAACGAAGCTCAAAAAACGGAGTTTAGCAAAAAAACTGTTGAAAAGCTGGAAAAGATTTTATTACTTTATTTTCAAATAAAAAGAGAATATTGCTTCCCATAATGCTTCTGCTTTTTTTCAGCAAGGGATTCTCCAAAAAGTTTGAAATTTTTCTTGTCTCCTACAAGAGGTTACACTCGAAATACTAACAACTAATAATTTTTTTCATTTTCCAGGCGACTTTTTCTGTATTATTATTTCAATATATCACGATGTTTCTTGAATGTAGTTTTATATAATGATGTGTAGGATATCCGTATTTGTATCCGCATCCGCAGATACCCGAGGGAAAAGAAAGAACCGTATCGGTACCGTATCCGTGAATTTTTTGGCGGATCCTTTACCTTATTAATTTTCAATTCATAGATGAAATTTTATATAGAGTTATTTTATAATCACTGCAAAACTCTTAGGTACGTGTTAGTAACCCTATATACAGCAACTTTTGTTCTGGCAAGTGTCGAAATGAAAAAAAAAATCCAGTCCTCCATTCAAATAACCAATCAGCTGATCTTAGTTTGTTTGGATAAACGAAATTTTTATTTCGTTTATGATGTTTGTTCAGAACAAAAGTTGCTGTTTATAGTGTAACTAACGCGTACTTAAGTGGTTTACAGTAAATTTAAAATAACCCTGTATAAAGGTTATTATGTAGCAGTGAAAAACTATTGACATTTAACATATGACTCAGGCAATCGTTTCAAGGTTTAAAGAAAAAGTTCTTTGTTGACAATTTTATAACTCACTACCAAACACAAACGTTATCTATGCCGCCCAGTGCAAGTCGAAAACTCGAACTGTGTACCTTACCTACTGTCCTATCTGTCACGCAAAGCGTCAAGTGGCGAAAACTATCAAGGTCACGCACACGGATATCGATTGTGGAAAAAAGTTAAGATCCGTATCCGCGGATCTTGAAACCAAATATCTGTATTCGGATCCGTATCTGCGGGTATACATTGCGAAACGTCACTATAGTCGACGACATGAAATTAGGCGGCTCAAAGAAAATGTGGTGTTGCTGCATGTAACGAGAATGTGGGCGTGGTTTTACTCAAAACCGCCAATGTTTGACAACAATGTGCTAGCAAAGTTGCCCAGTTCTCTCGGTTTCAGTTATTTGGTATTTACCCTTGGTAAGATAGTGTAGGTCGATTTGGCAACAACGCATTTTCTATGAGCCGCCTAATTTCCTGTCGTCAATTATAGTTTTATATACATGACATCCTAAAGTCAAACTGCACCAAAACACTATTCCACCTCCAAGGCTCGAATGCAACGACTTTAGTTAGTACTTACTTACTTATTCTACTTTCAAGTAAAGTAGTCTACATATAAAAATCTCAGGCAGATTTTTTAATACATACTGACAAATGTTTATTAGGATACTATTCATATGCTATGTGAATTCAGCTAAAAAAAAAATAGTGAAAATGTAAATACAGGTAATTCTTAAAATAAAAAGAGAATAATTTAAATTTCATCTTTCCTTATGTTTCCTGGTCCCTATAATCGACCTTTTATTTAATATTTTAGCCCCATAACGATCCCTCTTTTTTTTTTTTTCTTCTTTACAAAATCTTTGAGTGGAAATCTCTTTTTCAATAGAATTATTGAAAAGGGTCAAGCAGCTACAAGTTTTCTTTGAATGCTGTCTAAGAATCTATAGTGAATAAAATGTCTGTATATTAAAAAAAAAACAGTCCCAATTAATCCACTAATAAATTAAAAGGAATAAATAATTCATAATTACGTTCTCCAATGTCTGGCTAATTCGAGGAAGCCGTTTTCGATAAAACAAGCAATATAACTAATTTATTATCTAAGCTATCAATTTAAGACGAATAGATGACCATTCTTAATTTTTCTAAATTTTAGATTTTAGTAAGTGAAAAAAAAAAGCAATGAAATATAATTTTATAGGATGATAAACACTAATTAATGTTGTCATATAAACAATTTTATGATCTAAAAAAGGAAAAAAGGGTATAAGAAGTAAGTCCTGTTTTTCTAAGCGATATACAGGATTTTCAAAGTTAGTCTTGCCTTGATGAATGGTTTGGGTTAAACGTATCTGATCCTATTAGCAAAGACAAAAGTCGTGTAAAAACTTTTTTCGGAACTTATAGTTGAATATTTTGCATTCTTCTCAGGAATAAAATTTCATTTTCATCATTGCAGTCATTTTCATAACATAAGAGAAATATTTTTTGCTTTGAAACAGATTTTAAAAAATTACCTTTAAATATTTTCATAATATTAAATAAAAAATAGATATTTTTCTTCAAACATTTTATTAAGTATTTTAGAATAGAAGAGAACAGAATAGAATAGGATAGAAAAGTAACTTTATTCTGGGAAAGTAAGTCCCTAAGTCTCTTTAGAATAACAAATATGAACAGAAAACGAAAAATAATATTGATCTTTTACACTTTCTTTAAAGGATATTTAAGAATTTTAAAATTTTATTTGTATAAAATATACATATAATTATATATTTGAGTTGTATAAAATTTACCTAACATATAACAAAATATTTTATATGCATTAGTTTTGTAAAATGTAAATGTAACTGTATATTTTAGTTGTTTAAACTAACATATCTCTATATATGTAAAGAGATGCTTTTTTCCTTTAACCTTTATAAATGGAAACAATACTTGAATGATACAGAACATTTATCAAAACTCATTAAAATATTACAATATCCTCATTTAAAAATAAAATACAATGAACCACCAAAGTAAGTGTTACAGATTGTGATTGTATTTTTGAAACATAAAAAATCTATTTTTATTATAATAAATTGTCCAACAAATTCGAGTAAAAAATAAAATATTTTGACCGAAAGTTGGAATAACTGTGCTGTGAAAAATGTGTTTTCTTTTATATAAAAATACGGGGATCCAAACTTTCTCAATTTACAATAAAACCGTAATTGAGTTCATAATAAAAATTCTATAGTTTCTCCTCAATTAGAACTATATTTTATAGTAAATTAGAAACAGAAAACTGATTTATATTTCAATTGTATCACTAGAAGTTAATTAACGAACCAGATCACCTACGCATGATGGGCAAGTGTGGGTGTTGGTAATTTCAGGACGTTTCGCAATACTCCTACGCTTTTAACCCCTTTAATTGCAGTAGAATTCTAAGATACTCTAATTACACAGTATGCATCGGTTTTTAAGTTACAGCTATGAGTAGGTACAATTAATGAATTTTACTACTGGATATAGATAGCAATTAAGATATACATATCTAAATTTAAACATGTCAAACTGTATTTTGATAATAAGTTTAAGTTCACGTTTATTTATTTATTCTCATCTTATTATTGAGGCCATATTTGTGGGGGATAGAAGAAAATAATTCTATCACATTCAAGTTAATCTGAAATAAGGAGAGTGTTATAATAATTCAATATTTATAATTCAGTATTTTATGAATTGTGGCTTAAACTATAACAAACAATTCAATTGAAATTTTAAACCAAAAAAGAATATACATAAACCATCTGATTTTTAGAACGAATTCATACTCTATTCCCTTAACAATAGTATTTCAATGCTTTGCAAACGAGTATATTTCTGTACATTCCGGATCACGCCCTACGACCCTCTGCCATTTATCTTCCTCTATCCTATTTCCGGCTTCTCTTTGCGAAGCTTTCCCTAACGCCACCTTCCCAGATATGTCGGGGTCCCCTCTGGACCTTCTTTCATCAACCTTAACCTCGTATGTCATCTTGGTCAGCCTAGTGTTTTCCAATCCAATTCAGTTTCAATGACATAATGTTTATCGAAGCATCATAAACATTCGGTTAATTTTAACAGTATTCATTTAATATCACAAATACAACATTTCTTTAAACAAAAAAAAAAGGATGTAAAAGAACTTCTAATAATATTTTAAAATAATAAACAGAATATTTTTTTCAGACCCCATTACATTATATACGAATATTTAGTTGGCCGCTGGAACAGAAGGAATGGAAAAATTGGCAAGTTCATACCAGATGGATCTGAACCCTTCCATCCTGCACAGCTGTTTGCCGCTAACACGACACATTGGCACATAACAGCTTACTAATGAGCTCGGGAATGGGATCAGGAGTTTGTTATCTGCTTAAATATGCTCCGTGACTTAGCAGCCTTTACGTGATGGGACTAATGCAAGACGTGACTGTATTAAGTACACTAATTACTTCACATTTCACTAATTACTTCACGCGTTTATTATCGCCTTTACTCCAAGGCGATAAAACATAATAACAATTATTAAATAACTATAAATAGATAGATAGATAGAGAGAGAGAGAGAGAGAGAGAGAGAGAGAGAGAGAGTTTAAATAATGTTTTTCCTACTTTTTTAAAATTATCATTATTATGTCCGGCAAGTGAAATAAGTAAAGTAATAAACCTAAAAAATTTTGCCTCAAATATTTAAAGCAACTATAATATTATTATTTCATAGCCATTTCCTGTTATCACTTACGGAAAATATCAAAAACAAGGATCAAAGCTTTATATGGATCTGACGTTTAAATTTGGAATATAAATTTAGAGGTTTTAAGTTTATTGAAGTAATCGTTTTTTTAGAAAGATAAAAGTTTTTATATTATGAGGTATTTTATAAGTTTTTATGTCTCCTTCTTATCTTTTGGATGCTAGCCAAATATTCAATAGAATTTAACATATGACATAATATAATATTGCTACCTTGTTCGATCCTATAGATTTTTTGACAGTATTTTAGAATAACACTTCGTCCTAGGTATTAAATATGAATTAAAATAATTATAATATTTTTTTAATGTCTTCTACTTTTAAAAGCGATCTGTTTCGATAGCAATATTTACATTTAAATTATAATAAGATTCGTTAAAATGACAAAAAAAATGTTTCTTTACCAAATGGTTGGTTTTATTTAATCAGTGTTGTATTTTATTCTTGTCTTCCTTTCTTCTTTTATTCAGCCACTGAAGTATTCCAGAAAAAGAGGACTCTTCAATTCCTGATAATCCTCCGAAGCGTCTGAAAAGAAGATGGCCTTCTAAGTTGAACTTGTTATTTGAGTACTACCACTGGATAGTTTCTCTACTTGTGTTTATTCATGCCAAAATCTACTATTCATTACATTTACTTGTTGTATTAGTATAATACAGTTATCAATTTCATTAAATAAATTATATAAAAAAAAAGAAAAGGAAATTAACATAACACAAAGTAGTTCATCTAACTATACATGTTTTTCACCAGTTTTCCTAAAATGGTTTTATGATGCTCTTATGTATGGTTTACTGATTTATGGCCACAGTTTGTGAACCATTTTTATGGTCGCAACAATAAGACCGGCATTAGCGTTTTACTTCTAAGTATCAGGGGAGTAAAGAATTCCTGATCTAAGATTTTGATTTTCATCTGGTATAATGGCTAGAGAAGTATTGCAAACTGTGATCAGATGCATGATTTCTTGTCACGTATGCTTCAGGTTTTATATAATAACTGTATTTACACTATGCTACCTTATTACATATGTGTATAATACAAAATTGACAATTCAGAAATTTTGATATCAAACTGTTCTATATGTTGAAAATTATACATAGATCTTCAAAACGTCAAAAAATCACGACAAAGTATCATCCAAAGAAGTAAAAAACAAGGGTGTATGTCGTGAAGATTTTAAATCGAAGTCGCATAGAACCTTGTTATTCTAAAAAATGCACGACTTCAGAAGCACATGGATTATATGTTACACCATGCACCTATGTAATCTGTTAAATTTTCGAATGTTTATCCTCAGTACAACCGAAATGAGTAAACCAAAAAGAATAGGGATAGGAAAAACAAAGAGAAATAAAACAAAAATTATAGTTTTAATGCTTTTTCCTTTTGATTAATAATCGAGTTCAGGTGTGCGAATTATTTTACACTGGGTCACTGGGAATACGCCTGAAATCCCCATATATCCTCTTCACATGCATGCGACAGAAACGAATACTTTTCGATATAGCAGGCAAGGAAAACATGAAACTACTAATACTATAGATAAAATAACTGATCTGGTACTACTGCATATTAATCTGTCCCGCACAATTCAAGTAACTATTGTTGATCTGACACTAAAAGGGAGTTATCGAATTAGTTATCAATGTGATCATTCGATTCGAAAATGTATAATTAGTATGTTAAATCTTTGTGGAAGGAACAAGTTTCAGTCCTGTCAAATCACATGTTTACTCACATGTTAAAATGTTCTGTAATGAGCATAACTTTTCTTTCAATAAACCGTCGAAATATGATATAAAAGATAAATGTGATCTGTTTGCAGAAATAGATCTTAAAAGAATAAAAAAGAAAAACTTTAAGCGAAGAAAAGAACATTTTATTAGAGCAGCATCTAATTGAGAAGAGAAGCACAGACGAGCTGGTAATGGTATTGCAAGCTCAATATACAAAGTTTTAAACATGTTAATATAAGATTTTCCCTTATTCGAATATTTGATATTATGGAGTAATAGCTGTGTTCCACAAGACCGCAATAATTTGATGAGCTTTTCCATTGCTACAAATAAGTTCAAATTTTAAAATAATCACCAATGAAATTTCTGTACCCGGGCATTCATGCATTTAGGAGGTGCAATTTAACGGAGCTTGAGATAATCGGAATATTTTTTTACCTCATTGTTGAGAGTATTATTGAAAGTGAACACGAAAAAGCTTTACAGAATCTTGCGGATCTCAGCAAGTATTTTTCCAAAATGCAATATAATATAGTTACGCTTTCAAAAGTCGGATCCCTAGAATTCAGTAAATCATTTTACGAAGTTAAGTACTGAACGCCCTCTGAATCTCACTGAATTTTATCTGAGGCAACGAAATAAGAGAAGAGTATCAACAGAAAGGGAAGGAATACCTGTGATAGATAAAATTGATGATGTAATTGTTGATCTTTACCAACATAAGATAGATCATCTGAAGACCATATATACATAAGTGTATGCTAGGATTGGATCGACGTTCACAAATTTTGTGAAATTTGTTTTTCTAAAATATGTAAAGATTTGAAGAGAAAGTAAACTTACGCATCGAGATATAATAGTTCTATGTTACATTCTCATAATTATTGTTCTCATTATGAAGTAACAAAGTTCTATGCTATTTTTTATATTCAATAAATATTAACATTTTTTTCATTTTTCATTTACAGTTTTTATGTGATTCTCTTTCTGCTGTTCAATATCACAGGACTGCATTGAAAAAAAAACTATGATATTCCATCTCCTAAAGAATCTGTTTGGCAGAATCTTTGATACTGTTTTCATATATGCGTATCATAGAACTTTGTAATACTAAGGTATCGACTAGTAGACGGTAGCTTTTCTCCCTCATGCATTTTTTTTTTGGGGGGGGGGTTTAATTAAATATAAAATAAATAATATTTTTATTCAATATGAAGGTGTCAGTTGTCACTTTGAGTCAAGTCCCAAGAAGTTTTAACTTCTCATTCGTTTCCTTTATAATATTCTCAAAAATAAAATAATGGTATTAATAAATGCATATAGTAACTATATGGTATATAGTATCTACTATTGAATGTAAATACATTAAAGAACCGACTTACATAGACTAGGTTTTCATATATACTTCGTTCAACATTTTTGTTGAATTAGCGTTGAATCGTACCATAATGACACTATTTTTTCTATACTAATACTCACGATAATTTGTAGTATCAGGAATATTAAAATTAAAAATAACGAATGAAATGTTAAAACTTGTTGTGAAGTAACTCAAAGAGATAACCTGTGAAACTGATTCTATTCATACTGCGCCTATGGCGATCAATTAAATAAAACTCATCTAATGTTTTTGCCTTGTTTCAGAACATCAAAAGCAGAAATTGTGTAAATTTTAGTAAAAAATATTGATTTATTAAAATTTATATCACATGAAAATATTTATTTTGGACATGAAAACCTTAAAATGAAAGAAGCCAACCCCATTACAATAAGTTTGCTTAAATTTGAAATTCAGTGGGCGGAGATTGGCTGTAGATGGAGCAAATAGCGAAGACGAGTCGCCCGCACTTAGAAATAAAATGAAATTGAATTCTCTAAAATTTTCTTCTTATTTACAGAAATACTTATATTTACAGAAATATTGTGCTTAATTCTTATTACAAAAGTACTACATAAGATTCAATGTATCGTATGGGAAAATCTCTTCGTACAACTTAAAATCCTATAGGATTTTAGTATTTTTCGATGCCATAGAAATTAAATGAAATTCTCTTAAATTGCTTTGTTCTTTATTACCGATTCGTTCTCGATTCCCATTATAAAAGTAATATACGATATCCATGAGAATTATACGGGTATTAATATCATACCATATCACAATATGAAATAAGAGTTTTCTATCAAAAATGAAAGCAATATTATATATTAAAAAAATACCAAATAATAATTTAACAAAAACAAGTAATAAGCTACATTGTTAATTAACCAGTATTGAAACTTACGAGAAGTCATCCTTGTTTTTCTCAACATCATCATCAATATGGCAGTGTGTGCACGACGTAAATAGTTTTTTTGAAGAAAAAAAATTCAAGAAATATTTAATTTATTTCAAGTTTATTATTATATTACTGTGTTAGGATGTTTGTCTCAAATGATGTCCATGCAAATATACAACATTACTTTAATGTTGGTCTATATCAGAATAACGCTGATACATTTAATGGTTAAACTGAAATCCTGAAAAATTAAATTGGATGAAAAATCTAATTATGGTAAGTACTAGAATCATTAATTTAAGAAGTGCTGCCATATTTTACTGCTGGCATAAAAAATATAATATATTTCAATTTATTTTTATCATTATTCTTGTTGAATATGCAAATCAATAATCGGAAGAAATACTTGAAATCTTTTATTTTTATATTGAAAATATCTGTCTTATTATATCATACCTTCAATACTAATGATACAATAATATTTAACTATTAACTTTTTATATTAGTAAAAATAAATCATAAAAGTAGTTTTTTATTAATCTAGTTGAAATTTTAGATAAAGGGCAAAGCATTTGTCTTTTTTGTGAGGATAAGTCGAGTAATAACTTTTCCCTTAAGCCCTGTCTCAATTCATTTTTCAGGATCAGATTAACAGAAAAACGTTTCTGTTAATTCTACATGGAATATATCAACATTTGCAAAAACTGCTTTAAAATTAATCATTTTTACTATACAAGTAGATTTGTAATTTAAAATAATTTTTTATAAATATATTTATAATTTATTCTTCTTGAAATGGGAATTTCGGATGGATGGATAGATAATTACAATTCAGAATAATTATATTTCTAAAAAATCTGTAATTCATGTGGCTTTTTTCTTATCTCAATATATTTTACAGATTATTCAGTTATAGTCAAACTTTTTAAAGCATTTAATTTATAAACTTTTTAATCCTGATTCTGATTTTTAGTTGAGAAAAAAAAACTTTCAGTTAAATTGTTAAATCACCAATACAAAATCCCGTACGAAAAGTTATGCTAGTTTATTCAATTATAATATCATATATTATCTTTTTATATATTATAATATCAAATATCATTCTGACATCAGTTAAAATTTAATCATTGTAAAAACAAATTTTAAAAAGCATTTAATTCATTTCAAATTAATTAATTTTTCAGGATTTCGTTGATTATGAGAATTAAACACAGCTTCCCCGTATTTTAAATTATTTATACTTTAAGGCAAACAAATTGCGACCTAAAAGGAAGCTAAGATTTCTGCTGAAGTTGAACCAACACATTTATATATTTCAACTAAATCCCTTTAAATTAAAATTAAATTACAATGTTTTAAATAACAGTCAATGTCGTTAGCAAGTTTTACTAATTTATTTTGACATGGTTGAAAGTTAAGATTATTTCTGTATAGTTAAACTTTGGTAAGTTCGGTTTATAACTTTTTTTTTTCTAGATTTCCTGCCGAGTATAATATCGTTAATTAAATTTAAAGAAAAACTGATAAAACCACCAAATTCTGCCAGCACTAGAGCGATCTGAGATCTGAAACATCTATTATTATCTCAATAAATAAAACAGAAAATTAAGATAATGCATAACTATAGTCCAGCAAACTATTATAATTATTATAATTTTAAATGGTATTCTATGAATGTTTAAGGTTAATCTAATGTAACTCTATTACTAATTTTTTTTTTTTTTTGGATCCTATATGCAATTGCCATCAAAGGCACAATATATTATTAGTGTAAGACCGTATCAATAAAATGCTGCTCTATCAGATAACTTACTTGTTTCGTAGAAATATTAGGACTTAATATATGGATATTTCTATTTGGAATAAACACTGAATTGAAATTACAACTCATATACCTAAACTACTATCTAGCCCATTTCCAATTTTCAAATAGTTTAGTTCTACTAAAGTCAGAAGCTAACTACTGATGCGAAGCAATGTACATATCAAAGTGATGGGTGGTCTAGAATGCATTAAAAATACTTTTCTTCAAGTCAATTGATTCAGTTAGGGGTGGCGTATAAGTTGGTCGAACTAGAACAGTAAAAGGGCAAATAAGGACAAATTTTGTATTAGCCATATACCTCGGATGTATGGTATCAACGAACATGAATATGGAGTTTACTGGCAGAAGCTATAATTACAATAATTGCTAATTATAGTTTGATTTTTTTCAAATTACTGGCTGTCCAGGTCACGCGTTTCTGTGGCTGTTATAATAGTAGAAATATAAAATATTACGTTAAAATTATAATTAAAAAAATAATGGATTAAATAGATTTTATAGATTGATTTTTATATTTTATTCATCTTATATCTAAGTATAGCTTACAAATAAATAATATACAAAATTCTAAACTGATAAAATATAAACATTATTTTAATGATTGAGGTACATAATGGTTGATTTTTATTATGGCTAAGAATATTATTTTAAATTATAACTGTTTATTTCAATTTAATTGAGCCCTAATCGGTGCTTAATATCTTTTGTTAAGCTGTCCTTTGCTAATACAAATAGATTAGACGGTTTACCAACACGTGAGCAAGCAACATATAATTTCCCATGGGAGAAAGATGGATTTTCAAAGTCCAAGCCGCAAATGGGCATTGTCTTGCCTTTAGACTTGTTGATGGTCACAGTAAAACCCAAGCGTATAGGAAATTGAAGTCTTGAACGGTATTATGGATTCTGATGGTATCATTGGAATATGTGGCAACAGGATTATTTCTCCTTTAACCTCCCAAGTCAACATGGCTGCTTTAATAACATTTACGGTGATTTTTTTTATGACCAAACGTGTTCCACAGTATAACTTAGGTGGATTCAAACTACGCAGAAGAGCTATAAGTCAAACGATCTTCAACCGAAGATTGAACTAATTTAAAAATTCAGTTGGATATTTAACGGTTTGGTTTTCATCAACAACAGTATCGATTGATTTATAGTACATTACATCAACTGGTAACAACTGTTGTATTTGAAAGTTAATTTCGTCTACATCAGCACTTTTCGCTGCCAAAATAGCACGATTACAGAGCCAATAATGGTCCCAGTAATCATTTAGTATATTCGGTATGTAGTATATTTAGTATATAAAAAAACTCCTAATTAATTAACTTATTCTAAACAACAGTACTGAAATTTGCTGGCAATTTGATGAATTCTGTATTTGAAAGCAGTTAATATTCCACCGTTTCCAATATCCAGCAATTGTTTTTAAAATATTTGTGCTGATTGATCATTTTGTAATTGTACTAGCATATTTATGATCAATCGAAGTTTTTCGACGTTTTGCCATAAAAACGTCGTAGATAGATGGTAATGGACACTGAAGAGATTAAAGAAATACTATAATTAAGCGGATGGATTATTGGTAAAAATTAACTTAAATACACATCTATGTTACCTGAAGCTCCGGAATGAAAGGATATTTATGAGAGATACGAAACTATTGTTTTCCAATCGTTTTATTATATGCTACCCCTTAAAAAATCAACAGAAAAATGAGGATAATTATTATGACGCAATGATTATTTTTATTTTAGACTCTATTCGGTAAACTTAAGAATTATATATTTCTTTCCATTTGAACTGAAAGGAACTTATCTTTGTAATGAATTTAATTCTACATTCAAAGTTTCAACATATAATAGCTATAAACTCGGATTAGTATATTTTTATTTTTTTTTAAACGAATATATTTCCAGCCCTTGTATCGTAAAAAGTTCTTTACTCGTAGTGACAAGAACAAACTGCTCCGACCTAACTTAACTTGTTATCCAGCCTTGAAAACATTTTTCTCTTCCAGGATTCTACTGGAGTCTCGTCAGCCTTAATATGCAGGAGCATGCTGCTGGAAACTGATGTATGCAATGCCACGTCGCCCATAGTTATCTAACTAGAGAGAACTTTCTTCCCATCAATATCCTAGAATAGTAATTTTTTACCAACTATCTATGGAAACATTTTTCAACTCCTGTAATCTACATGATTAATACCGTCAATGCAATTTGTACAATTCGATATCAATAAAACTTTACAGATGAAAAATAATATTTGTCTTAGAGGTTTAAGTCTCTTGGATTGAACAATATCTAAAGATTAACATCATGTGACAATTTTCTAGCATAGACCTGTATAACAAATAAATGTTTATAATACTATAGTACATAATTTTAATTTTAATTAATTGTAACCTCCGAAATATACAATGCCTCCTTTAAGTAAAAAATAAATTTGGTCTAATCATTGTCATTATTATATGTCTACTAAATAACCATTCACAAATTTCCTCTACTCTCATTATTATTTGGTTAGATTTACAACTTTTATTCTCCAATAAATTCAAAAGACGTCTGTCTTTCAAATTACAAAAGGACTAATTCATATTTTTGTGGAGCAGGGACTAAAATCAGAGAAACAAAGATGTCGAGATATGGGAACTGAGATCGTAAATGATGTCATCTTTAACCATCATCATGTTGATGACCAAATTGTCATTTTAATAGATGAATATAATTCATGGTGAGTAGATTCCTTGAAGAGTTCGGAAAGTGATGTCTGGGGATAAATAAAAAAAAACGGAATACATGGTATTTAACTTCCATGTTTCATTTTTCTTCTAGGGAAGAAACATCGCATGGATGAGAAGCTATGACCTCTTCGAGTATTGCAATACATCCTTGGGAGGGAACATGAAGAGGGAGATCTCGAAAGCTGTGGAGTGAGGAGGTGAGAGAAGATAAGGCAGGTTGAAGGTTGGCAGAGGATGATTGTATGGGCAGGGGATGTTGGGGAGAAGGTGTGTGAATTGAGGTTTATCATACCCACTCTCCAACGAATTACCAGAAAATAATAATAATATTTATTTTAGAAATTATACAATTGCACACACACATATTGCATTTTCGATATTCTTTTGAAAACCTCTCTTAAGGGATTCTCGTGGAAGCGTGTATGGAGAAACCTCCCATTGAAGGCACACCTAGCGTAGTTCATCTCACTGTAATAGATCCCTGCTTGTCTGATCCTGTGGTAATCTGTCTGTCATTAATGATTGTACCAGTAAGTTTGGGTTTCCAGCAAATGAGTCATGAAAATGTTTGTAGTTTTTCTTGATTGTGTCAGTAACGAGTATGGTGAGATCTTTGTATAATGATTTATTAGTAATGTAAAAATGCCCATGTGTAAATCTGCAAGTGGAATTTTTGGCATGAGCCCCACACTTGCGAGGCATAGTTCCATATTGGTTTAAGTAGAATGTTGTGTATTATAATGTAAAGGAGATAGTTGGGGGGTGCAGTCAATAAGAACACAGAATAAGTGATGTACTTATATTATGTGCCGACGTTTCGACCTACAGTGTAGGTCATCTTCAGGGCAATTTCGGAGAGCGTGGCCGTTAGATTTCACGGCTGGTACGTACTTTGTGTATTATAATTTGGTTGTTAGTGACAGTTTATTTTTGTGATAAAGTAGTCGTTTTAGGGTGATTACGCGTGATTTCTAAGTCAGTCTGTTTTGTCTGGGCAATGATGTATTGTAAAGTGTTAGCGAGGGGCAGTCTGAGTGTCTAAGACAAGATAGATGATACATTTTTGTACACTAAAATCCATTTTAATTGTTCAACCCTATATGATCTGAAGTAGGTTTTTCAACCCTGGCTGTCATAACATCATTTTTAATAATTTTAGATGTGTACATTCTCATTATTTTTTCATGTTTGGTATTATTTATATCACTTATTTATATTTGTATTACTGCTTTAAGTTGTATAAAATAAAATTCGCTAGAGTATTTTTTGTATCTCGAAATATCAATATCTCTAATGGCTCACACTGTTATTTGATTGCAGTTTTCTGCAAATTTATAAACTGTTGTCACTCATAAAGTGTATACAATGAAAAGAAAAACGCCGTATAAAAACTTATAACAATCCTTTTTGGTCTATAACAAAGCATGTTTTTCACTGCGTGCCCTGGTTGAAAAATAAAATAAATATAATGTTTATGTAAAATTTTTGTTGAATAAATATTCTCATATCTAACAGCTAGTTAACAGATAAATCTTTTTAGAAAATGAAAATGAAGTAAAGTTTTAATTTTTTTTTTTATTTAACCTGTTTAATATTCTTTTTCTTTAATTCAATACATTTTTTGTTTAATTCAGGGGTTATTTTATTTATTTTTTTAACATATTTAATATTGAATATCATAGTGGTTGACTATTCGCCATTCGGGGTTGAAAAAGCAGTCTGGTTAATCATCACTACACGAAATTAATATTATAGGTGAACAAGAATTTTAGTTTTATTTTCAAATACTTCGTAGTAATTTTGTGTTTTTTTCCAATTTTTATTTTTTATATGGTATTTATTATGTGTTTTTGGTTCAACTGGCTTAATGTTTACTATGATCAATATTTTTATGTTTAAGTTTTGTTTTAATGATGTATTTTCAATTTAGTTTTATATATAAATAATACAAAAAAACAATTATATGTAATGTACTATCAATGTACGGAACATGCAGAACAATAAACGTCCTCCAAGTAGGGGTACTGCGTAAAGGGAAAAATAAATAAATAAAAATCTTTGTATATTTATAAATTTATAATTTTATAAATAAATATATATTTATTTGTTTTTTGTTGGGTTCAGTTTTTAGTCTCGTTGGTTTTTAAACACTGGCCTTCTTTGTCGCCCCGAAGACCTTATCGACAATAGTGAAAGCGCTCCCCTCGCAGGTCAAAGCCATCCCATATCTGCTTCCCTTCGCTTGCGGATATTCAATCTGCTAACTTAGCTTGATGTCGATTGTCTGAGTCTACTATTGAGCAACTTTGTGTAAACAAGGCAGTTTTGATTATGGTTCCGCCTCTATCTCTTCCAATGTTCAAGTTTCGCTGAGAAGAGGCCTCTTTTGTTCACGACCCCGAAGGATTCAATGCGATTCAAGATGCCTTATCAGTTGAGATAGATCGATACTTTTATTATTACCTGTTCTGTTAAAAACAAAATCATCGACACTTAGGTATGGAGTCTTCGTAGACTGTATGCAATCCGTAGATATTTTACAAAATGTGAATTTAAATTTCTATAAAAATATATTTTCAGTCTGTAAAACCTTAACAGTGTTTTCGATCCGATTAGAAACAGGTTCCACCAATATCGGCTACAATATCATCGAATTTACGTTAAATTGGTTGATTAAAACTTTGGGAATGGAAGAATTTATTATAGACTGTTTCATCAAGTTGCAAAGCAAGTCCCTTATTATAAAAAATTAATTATTGTTATCAGTTAAAAGATAAGGTATTCTAAGATGCTATTGATAAAGGAGACTTGAATTTTGATGATAACTCAGTCATCATAAATACTAATTTGAATAAAATTTCAAAATACTATATAAGTTCCTTACAAGAAAAGGATATAGAGTCACCAAAAATGTCAAGCTACAATGGCCATGTAAATATATATATTTTTTTTCTCGTTGCTAGTTAGTGACGAGTTAATTTTAAATAACCTAAAATTTGAATGCGGCTTAGTCTTTCTGATAAATCTGCAATCGAAATATTAGTAAATAGAACTATATTGAAAGGTAGCCCCCAAAGGAATGTTGCACATTTTATATCAGTAAGAAAAGGAGAAATACTTATCATTTGTTGGATAAATGATATGTATATATATGCACTAATTTGAGGATAATTGTAGAAATAGAGAACTTTTTTAATATTTACAACACAAACAATTGATCACATTGCAAAATAATATTTTTATTTTTAGAATCGCAAACTATCGAGACTTAGTTGGATAAAAAATGTACTTTATCAATTTAGTGGATGGATGTAATAAATTATATTAATGGCCTTACTTTGGCGAAACAGAACATTAGATGCTATAAATCAATATAATTATATTGGCAAACAAAGTCTTGGGTGTTTTATATTAATGAATTGTTTTAGTGCGAGTGTCATATTGTAACGATTGACTTTCAGATGTGGCTGTGTAGAATATGCCAATGCCACCCCTATTGGGGAAAAAGGAAAAAACCAAACAAAAAAATAAAAGGTTGACTTAAGTTTCTTTATAGCATCGCATTTCTATTCACTAATGTTTTTATTGACATATATTGTGAGATTAACTGTTAACGACATGATTAAAATTACATCCATTATTTTATTGCCAAACAATATTTAATGTATATAACTAATCGGAATAGTTTGTCATTGCATATGTAGTTTTTATCGTTCATTATTGAAATATGCTGACATAGTCAGGTGGCTCATTTTTATATTTAGTTTTATATTTTTAAACATAATTTAGAATATATGTATAACCTACTGTTTGTATAAATAGTTATAGCTATTATTCTTACAACACTAAGTGTTATTAAATAGATAATGTGACGGAATTTCTGCAGATATTTAAATTTATAAAAAGTAAAAAGGAAATAATCCAATATAATGTCTATATTTCATCGAGTTATTTCGGAAAAAAATATCAATTGTTGAGTAGGTCTCTTGGCCAATGTCTTTTAATCTTTTTTTATGAAGCCCTGGTAACAGGGAGTAGGAAAGTAGGAATTTCTTTTTATTATATGAAATAATAAAAAGAAATTTATTATAAATATAATAATATAAATATGATTTATAGCAAACCATAAGGATATTGGGTTTTACGACTTTAAGCGGAAACAAGGAAAATATCTATTAGAAACAAATGATGAAATGTAGTAAATTAATTGTAAAAAAACTTAAATATCTGAACTTCCCAGAGAATAAATAACTGGTCGCACAAATATGAACCTCATTTACCAACAATTATTAGTTAAATAATAAAAATAACTGTGCAAATACAACTCAGAGTCTTGGTTTCAGTACTTGGTAGAGACTGTACTGTTACTAGGATCACGGTTGTACAGGGTAGTGATTTGTCCAAGATCATGCTCAACCACCAAATTTTTGCCCGAAATTTGGGTATCCTCTTTATAGAACATCCAAATAGACCCATCCCCGGCTGTTAACAGAACAAATAAAATCTGGCAGAGCTGGATTTAAGCCCGGGTAAGTCAGTTAAATATCTCGCGGCTATTCGTAGGGTAAATACTTTTTTAACTGTTACGGAAAGGGAATTTTGATTTTCTAATTATGATCCAATTATATCCACGTATCGCGGAATATATACCTTCCTTACGTTCGTTGAGTAGTTAATATCACTAGAGCGATAACGTACTGAAGGCATTTGGACATTGATCGAATGAAGATCTTGGAGCTGAACGGGGAATAAAGTAGGGCCTGGGGAAATGTAATGAGCCGTGAACTAGGGCTTGATGGAATAAATAAATTGCAGATAAACGGAAGAGGACACCTTGGCCCTAGATAGCGACGAAACTCCGGGGGGAGGGGGGAGGAACTCCGTCGGGATTCTGGCATTGCTAGCGGCACCGCGGCACAACGGCGCTCTTTATTAAGGCTAGCAGTCGTCCTGTAATAAATTGAGATTTATCGTAGCCTTCCTTCTTTCTTCCAGATAAGGACGTTCGTCTCATTCTAAGGAGATTTCTCATAGTGTATGGGAAAGGAGGTTGCTCATGAAAATTCGAATATCTTTAATTTAAATAAATATATAATTACAAATACGACAAAAATATTCGTATAAAGATATTCCTACAATATGCATAGTAATTTATTAAAAAATATCGAAAAGTATACAGCGTATAACTATTGCAAAATATCTCTTATGCAAATAATTCAAACCGTGTAATTTATCTAAATTATAGGGTGATTCGCAGTACATATTTTCAACTGTAATTTCCAAGCAAAATTTTGTGCAGCGATGTGTGGAAAACTCCAAAAATGGTCTGCTGATACTACGAGGTTTATGTCAAAAATATAGGCAGTACCCTTGAGTATTTCCTTCACAATGTTATTTCCATCACTATTTCCTTTTTAATTTTAACTTCACAGGGCACATGATCGATTACTTCAACTTTACTAAAATTTAATTTAACCTGCAGTGTAAACGGATTTTTTAACGTTATTTGAGTATGCGAGGGAAATTCCGCAATGAATAAAACTATTTTATTAGAAAGATATGACCAGGACCCAGGACTCGAACCCTGGTCTCCCACGTATCCGTCGTGGTACTTAGCCACCACAGCCATCCTGGTTCTCAGTCAGATAAATCTTCTCTTTTCATAGATCCTTTATCTCAGTGTCCTCGCAATTTGTGATGTATACACGGAGAGAATGTTCATTAAAGATTACATTTATTTTCGGATCTTGTTGATTTACGTCATTATATATTATTATAATTTATTTATTTTATTTTAGTGTTAGATGTCATATTTTTTTAAATATTTTATTTGAAAAGAAAAGATATGACCAGGACCGGGAGTCGAACCCGGGTCTCCCACGTATCCGTCGTGGTACTTAGCCACCAAAGCCATCCTGGTTCGCTTCTTGGTCAGGCATATCTTTTCTTTTCACATATCCTAGTCTTCTCGCAATTTGCGATGTATATGCGGGGAGAAGAAACAAAATAAATAAATTATAATAATATATAATGACGTAAATCAACAAGATCCGAAAATAAATGTGATGTTTAATGAACATTCTCCCCATATATACATCGCAAATTGCGAGAACACCGAGATATAGGAACTGTGAAAAGAAAAGATATGCCTGACCGAGAAGTGAACCAGGATGGCTGAGGTGGCTAAGTACCACGATACGCGGGTTCGAGTCCCGATCCTGGCCATATCATTTCTATAAAAAATTATAACATCTAACAATAAAATAAAAGAAATAACTTATAATAAAAATATCCATATGAGGGATACTCCGCAATAATAATTCCCAACCAGATCTAGAAACAAACATGAGACTTACTAGTCAAATCTCTCTGGCCGTAGAGTAAATATGACAACTTTGAATATATTTGTCTATTAAGTGTCCAGCTAGACAATATAGAATAGACTAAGTCCCTTTAGAATAATCAACATCAACAGAAATATAAACATAATATATATCTGGCCAGAAGGCTACCAGATACAAATCATAAAGTGATATATATATATATATGTAACAGAACTCCTCCAAAACGACTTGACCGATTCTTATGAAATTTTGTGTCTATATTCAGTAGATCAGAGAATCGGATGTAAACTATTTTTCATACCCCTAAATTATACGTGTCAGCCATTATTATCGAGTAAGCGTCGATCGTCGCAGTGACGCTTGATGACGCTGCATTTTTGATATGTTGTAAGGAAAGGTATAAGTAGTGTAAATCCAAGTTCGCAACCGAAAAAACGCACGGGAATACTTTTGGTTGCCGAAAAACTTCAAAATTTTTGGATTTTTTGTTTCAGTTTTTGGCCTTTATCTCCTAATCGGTGCGTTTTAGGGGAAAAGCACAAATACCATTTTGAAAGAAGATTGAAATTGCTACAATCTGAGCCCAAATGCAGCTCCGTAGGTTTAACAGATCCTGAGTTAAGTTGCAATGATATTATGATTCGCCGGAATCTTAGCCCTATCTAATATATAAAATTGTCGTGTCACAGTGTTTATTACAGAACTCCTTTGAAACGACGACCGATTCTTAAGACAGAGTGAAAATACTTTAATTTAATATAAGCTTGGCTTTTGCTATGCCCATCAACAAGTCTCAAGGCGAGACAATGTCCATTTGCGGTTTGGACCTAAAACATCCATGTTTCTCCCATGGACAATTATTTGTTGCATGCTCATATAAATCAACCATGATATACCTCATTCATTAATCTAATGTTTATTTATATTTTATCAGTTAGGAATTTTGTATAATATTTATTTATGATATACTGTGCTTTGATATAAGATGAATAAAATGTAAATTCAAAAATCTATCTAATTAATTTTTCCATTCATTCGTTGTTTCCTTGAAATTCAAATTTTAACGTAATATATTTTTAAAACTATTACAACAACCACAGCAACGCTTGGCTGGATCAGCTAGTATACATATATAGCTGGTATATATATATACATATATATGTTTATAACGTATATACTTCCAGGAACAAAACATAAAAAAGAGGAAAATTGAGGATGAAATGACTTTTATTTACATATTAACAGCTGTTACAATGGCCAGATTGATCTTAGCGACTATGCGATCATCAGTCTTCTCTTAACTTTTATATATATATATATATATATATATATATATATATATATATATATATATATATATATATATATATGTGTGTGTGTGTGTGTGTGTGTATGTGTGTAATCGGATGATTTTTATTGATATTTATACTTAAATAATGATCCGTGTGAGGAATATGCCAAGCATATGACAGATTCTCCTGTGTTATGGCAATGGGTAGTTCAATAACTACCACACTACTTAATTTTCGATTCTATGTAAAGGATGTAATAATTTATCAACTAAAGAATCATTAGAAAAGCATCCCTATTACATGTATAAAGTATGTTATAGAGTGTAGAAATATAGTAAATAATCCTAGCAATAAGAAGTAAACAAGGCATAACTATATATGAGGCGTTTGGATCATGAGTTGTTTAGCAGTGGTTTTGCAGTGCTTTAAGTTCCAGCTATTTCAGGATCATAACCGGGCTAAATCCATGAAAAATAAGACGGCAAAGTGTGGTGTTTAAGAAAAAATTGCTTGACGAAACTAGCGAAAGATGTGAAAAAGTCGACTTATCAGGGTCATCTGTTTTTGATCCTGAACGCTTTATATAAAATATTAAAGTTTCTATATAGTCAGTCTATTCTCAGTTCTTGAGTTAGATATTTAGCACCTACATTCTCACTCATTTTTTTTCTTTTTTATTTGAAATTCGCCCGGATGAACATAAGTTATATATAAATTATTTAAAAAGAGAATTAAAAGAACACGAAAATCCTGAATAAACATACTCACGACCTGAATAAGGTATATTTCGCATTTATTTTAATTGTTAATCTTTAGTAAGAGTGAGTATTTTGAAAATAAAAATGAAAACTACTTATATAGCCTATACTACAAAATAAGAAAGTTCTTGACTGCAGTGCGTGGTAAAACCTACATTGTTTCTTAGTTAACGGTTGTGCAAGATAATGTGTCAACGATCAACCGTCCAGTCCTTTCTCTAATTAAAGATGTCAACATTATACAGGATGATACCCAGATCCATCGTTTCTAGTATAATCTACAAATAAACCTGTCGTAGTCGGCCTCGAACCTCGAACCACAAATTGTTCAGCATTCCACACATTCTTCCTCCTAGAATAAAACACGATTACGGTAATAAAAATAAACCGTAAGATAATGCGCCACGCGAAGGTGGATGAATACATTTAAATAGATCACGACATTACACAATCTAGACAGGATTATTAAAGGAGAACTAGGTTCCTCGTCGTTAGGTCACGCAATATCGACGAATAGCCTCCCTCTTTCATTAATAAATCGATATAATAACATCCTACTTAGTATAAATTCGAGATAAGTCTTGATTTAGCTAAAAGCTAAACTTAATGATTTATTTTTATTCAGCCCTAATGTTATAAAGCACATAAATTTCGGTATATAACAGTTCATTTATGTTATTAACTTTTTTTATTTAATTTTTGACTTTAACCCCTTTACACTCGGGGTTCTTTATATTATATATTCGGTGTCGAACGTATAACAAATTGATATGAAATAAATTTTAACAAAAACTGCTTGACACGTCGCAGTAATCTGTGTCACAAACACTGCGTGAAGCAGGTTCGGACATGCACTGGACTACCCTGCCCTGCCTTTCAATCACCACTCATTCGTTCAAGCCTAGGTATCACAAAACTTATTGATGCCTTGCCCTGCCTACCCTACCCTACCATGCATTATATTATCAATAAGTTATATTAATATGCTAAAATTACAATATTTTTTATTTTTATTGCGGATTATCAATCTGATATTCGACAGTTATTATTCAATCAAGTTTATAGCATAGTAAATGTTAACCTTATTTAGATGAAATGAATTGGGTGTTTCTGTATTCTACTAAAGTATTTCCAAATCTGAAAAAAATCGAAACACGCGGATTTCCTTTCCACTTAATAAATAGAATGGTGGAATACTAAACATTCTCATTGAAAGCTTATAGGAAAAAAATTGAAACCATTCTATCAGGCTGGAAATTACTCAGGAAAATATCTATATTCAGTTCTATTTTTTATCCATCATTTGATATTTACAATATTAAGATCGTAAATTTTTGTCTGTAGTACCATACGTTGTAGAAATTGGCTTTTCCAACTGTTCATAACTAGATAAAGAATACTGGCCTAATACTATTATCCTATGCTAAAAAAAGTTTCACTACGTGAGTGTTGCAATTAAGAGCCATACCTAGTAATCCGGATGATGTTGTTTATTATCCTATTTTTGCAGGATACATTCTAGTTATGATAATATAGTGGGTGACCAATAAACTCGGTTCAGAAGAGTTAATCCGATCTGATCATTACTTTGGAATATGTAGTCAAAAAAACTTAGGAAGTAGAATGGGATGTGCAGGCCCCGTATGTCGACTTTGTGGACAGAAACTATTTGTGTAAGTTTATGACTGAGCTGGACAATTCTGGGAAATTATTAATTAGACAAATAATTCTAAACGTAGAATCCTGCTTTAAGGAGATTTAAAGAGATTTCTATTAAAAAAATAAAGTTAAAACAGGTCAAATAAAAATGAAGAAAGCTACTTGAAACCTTAGCATAATCGGATGCTACAGGACGTCTTTGAAGTAATGAATGAATATTTTTAGACTTGACAAGAGAAGAAGACCGAATATGCCTACAAATGATTGAATATAAAACAAAAATACGATATTTATCCAGAATTTCCAATACTACAGTATTTGTGTGGACAGTGAACCGTGACCAAAAGTCATAATAAATTTAGCGAAGAAAATAACTGATAGTATTACTGACCAACTTATCACTACAGAAAACATCTAGGTTGCTTTTGTCTACATTATGTTTAAACTAGTACTTCATATTCTATTTGAAATCATAATACTTTGATAATTACGATTGCTCTATTATTTAGAAGGTAATCAAGTTCTTCCGTGAATTAGTATGATTTCTCTATTTAATATATAAATTATTAATGAGCTGGTTAACTTCTTTTAATTTTCGTTACAAGTAAGAAGCTTCTACTCTTCATCAGTACCTATTACAACTAGCACTAAACAATATGCACATATTATTAAATCAATACTGATACTAATTGTTGAATTACAATGTCAGTACAATATGCTTAATAAGTGAATATTCTCTTCGGTGGAAAATGGTTTTAATGTGGAGGTTGGGGTACAGGCTATATTTTAGAAAGTTTCCCTCAAGAAAATGAAGTGCCGAAATAAAAGGCTCTTTGGAGATAAAAAATTAAACAAGGTAATTGATAAGAAATTTAATCACTTTTCACCTTTAAATATTTAGATTGAAGTTGGAGATCCTTTCAGGGAGTTAATTAACCTTTTGGGCTAACTCATTAACGGAGGGGTCCTGAATTTTCTGTCTAAAAATGAGTTATTGATAGCAGAATTAGAGAGTGAAAACGTTTCATTCCCTCGTTCTAGGTATTCCTCATTCTTTTTTTTATCCAATTTTATATAAAGGATTAAAGAGTTAATAGTAATAAAACGAAATAAATGCAGCTTTGAAAATAAACTTTTGTCTTTATTATAAATAATAATACTTAAAAACAATTGTCGAAGATTATATCATTGCCTTCACGCTTACAACGCATGACTCATAAAAATCATATTTAGCACTCTAATTCAAATTTGTTCGACATCCGCATTACAGCATTTAATTAAATACTGTATATATATATATATATATATATATATATATATATATATATATATATATATATATATACATATATACTGGCAAAATTTCATTCAACGTCAAACGTTCTAAATCAGTCGCCAGCAAGTTATTGTTGATTTCCAATAAAAAAGAAAAGCGAAATCACCCCATAAATATACAGATCGTTTCTATATACGAATATTTATAATCTGGGTTTCGAAATTATTAATTTATCTTATTAATGAGATTAATGACATATACAATACTCCTAAACACACTCATGTAGTATTTCCTGATGTAGGTCATGTATGAACATTATGGTATTAATACATAAACACTTGAAGAAGCATTTGTGCATTTTGTGAACTAAATATGAATCAAGATATCTTATCCAATTGTCCAATAGCAGGTTTAGTGTTACATTGCTTCTGTTTTATGCAGTTGTATAATAATTTAAAAATCTAAAAAAAAGTTTAAATGATCGTAATACTGTATAGGCATCTTGTGAGCTAGGTATTTGTTTACAAAAATAGGAATTTGTTTTACTGACTTCTGTAATAGCGAAAAATATTTTTCTTTAGAAGATACATGTAGGAGCTATTGAAAAGCATAAGAAACAAGGAAAAGAATCAAAACCTAAGTACAACTTGATATCGCTAGTTATTGAAATATTCTTCTCATTCACAATATAGGATTCCTAATACAAATCCGTAAACCAAATCATAATTTATCATTAATAGTCGGCGCTATGTTTCGATCTGAATGAGTATTTATTTATGCAACTTTCTAAAGAAACATATTTATGTAGATTACATAGTATGGCAAGATTTATAAGATAAATAAAAGCATGAACTCGGTGATGATGAATTCGGTTTGCAACAAAAATTTATGAAAAAAAGTTTTCATAAAACAAGTTGAATACAATAAATTAAAGCTACTCGTTCTTAGAGGGTTATCAGGTGGGTAGCAGGGCGATTTTACTTGCAGAACACTCCTCATCATCCTGAATTGAACATCCTAACCATACTGCTTGGGGGAATAACGACTGAATACCTCTACCACTACAACCTATGAAGAGTCTTGACTTCAGTAAGTGGTTGTACTGTTTCTTTGACAACGGTTGTGCAAGGAGGATATTTTTCCTAGATTGCGCCCAACCACCAACATTTTCCGCAATTGGTCGCATAAATGAATAGATTTCACCGCAATGAAGATGAATAATCTACATATAGAACTTTTTTACTAAGCACAAAAAAAAATCCAATTGTCAATTTTCCCTGGTATTTCTTACTAAAGGCTAAGTATTGTTGGTCCTATTTTCGTATATCGCCTCGAGTAATTCTGGAATAGAGATAGAATACCAAAGCAATCTTGTGAATCGTTTCATCTCTTTCAACTACCGCTTGGGGCCCTTCTACTACCACCTTAGTTATCTTTTATCCACCAGAGGAAACGTAGTCTTATATTTTTATGAGGAAATCTCAGGATGAAAGTTGTCCCATATCTTGTGATGCCTTTTACATAAATCAATAAATTATTTACAAGCATAAATCATTGTATATTAAATTCTGTCTATTCAAATTGTTCATATAAATTATTTATATTAAGGAAATATTTATTGATATATATACACTTTATTGACATATTACAATCTGCCACTTTTAGGCAATAAGGTATAGCCCTAAATATCTAAACAATCATTCAATAAAAATAAATAAAAAAACGAAGAAAATAAAGAAACGAAGTCCTAGACTTCTATTTGCATGCTGATAATAGAAACAAAATAAATACTTGCGAAAATGATAAAAATAAAATAATTTCTGACAATCATACCATAATTACAATATTTACATTTCGCCTGGGGTCCCCGAACTAAGTTTCTTCCCCAGAAATGGGGGCAAAGTAGGAGCCCGGGAGGCACCTGCGTCTAGGAGGAAGCCAAGGTGTCGTACTGTGTCGGAAGCAGGTAGGACGGTATCACTGAATTGTACTGAAGGACATGATTCCCGGCGAAGTGCAAAAGCCACGTGTTTGCATTTTTCCTCGTGGACTTTGATCAGCCATTGGTTACACTAAGTTTCAATGAGTTTGGGGTGCCTTTGGAGGTTCGAGGAAGCCATTTTTGGGTCTGGATGGGATGATAGAAAGGCTGTGTCGTCTGCGAATGTTGCAAGGAAGGTTTCAGGAGTAGTTGGGATATCAGCAGTGTACAAAATGTATAGAATATGACACAAGACGCTGGCTGGAGAGACACCAGCTTGAATTGGGTTATTATTAGTATTCATTGCCACAACGTACTTGGAAGAAGCGATCAAAAATATAGGATCGAAGGACTAGGAATAATGATTGGGGTAACAGATTTTTGAGCTTGAGCAGCAAACCGGCATGCCATACCAGGTTGTAAGCTTGTCCAGAAATGCGCCTGTGCGTTGTTTTGTTTTGTGCATTGTTTGCTTTCAAGAGCGGAGGATATGACAACATTTGTGATCGAAAACTCTTAGACCCTGCTGGACCGTCGAGAGCCTGGGACGGAATCCAAACTAGTTTGAAGGGGTGTCATTAATTTTGATTATGGGTAGGATTCGTTTCAGGAGTGTCATTGGGTGGTTTGCCGGGTTTAGGGAATATGATGATAACTGAGTTTGTCCACAACAAAGGGAAGTAAGTTGTACGAAGGATACAATTGTATAGATTGGTAAGGAAAATAACTGCTTTTTGAGGTGTCCAGAATATTTAATTACAAAATAATGAAAAAAAGAAGTAAGAAGCCGAAAATCATACATTCGACGTATGTCCTAGACTCTATTAAGTATAAGCATATATAAATAAATGTACATCAAAGGCGGGAGCAGGACAGCTAATTATCTAGGTACTCTAGTATTTAAAGAATTCGAGACCGGCCAGTGCCGATAAATATTTATTATGTCAATTGCCCTGAGTCGACTCTAAGTTGTCTGCAGATATTCTCTATAACCAAGTCTTTATATTGCGGATTGAATTAATTTGAGGAATTCTCAACTGTTATGCGAATTCTCCGACAAATCATTACTCCACCACCTTATACAAATGATAGTATAATATATGATACAATACAAAACCTGCCATGAACTGAGCAAAATAACCCTTCCAGAATCTTTGTTGTATGGTATTTTGTCTCCATCCCTCCAAACTAAATAAAAACTCAAATAATTAAATAAAATAGAGCCAAAAACTCAAAAAGAAACACTATTATTTATTATAATGCAATTAGGAAAAACCACATAACGTCGACTGGTAAATGGGTGTATTACTGGAATTGAAACATAAGGCTTTGCATTGTGGTTTTTCCCAATTGCATTATAATAAAAACTCAAATATTTTTTAACTTTGCTTAAAAGCAAAGTTTCACTCCTAAGTTTCTGTGAGCCGGAGATATATCAGTTTTTAAAGTTATCATAGTAATTGTAGAACCCACTGGCTATCCTGCTTATGTTTGGATATTATACCACAGTCTGATTGCCTAACGGAGCGTGCACTGATACACGTGGTTATAAATGTATTTTGTATTTAGGCTAAGAGGAATCGTATATATTTTCATAATAACGAGCTCGATGAAAATTGCATGACAAGCCTGACCTTTGCCGAAGTGGTTGGAAATTTCCCCAATCACATCGGAGGCTGGGCATGACAATATCTGTTAAGCAAATGAGGAGATCAGAGGGGAACTGATTGCAATCAACCAACAATTCTAATGAAATACAGTAATGTGTCTTTGTGTTCGCAGTTGGCGTTTGTTTCGCTCAGCATCTCATCAAAAAATTGACCCTGGTGGCATTCGATTGCAAAAATAAGATATGTACTTTTATTCTACATGTACAGTGACTGGTATTTTGAAGAGTATCATTCTGCAACTTTGACATACCGTTCAAAGGGCATTACCCTTACCATTTCATACATACATACCATTTCATATTTTAAATTATCCATTTCAATATTTCAACTAACAATTAGAGAGTATTACTCATTGTATTGATCAAAAGTATAGCTATATAGAACAATATTTTTGAAATTTTAAAATATTAACTGTAATAATTGAACAATAGATAAAAAAATCTCTACGAATAAGCAATGATTAAAACATTGAGCAATGAGAATGGAAAGTAGATAAGGTAAGAATACATTTTTGGCATTTTTGAAGAATACTGGGGAGGACAGTCCACAGAACAGATCTTTATATTTTTTTACAAGTTTTCATTTGATTATACTACTTCTTACACTATTAGTGAAACTGTAATTTACAGGTATATCTGTATTTCATTGTAGTTTGAGCTGAACAAAATAAATTTCCAGTCTTTATGCCAAGACTTTAGTTTGTACTTAAGTGTAGAGCCTCCTGATAGAGATATTGAAGGATGAGATATAAATGTATACTTTTTTTTCTTTCATTGTTATTTTTTTTTGTTTCAAATCTCATTTATTTCATAATTTACATAAATTTAAAATATATATATTTTATTAACAATTCAATATATATGCATACATCATAGGTACTTTATTTACCTGGAGGTTTTCATTGTTATATGTTTTTTATTTCTTTTATAGATACCTATATTTAAATTCGTCCAAGTTTTCAAGTTTGAGAGGGGTATGTTTGGTACACCATATTACTTTCGTGAATTGTAGCAAATTATATTAGAAATAAATAAATGAACAAAAATAGAAATAATTAAATATATACAAGATGAGACAGGATTAGACTAGCTCCAACTTTTTTTAGTTTAACAAAAATATTCAAAGAAATAAATAATTCTAGGAATATGAAGTGTGGTGTATTCACTTCGGCCCGTCCGGCGTTAGAAAGATAAAATAAAATATTGCATTATTATAAACTCCATTATATGACAGAAAGGAAATCTAATTCAAAATATATAATTGTTACACCGAATTTCAACTAAGGGAATGCACAGATTCTCCTTCGGAGATTAAGTGATTCATTCTGTTCACTCTGGCCATAAAAACGATTATTATAAATAAAAATATGTATATATATATATATATATATATATATATATATATATATATATATATATATGTGTATATATATATCTTTTACCTTGCATGGGTAAAATCCTAGAAAAACTCATCCTTAAACGATTGTACCCTATCCTTGATGCAAATCACATAATTCCAGATCACCAGTTTGGATTCCGAGCATCACACTCCACCATTCAGCAATGTCATCGTGTGGTGGATGTGGTCTCCTCTGCATTAGAACGTGGATCATATTGTTCGGGCGTCTTTCTTGACGTGGAACAGGCTTTTGACCGAGTCTGGCATACGGGCTTGCTCTACAAACTCCGTAAATTCCTACCCCCTACATACTTTCTCATCCTTCAATCCTATCTCACAAATAGAACTTTCCAAGTAAACCATAATAATTTCTATTCATCTCTCTTTTCCCAATCTGATGGTGTTCCTCAAGGTAGTATCCTTGGCCCAATCCTTTATACAGTTTATACAGCTGACATCCCAACTCATCCTAATACTATCCTTACCACGTATGCTGATAATACATGTGTATTATCAGTCAACACCAATCCAGTTATTGCATCCCAAAGCCTCCAATCCCATATCACTGATCTTGAAGAATGGTGTCAAAACTGGAGAATTAAAATAAATTCTCAAAATCGCATCAAATCACTTTTACCTTGCGTCGTAAACCAATGACTTCCTGCCCTACAGTATCCTTTAATAATATCCCACTGGTGCCTGTAGAACAGATCCGATACTTAGGGTTGCACCTCGACAAACGATTAACCTGGAATCCTCATACAAGACTGAAAAGACAAGAAACCGCTCGACGTTTCAGGCTACTTCAATACTTACTAGACAAACGCTCTAAGCTCCCAATTAACTACAAAAGACTCATCTACATGACCATCATACGACCTATTTGGACTTACGGAGTAGAGCTATGGGGCTCCACTAAGCCATCGAAATCCTCTCGTATCCAATCCCTACAATCCAAAATCCTTCGTAAAATCCTCAATGCTCCTTATTTTGTTAAGAATAAAGTCATCCATAACGACCTTAATGTCCCTTTTGTTGCTGATTTGGCCTGAACCCGGTATCTATCCTTTCATAGCAAACTTCATTCCCACTCAAACCCTCTAGTTTCAAACCTAGCTTCCTCTTCAATTCCCGATAATTCTCCGAGGCGTCTGAAAAGAAGATGGCCACATGACCTTCTTATTTGAACTTTGATTTGAGTACTACCAGTGGGTAGTTTCTCTACTTGTCATTATGTAACACGCATTCTATTTACTTGTTGTATAATTGTAATAAAGTTATAAATATCAATAAATAAATTTTAAAAAAAAATATATGCTATACGTAGTGATATATAACAATAATAATAATTTACCGTATTATTATTAAACATTTATTATTATAGTAGGTAGATGTATATATCAGAGTAAAGGATGTGGCCTAATAATTAATTAAAAGGTACCATCCGCCATATACAAAATAAAATTGAAAATTAAAAACAATGACCAACCTCACATATAAAAAATAAACAGCACTGGAGGTATTAGGAGAAGTGGCCTTAAAAAATAAATACAAAGAAGACAAGAAGAGCCTTAAAAGACGATATCATTGATGAGGTCGAGTGCTGTTTGTTGAAGAAGGGCTTACAAAGGAGCTCGGTCAGTGAAGGGCACTCCTAGGGCTACTCCCCCTCTAGATAATTAACCCCTTTGTAATTCTGTATTGTGCATCCTCTTGTCTATAAAGATATTTCTTATACTGCTATAAAATTATATATTTTATGTTATTATTGTTAAAAAAAAATTTTGTTACATTATAAATACTTTCGTACGTTAAAGTGAAGTCAATTCTTTAGGTGTGTTGAGCGATTTTTGGTTGGGGAAAAACTTAATCGGTTTTTAGGTTCGCGTGAAACATGCGTGACATGCGGATATCCATATCCGTGACTTTTTCGGCGGGGTCTTTTACCTAATTAATTTTCAAAACATAGATGAAATTTTATCTAGGGTTATTTGAAATTCACTGAAAAACTCTTAGGTATGTGTTAGCAACCCTATAAACAGCACCTTTTGTTCTGGCCAACGTCAAAATGAAAATAAATTCAATCCTCTTTTCAAATGACCGATCAGCCGATCTTATTTTGTATGAAAAAACAAAATTTTTTCTTTCGTTTTTAATGTTTTTACAGAACAAAAGTTGTTGTTTATAGTGTTAATAACACGTACCTAAGAGTTTTTCAGTAGATTTAAAATAACCCTGAATAAAAGTGAACAACTATTGAAATTTAACATTTGATTTAGACTTTTTAAAGTTTAAAAAAAAACTTTTTTGTTGGCAATTTTATAACTAACTACCGAACACAAATGCGTCTATGGCTCCCAGTGTCACACTAAACTATAAACAAAACAAAAGAAAGAACCACCCAGCGCAAGTCAAAAACTCGAGCCTTATACAAGGTCACGCGCACATAAAAAAATTAAGATCCGCGGATCTTGACTCCAAACATCCGTATACGTATCCGTATCCGCGGATATGACTTGTTAACGATCCGAAACATCACTAGCTGGCACTGTTAAAAGCTGACGTAAAATATTAACGGTCGCCGAACACCTACGAACATACTGCAGACGTTTCCAAGAAACTTATACGGGTATATAAACCCACTGATATAACAAATGGCGACGAATCTCATGCCTGAGAACACAAGGAGGAGAATAAAAAGAACGTGGATGAGGGATCTGCTATCATAACAATATAAAATCAGACCACGGGAGAGGTACCGCTGAGTATCGTTCTTCTTCACGCCTCTCATTTCATTTTGTTGTAACTTAACGGAAAGAAAATCTGCTGATTGTCATTTGCGTCTGGTGTGGATAAATATTTAAAGATAAAAAATTTTTAAATGTTAGAATTCGATTAATATATGAATAATAATATTTAACTAAAATATCTTGGAACAGCTGTGCGATTCATTCTAATTATGGCATAAAACGTCAATAACACAAGGGAACAAATTTTTATTAATTTTTTGTTGCATGGAGTTTTAGGCCTGTTGTTTACTAATTAGAGGTTGGTGATTACAAATCTAGCCTCAGTTTTTCTCCAGCACCTTTTGTTTTTGGCAAACAGCTGATAGACATATATTTGTACTAGTCACATTCAAACTTCAATTCAACTGAGTTGTTTAGTGAAAAAGTTTGTGCTCTTGTGTTAAATAACAATGTCCAAGTTAAGAAATATCTGTAGAAACGATCCAAACTATTTCTGTAACATTTGTGGTGAATATACATTCAAAAATTGTAGGCTAAGTGTGTCAGAGTTTATAACACAGGTATATTTTGATTACTTTGGATTCGCTTTGGACATCCGTGACAAGTACTGGATCCCTCATATGGTATGTAAAACATGTGTTGAGTCTTTGAGATTATGGGCAAATAAGAAAAGACCCCATTTTAAGTATCAAACACCAATGATTTGGCGGGAACCTAATAATCATCAAGATGATTGTTATTTTTGTGTGATTGATATTAATGGAATTAATAAAAATAACCGGTCGAAATGGTCTAATCCAAACTTGTTATCTGTTACTCGACCAGTCTTGTTCTCTGGCGATGCACCAGTACCCCAAGCTTCTTCATCTGTACAAAATGATCATGATATAGAAAAACAAAACTATTCTTCAAGTGATGAAAGTCGGACAAGTGATTCTTACCCTGATTTTACTTCTGAGCCCCAGCTCTTTAATCAGGAAGACCTCAATGCATTAATCAGAGATCTTGGTCTTTCTAAAAAGACATCGGAGATTCTAGCTTCTCGATTAAAGCAAAGAAATCTTTTAACCCCAGAAACAAGAATTTCATACTATCGTAACCGAGAGGCAGAATTGCTGTCATTCTTTTCTAAAGATGACGACTTTGCTTTTTGTTCAGATGTTCCTGGTTTATTGAAAGCAATGGGAGTACAGAAGTATGATCCAAATGAATGGCGTTTATTTATTGACTCCTCTAAACGTAGCCTGAAATGTGTACTTATGCATAACGGCAATAAGCTGGGTTCGATACCGATTGCACATTCAACTACAGTCAAAGAAGAATATGCTACTGTAGCTTCTGTAATGGATAGAATCAAATACAACGAACAAAAGTGGTTGATAAGTGTTGATCTAAAAATGGTGAATTTTCTTCTTGGACAACAAGGTGGATATACAAAATATCCATGTTTTATTTGTTTATGGGACAGCAGAGCTAGGTCTGAGCACTGGATTAGAAAAGATTGGCCTTCCAGGCAATCTATGGTTCCGGGACAACTGAATGTAATAAATGAGCCCCTTGTGCCCACGGATCGAATAATACTGCCACCTTTGCATATCAAACTAGGGCTCATGAAACAATTTGTCAAAGCTTTGAACAAGGGTGGTGATTGCTATAAATACATCTCTAAGAAGTTCTTTAATTTGAGCCAAGAAAAAATTAAAAATGGAATTTTTGATGGTCCCCAAATAAGAAGGCTTATAAAGGATGAAAACTTTATTAGTTACATGACTGATATTGAAAAAATGCCTGGAATGAATTCGTTTGGACTGCTCAAAATTTTCTGGGAAACAAAAAGGAAGAAAGCTATGCGGAGCATATTGAACTAATGTTGTTACACTTCCAGCAGCTTGGTTGTAATATGAGCATCAAAGTACACTTCCTCCACAGCCATTTGGACCGTTTCCCTGAAAATCTTGGTGATCTGAGTGAAGAACAAGGGGAACGGTTCCATCAGGACATTCGAACTATGGAGGAACGTTACCAAGGTCACTGGAATGCTCACATGATGGCGGACTATTGTTGGAGCATTAAAAACAGCCCCCGTGAACCGAATCAAGCCAGAAAATCTTACAAAAGAAAATTTTTTGATATGTAGTGGTAATTTTTTTAATAGTTTTCTTAATAAAAAATATTTTCATCTTAAAAAACAGTTTATAATTATAACCCCAAAAGTAAAGCTGATACAAACAAACTGACTTCAGATCTTAAATCAGCACCTCGAGGAAGTAGAATATTAGTCAAAATATTTCATGCAACAAAAATGTTGTTCCCTTGTGTAATTAGTTAACCATTTCGATTCCTTATATTATTTTTTTGATCATTGATTAGCAATTTATTGTTTCTACAGTTATGATTGAATACCATTTGATTGATTCATAAAAAGAATTTATTTCTCTGCCCATCCTTAGGGGTGGAATGGTTTTAGTTCCTTTTATGTTGAAAATTTATTAAAAACTATCCCTTTGATGTATTAAATGTGGTTCTTATGAAAATAAAATAAAATAATAGGATTCTTATTATTTTTTTAGTGAATTCCCCTACTTCTGGTTGGAGGTGCGTAAATTATTTTCTAAAAATATCTTGAAATTAATTTAAATATTTTTGTATCCTCCTACTCATTTTTAATCTCTCCAGGAGCTAAAATAGATTTATTCTCTTCGAGGACAATTATTTTTATCCCATCACCCCTTTATAGATTTCCTTGAAGCTTTTAGCCCATTTTCAAGTAACTTTGATAAAATTCTTCCTACTCAGATTGACATTTCTTCCATGTATAGTTTTCTCAACAGTTATAATTATATGCACTTCCTGTTTTACAATTTCATTCTCACCGAAAAGTTAGATATATCTTTTTTTACTGCAACTGACCTAGTTCTTATTTTATGAGATGAAAATAGTTGACTGGATGATCTAATGTAAAGGAGATAGTTGGGGGGTGCAGTCAATAAGTACACAGAATAAGTGATGAACTTATATTATGTGCCGACGTTCGACCTACAGTGTAGGTCATCTTCAGGGCTAACAGAGAAACAAACAGAACAAAAAAATATAAAAAATGTACAGTAACAATAATATGGTGACAAGTAATGTAGAAAAACAAAATAGTGGCAGATATGAAGATAGAAAAAGAGCCAGATTATAATAAAATAAAGATATAGACAGATTTAAAAAATTAATGATAATGAAAAAATTAAAATAGTGAAAGTAATGAATTAAAAAAAGTGACAGATATAATAAAATTAAGATAAAGCCAAATATAACAAAATTATTGAAATAGTGACAGATAATGTGTCAGATAATGTGATAAAGCCAAATATAACAAAATTATTGAAATAGTGACAGATATAATTACAGAAATAGTGACAGATATAATGAAATTAAGATAAAGACAGATATGACAAATTATTGATAATGAGAAGCAAATGAAAATAATGACAGATATAATAAAGTAAGACAGATTTAATAAAATAAAGAAAATGAGCAGAGATGATAAATTATAAATAACGCATATAAAATAAAAAATAGAAAATAAATGTACAGAAAGGATAGTACAGTACAAAATACTAACATAAAGGAAAATCAAAAGGAGGAGTTAAACAAAAGAAACCAAAATGAGGATATTTACATATACATAAAGGTTGGAATATGAAGAATAAAGAAAAACTAGTAAAATAAAGTATAATATAAAATAAAATAAATGTACAATTACAGATGTGAATAATAGAAATACTATTGTACAGTAACTACAGTGTACAATGACAGTTTTGAAAAAAAGTGGATAGGATTAATGAATTTGAAAAGTTAAAATAAGTGAAAACTCTTGTACAATAACAATAGTGTACAATGTCTGTTTGAAAAAAAGTAGATAGGATAAATGAATTTGAAAGATTAAAATTGGTGCTTAAAAATATGAACTCTTGATTACCAACAAATGATGGATGCCAAAATGATACGGGGGAAATAATAGGAAAAATGCAAATTGGAGAAATGATAAGGAGAAAAGTTTAAAATATATAAAATAAATGAAGAGACATACCGATTATGGATAGCGTGGCCGTTGGATTTAACGGCTAGCAGGAACTGAATACACGACCGTTAAGAAAGCGGGAAGGGATAGGAGCGATCTCTAGTGGCCAAAAAGTTAACTATAGAAGGTAACCATACTGGAGTATAGGAAAAAATGGGGAAGTGAATAAATGGATAAAATTAATATAAATAAAATGAAACAATGAAAGAAATGTCAATAGAGTGATAACAAAAGAAACATCAATGACGAAGTAACGGAATTTAAGGTCTTTTGAGTAAATTAAAGATTTGGGAGTAGGTAGAGGAAAGGTGATGTGGGTCAGACTTAAGATTGATAGAGGAGGAATCTAAATTTATGTGGATAGTTTCAGAGAGGATGCGTTTGTCATGGTTAGGAGCTGTAGCTAGAATAGACGTTTTTTCAAAATCAAAGGTGTGGTTTAAAGAAAGGGCATGTTCGGAAAGTTTAGAGGAGGTATGATTATGGGAGGAAATGGCATATTTATGTTGAGTAATACGGTCTTTAAGGAAGTTTTTGGTTTCACCTATATAGGAAGAGTTACAATTAGTAGTGGAACAAGGGACCCGATAAACGACATGGGAACGAAGTTTGAAGGGAATAGGATCTTTGATACGGGTATAAATATGGGAAAGTTTGTTATGGGATTTGAAGGCAATACGTAAATTGGGGATAACGGAACGTAAGTATTTTTGAATGTTATTAGAGAGGGTGGGTATATATGGCAAGGATCTATCCCTGTATATAGGGATAGATGGTGGATGTGGCGATTGGGTTGGGGTGGGGGGGGTTATAGTAGTCATGGATGAGTTTATTAACAATATAGGGAGGGAAATTGTTTTTAAAAAGGATTTCTTTGATACGGTGGGTGTTGGTTGTATGGAAGCAGGCGTCAGAGAGGGATAGGCCACGATGAATGATATTTTTAGCGACGTTAATTTTAAGGTGGTGTGGATGTTGGGAGTAATAATTAAGAAGTCGGCCAGAGTAAGTGGGTTTAGTATACCAATCAGTGGATAAGGTGTGGTCAGAATTTTTAATGATAAGGAGGTCAAGGAATCTTTTATGCTCTCTTCAAAAACATTTGGCTCATCATCTGGAACATCGTATTTTCCTCCTAAAATGCCGATCTAACTCCATCTTTCCTAATAATGTTCCAGATGATGAGCCAAATGTTTTTGAAGAGAGCATAAAAGATTGATGTGGGATTTTAGGTTTGGAAAAGAAGATTTGATAGAGGAGAAGGATAAAAAAGGTGAGGGAGTAGTAGAGATAAGAGGGGGGGGTTCACAATATTTCTTCCACCCCCATCCCTAATAATGTTATCAATATTCTATCCTTAGGACCAAATTTTTCTGCACCCTCCTCCTCCTTCAAAAAAATTATACCCGACTTATTGACTGACTTAGAATATATCCATAATGACCCCCTCCTCAACCATTCACATGTTCAACCAGATCTTTCACGCGTCTCTGTAGCTAATATCATTTCCAATTTCCTTCAGCACCCCCATTCCACCCCTTCTAATCTCTCCCCGCAATTTTTTAAAGACCTTGCGTCCACACGCTCTTTTCTTCAATCTCATGATGACTTAATTGTCACCAAAGCTGACAAAGGTAACTCTACTGTAATTATGGACCTTTCTGATTATAACCTCAAAATTAATTCCCTTCTTTCTGATACTTCCACCTACAAACCCATACCTCGTGATCCTACTACACCTCTCCAAAAACAATTCAACCTCCACCTAAAAAGCCTTGTCAATTCTAAATTAATTACTTATCCCGTTTACAGAAACCTCATTTTCTATAATTCCTTAGCCCCACGTTTTTATGGTCTTCCCAAAATCCACAAACCCAACAACCCCCTCCGTCCGATTACAGCCAACGTCAATTCACCATCTACAAAACTTAGCAAATTCTTACTTTCATCCTTACAAGTCCTCAGCCGTAACAACCCATATGACATCCATAACTCCTTTCACCAACGTGATCTTTTAACATCCCTCACCATTCCTGATCATTACATCCTCACTTCCTTCGATGTCGAAAGTCTTTTCACCAACATTCCCTTAAATAAAGCCCTTGTCATAATAGATAACAACTGGTCACTAATAGAACCCCATACATCTCTTAACCGGTCCTCATTTCTTCAATCTTTAAAACTTTGCTGTGAATCCGGCTACCTTACCTTCCATGGACAGTTCTATTCCCAAATTTCTGGACTTGCCATGGGAAATCCCCTAGCTCCTGACCTCTCTAATATTGTTCTAAATGACCTTCTAGACTCCATTCTACCACAGTTCCGTAATGATATTTGTTTCATCAAAAAATATGTAGACGATCTCCTCCTTATCATCAATCCCAACATCATTACTGATTTATTATCGTCCTTCAATTCATACCATCCCCGCCTCCATTTCACCGTTGAAGTCGAATCCAATAAATCACTTCCTTTCCTTGACCTCCTTATCATTAAAAATTCTGACCACACCTTATCCACTGATTGGTATACTAAACCCACTTACTCTGGCCGACTTCTTAATTATTACTCCCAACATCCACACCACCTTAAAATTAACGTCGCTAAAAATATCATTCATCGTGGCCTATCCCTCTCTGACGCCTGCTTCCATACAACCAACACCCACCGTATCAAAGAAATCCTTTTTAAAAACATTTTCCCTCCCTATATTGTTAATAAACTCATCCATGACTACTATAACCCCCCCACCCCCACCCGATCGCCACATCCACCATCTATCCCTATATACAGGGATAGATCCTTGCCATATATACCCACCCTCTCTAATAACATTCAAAAATACTTACGTTCCGTTATCCCCAATTTACGTATTGCCTTCAAATCCCATAACAAACTTTCCCATATTTATACCCGTATCAAAGATCCTATTCCCTTCAAACTTCGTTCCCATGTCGTTTATCGGGTCCCTTGTTCCACTACTAATTGTAACTCTTCCTATATAGGTGAAACCAAAAACTTCCTTAAAGACCGTATTACTCAACATAAATATGCCATTTCCTCCCATAATCATACCTCCTCTAAACTTTCCGAACATGCCCTTTCTTTAAACCACACCTTTGATTTTGAAAAAACGTCTATCCTAGCTACAGCTCCTAACCATGACAAACGCATCCTCTCTGAAACTATCCACATAAATTTAGATTCCTCCTCTATCAATCTTAAGTCTGACCCACATCACCTTTCCTCTACCTACTCCCAAATCTTTAATTTACTCAAAAGACCTTAAATTCCGTTACTTCGTCATTGATGTTTCTTTTGTTATCACTCTATTGACATTTCTTTCATTGTTTCATTTTATTTATATTAATTTTATCCATTTATTCACTTCCCCATTTTTTCCTATACTCCGGTTACCTTCTATAGTTAACTTTTTGGCCACTAGAGATCGCTCCTATCCCTTCCCGCTTTCTTAACGGTCGTGTATTCAGTTCCTGCTAGCCGTTAAATCCAACGGCCACGCTATCCATAATCGGTATGTCTCTTCATTTATTTTATATATTTTAAACTTTTCTCCTTATCATTTCTCCAATTTGCATTTTTCCTATTATTTCCCCCGTATCATTTTGGCATCCGTCATTTGTTGGTAATCAAGAGTTCATATTTTTAAGCACCAATTTTAATCTTTCAAATTCATTTATCCTATCTACTTTTTTTCAAACAGACATTGTACACTATTGTTATTGTACAAGAGTTTTCACTTATTTTAACTTTTCAAATTCATTAATCCTATCCACTTTTTTTCAAAACTGTCATTGTACACTGTAGTTACTGTACAATAGTATTTCTATTATTCACATCTGTAATTGTACATTTATTTTATTTTATATTATACTTTATTTTACTAGTTTTTCTTTATTCTTCATATTCCAACCTTTATGTATATGTAAATATCCTCATTTTGGTTTCTTTTGTTTAACTCCTCCTTTTGATTTTCCTTTATGTTAGTATTTTGTACTGTACTATCCTTTCTGTACATTTATTTTCTATTTTTTATTTTATATGCGTTATTTATAATTTATCATCTCTGCTCATTTTCTTTATTTTATTAAATCTGTCTTACTTTATTATATCTGTCATTATTTTCATTTGCTTCTCATTATCAATAATTTGTCATATCTGTCTTTATCTTAATTTCATTATATCTGTCACTATTTCTGTAATTATATCTGTCACTATTTCAATAATTTTGTTATATTTGGCTTTATCTTAATTTTATTATATCTGTCACTATTTTAATTCATTATTTTCACTATTTATTACACACACACATTATCACATTATCTGACACATTATCTGTCACTATTTCAATAATTACATTGTCACTATTTCAATAATTTTGTTATATTTGGCTTTATCTTAATTTTATTATATCTGTCACTTTTTTTAATTCATTACTTTCACTATTTTAATTTTTTCATTATCATTAATTTTTTAAATCTGTCTATATCTTTATTTTATTATAATCTGGCTCTTTTTCTATCTTCATATCTGCCACTATTTTGTTTTTCTACATTACTTGTCACCATATTATTGTTACTGTACATTTTTTATATTTTTTTGTTCTGTTTGTTTCTCTGTTAGTCCTGAAGATGACCTACACTGTAGGTCGAAACGTCGGCACATAATATAAGTTCATCACTTATTCTGTGTACTTATTGACTGCACCCCCCAACTATCTCCTTTACATTAGTTCTTATTTTAGTTTAGTTTAGTAAATCAATGTGAGAAAATGATATAGTGGACTAAAATAACAGGTAATATAATGGCTTTCAATTTTAAGTTCATTTTCAAGTTCGGTTTCTTGCAACTACTGTCTAGTTCTGAAGTCACAGAATAATTCATGTATTAATCTTTAACTATCGATATTTAGGTCGCCCTCTTTTGCTTAAATCATTCATCGGTTCCAACTGCAGTTTTTTGTTGACCGCCGCTTTCATACTGATGACTTTAGTCTAGATTCCGCATTATCAAGAACTTATCGGGCTCCTAATGTATCGAGTACAGCTCCTTGTTTATACCAATGAATAAAATGAAAAAATTCTCATAAATAAAATTAATGAATACTCTATAAATCAGAGTAATATCCGTTGCCATCATCTTAAAAATAATACCAACCCATCACTAACAGAAGTGACTATATTTAGAAGAGCTTTACGGAGGTCTCTTTTCTCACGGATCTTCGCTATCTTCTTTCCTACTAAAAATGACCTTTCTTGTTTTTCAGATAAAGTCCCAGGGAGTTAAAATAATTAATTCCTATATTTTCCTCTGACTAGTATACCTCTGGCTGTTCTATATTTTTATAAATGTAATGGTTCCATGTGTAGCGATTCTATAACGATTCTTTAGCATGATGAACTAAATGTGCGTATAGCTTGCATGCTCAAATTAAAACAATCATTTTAAAACTAGTCGTAAACCTTTATAAAAAGATTAAGAATGGCGTTTTTCGCTAATATAAGAAACCTTTCCCTGCCTAATATTAAATTTGTCGGATATAGTGATATTTTTGGTTAACTTTGTTTCCGATGTTTTGTTTTTTTTCGGAAGCAATAAATAACAAATAATCTTATTTGTACGTGCTTAAACTTTATTTAAATTGGTCATAGGTTACCAATTTACAGCTTCAATAGATATGACTTATGAAGCGGGGTAGCTTAGTGGTAGAGCTAAGTTGACGTGCCGAAAGTTCCACGTTGAAACAATGCTGTGATAGTTAATACGATCGTATGTGTACTCTCTTAATGAATGGGTGACGAAGGGCCCCATGGGATCTATTGACTCTAAATATGTATATATCTCATTTTTTACTGTAGGAGCATGAATATAAGACAGACCTGGTCTCGAAACGTCACCTAAAGAATTTTAAATAAATAGGGACTGAAACTCAAGAAATAAAAATATATTTATATATATGACTGAATATTCAGTTTCTTTTCGATGCAGTATCGTGTGGGATTATCACGGAGAATTTAAAGAATGGCAGTACCCGTGGGATGTTGTTTCAGGGAAAAGGACCGAAATAATGAAACTAGACTTCTATTCATGATGGAACGCAATGGAAGCGGTGGAGGTTGCGGTAAGCTAAAGGTAGGGCTGGTAGCCGATTAGCTGGATTGATAGCTTCGAGCGGGGGCTCCATGATAAATGCTATAAGAGGTCGCCATTGAATGTATTTATCCCTTACCGCAGCCAGCAGTAACTGTTCATTTATACTTCCATCAAGAGCTATTCACAAAGTTATGGTCTTCAAATTAAACTTCAAAGCTCTTGGACACTGAACACTGAATATAAAATTATATTGCCATTTATCTAGTCTACTCTACACTCAGAATCATAATATTTATCGAAAAATGAAATAAAACAAGATTTATGATCTTATGATCGCGTGGAATAGTGAATTTGGGCAGAATTTTTAATGTTTTAGGATAATTATTTTGCAAATAAAATACCTACATACATACATTAAAATAAGGTTGTTACTGCAAATAGCTTATTTAAGTACATTTTTATAAACAAAGGTTTTTGTTTTCCCATCTTTTGCCAAAACATAGAGATTTTTCTGGTTTGATACTCTTGAACATGCCACATAGAGTTTCCCATGGGAAAAAACTTTCTTTTTCTAAATGAACACCTACAACTTTAAGCGTCTGTCCTTGAGCTTTGTTTATTGTTATTCCAAATGCTGTTTTCATGAGAAACTGTACTCTGTTAAACTGAAAATATGTTTTCTCTTAACAAAGTTTACTTTTATATTTATCGTAAGCTATAAAACCCCGGTGTCTGTAACAATTTTTTTTTTGAAAATTTGAAAATGTCTATTTCAGTAAATGGTTTATTAATATGATATATACTATGCGCACATATAAAATTTATAGATTCATGATGGATAGTTAGGTACAATGCTATATGAGAACTCATTAAAAATATAAAATAATTGAATGAAATAGTGTAAAATGTTCTTATTTATTTATGTTTTTGTACCCATTTTTAGTGATAAATCTTCAGCCCAACCAGTGCTGCACAATAATATTCCTTTGGGACTATAAAGTTATAAAATCATTCCTTGGTGTGCCAAAGTTTGGTAATGAGAGTTAATGGAGTTCAATTACTAACAATGAATAATGCAATATCAGTTTAACAAACGCAACACTTTCTATTTCAGAGCTCCAACAATGCCTTTATAGTCTGATATTTCAACTCTTACAAAAAAATGGGAATTTCCAAGAGCAGAGCAACAATGGTTTTGTTCTTTTATGGAAAAATACGGTATCTATTCGTAATTACCAAAATTTTGATTGTATTGAAGGCACAAAAAGTAATTACCTTCCTAAAAACGAGTTTTTTTATCTAGTGATTAAATTTGTATGCAATTCAGACTTCAGGGTCTATATATTTAAAATTTTGGGAGTAATATTTATTTGAAATGCAAGCGAGGAAGTATCCATTGAAGCAAGCATGTATCAACACAGACTACAACTACAAATCCCTCTAATGTAAGATATCCCTCTGTCCCTAATTTTACCTTCTATTTTACAGTATGCAGCAGAAACCTTGGGAAGTAAGAAAGCTGCTGAATTTAAGAAAATAGGAAGAAAGGTCTTAAGAAAAATATCTAAAAATAAAAAAATAAAAATCTTAAGGCAAAACGCCTGAAGATGGAAATAATTGTAACTGAAGTGAAAATATTTTAAGGGGTATTTGTCAGTTGAGACTACCAACCTTCAAAAGAAGTAGAAAGTGAAGTTGCACGGTTTCAAGAAGTACTTCAGAAAGTGAAAAGGATAAAAATTTTACCAACTGAAGTTTGAAAACGGGCAGGATTTAGAAGTACAGACGCAAGTGTGAAGGATCTCCATAAAGGAGGTATGCATTCTGCAATAGAACTGGGAGGATTCTGAACGACAAAGACTGAATACCTTGAGGAAGGGATCAGGAAAGGTTGTTGAGTAATGGCAGTGCATATATGTCAGTATCAAATAATTGTAAATAATAATTAAATTTCTATTATTTTATATTAATTATTAATGTTCTTTATATTATTTTTGAGCCTTAATTTGTTTTTTTTTGCTCAAATAAGAATTGTGAACAATAATTTATATTTCAAAATGTTATTATGGAATGTAACATTATTCGAAGGTAAATGAAAATAAATATACATATTTTTTTTACTTTAAGGAAGCCTTTTTTATTTTCACGCACTTTTTCTTATGTTTCCCAAAAAAATCGTTTTTTTACAGTTTTTGCTCAGGATACTTACGGTTGACTTTATTAGTGGTGACCAAAGACTTAATTTGGCTAAAAACTATCTGGATGAACTGAGGATTAATTTTTAAAATGTTCTTACTTTTAAAATTTATAGACTAGTCATATGTTGCTTTAAACTAATTATTGAAATATACGTTTGATTAACTTCTAAGTTCAATATACAAGATATTACGAAGGCACTGCAGCAAGAATTCGATTAGTAATCAGAAGCGATATAGACATTGAGCAAACAGGATAACACAAATAGTGCTTCTTGATTAGAGGCAGAGGTTCTTGATAGCACAGGCAGAGGTCGCCCTACTAGAAACAAATATTCCTCAGATTCATATTTGCTATATGCTATACCGACTAAATCCCAGTATATTATCGTATATTAGTTCTCATTAAAAGGAAAACTTTTGGAACAAATTCATCATGTATGGAAACAAAGTGGAATTACCATAGAACTAACATAGAATCATCTTTATACATTTAAAAAATAGAGAGTTTGTAAAATAAAATGAGACATGCTGTATTTGATGCAGTAACCAACAGTAAAAACATATTCTTCATAGAAAAAAAAGGACGAAAACAAAAATCATTATAAAGGAAAAAATAGTCCGGGTGGAGGTAAAAAATAAATGCTTAAAAAGTGATCTACTGTTTGTTAGAAACTAACGTTTCAACCCACATTGCCAATCTTCATCAGGGCTCAACAAAAAAGATATAATGTGTATATATATATATATATATATATATATATATATAATTATATATTTTATATATATATATATATATATTTCATTCATATAATTCATTATTCTCATATTTATATAAATAATTCATTATTTTCTCTTTTTACATATTTTAACAGTATTATCATTTCTATACTATTAATATTCTTATATGTTTTTTGTTTTATCTTGCATGTCTTCAACTATCTGGAACATTTCATAGCTTTTTACCTAATCTACCTGCTAAAATTAATTGCACACAGCATCTTCTCCTCTTATACGGGGATCTTCTCTCCTACCTCACCATCATGTCCAGTATCCTGACATCCTGTCACGTCAACACCCAATCCTTACCTGCCCATTATGACGAATTCCTTCAATATTTTACCCAAAACTTTTATCATACCATTGGAATTTCCGAAACATGGCTAAAACCCCACATCCCCTCCTCTGCAATATCCTTACCAGACTATTCATTCCTTCGCCACGACCGGGTAGACCGGACTGGTGGAGGAGTAGGTCTTTACGTACACAACTCCCTAAAATCACGTATCCTTGATTCCTCACCCGCAACTGGTTATCCTCACACAGAATTCCTTCTGGTTGAAATCTCTTTTAACCCAAACCCTCTCCTTTATGTCGTAGTATATCGCCCTCCTTTGGCCCCTCTTGATTCAATTTTTGAATCTACCCTTTACGACTACATTCCTCTCTATAACCATATCATTATCTCCGGTGATTTTAATGCCAATCTCCTTGTCCAATCCTACGATCAACTATACCTGGAAAATCTCTTTTACTCTCTACACCTTTCCATTGTCCCATTTTCTCCCACCCATCACACCTTTCAATCCGACACATGGTTAGACCTGTTTGTCATTGATTCACGGCAGAACCTCCTTTCTTCCTCTCAATTACCCGTTCCATTTCTGTCCTCTCATGATCTCATCCATATTTCATACAATATCCAAACTCCTGTTATACTACCTAAAACCGTAACCTTTCGCAACTTAGATGCTCTCACCCCAGAGAACATCTCACCCTCTCTTGAAGCCTTGGATTGGAGAGAGATTTATTCTTGTGCCTCTATTGATTCGATGGTTGACATACTTACTTCCAATCTCAAATATATCCTTGACACCCATGCCCCACTGAAAACCTCAACCTTCCGTCACCAGCCTGCTCCCTGGTTGTGTCAAAAAATTAAAGATCTTCAAAGGAAGCGTGATGCGGCCCGAAGACGCTTTAGACGGACAAGGTTAACTGACGACTATCAAGCGTTTAGGGCCCTCCGCAATCTGACACAGTCGGCAATCAGGCAGGCAAAAACCAAATACTTCCACGAAGCCCTTTCATCTGCTCCCGATTCTAAATCCAAATGGCATCTCCTTCGAAAGCTTTCTCTTCTTAATTCATCTTGTTCTAGGCCCTTTCCAGCCTCTCCCAATGAAATAAACTCATATTTTTTGTCCACCTCAGTTAATACTTCTAAATCATCCTCTCCAGTATTTTCCCTACCACCATCTTTCAACCCTGACAACTTTTACTTCGCTGACATTTCACCCAACGACATTATTTCCTCTGTTCTGAAATCCCACTCCATCTCCACAGGCTTCGATGGGATTCCTGTCAAACTGCTAAAATCCTGCCTTATCGATATTATACCTGTCCTACTCTTTATATACAATTTTTCACTGCAAAACGGAGTATTCCCAGCCTCCTGGAAAAAAGCCATAGTCCATCCTATTAATAAATCCTCTAACCCTGTCTCACTCAAAGACTACCGCCCAATCTCAATCCTCTCAAACCTTTCCAAGCCTCTAGAAAGAATAGTCCAGTCACAAATGTCAAATTTCCTCGAACAGTCCAACCTCCTTGACCCACTTCAATCTGGTTTCCGTCCCGGTTTCTCCACACAATCGGCACTTACCAAAATCACCAATGACATACATACCGCTATGGACGACAAAAAACTAACTGTGCTTATCCTTCTTGATTTTACTAAAGCTTTTGATTCCTTGGACCATTCTATCCTTTTTAGCAAACTCAAATCAATGTCCTTTTCTAACAGTTCCATCCGATGGTTCCAATCCTTCCTCTCTGATAGATCTCAAGCAGTTTCTATACCTAATCATCCCCTTTCCTCTTTCCTCACTCTTTCCTCAGGCGTGGCACAGGGCTCAAGTATCGCTCCTCTTCTTTTCAACTGCTATATCAATGATCTCCCTAAATCTGTTCACCACTGTTCCCATCATCTATATGCTGACGATTTCCAAATATATCTGTCCTTTCCCCCTTCCGAGCTATTTTTTGCGTTCGCTAGTATTCAGGAAGACCTGGATAGGATCTGTGCCTGGGCAAAGCTGAACAAACTGGAATTGAACGCATTGAAAACTCAGGCCATTGTTTTAGGTTCCAATTCCCTCCTTACATCCATCCACACCCTCCCAACATTACTCCTAAACGATAATCCTATCACGTTTACCTCCTCGGTGAAAAACCTAGGCATCACCATCGACCAAAACCTTTCCTGGAAATCCCACATCGCCCAAATATCCCGACGGACAATTAGTTCCCTGAAGTTGTTCCATCGTTCTCGTCATCTCCTTACACAATCTTCCCGTAAGCTTCTCGTATCTTCTCTCATCTTCCCCCACTTTGACTATTGTAGCGTGGTATATGGAGGCCTCTCTAAAATGCTTGAAGACAGATTAAAGAGAATAATGAATTGCTCTCTAAGATTTGTGCTTGGTACTCCGAAGCGATCGCGCGTCTCCCACCTCTATGATGGGTTAAAGTGGCTCTTCCCTCCCTTCCGAAGACAATATTTCCTCTGTTCATTCTTATACCAATCCATTCACTCTCAACACCCTTCATATATCTACAGTCTCCTCCAATTCAAATCATCAGTGCAACACCATAAAACAAGATCCCGCCTTTCTGATCTCTATATACGTTCACACAGAACTAAAGCATTCGAACGTTCCTTTCTCGCCCGCTCCACCACAATGTGGAACTCAATCCCTCCTAATATCCGTCATACTCCCTCTCTATCATTATTCAAATCCTGGCTGTTTCAACATCTATTAGCTTCCCAGAAGGATAGTCTCTAGGTAGGTTAGTCATTTGCTTAGAATACAATGTATATAATAACAAACTGTGTTATCTAGTTCTTTTAATTCTGCTCTTTGAAAAGCTGTACATCATGTAAACAAATTATTGAATGCTAGCTCATGCATTCAATTTCAAAAGCTTTGGATTTATCTATTCTCTGTAATTGCTTAATATCCTGTCAAGATCTGTACTATTTATTTACTTACTATTATTTTTGTTTATATATTTCTTTTTAAATTGTTTTCTGTCATGTTTTCACGCTTTATGATTTGTAACATTTAGCCTTCTGGCCAGATAAATATTATGTTTTTATTCCTGTTCATATCTGTTATTCTAAAGGGACTTTGTCCCAGAATAAAGTTACTTTTCTATTTCTATTTCTATTTCTATATATATATATATATATATATATATATTATAATAATTGAAATTAACGGCAAACAAAATATTATAATTAAAAGCATTTTTTTTTCACTTTACGCAGAACCCCTACGTGAAAGACGTTTATTGTTCTGCATGGTCCGTACATTTATAGTACATTACATACAATTGTACTTTCATGTTGTTGTTTTTTTTCTATTGTTAACATTTTTTTTGTATCATTTATATATAAAACTAAACGCTAAATTGAAAATATATCACTAAAAAACAAAACTTAAACATAAAATATTGATCATAGTAATTAAATAATTAAAAGCATATAATTATTATTATAGTTGTAAATATCAATAAATTAAATTTTAAAAAAACATATAATAATAGAAAAATGTCCATATTAAAGTAATATCCATTATTAATAATAATAAAATCTATTATTTAGGTAATTAAAAAAGGAAAATAGAGCATGTCGGTGAAATGATATTATGACAATATTAACTACAATACAACTTAGACGTAAAAATGCACATATTATCCTAGATTTGTTGTCACAAATATAGGAGTGGGAGGAAAACTCTTAATTACTTATATTGTGTAGACATTAGATCATATCTAACTTTTTTGAATTCCCATTTTCGATAATTTTTTTTACAAAGTTGGTTATACCGTTGATAAGCTTCTCAATTAAATAAAACCTTTTGCATTATCCAAGACTTTAGCAGACAATTCATTCCGCGAGAAAAAAAAAGAAGCACAGGACGATATTAACTTTTCACTTTCATTCATTCATTCATTCATTGTTTCACTTTCTTAAGCTGTTGTGATCACCTAAAAAAGCATTATCCTTCTAGATCCTGGTATATTAAAAATAATCCATTCTGGGAGCCAAAAATAGTGAAAGAAATTTGAGATATGTAAGGAGATAGCTGATCAATGATCATTTAAAAAATATTTTCTTAAAAATGTACAAATGGAATGTGTGGTTTTAAACCACTGTTGCGATGCATTTTAAGAAGATTAAAACTTCACCAAAAAATCACTTTGAAGAATAAATAGAATATCCAGAAGAAAAAAAAAAAACGAAAAACAAATACTTATCTAAGCACAGTGAGATAACAGCGTGTAACACATTCCATCAGACACATACATCAGAGGTCTGTAGTTTTTCATTGCCAAGGGACAACTCGAACGTTAAATGAGCCGTGTTGAAGGCAAAACAACATAAATAAAAGATAAAATTAAGAATAGGACAACAAGAAATAAGTTGAATGTAAGATCAGTTAAAGATCTTACAAGTGAAAAGATGTTTTCATAAATGTGTTTCTGAAGACCATAGAATTTTACTAATTTTTTTTATTTGTTTATTAATTGTTAAATTATTACTAATTCATTTTTAAAATTAGTCACTAATTATTATTTATAAGTATCTAAAAGGTTTTCAAACGCTATCCTAATACACAAATCAACACAATCCTTATATATTAAATTTTCTTCAGCGCCTTCAATCCTTCAGAACCACAAAACCTTCATAACGGTTCAATATTTCGGGTTCTCTACGGACTGCCCCGTGTCTGTATAGAAAATGGATGAGTGAATATATATAATACATACATGAGTGAATAGTAAATATATACATATTCTTATATATATATATATATATATATATATATATATATATATATATATAAAACTTATAAATGGATTAGTTATTAAATTTAAGTCAAATGAATAATTGTTTCATTTTTCTCAATGGTTACAACCATCCTGGACATATCTTGCACAATGTCATCCAAATATTTCATTAACCAATAAAAGCACGTAATTCATAACTACATAAAAGCTTTTAATATATTTATAAGAACTCCTCAATCTTTTTCATAACTTCTGAAAAAGTGGTATTTCTTAACTCGCAAAAGGTGGCAAAAATCTGCACTCATTAATTTATCACATGTTAACACAGATAAGTGTGATTACGTGACTTATATAAACTTGTAATAATCTGGCATATATCTCGAAGCCACGTAAACTTGATAACTATTGAGTGATCAAGATTTTGTATTTATCTCATAGAAACCAAAACTAGTTTTTCCTCGCTTCATTCTCCTGTTGCAGTCATTTTTCCCGTAAATATTCACCACCCTTGTCTGTTCTCTTACATCAATGTTTGGTAGTGGTCAACTAGGTCGGTAGAAGGAGCGACTTTTGTTTATTCAGGTAATAACTGTGTTATGAATGTAATAAAAATGTTTACCTAATTACAAAATATAGAAACAGTTTTTCGCAGATAATACTTTTTACAAATGTGGGAAATAATCTTGGTACTGATACACAATACATCAACATATTAATAGCATTGAACGAGAACACAGAACTATTGTTCTGTGCCCAGATGTTGAGATTATCTGATAGCAGTTACAAATCATGTTATCTCAGATAGCACATGTAAACTAAATGTATGCATTACATGTTATGCTCAGAGCTCTAAGCTCAACTAATTTTGTACACCAATCAGTGAAATCGTGATACACTTTGTAATAAATGATATTTGGTCTAGAAATGTAACCATTTACATAATGTATTGTCAATATGTACAGTTCCATTAGTAAATAAAGTTCATTGACTTTATCATTTACAGGACACCATCGAGTAACATGTATTTGTTAATTAGAGTAAAAAAGATTTAAAAAATTAAAATATGAAGTATAAATAGTAATTATAGTAATATGTCATATCTAGCCGAGATAAAGCTCAACCTGGCCCCCACTACTAAGTGTACGCACTTTATAGGGTTTGGGTGAGCCCCTGTAGGATCTTTATATCCCACAATGTCATATCACATAAAACTATTATTATTAACAGAAAAAATAATTTATCTGATCTAGCAGGATTCATATCGTACTTTTCAGTAACTCAGCACTATACACACTGACTTACCCCAAATGAAACCAGTTATCAATTTAATTTTACACATTAATCAGAGTAGCTAGTTGCCATTTGATCACGTTTTCCTAGAGTAGACTGTACTATAAATTTTTATAAGCAGGATAAAGCATTTAAGAATAAAAATAAAAATGTTTATTATTAAAGAGAGTAAAAAATACGCGTGTCATTTTGGAGCTAAAATAAAAAAAGCTTTTACTCGTGGTTGATTATAAATAATTTCATAACTATCAGATGGGTTGCTATCTGTGTAGAGTGCTTAGTTGCTATGATGTAGACTCTAAGTTTAAATGAAACAGATAAACTATTCAATCATTTATCAGCCACGGATGGATCCTGTGGGATCTGCGTTCCCTCTTGGGACCCAAACGAACTTCCAAAATAGGATGCCCTTAATTACGGGAAACGTGGTGGTCGAGAGTGATTATGGTCTCATCACCTCTATACAGAACCGTTGTCCTTGAAACGGTACAGTCTCTATCATACAGTACAAAACATAAAACACTACATGGGTTGTATCTGTACAATCTAAAAAATAATCATAATTTTATAACATGTAAGAGTTTACATATTTTAAATTGTAATGTTAAGAAAAATATTGACTGCGATGCCTCATCAGCCTAGTTTACATCATGAAAAAATGGGTTGAGGAGTCCAATTTTGACTTCTGGAAGAGCAGCCGGAACCAGGTTAACTGGCAGAGATGGGAAGACTCAGATGACCATACCACTGACCTTGATCTACTTGACGAACTTTACAAGTAACACTTGTTTTAGGAGATAAGATACAATTTAGTACATGGATGTACTTTATGGCAACCTTCTATTTAATCTAAATCATTAATCCTATTTCTTAATTTATGTATTTAATGTTATTAAAAATAAAAAAGTATGTTCATTATAATTATTTTCGGGCTTACTAAAGTACACTGATGTGCTAAAATGAATACAAAATTGATGGTTTGATTAAGGTATTATGCTGAATGATTAGAAAATTGGTGAACACTCAACCAATGTCTAGAGAATAATTCAATTTATAATAAAGTTAGGACGTTAAAATAAATAATAAGTTGAATAATTATCATAATTTATTACTCTGGCATCCCAGTACTATTTTATTATTAAATAATAGTACTATTAAAAGCATATTAATATTCCTAAAACATACCAACCAGGTTCTTACATACTTACATATTTATTGAATAATGAGCAAAATGTAAATTATAGTACAAACACAAGTGAGCTAAATAGAAGAGGCAATACTCGATTAGCGGTGGGTGAGCTAGAGCCACATTGGAGGCCAAGATTTACAATCGGTAGTTAGAGAAAATCAATTGAGCCATTAAAGTGATTTGTTATCGGCCCTACGTAGCCCTGTGCTGGGCCATCACTCCAACTCCACCTCCGCCTCTAAGGGCCAGTGTACCACGCCAGTGTAAGGGCTTTTATTTACAGCGAGTCCATGTCTAATCTAAATATAACAAAAATATTGAGAATTATTATACCGTACAATCCAAAACGCTAGCTCGAATGAGAATCAGGTGCCAAGGTAATGTTCTCGCAGAGTACCAAAAAAACTATACTTTAGAACTGGGTAAGTAACTCGAAATTTCTCCTCCAAGTAGGGAATTCTAAACAATATAATATATACCAAACAAATTCCGGAAACAAAATACAACAACTGTACAGTATCAGGAAAGATACCAGCAGCTCATCCATACCCTACCAAAACATATAGATATATATATATACTGATGGATCGAAGTCAGATAGCTCAACAGGATCTGCTTTTGTTACACCAAACTCAACACACAAGCGAAAACTACACCATCTTTGTAATAATGTCTATTCAGCCGAATTAAATGCCATCGCATCCGCTCTCTACTTTTGCATGACAGAAATACCAGTAGATAATATAACTATAGTATCCGACTCAATTAGCGCTCTCCAAGAATTGAATGATATGTACTCATACCGCATGTACCGATCATTCACCGCATTCACGAACACTTAATAATGCTAGAAGGTTAATAATGCACACTTCGTCTGGGCTTCAGGCCATGTAGGCATCATAGGAAATGAGATGGCCGACAAAGCTGCAAGAGAAGCACTATCCCTCCCGGTTAGGGCACAGCTATCTTAACTGGCCCAGAGCTAAAAGAGTGTGTAAAAAATAGATGGCAATCAATTTGGGACGAAAGTCCATCCAATAAATTAAAACGTATTAAGAAATACGTAAATCCATGGATTACCTCCAACCGTAGCAAACGCCGTGAAGAAGTGGTAATTACCCGCCTCAGAATTAGGGTTCTACCGATACCCAAAAATATCGATACCAGGCCTTTGCGATATATCGAAACAAAGTATCGATACCAAGAAAATATCGAAAGAAAATATCGATATCACGGGGTATCGGAATATTTTTAGTCGTTTAAAAGCACGGTTCGTCAAATGGCTACAAACATTCCATTGCCAGGAAAACGTCACACATTGGATAATCAATCAAATAGTGAAAGACCTTTTATTTTTTTTTTTTTTTATTAGAGTAATATGGTTCTCATTCGATATTCTCAAAGTATCGAAAGATATTTCCGATATTTCACAGATGGCTGATATATAATTTTTTTATTATGTTATGAACCGATGTTCTATACATATCAGGGAAAGTAATTTAAAAAAAAAAACATATACATGCATAGGAAAGGACATTCTTTCGATATTAGAAAAATATGGTACTCATTGGATATTCTCAAAGTATCGAAAGATCTTTCCGATATTTCACAGATGGCTAATATATAAATTATTTATTATGTTATGAACCGATCTGTACATATAAGGGAAATTAATCAAAAGAAAAAAATACTATATATGCATAGCAAAGGAAATTCTTTCGATACTAGAAGAATATGGTACACATTCGATATTCTCAAAGTATCGAAAGATCTTTCCGATATTTCACAGATGGCTGATATATAAATTTTTTATTACGTTAGGAACCCGATCTGTACATATAAGGGAAATTAATCAAAAGAAAAAAATACTATATATGCATAGCAAAGGAAATTCTTATGATACTAGAAGAACAGAGTACTCTTTCAATATTCTCAAAATATTGAAAGATTTTCCTTTGCTATGCATATATATTTTTTTTTTCATATAATTACTCTCCATGATATGCACATAATATAATAAAAAATTTAGATATCAGCCAACCCTGAAATATCGGAATGGTCTTTCCATATTTTGAGAATATCGAAAGAATATCCTTTGCTATGCATATATATTATTTTTTTTCTTTTAACTAATTTTCCTGATGTGTATATAACATAATAAAAAAATTAGATATCAACCATCTGTGAAATATCGGAAAATATTTTTAGAATATCGAAAGAGTACCCTGTTCCTCTAGTATCAAAAGAATTTCCTTTGCTATGCATATATATATATATTTTCTGTTTATTGCTGTCCCAGATATGTACATAATATAATGAAAAATTTAGATGGCAGCCATCTGTGAAATATCGGAATGATTATTCGATATTTTGAGAATATCGAAAGAGTACCCTGTTCTTCTAGTATCGAAAGAATTTCCTTTGCTATGCATATATATTATTATTTTTTCATTAAATTACTCTCCCTGATATGTACAGATAGTGTTCATAACATAATAATATATTTAGATATTAGCCATCTGTGAAGTAACGGAAAATATTTTTAGAATATCGAAACAGTACCCTGTTCTTCTAGTATCGAAAGAATTTCCTTTACTGTGCATATATATTATTTTTTTCTTTTAACTTATTTACCTGATATGTATAGATATTGTTCGTAACATAATAATAAATTTAGATATTAGCCATCTGTAAAATATTGGGAAATATTTTTAGAATATCGAAAGAGTACCCTGTTCTTCTAGTATCGAAAGAATTTCCATTGCTATGCATATGTATTATTTTTTTCTTTTAACTTATTTCCCTGATGTGTACAGATAGTGTTCTTAACATAATAATTTAGATATTGGCTATCTTTGAAATATCGGAATGATCATTCGATATTTTGAGAATATCGAAAAAGTACCCTGTTCTTCTGGTATCGAAAGAATTTTTCTTTGCTATGTATTGCTATGTATTGATGCAGGCGGCACCATGAAAACGTGTCATGGGGAAAATGTGTCATGTCGGGACACATGAAAGGGAATATGTTTGGGACAATAAACAGACCCTTGGTCCCCTTATGGTTTTATGGTCCAACATAGTGGAGAAGGAAGGAGAGGGGGAGAGTATAAAACTCTTGAAATAGGAGGCTGAAGAAGGGACTCGAGAGATAGACGCACAGCAGGAAGGTACTCGGGAGACGAGGCCGGAAAGAAGAAGACGGATACCCCGAGAGAGAAGAGCGGCCGAACGAAGCGGGCGGAGATGTCGAGGAAGAAGACCGACCTGTAACCCAATCTACCCCTGTCCACAGATAAGTTTGGTAATAATAATATTATAAGTATGTAATATTAATAAAATAAGTATTTTATGGCAATCCTATATATATATATATATATACATATATATATATATATATATATATATATATATATATATATATATATATATATATATATTATTAAAATCTGAATCATTAACGTTGTTGAAATTAAATGAATAAACGATCCTTATTGTAATTCTTTTGATGCTTACATACCAGATACACTATTTAGTTATAAATAATATATTGAAGGTAGAATAGATAAGTAAATTGGTAAACACAAGAATAGACCTTTGGAAAGGAACCCAATTATGATTAAGGAAAATAAATAATAATTTGAGAACTCATCCTAAATGAGACTCTGGCATCCCAAAATATCAATATACATATTCAAGATATATTTAAGAGTAGAAACATAGCAGTATATATATTATTTTTTTTCTATTAATTAATTTCCGTGATATGTACAGATAGAGTTCATAATAATAAAATAATAGGGTTCATAATAAAAAATTTAGAATTTAGTGTTTTAATCAGGCATCTGTGATTATAAGAATGATCATTCGATATTTTGAGAATATCGAAAGAGTTGTCCTTGGCTATGCATATACTTACATTTATTTTTCTTTTTATTACTTTTACTGATAATTAAAGATATAGGGAAAGGTAACAGATCATTCTATTTTTTTGAGAATATGGAAAGAATGTGCCGTAGGATATATACAACTTTTTATTCAGGTTTCGTTTGGATGAAAAAAAAAAAAAAGGTCTTTTAACTGTTTCGATATTCAGTTTTCCATACCGATATCGATAAAATATCGGATGAAAAGTATCGATACTGTACCCATATCGGTAATATCGGTAGAACCCTACTCAGAATAGGCCATAGTCGACTAACCCATGTTTACCTAATGACAAGAGAAGCACCTCCGAAATGTCCAAAATGCAATGGCATCTTGACCATCAGACACATATTCCAAGAATGCCATTACTATCGATCTGTGCTACAGCAACTCGGGTTACCTTTTAATATCTCAATGGCTCTGAGAGATGACAAATCCACAATAGATACGGTCATTAAATTCATTACCAAGTGTAAACTGATGTCGACCATTTGATGTGAAATATATATGTGTACCACCACTTGACTTGTGGGACTTTGGCGCCTTCTGGACTTCGGCCTGCCCCTTCGAGTCTGGGCGCGCCTCTCGCTTCGTTCTTTCTCGGACCCGGATAGGTGGGTTACCATAACCTAATAACCAACGGGCGTTGATGACCTAGTTGTTTTACGCCCCCTAAACCCAAGAAAACTAACAAACAAACCAAACAATACAATGCATATTGAATTCCAAAAAAAAAAAAATATGTTGTCCTAATGCTAAAGTTCTTTCAATGGAAAAAGAAGAACGGATTGTAGGGCATTTTGTTGGAGTATAAAAATACTCAAAAAACAAACAGAAAAAAGCGGAGAAAGAGGGATCCTGGATGGATCTTTCAATCCGAAGTAACAGCGAAGAATTAATATCAACTATGATGATATTAATGATATCATATATGGTTACCTTTTAAATAATATATATACTGCTATTTTCATGATATGATATATGGTTACCATAACTTAATAACCAACGGGCGTTGATGACCTGGATGTTTTACGCCCCTAAACCCAAGAAAACAAACAAACATCAACTATGATGAAATCGGTTTCTAATTGTAAATGCCTTTGACGCCTGATGAAATTTATTACTCAAAGGACAAAATTGCCCAGCAGATTTATGAGTGTGCATGAGCAGCAAACTTACAGCGATCTCATGGATTCACTTTACAAAAGCTAAGTTTTTTTTTTCATGTGAGTAATCAGATCTATAAAATATTGTGGAATATCATAGTTCCTAATAGAATGCACTGTCACAATTTCACCCCCGTCAAAAATTACAATTTTTGTACTGTTTGTTATTCTGATATATTTTGAAAGAGAAAGACTGACCTTACATTTTGACATTTTTTTCAGCATTTTAACTGTGGAACTATAGATAGAACTTGCTTAAAACTTTGAAAAGTGTCCTTTCTACTTTCTAAAACCGAATGAACTGAAGATGGAGCACATCACTGGTGGAGCATATTGGTTCCAAAAGATATTTTCGTGAAATAATTACACCCTGGTCATCCCAACACCAATTTTCTAGCAAGTAAATTTACCTTTAAATTCAGGAATTGAGCTGTTGGAAAACATTTATATACATATGGGTCATTTCAAAAATTGTAACTTTCGCTGTCCTTCACCTTGTTACGTATATCTTCATAACGAATCAAATTAAAAAAAAATTAAATTGTTATCAAAAGCTCAGTAGCTCTATACCCTACGCATTGAGCTACACCGTTCCATTGATCGAGTCCCCTTCGCAAAATCCCAATACCGTTTTTATTTCATCTTCCACACTTATCAAATAGCAGCTAGAGAATCCTACCTGCATATATTATATAAATTAGCTGTTATACGTTTGTAAAAAATATCTATAAGCTGTTGAGAAATATTACATAATTTTATAGATTTAAGTAAATTACAAATTTATATTGGATTTTAATCGAAACCTGTGACTTATAAAAAAGAGTAGGATTTCCTATGAAATTTAACAATTAAATTCAGTAGATAAGATAGTCTTACAAACATGACCTATAAAAACATAATAACAAATTAACAAAAATAAAGCAATAAAAACCATTACCAAATTGCTGACAAATATAGACAAAAATATGACAAAAATAGGAGAGAAAGGCGAGAAATAATAAGTAATAAATATGAAATAAAATAGAGTGGAGGCGAGATTCAACGGAGGTGCAAATGGATACATCATGACTTATAATATTTTCTAAGAATATTATATTTAAAAATTTATCTTGAATGAAAAATGGGGAATATTGAAACCATCATAACAAACATGGTACCTATTTCATTAACTTCGTAAAATAATCATTAACTCATTTCTAATTTAATATGAATGATACTCCAAAGATCTAAACAGTGTAAGAAAACTAGAAACTAGAAACTAAAAAGTTTTGAAAAAATCAAGGAGTTTTTTTATTTATTTTTCTGAATGTTTGGGTCAACTCTGATGGGCCCACACCCCCTCCCAACGATTGAACAAAAGAGTCCAGAGATAGCCTGGTGAAGTTCTCTGCCCTACAACTTACAGAACTCCGCTCCTTTAAAAGCACAGAAAACTTTTTTCTGTAAAAGAAGGGGGTTGGAAATCAAATAGTAGAATCAGCTCGCTGCGGAGAAAAGTAAAGAGGATACTTACTCAGTGCTACTTGGAGAAGTGAAAACTTTCAGTTTTCAGTAACGGCTGGTTTGTTAAACATTTCAATTTCGTTTGTCTAAATCTTTATATTTCTCTTATTTAAAATGAGATAAGGACCATCCCGAACTGAGAGAAACCCATTTCCAAATCTAATGATGTTCTTACAGGAATCTTAGTTTATATTGATTGGTTGATTTACTTTATATCATGAAACAAGTTGTTTTAATAAAAAACTTAGGAATCAATTGCGAAACAATAAATACACAAACATAATTATTGTTGAATATCTTATATTATTGTTACGGGCTAATGGATATTAAAATGAATTAAACAATTCTTTAATTAAAGATACTAATATTTATTAACAAAATGATAAAAAGGATACAACTAGACTATTAATAATTAAATTATTAAACTAATGTAAATTTATAATAACAATATTATAAATATTATAATCTAGGCCTAACTCCTATTTAATTATTACAATAATATAAGATATTACTAATTCTAGATAGCTTAACTAGTTACAATAGTTTCTATGAATATTATAAAATTACTCTACAATTTATAAATAATAATTAACACTTACAGTTCACTAGTCCACCGACCGTAAGATTCTTCAAGTATCACAAACTGACACACAGTAACAAACAGAAACAGTTTATTACACTCGCGAGACTGTCACAGTTCACTGATACACTTATTTCACGGGCCGGTTCAACACTGACTAGTTTATCACACTGACACTCACTTATTACACTTATCACAGATCTTCACTGGTCTACTCTCAGGCTAAGACTGACAGCCTCGTGGTGAGGGAAGTATTTAAAGAGGCAAGGCCGAACATTCTAGAACACGAAGGTGCCAGACAATTCCGGAATCTTCTTAATCCTTTGCCGACAAAAGGAGACGATCTAGAACGGTCCTAATTCTATTTTAACTTCTCCCGCCGACGGATTTAAGCCGCTAATCCTCTTGCTTCCGTCTTCCTGCCGGCGCCCGTAACACTGCCCCCTCCTTAAAAGTGCTCTGCCCCAGAGCAAGTCCGGAGAAATCGGGCATTTATGAGCTTCTACTAATGGAGACGCACTTTCTTTCCAGGGGTTGAACGTGCACACCAATATGGCAACTCCAGAGTTGGCGAATGTCTGTTCGATCATGTTCCTGACAACCTTCCACTCCAAGTCGTCGTATCCACAGCCCAACTTCGGAATAGCGAGCTTAGTGACACGCAGTCTCAGAAGCTTACTCCGAAGGTCGTCGAGGCTTCGCCGCAGTGCGTCATATGTCGGCTTCTGATCAGTGGCACGCTTGGTAACCAAGTAAAACAGGTGTCGTCCTTCGTGCGGCTGGTGGAGTGCCTTCGCGACACTTGGTCCTTGGCGTTCCAGCTCCTCAGTTCCGCCGAACTTCTTCCTGAAGACCGTTGCAATCCCTCGAGAAGTCCTCAGATCTTCGGCAACGCAATGGGCCAGAGAATACTCCACTGGTAACGAGAAGATATCCCTGTAGATTACCTGAGTTACTCCACGGGTCCCTGGTACTTTAGTATGAGCAACTGAGTTATTTGTCTTGACGTTGTTTAGATACCTGATCTGCTGGTCTTCTTTCGGGCCGTGATCTCCTTTGTACGGGGCCAGTCTATTGAAAAGGACTACCTTGAGTTTTCCTTTAGGCTGCTTTCTGATCCTATATATGACGTCATTGATCCTCTTGACGATCTCAAACGGGCCGTCCCAGGAGTTCTGAAGTTTAGGTGAGTAGCCTCGCCTTCTTCGAGGATCATGTAGCCAGACCAAGTCTCCAGGTTGGTAGCCACCCTTCTCAGCCCTGATGTAGTAACGCTCCTTCATTCTGTCACTGGCTCCCTGGATGTTTGTGCGAACCTTCTCGTGGATATTATCCATTCGCTTCCGTAGATCCGAGACTTACTCCTCTCCGGCAATTTCCTCATCAGGCTTGAAACCGAATTTCAAATCACAAGGCAACCGAAGTTCTCTGCCGAATACCACATTTGCGGGAGTTTGCCCCGTTGACTGAACTGCGGTAGGCCAGCAGGAACAGGTGAAGATACTGGTCCCAGTCTCGCTGATGGTCGGAGACCACTTTGGACAAATATCGACCCATAGTCCTGTTCATACGCTCCACCATGCCATCGGATTGAGGGTGAAGAGGTGTCGTCCTGGTCTTCCGTATTCCCAGTGCTTCGCACATCCCGGAGAAGACTGCAGACTCGAAGTTTCGTCCCTGGTCAGCGTGAAGTTCCTTGGGTACTCCAAACCTACTGACGAACTGCTTCCCAAGTACGTCTTCAACCGTGACTGCCTCCTGATTCGGAAGGGCGTAAGCTTCCACCCACTTGGAAAAGTAGTCAATGGCCACGAGAATATACCGGTTACCTTCATCCGTCACAGGGAAAGGGCCAGCGATGTCAATTGCTACTCTCTCAAACGGTGCTCCCACGTTGTACTTCCTCATTGGGGCCTTCTTTCTTCTTATGGGTCCGTTAGAAGCCGCACAAGTCGCACAACGCCTGCACCAGTCCAACACATCGTCCTTAAGGTTTGCCAAGTAAAAGCGTTCACGTACCTTTTCCAATGTACGGTGAACTCCAAGGTGGCCGCCAGATACTCCGTCATGAAGTTCCCTGAGTACTTCGGGCACTTTACTCTTTGGAACGATGAGCTGAAGTCTGCGCTGATCTCTTTCCGTGTTCTCCAATGCCCGTTTCAGCAGCCCGTTGTCCACTAGAATGGAGTCCCATTGGGCCCAGTAAGTCTTTACATTCTTCGACATTGGAGCAACATCCTGCCAGGTTGGTCTTCCTTGCCCTGATAGTTTCCACTGCTTCATTTGTTTCAAGTCCGGGTCCCTGTCCTGCTCCTTTGACACCTCTGCATCTTGCCAACTGTCCATGACCACCGTTGTCCTCAACACTGCTGCCTGCTTCTGTTCTTGTCGAGAACAATGCCCGCAGTCTTCACCACAAGGCCTCCTTGAGAGCGCATCCGCATTTCTGTGACTCGTTCCAGCACGATGAGCAGATTCAAAGTCATATTCTTGAAGGCTCTCTATCCACCTCGCCACTTGTCCTTCTGGTGACTTGAATCGCAGTAGCAACATTAGAGCCGCGTGGTCCGTTCTCAGGAGGAATCTTCTGCCGTATAGATATTTGTGAAAATGTTCTATAGATTTCACCACTGCCAGAAGCTCCTTCCTTGTGACACAGTAGTTGCGTTCCGGAGCTGAGAGTGCTTTACTGAAATATCCAATAGCCCTTTCTTCTCCATCTTGGAGTTGAGAGAGGACGCTTCCAATAGCGGTGTTGCTGGCGTCTGTGTCAAGTATGAACTTGCCCTCGGGACGTGGATAGCTCAGAATAGGAGCACTACTCAACTTGCTCTTCAACTCCTCGAAGGATGCCTGACATTCGTGATCCCAAAGGAAAGTCCGTTTTTCCTCGGTGAGCCTTGTAAGAGGTTTTACAATAATTGCAAATCCTTTCACGTACCTCCTGTAGTAGGTGCAGAGGCCGAGAAAACTTCTTACTTGGTGCTTATCTCGAGGTACTGGCCAGTCGGCGATCGCTGCAATCTTCTCTGGGTCAACGGCAACTCCGTTGTCTGACACAACATGCCCCAGATAGTTGACTTGCCTTCGGAAGAGATGACACTTCTTCGGGTTCAATTTAAGGTTCGCTGCACGCAGTCGTTCGAAGACCTTCTCCAGATTCTTCAGATGGTGAGCGAAGGACTTTCCCAGCACAATGATGTCATCTAAGTATACCAGGCAAATTTCACAAGAAAGACCTCTTAACACGCTTTCCGTCAGCCTCTCAAATGTTGCAGGAACATTGCAAAGCCCGAATGGCATTACCGTAAATTGCCAGAGCCAGTCCCAATCGAGAACGCTGTCTTCTCTTTATCTTCAGGTTTCAATCCAACCTGCCAATATCCACTGCGGAGATCCAAGGTAGAGAAAAGTTCACACCCCTCTAGGGTGTCCAGGGTATCATCAATCCTGGGGAGCGGATAACTGTCTTTCTTGGTGACGTTATTCAGAAGGCGGTAGTCTACGCAGAATCTCGTGCCGTCCTTCTTCTTCACCAATACAACAGGAGACATCCAGGGGCTACTCGAAGGCTCAATGACACCATCGGTCGCCATCTCCTTAATGATCTTTTCGGCGTCCTCCCGTTTGGCTAACGGCAGCCTCCGCGGGACCTGTCGGATGGGCTTAGCATCCCCGGTGTCAATTCTGTGCTGGACGATATCCGTTCTATCTTTTCCGTTTTATCGTGGCCCTGGGCTGATCTCGAAGACATCCTGCCATCGGATAATCATCTTCTTCACTTCCTCGCTCTGTTCAGGCGAGAGTTCCCGGCAGGATTCGTCCACAAATCCTGTTAGTTCTTCCGGCAGTCCTCGCAGCTCGGTGGGATGACGTTGCAGCTGACGAACCACTGAGGTAGCGGTTGTACATTCCCCTACCGGTGTTCCTTTGTTCAGCGTTACTGGGAAGCTGTTCAGGTTCATTAGCCGAATCGGAGTGGTACGTCCGACCTTGATGAGAGACCTTGCAACCATTACGCCGCGTCCGATCTCCTGTTCTTCTTGCCTTCCAGGTTCAAGTAGCAAACATTGACCCTCAGGTAGATGTCCTTCGATCGTCCCATGCGTTATTATTTGGCTCCGTGCAGGTAAAGTGGTGTATTCTAGTAGGCGCACTCGTGCGAAGATGTCCTTTCCCTGCCGAAGGATGACTTCTTCGTCTCCCGGCGTCATAACACCTCTCGCCATATCCAGCTTGATCCCATATGCGATCATCAAGTCCGTGCCCAATATGAAATCTTCATCAATATCTGCCACGAGAGCGCGGTGCTTCAGATGTTGACCCCCGATGATGAAGTAGGCAACTGTCTCCCCGTAGACCTTGGCTGGCTCTCCCGTGGCAGTCCGTAATGTCCAAATCGTTGGCAACATCTTCTCAGCAGGAACTGTCTTTGAGCTCAAGATTGTCTTGGTTGCGCCGGTATCCAGTAGCAGACTTCGCAGCTGCCCGTTCACCTTCCCATCAACGTAGAAGCTGTTCGTTCTGCTCCCTAAAGACGCAACTCTACTGGTCTTCCTCGGGCCTCTGACGTAGCGGGCTGATAGTTGTTCCTCCCCATCAACCCTACTTCGTTCCTGTGGCTTTTCTTGCTTCTTGGATGGACACTTGCTTCTAGGGTGTCCAAGTTGGCCGCAGCTCCAACAGCGTATCTCCTTCTTACAGGTCCTGAGAGCCTCCAAAACTTTTGTCACGATGTCCTCGACACTAGGAACCAAATAAGGCTCCGCTTCTGCTGCACGAACTCGTGCTTGGCCCCGAACTGACTGTCTGACAGCCTCGAACTCCATGGCCTGAGATAATGCGTCGCCTAGAGTTTTTGGACGGGCGAGCTTCACTGCTTGTTGCGTCTCTGGGTCCCGAAGTCCATCCAGGAATTTGTCGACAGCCAGGCTCTCGTACACATCATCGGTGACCGAGGGGTAGGCATTCCTCACCAGCCGGGCGATATCCGCTTCAAATTCCTGCAGCGTCTCGTTGGTCTTCTGGATTCTGTTTCTCAGCTGTGAGCGATAAAGCTGGTCCATGTGTCGGTGGCCGAAACGCATCTCCAGTCTTCTAATCAGCTCCCCGTATTGAGACCGCTCTGACAGTGGCATCCCCTGGAGTACTCCCAAGGCGTCTCCACGCAAGGCCAGGCACAAAGCTGAAGCTTGGGTCTCTTTTGACCACCCGTGGATCGAAGCCGCAGTCTCGAAGAGAGTCATGTAGTCCTCCCACGGCGTCTTTCCGTCGAACACTGGAATGGTGTTGTGAGTAGGTGGCGTTCCAGTATTGGCGGGTGTAATGGTGCTATGAAGGCTGCCGTCGGAGGAACGGTCGGTGTCGTTCGTCGGTGGGTTGCTCTTACGTCCCTCGAGAGCTTCTACTCTTAGCCTAAGTTCGTTTTCTATGGAATTCAACTTTTCTCCTAACCTAGATTCTACATTAGCTACTTTATTATTTACATCGACTAACTTATTCTCTACATTTTCCATTAACTTAGTCTCTAATGTACCTAACTTAGACTCTAATGTATCCAATAAATCACTTTTTACAGTACCTAGCTCATTTTTAACAATACCTAATTCATTACCAAGCTTATTTTCTACATTGCTTAACTCATTACCTAGCTCATTTTTAACATTGCTTAACTCATTTTTAACAGTACATAATTCATTTTTAAAAGTTGCAGACAACTTGCTTAAATCAGTTTCAAATAGAACGTCATCTGGATTTTCCCCAAAATCTACAAAAAATTGACGCAAGCGCTCTTGCAGTACACTTTTAGTTCCGGAACAATCAAGATCACGTTCCTCCAATTCACGTTTCAAATCCGCAACTTTTAAATCAATTAATTTAACACTTTTAGAAGCCATTCTTCATACAGTAGCCCAATAATTATAAAATGCAAAATAATAGCAATTACACAATGATCCCACTTCTGACACCAATTTGTTACGGGCTACTGGGTATTAAAATGAATTAAACAATTCTTTAATTAAAGATACTAATATTTATTAACAAAATGATAAAAAGGATACAACTAGACTATTAACAATTAAATTATTAAACTAATGTAAATTTATAATAACAATATTCTAAATATTATAATCTAGGCCTAACTCCTATTTAATTATTACAATAATATAAGATATTACTAATTCTAGATAGCTTAACTAGTTACAATAGTTTCTATGAATATTATAAAATTTATAACTAATAATTAACACTTACAGTTCACTAGTCCACCGACCGTAAGATTCTTCAAGTATCACAAACTGACACACAGTAACAAACAGAAACAGTTTATTACACTCGCGAGACTGTCACAGTTCACTGATACACTTATTACACGGGCCGGTTCAACACTGACTAGTTTATCACACTGACACTCACTTATTACACTTATCACAGATCTTCACTGGTCTACTCTCAGGCTAAGACTGACTACCTCGAGGTGAGGAATGTATTTAAAGAGGCAAGGCCGAACATTCTAGAACACGAAGGGGCCAGACAATTCCGGAATCTTCTTAATCCTTTGCCGACAAAAGGAGACGATCTAGAACGGTCCTAATCCTATTTTAACTTCTCCCGCCGACGGATTTAAGCCGCTAATCCTCTTGCTTCCGTCTTCCTGCCGGCGCCCGTAACATTATTATTCTTCTCCTGGCGCTACAACCGAAGTTGTCCTTGGCCTGCTTCAACATTTGTTGCCACAGGGCTCTGTCCTCCACCAAACGGATGCCCGCCTGTTGCATGTCCTCACCACCTTCTTCTATCGAGCTCTTGGTCGGCCCTTTGCTCTAGTGGCGAAGATCTTTCCTTTATATACCTTCATCACCTGTCTGTATTCGTTCATTCGGTTGAGATGCCCAAGCCATTTCAGCCTGTTTATTCGTAAAAAGCTTGACAAAGACAGGTCATTGTATATTTCGTATGTTTCCTTGTTCTTTCTACTTCGCCACACTCCGTTCTCGAAAACTCCACCAAACATTTCTCGCCGCACCCTCCTCTCGAACCGGTCTGATTAGGGTTTTGTTTTGCTGATCTTATTTTTGCGAGAGATTAAGTTGCTTCTTATTAGGTGCCGAAGAGCATAGTACGTCCTGTTTTCTTTCAGAATCCTTCTTTTGATCTCTTCTGTTGCACTGGCTTCTTTAGTCTTTTATGATCCCGGGTTCGGACATTTTGACACTACTTCAATGTTTTCTCCGTCTTGGTTGCAATTAAGTGGGTTTTGCTGCCTCATTCTTCCTAAAATCATCAGTTTGGTTTTGCTGATATTTATTTCACGGCCAGCTCTTCGTGCCTTCATTTTCGAGGCAATATATGCGTCTTTGATTGCCCGCCTGCTTCTTCCCAAAATCACTACATCATCCACTAATTGTAGGCCATTAATTGTAGTGAATTATTGATGATTGTAATATTACTCTCTATCCTTACTTTTTGTAACAACATTTCTATGATTCTGTGTGTGAGTGAGCCCTCTCAGCATGTCAGGGCCCATGTGTTTGAAGAGCTCGGCATTATTATCCATGCTTGGTGATTTATTGTTCAATATCAATATAAACAAAACACCGCTGTACCACGACAACGCCGAGGTTCTTGGGTTCATAATAATGATCTATCATAATACGGTGGCATTGTACTGTTCCTATGACAACGGAGGTGCAGGGAGGTGATTTGACCGAGATCACGTTCAATCACTAGGTTTTTCCCGTAATTAGGGTGTTCCAGATCTAGTGGGCTCAGAATAGTCTACAGATCTCAAAGAATCCTGACTTTCTGACTGTTAAGATACGGAATAATTTATCTGTCTTAGCCGAATTCGAATCAAAGATTTTTGAATAGCAACACACATTAAGCTATATAACACAATATTATTTACTAATGCTTCCTTACTCTAAGATAAATTAACATTTAAAGTAATGGGTAAATAGTAAAACATTGTTCATTATTTCTTTTAAACTTGTCGAATTTTCCTGACAACGAAAGCAGATAAGTTCAAAATGAGTGGGAAATTACATATGTTATAATTTTTCTATCATAATGTATAAATATATTGTATATAATTTAAAATCAAAATATATTCTAAAAGATATTTATCACAATATTTTTGTAAGAATCCTTTAGTAAAAAAATGAATAAAAGAATCATCTTTGCATTTATCAGTTAAATTACTTAAGATAATAAAGTTATAAAACATCAATTTCATTACACTGGACTAAGGAAATTAAAAAGATGCTGCGCTTGCAAGGGACGACTGGCGAAAGCGTTTGGGGGTGGACAAGGCCTTGTAAAAGGTATGTAGTCCAAAATAAATAATAATATTAGCAATAAATAATAATAAATATACTAGTATTCAAATTTTAATTGGCGTATCAAGGCAACCCTTGTAGTACCGCCAATAAAACTAATTGTTATATCAACTTCTAATAACGTTTAGCTCATAAATAATCTGTAGTATGTTTTCAAATATAAGATTAATTAATAATCTAAACTACTAGAAATAATATTTTATTAGGCAAAGAAAATGATTACCAAATGATTCTTTGATGAAAAAAATAGATAACGAGATTTAAGAACATGACTCACCCCTTACACAAATCAGATAGTGATATATAGTAGGATTATTTGTATTACTGAGGCGTGTTTCAGATTGTCTGAAACGAACCGTTCGCGTTTATGTGACTGAAATAAATATATGAAGTATAATAAAGTTATTTCTGTTAAGCTTCCATTATAATAACATATCTTCGAATGCTTCACAATTCTTATTATTAAATTATTCATTTATAATCCGAAGCTTTCCTTTTAACGACTGACATAATCATCTCAAGTCAAAACGCAAAAAGGAATCCTTTTTATTTATTTTGCCTTCAAAGTTTAGAATTTAAAGGTACTGAAGTTGGACCTTCCGAATTTTATTAGAACCCCAACAAAGGAAGAAAGGTGAAGCCATTTATAACAGAAGAAGATGAAATTTCCTAGAATTCATAACGCTGTCATTGCAAGGTTGTCTTCGCATCTGTCTACTTCTTCTGAAAGGTAATTACTGACTTCAGTTATGCAGTTACTTCTGACAAATCCGATTACGATCTAGGCCATACTCAAGGCTTTAACGTCAAATTATCATGTCTTAAATCCCTTTGAAGAGAACACTTCAACAGGGATTTTCATCTGGGATTTTCAAGAGGAAAACCTCTTGTTCATCTTCCTATCAGTTAAGCACTTGCCCATGCTATTATTATTTTTTATCGGCTTATAGTCGTCACTTTGGGCAACGAGGATAAAAAGACTGTTATTATTAATTAATAAAACAAGCTGCTCATAAATATATTTAAAAAGCTTATAAATACTCAATATTAGTTCAAAATTAAATGTTTGAAAATTAAAAATTTTGAACTAATATTGATTATTTATAAGTTTTTTTTTTAATTTAAATGCTAATTTAATCATATATATACATATATACAACGCATTATAGTTTAAGCACAATTATGTTAGGGGTCATAGATAGATTCTAAGTTTATATATGCTAAACTTGTTTCTCATACTATTCCTGAAAATCCTCCGAAGCGTCTGAAAAGAAGATGGCCTCGAGACCTTCTACTATGGAACTTTATTGGAGTGCTACCGATGGGTAGTTTTTCCACAAGTGTTTTTGTTTTCATATCATTTGTTCATATCAGCAAATTTACTTGATGTAATATTATTACAGTTGTAAATGCCAATAAATTAATCTAAATATATATATATATATATATATATATATATATATATATATATATATATATATATATATATATATATATATATATATATATATATATATATGCTACAAATTTGTATAGCACAGATGATGTTTGTCTACCCTCAATTATATCGAAACAATAACTTACTGTGACGAGATCCAAGGTATAAATGAAAAAAATAAAAATAAAAAGATCATAGTAAATAAGTTGTATTACTTCATACTATAGTATAACACCAAAAAATTAAATTGAGAGTAGGTATGTCCATACATGACGATCAATCGCCACAAAATGACTTATAGATAGTGGGCTCCATGTGCTTCAACTCTTTTCATGCAGTGTTCTAACTATTCTACTTTTCACCATTAACTTTTGTTATTAAGAAGAAAAATATATTTTGAAAGAGATGTGAGAATCAGAATAACGAAACCATAGCGACCTACAAAAGATAAAACATTTTTTAAACTCAAAAATAAAAAAAAATTAAAAATCTCACTCCATTAACATTCTTAAGCTACGTCCACACTACTAGACCATTACTTAGATCTGGTCTCAGAGTGGCTTAGACGATTAGTTGGTCTAGAGAATATATATTGCTAGGCGGATGCGGAGCCGCTGCTGAGACTAATCCCCGTTGCTGAGTCCGTCTCTGAGACTAAAATCGCTGGTCTAGCCTCTCCCGCTCCGAACGGGAGACAGACCAGCGGGCTGAGACACGGCCAAATCTGAGCAATATTCAATATTATTATTGTCATTATAAATTGTGATTATATATACATTTTAATAATTATTATTGCAATTATAGACCGTAACTTATCATGTGTATACTTAAAATTATAAATATAATTCAATTATGTTAATAATAATATAACTAAATGACCGGTCTTAATTTATTTAACAATTCGATAGGCGCGCGTATCTTTCAGATATTCAGTGGAAATGTTCATTTAACCTTCTTTAATCCTTGTCGGTTTTAATATCTCCCTCTTCTCACAACCCAACCAAACCACAGTCTTGGCCGAAAATTCCAACAATAAATATTTAGATTAAAGTGTTTTTAATCTGATGAGGAATACGTAAATTCAAGTAGATTTTTATACCTATATAATTATGCAATGTAATTTTTTTTTCATTGGTAATTTAAACAAACAAATTAATTGAATTTTCACTTGATCCAAACTATTACAGACCATTCAATTACTATTAGTTTTTTTTTATTTTTCAGATAAGCGCGACCTTTAATCATTGCATCAGTTAATACAACAATAATAATGTTGAATATTGCTCAGATTTGGCCGTGTCTCGGGCGGAGACCATTCGGAGCGGGAGACCTTAGACCAGCGATTTTGGTCTCAGAGATGGACTCAGCAACGGGGATTAGTGTCAGTAACGGCTCCGCAACCGCCTAAATGGTTTACATTTAATCAATAAAGTAGTTGGAACAAATTAAATGAGTTTTATTTATTTACTATGCCTAAATAATTCGTAACAATGAAATCTTTAGATATGAATATCTCCTAAACAAAGCGTTTGCGGACATACCTTCATAGGCAATTTTTTTCTTCTTTTGAGGTCCTTAGTTCAAATTTTCAGTTTGGCCATTGAACCCTGAAACACCCTGTATATATGTAAAAAGTTTTGGTATCGATTTACAACAATTTGAAAGTTCAATAAAAATATTTGACTAAAGCACTATTTAATATTATTAAAGGAGGCACTAAATATATCAGAAACAGTTGAAAAAATCTTTTTGGTAAAATAAATAGAGAAATTTTTTTAAACATTTTTAGTGAACTGGAATTGCTAAATATGTACAAAACTTCTACGGATCAGCCAAAGTTCGAAAATAAATAAAATAAGTAATTACACTTTTGGAAGACAAAATCTTTAATAAATAAAGGTCATTCGGAGATCATTTTATTTATTTCATAATTAAATGTGAATGAAAAAATAGTAGTATGTAGTGCAGTCATTAAGTTTACAGTAATGTTACTACTTCGATAAATATTTTAAATATTAAAATACAGACACAAGATAAATTTATATCAATCCGTGTTAATGAAAATTATTCCAAAGCCATGTTTGACCTCTTCAGGGCAGGTATTACATTAAACCTTAGCGAAAAACTTTTAATAGGCCGTAATTTTTAAATAAAGTAGTAGAGTTTATTTCGAGTAATTTCGATAGGAGTTTATTATTATTTTGTTGTTTTCTATTTTTTCTCTATGGCCAGTTTTTTTCACGCTAACAGATTTTAAGGATCATAATAAAAAGAATTTATTTTAAAACTATAGGTAAATTCTTCCACTAAATTCCAAGAACCATTTATAAAACAGACAGTCTGAAATTACTGGAGTTAAAACTATACCTTTGATTCTTAGGTTCTTGATACTACTGACAGGTTACCTTTCATGTTTAATCCTTAAGATGGTGGATCCTGATTAATTATGAGAGCGGTTAGTTGCTATTTCGCTCAATATATAGCGAATGAATTGAATCAATAGATAAGGGCCAAATGAATTAGTTTATGTGGTTTTAGTCTTGACTCTCATGTCTTCAAAAAACCAGTGAAAAGCATTGATTAATTTTTTAAACTATTTTATGTTTGTTGATTGTTGGGGCTCAGAAGAATTATTACATTGAGATCATCTTATATCTTTAGAAGTAAAAAAAACAAAAAAAGTTCAACTATACACATTTCAGCAATCACAATATTTACTAGATATTTGCTAATATTGTACATGTATTTTGATTGATTGATGGTAAACATTTCGTCATAAATTTGGCATTATTATAAGAATAATATAAACTCGGAAAGTCGCTAGTTAGTGTAACGAGATACGATTGAAAGAAAATAATTATTTTATTAACAGTCAAGAAAAATAGATACCTATATTTATTTATTATTATTACATATATACAGTACCTACACAATAAATTATATACCATCATATATCATGCAGCGGTTTAGATCACCACGTAGAATGCTGGATTTTTAGACTATCTGTGGTAGATTAATTTGTTTATTCTGTTCTATCTGCCTTGAATCGACTGTACTGGATATGGCCCTTTTGGATCTCTCAGCCTCCTAGCATAAAGTTGGTAGCCTTGATCGGATGCGATTTCGGCCAAACCATAAATTGGGAAATCTTCATTAGAGAAAAAACTTGTCGGTTGAATGTGATCTCTCAATCAACTCCTTGCGTTTTATATTGTATTAATTTATGAGGAAGAAAATGATCCGGGTATAGGTAATATTTATTAATTTATAATTGTGTGGCATATGGTATCCTCTCGAATAGTCTCGAGGAGAGGTTCAGGCGAATTATGAACTGTTCGCTTCGATTTGTCATCGACGCCCCGAGAAGGTCTCATGTGTTCTGCCTTTACGTTGAGTTGAAGTGGCTTTTTCCTTCTATCCGTGGACTCTATTTCCTTGGTTCTTACTTATATCAAACTATGAACTCACAACATTCATCTTATATTAATATTCTCCTGCAATCCAAATCCTCTATCCAATCCCAGGGCACAAAACCTCGCTCTTCCGACCCAACCAGGTGCTTAATAATCAATAAATAATAGCTAGATATACTCAACTTGATCGATTGATGAACTAATGAAAATATTCCTCACTCATAATGATATCATTTTATTGTATTATTAAATGCTATCATATATTTACTTATTTTTCCATAAGCCTATTTCTTTTTATTGTAAATTTGTCTGTTTTTTTTTATTTTAATTTTGAATTACATTTTCTGATTCTCTACTGTTTAGTTATTTACTTTCAAGATATTATGTAAATATCGCTTTATTCTGCACTGCAACCCGTGAAGGGTCTGGGGTTCAGTACAAGGCAGAGACTGCAAGGAGTTGACTTGTCCTAGGTCACGCTCAACCTCCAGATTTTTCCCCCTTATTTTGGGTAACCTATTTTTATAATATTTTATAGAGGCTGGGTGAGACCCAGAAGGGTCCTAGTTCCCATATGATTCATCTCCCGCTGCAAACAGACTAAATATAAGTACTGCGTGCAGTGGGGATTTGACCCTGGATTTCCGGCATGGGAACTGTGCTCTACGACGGAGCAACTCAGCTCCCTTTTTGAAAATAAATACTCTAAAATAAATAAAAAAATATTGTGCTTGAGTGTGCACTTGATGAATCCAAAATCAGGTCATCAATCATTTATCAAAGGAATAAACGCTTGTCGACTCTTTAAAATTCAAATGATCTTTAATACTAAATTAGGTATTAATTTAGTAATTAATAGATTTCAATATTCTGATTCTCACTATTATATTTTGTGACAAATTTGAATGAAAAATTATAAATTTTTAAATATTTTATTATCAAATATTATTATCATCATCAACAAAAGTTTTTAATGCACAAGGTTTTACAGTATTACACTGATTTTTATTATTTGTTCTAAAAGAAATAAATAATTAAATAATCTACTTTTCCTAAGTAAATTGTTGTAGTAACTTTCACATGGATAAGGGTATATAAATTTTAGGACCATCTGTTACTTAACTGACCTTATTGTAATTACTGTTAACTACCGGAAAATGGGGTGTTTTTCTTTGCTTGTTTATTTTCTTCTTTTTTTAAGTTAATGGTAATAGGGGGATTATTATTATTTTGGTCCAAATGTTAATAATAATAGAATAGAGGGACAACTGCGGGTTAAATACGCAGGCATGTAGTGAATTATTCCTATACCCTTAACTTTTGGAGAGCATGACTAACAGTAATCCCTATTGTATCAAAAATCACGGAATGAATAAGGAGCTGTCGACAATATCATTTCAAGGAAATAAGTTTAAATATTATTTTTTTAAAAATTAGATTTCTAAAACTATTATAATGAAACTTCAATCTTGTTTCTTATTAATTACGGTTTTAGCATGTTAATTTTTTGTCGAAAGAAACATTTTGTAACTAGAAAAGGACTAATTTTGCCTAACCAGGATGAGGATTTTTAACTTGCACCGATGCGTACAAGTTCGGGATCGTCATTTGACTTCCCTACCTTGTATACCCAAGGAATACATTCCCGCATATCCCCGCGTTTTTTATGACTTAGTTTTAAAGCTATTCTAATTTTGTATTTAAAGTAAAAATAGAAGTTATACATATTTAAAAAACATTTAAAAGATATTATACATAATTTTTGTTGTTGTTGTTGATCATGAAATAGTGGATAAAAAAAATATAAAAATAACTTGAACAGCATGGGCAGTCGTTAAATAAAAATGTTTAAAAGTAGCAACTTCGGGGAAAATAATGGTCTACATTTTGGAAAGGTCTTATTGTTTTTCTGCTAATTTGTAGCCAATTAAATAATATTACTTTTTTAAATATTATTTATAAATAATGCACACTTTTCCACACCACCGCAGAGGTAGAGTGCCAGGGGCGCGTTTTTTTTAATGTGGTATCCCCAGTAGGCCAAGTCCACAATCGTCTATGATCTTCAAGGTATAAAATCTTGATGGAGTACGAAGAAAATTGGGGTGTGGGGTGAATGAACCTAAATTCGATGAATAAACCTAAATTTGACAATTTAACCTAAAATACATATTATAATTGTTTGTACAGAAGCCTTTTTTAATACCCTTATCGAAACAAACACTATTACTAGCCTTATATAACTAGTAATAGTGTTTGTTTGGATAAGGGTCTTAAAAAAGGTTCCTATACATATAGATTTCGGCTTAAGCTGTCGGGGTCGATTCATATCACTTGGATACAACCTTCACTAACAAGAGGGCAGCGTTGCTCTGATAAGAGTAAGAAATGATTATTTATTTGTGTACAGTGTTTAGTGTGTAGTGCTACTGAGACGGGAGATTGGTGTATTACGAAGCGGAAAGGCAGTGATCATGGTGGGCTTAAATACACCTCTACCGGAGTCTGAAGATGAGTAAAGCAAGAAGTAAAAAAGTAAAGACAGGGAGGAAATCAGCAAAGAGGAAGACAAAAAAAGCAGAAGAAGGGCCACCGGTATTGACATTCTGAAAAACAGCTTTACCGCTCTAGCTAATTTACTAGTAACTAAGGAACCTACGGCGCCCCCACCGAAGAAGATTCCTCCAGTTATAATGGGCCGAGAAAACTTCACGTTAAATGAGGTGAGTGATTTCATGAACAAAATTAATATTAATCAATATTTTACCAAACAGACGAGGTCTAAGATCCATATTTACCTCTAGAGACCGACCGACCCAAAAACACGACAAACTCTCAACAAAAAAATCCTTGATCCTTCTATTCCCATATCTGATGACAGGAAGGCATTTGACCCTATTCAGGCTTCCATCGATCCATCGACTCGTCTTCTTAAATTATAATAAAAAATAATAAATACAATTATTTTTCTATTCTATTCTATTATATTTGTTCACTCCCTTTGAATTCAATTAAATATTGTTTGTATACTTTTTTATTTTTCTGCACATTCATTGGCGATAATTTGAAAGCATGTCATGTCGTTAAATTTTGGAATGATTAAAATTCATCAATTATTGTTTATACACCTTTTTTATTTTTCAGTGCATTCATTGGCGATAATTTGATAGCATGTCATGTCATTAATTCTTGGAATGATTAAAATTCAATCAATTATTGTTTATCAACTATTGTCCGTTCAGTAGTTTTTGCGTGAAAGAGATACTATAGAAAAAGAAATAAAAGAATTTTATTATGGAACCAGGTCCCTTTAGAATAACAGAGATGAACAAATTTAAATAAATATTTATCTGGCCTACATCAGAATAAAGCGATATTTACATAATATCTTGAAAGTAAATAACTAAACAGTAGAGAATCAGAAAATGTAATTCAAAATTAAAATAAAAAAAAACAGACAAATTTACAATAAAAAGAAATAGGCTTATGGAAAAATAAGTAAATAAATGATAGCATTTAATAATACAATAAAATATCATTATGAGTGAGGAATATTTTCATTAGTTCATCAATCGATCAAGTTGAGTATATCTAGCTATTATTTATTGATTATTAAGCACCTGGTTGGGTCGGAAGAGCGAGGTTTTGTGCCCTGGGATTGGATAGAGGATTTGGATTGCAGGAGAATATTAATATAAGATGAATGTTGTGAGTTCATAGTTTGATATAAGTAAGAACCAAGGAAATAGAGTCCACGGATAGAAGGAAAAAGCCACTTCAACTCAACGTAAAGGCAGAACACATGAGACCTTCTCGGGGCGTCGATGACAAATCGAAGCGAACAGTTCATAATTCGCCTGAACCTCTCCTCGAGACTATTCGAGAGGATACCATATGCCACACAACCGTAGTCAAAGTGTGGAAAGATAAAAGAAATGATGAGGAGCTTACGGATATTACGGAGGTAGTGTTAGAAGATGCCTGGAACGGTGGAATAAATTTAGAGAGGAAATTTGGGCAACATTGGGTTTCCATGAGGGGGATTGGTCGAAAATGATTCCGAGGTTTCTAACAGAGGAACTGAAGGCGCCCTATGCCGATCATTTAAGGTTAATCGGGGAAGTGAGTTGATATATAAAGTCCCCATCAAAAAAATAAGTAGTTATGCTACTAGCCAAGTTCTTGTTTTATATTGCCTATTCCATCAGAAACTCAGTTTACAAATGATAAAAAATTTCGTTATTTCTTTTATCTAAATACACTCGAGTATCATAACAACAGAATAATCTTTATTTCATTGTTATTCGCTTAACAAATTTTGAAAGAATAATTTCCTTTCCTTTCTAACTTCCTTGAGAAGCAATATACAAAAACAAAACAATACAAAAACTGTTCTAAATAACGTGTTTATTTTTAAATATACGTTTATTGTAATTTTTTAATTTAAATGTTTTTGAGAAACACAACTGAACTTGTAAATTCTTCAAAAATACAAATGTTCCAGAATAGTCAGTTTTTGATTTTCACTATTTTCTTCATTAATCGCATTTGTTTTGTTTTTTACTGAAATTTTAAAAAATATCATATTAAGGATGATAAAAATATATCAGAAGAAGGTTAATTTACGTAATAACAGGCTAATATTTTATTTTGTATTTTTAATGAGCAAAAAGCAAGAATTCATTCCGCACAAAACAATGCTCTCCATGGTGTATTGACTAAGATTGGTCTAGAAACTGAAATAGTAGTGTGGACGTTAGACGAGACTAATCCGGCTGCTCCAAGGCCGTTGCTGAAACGGTTGCTTAGTCCGTTGCTGAGACGGACTAAGGTTTGTCTCGTCTATTGCCTAGCAAATGTCTCATAGTGCGGACGTAGCTTTAGAGTACTAAAAAATTTAAAATGTCAGTTAATCAATAGTTCAACTTCCTTCTCCGTAGGCACCCAATTAGAGAAAATAAAAGAGGAAAAGAGAAAAACCGAAGCTAAATCGGATTAAAATTCTCGAAGAAGATTTAGTAGCTTATGGTCTTAACGAAGTACATGAATAATTCAGTGGTGAAACCCCAATTTTTCGAGTAATTTACAATAAAAAATAAAATAAAATGTTAAAAGAAAATTGAATTAATTTAAAACAGATTGCTCTGTGAATACATGAAAGTTGAGTGGGAAGACAATATTATAAAACATCCGCTTAACTTCGTAACTAATAAAAATGGATTAATCTTGAATTTCGATTTAAAAAGCTCATTTAATAAAGAAAATCCATATATGTCATAAACAAAAAAAAAAAAGGATTTTCACTGCAATGTAGACAAAAAAAGAAGCAATTTATCGACAACATTCCATACCATCCATTCTATAAACTCATATCTTGTATAGAAAAATTTTTATCTTGCTTAAATTGTTATTTAATGTAAAGTTCTGCACCTGTATTTTTGTTCACTATATGATAATTTAAAGCTGTGCATATATTTTTTTTCAGCAGATATGTATTTCTATATTTTAAACCTTTCTAGAATCTATAAATAAAAATAAAAATAAAATAAATAAAAATAAAAATAAAATAAATCTCTATCTATCTCTCCCACTTTATTTTTCTCAATCTCATATATTTATCCATCAGTTTATGTGTATACAATATATGTAAACAAATAAGCTGAAAAATAAAACAATTATAACAATCCGATAAGAAAAATACTAAAAACAAAGCCTTGAGTCCCCAAAATGCTTTAAAAAATCATTTTTTGTTAAGATTGGTTGGGGACGGATGTTGCTCAAGAATGAACTTTTCCTCAATTCAAACATCCTCAGGACATACCAAAAAATGAAATTTTATATCATTGAAGATCAAGTGCAGACCAGTTCACGTATCACTCCGATTATACTCACCAATCAGAAACAATAACTTCACTCCAAGACCCAAAATTGGACCCAAAATAAGAATTTTTTTTTAAATTTAAGGGGTTTTCCAACTGTATTTTAGTATTTATATTATAACACATTAAATCGACCATATAAGAAAATCCTTTGTTACGTAGCAAAATTTATTACTTATCGAGGAAAGTACCGAAAATCTGTTTTTCATATAACCATTAAATATAAGTAAAAATATAAACGTTTACATTTTGTTTAATTTTTTTAAATAATTATATTTTGTGACCAGGTTTATAGGTTTTTGATCCAAGGTTTTTGATATGAAGAAATTAAAAAATTCATACAAAACGAAGTTGTATTACGTCATTAACGAAACATAACGTAACCTAGGTTGCTTTACGGTGTTACTATAATACATCACGCTATATTATTTAGCATAACACCAACACTGAGCCACAAAGGAAAAAATATTAATAATAATGAAATCTTTAACTACTTCTTGAAATAATAAAAAAAAATAAATTGAGGTAAGATATGCTCATGAGCTAAGATGAAAGCTCATCATATAATTACTATAAGATCAAATCCCTTCAGTCTACCCTGATAGATAACTGCCGTAATAGATCAAGACGGACGTGATATTTATTATTTTGGCTCTACGCTTCTGCAAGAACCCAGCCTCCACCACCACAGCGAACCAATCTCAGCGAGCCTTCGCCATCCTCCTCCAGTTTCGTACACTCATCATTTGTTGTTTCAAGTCCTCTTCGAGATGACCCAGCCATTTGATCCTGGGGCGTTCTCTGCTTCGTTTACCGTCCGGTTTTGCATTGAGCAAGCTCTTTGGTACCCTGTGGTCTGGCATTCTTTCCACATATCCCATCCATCTCATTGTGGTTTTCTTTATCAACGCCACAATGTCCGGCTCCCCAAATAGCTCCATCGGCTCCTCATTCTTTCTTCTTCTCCATACACCATTTTCGGCCACTCCGTCTAAGATTCTTCTTAATATTTTCCCTTCCCATTCACAAGTTCTGATTTTTTGGTCAGGGGTCATGTCTAGTAACCGTACATGACAACCGGCCTAACTATGGTTTTCGATAGTTGGATTTGCATTATTTTAGATAGTTATTTAAACTGAAACACTCTTTGCAGTAAGGAATAGCACCTATTTCCTGCTGCCATTCTGTCTTGTATTTTACTCTCTATTTTGTTATCAACTGTAACCACACTTGCCAAGCACTTGAATTGGATTACAGCTCAAAAACTGTGCTCTCTGAAGCTTACTTTTCCATTTGCCATCTTTTCAAATTTTGAGATTTTCATACATACAGTTTTATCTTCATTCACCTTCATACCCAGTTGAATGGCTGCCTCTTGAATTGTTCCTGATAGTGCTATTTGGGTTCTAGCGGTAATGACTACGTCATCAGCATATGCTAGATGTTGGGGTTTGCGGTTGTAAATAGTTCCTACAGGATTTGTTTTTTACTGTACGGGTGGCTGTTTCGAGGTTTAAATAAAAAAGGAGAGGGGCTAGAGGATCACCCTGTCTCAAGCCAATGTTTACTTCAAACTCTTCAGGCAGCGCATTTCCTGGTTGAACTCGACTGACAGTCTTAAATACAATCATTCTTGTTATCCTGACTAATTTTTTGGGTATGCACACATTTATTATGACCTTCAAAAGTCTTTCTCTGTCTGCACTGTCATGTGTTTGTTTGAAAGCGACAAAAAGGAGATGCATGTATATGTTGTATTCATGATTTTTCCATTGCTTGCCTAAGAGAGAATGTCTGGCCTATTGTTGACCTTCCTGTTCTGAAGCCTCCTCGGTATTCTCCTATAATATTATCAGAGAATTCTGTCAACCTTTTATATAGAAGAACTGCAAATATCTTAGCATGCCTCCTTTCTTGTGTATTGGAAATATTTCTGCCTTTGTCCAATCTTCACGCAATCTTTCTTCCATCTGTATGTCCCAAATAAACCCGTAAATTTCTTCCTTAGTGCCACCATATTTTAACATCTCTGGGATAATCTCCTCCAAACCTGGCAACTTGTGATTCTTCATTGGCATTATTATGTCAATTATTTCTTCTTTCTCAGAAGTGTCCACTTCTTCTGCTCCTTCATGTGCGTTCCCTAGGTATTCATTGAAATCACTGTTCTCTTCTCATATTTTTTTTTGGTGGTTCTCGTATTTAGTAATTCACTGAAATACTGGTTCCATCTTTCGAGAATGGCTGACTTTTCTCCCATCAAAGAAACTGCAATGAGTCCATGTTCTTTTGCCGGAGTCAAATTACCGTTGTGACAACCCACATATCCAAGGTTTTGAGTTGTTTTCTGAACATAGTGGTTTTTGTCGGTTGAGGGATAGTTAGCCCACCGAACCAACACTCCACCTTTATCCGGGCTTGGGACCGACAACTGACTCTGAAGGAGACGTGATAAGTGATTAGAAAAAACAAAGTCGTAACATTAAGCATACAAATTGATACTTGATTGAAATGTGCAGTTTTTAGGAACAATTTTGTTAGTATTATTTATCCTTCGGGCCTTTGATTCGTTGAAATTCATTCGATGTTCTATTTGCCAGCTCATTTGACTTAGTGAATAGCGACTTGAGGTCGGACTCACTTAAGTGAGATTGGAATCCAGCGCAGACAATTGGAGAGCATAACAATGCCTCCACAATCAGCTGCATCCAGATGCCATTCCTAATTGACTCAGTCACCTTGGAGTAAGCCGAACTATTCATAGATTTAGTGGTGCTTATCATCCTAATTATCCATTAATAGAAAATATATATATATATATATATATATATATATATATATATATATATATATATATATATATATATATATATATCTAATTCCAACGTTATTCTAAATACCAAAACTTCCTTCCGCACAGGGCTCAAAATTACCTATTTTTCGCTGCAATATGTGATTTTTTGATATTATAATTTTAAGCTGATATTTGAAAAAAAAATATATATATTTTTTTTTCTCTCGATTAGTGTTGACTATATATACCTATGGTTTGCTATGAATACTATATGTGATTGAATAATATAGACAAACACATACTCAAGCACATATACAGACTAGATGATGGAGAAAATACACATACAGTTTGAGAAAATACTAAATTTAGGTTTATTAGTCGATATTTGTTTTAAATATTTTAATACTAATGTGATTAAGTTAATAATCAGCTTCGTTGTGATAAAGTTCTTATGATGAATTCTAGGCCAGTTCTATTTTATTGATCGGTTTAAAGTAATGAATACACTTCTATGTTTCAATATATATATGTAATGAAAATATGTTTCACTGTAAGGAAAAGGCAGTTTTTCAATAATATATGAGTGTGGCTTAGTCTCAAATGGCTGAGAGCAACGTCTTTCCTGGGGCTGCTGCCGAAGATTGAATAAGAGGGGTGATCAACATTCGGCCCTTCTTGAATTTTTTTCTGGCCCGCAAGATTCACCACAAATTCGAAAAACATATTTATTTTATAGTGGCCAAAGTAGTGAAAAATAATGTTTTAAAAAGTAAATTATCCGTGCATTCACACATTTAAAAATTAACAGTCGAAATTATAACACTAATTCATTATACCTTCTTAATGTGCGTTTATTATTATAACAACTATACAATTATAATCTACATTTACATGTTAGAATCATAGTAACCAAATATTTTTGCTACAATTTTTTCAAAAAGTTGTCTATTGGTATATATATAATGTGATGACATAAAATAGTATATAGGTGTATGCGGCGTACTGAATTGTATTGAACTGTGATGAATTTCAATAGCAGTCCGCAAGAAGGGTTTAGAATTCCTGTAGACTGGTTTTTATGTTGTTTAAAAAAATATTTTTGTAATTTAATTGGATGGCTTTCGTCTCCCATGACTTGCCGTCTCTATGATGCTTCCATTTTAAAATGTATAAGTTCTGATGGAGCGTAAGTGCCTCATACTATGAGCTGTAATGATAGGCACTGATCCTGTGATGTGCCTGATCTATAAGCTCGTTACCTTTATTGTCAATGTGACCAGGGATACCTATAAAATGTACGAACCTATGCTGGCCTATGTGACTAAGGAGATGAGATTAGATTATAATCACAAATGGATGGTTCGGGTAGATATTGTACGAGCTATCTAAGAAGCTTATCGAGTCTGACAATAGATTTTAATCTTCCCAAATTCTATTAAGCAGAAATGAAGGACTAAAGCTATCGCGTTGAGTTCAGCAGTATAATTTGATGTTAATCTTAAATCTATGGGTTGCGCCGTTAAAATCTTTATTTTTATTTATTTTATGGTCAATTGATATGATTTTTAAATATTTTTATTTTGATATTTATTTATATATTTATTTTGACTTGGTGGCTTAAATGGTAGAGCGCTGTCACGGAGAGACAGAGGATCCGGGTTCGAATCCCGGCCGAGGGCCTATCTTTCTCTTTGAAATAAAAATAAATTTATTTATTTTACTTCATAATTAAAATTATAAAATACACTGTACTTCACAAAAATCAACGAAACCTGTATATTATATCAACCAACCTGCCAAAGTTGTGATCATACAAAACCTGCTGCGAAGCATCTATTTGCATGTATAAAATAGCAAATAGAAATAATTAATTTGAATATTTAAGCATGTCTACCATTCTAAGAAAATAATAAAATTCAGAAAACAATGAGGTATTTAAAAGCTACACAAATAATTCAAGAAATTAATTGGAGCAGTCGTTAGCGACATTAAACAAAATTAAATTTAAAAAAAAAATTGCTGGGGAAACGATTCAATATAAACAAGTTAAATCAGTTAATAAGTGTTGTGTTGTACCCATTCTTAGATAATAAATTACACCTAACATTTTAAATAAAAGATATTGTAAGCATATAAATATAAATAATAGACAACAATTCATATCATTATTATTTACATTTTTCTCTGTTAAAATAAAATAATGCTTATTTAAAGAAGGCTATGCTTTACTAACTACTACATTTGTATATTCGATCGCAAAAGATAATAACAACCGTCCGGAAAACGTAATGCAGATCACATAAATTCAAATACAATTCTGAGACTCTGGGAAAAATGCAATTGTTAATTCAATACCTATTTCATTCTGGGCTAACAGGTTAATTAGGGATAATATTAATGACTCGGCATGATTATGATATCATGTAACCGAGGACAGCTAAATAGGAAATGTTAGCGATACTTCATTGGCATTCCACCAAATGAGTCAAGAGTTTAAGAGTCCATTCTGCGTTTGCGTTAATTGGCATGCTAAATTTTTTTTAATAATTCATTAAAAAATGTTTTCTCTCTTTTTTCATTTGAGCGCGTTTCACTTCATGCCACAATTTCTAGCATTTTTATAGGTGAAAATTCAAGACTTGGATATCAGTTCTTCATGTTGTCGCTTCGAGTTAAGTCAAAATAAATTTTATCTTACCCTTTCGTTTCCTTTTAAACCTGTATAAATTTATCTAATAAAACTAATACTGAATCATTATTCCACGAATAATAACTGATAATTTCAAGGAAACCATTTTAAAGGCTATTAAAATAATAATAAATAACATAGTTTTAAAATTCGTAATTTAAATCTAGTCGACAATGTCCTCATCACGTACGCTAATGACACATGTGTGTTATCAGTAAATAAGGATCCATTTGTTACATCCCAATCTCTTCAATACCATTTCTCAAACCTTCAAGAATTGTGTCAAAATTGGAGAATTAAAATAAATCCTAACAAACTCTAACAAATTACCTTCACCCTTCGTCGTAAACCTACAAATTCCTGCCATAGTGTATCCTTTAATAATATTCCACTGATCCCTGTCGAACAGATACGTCACCTAGGACTTCATATGGACAAACGTCTCACTTGGAATCCTCATACAAAACTGTAAAGACAAGAAACTGCTCGTCGTTTTTGCCTACTTCAACATTTACTGGACAAATGCTCTAAGCTCCCAATTAATTACAAAAGACTCATTTACATGACAGTTATCAGGCCTATTTGGACATATGGAGTTGAGCTTTGGGGATCTACTAAACCATCCAATTCATTTCGTATCCAATCTTTGCAATCCAAAATCCTCAATGCTCCTTATTATGTCACAAAAAAACTCATCCATCATGATCTTAATATCCCATATGTTACTGATTTGGCCCAAACTAGATACCTATCCTTCCATGACAAGCTCCATATACACTTGAATCCGCTAGTCTCTCAACTTGCTTCCCATACTATTCCTGCTAACCCTCAGAGGCATCTCAAAAGAAGATGGCCTCGAGACCATCTACCTTAGAACTTTATTGGAGTGCTACCGATGGGTAGTTTCTCCACAAGTGTTTTTCATGTCATATTGTACATATTTGCAGATTTACTTATTGCAATATTATTATAGCTGTAAATATCAATAAATTAAACTTTAAAAAAAATCTTGTCGAACGGTTTCAATGAGGGGAAACCTGGTGAAATCTAGCTGAAATATGATTTTATTGCATTAAAATGACGATATTTAATTTGTTACTATATTACATTAATATAACGGTTTTTTAAACCGAAAAATGGCAAGTCGATACTGGTTAGAATATATTTATACTATACCAGGTTTATATACAACTTAAGCATACAATTTCAGTTTTGGAAATCAAATTGTTTACATAAAACGTAAGAAGAAATAAAGTAGGTTATTTAAAAACGGTCGCGAAACGATGTGTATTAAAGTATATTCTGCAATAAATTATCAAGTGATACATGCCAAAGAGATTTTAATCTGGCTAGTTAAATGTACGTGCTTCGGTTAGCATATGATTTAGTACTGATAACTGAAAAAGCAAAAACCATAAAACTAAATATAACACTGATTGTTATTGGTAATGAAGTGATTTCGATTTAGAAGAAGTATATTGTTGGTGATAGAACGGGTTTTATTTATCTATTTTTTAGTAACATCATGTGAGGAAAATAAAATTCTAAAATTTATGTCAACCAATAAAAACAAAATCCAAACCAGAAGAAGTAAAGGATGAAAATATTTATTATTTTTCGCTCTCGATATCAATTCTTTATTTTTTTAAATACAAAAACATCTTTCAAACTGTTTTATACGGGTGTTAGGCCTACCCTTTAATGTATAACGATGAAAAAAGTTATATGGTATTCGAAAATAAAATATCGAATATCAGATCCGGAAATGAGCTCAGTAGAGGATTTAGGAGTTTATACTAGCAAAATTACAGAGTACATGGTTAACATAATTTAAGTAGCAACATCGCGGGGGTTGAGATGGGCTTGTAAAGTTGTTGGGCTCAGTAATGAAGTAATCCCTAAAAAGTTAATAAGCGCTAAGCCGACTGGTAAATGTCAGAAGTGCAGACCGAAGCGTTCGTTGGAGTTCGTACGGTTAAACGGAAATCCATGGTCAGAAGTTTCTTAGGCCTGCTATATATGCATCACTGCCAAAGCTATGATCTCAAGTCAGATCCTTTGATCTGAATTAAATTTAAATGATACAATGGGATGCCACCCTGAGATCATTATACTTAATATCCATTAAATCTATAACATTAATAAATTACAAAAATATCCCTCTTATTGTTTTCCAAAGGTTGACGTGGCTGACTGATCGAGAGTTGTTTATTAAATAATAATAATTGTTGGATAAAATGATATTTATTTGTCCTGATCATGGTTTACAATATAACGTAACTCATATATCAAATTGCAAGGATGGATGGATATAACAACTTGTATGTCTGGGGAATGCTACATGTGACTCGCTATTTCTCTGCAATTGCTTCATCCAGTTTCTTGTATCTTGCCTTGCACGCTCCTCCCCGACAACTGACCTATTTTGAAAGTAAAGGTAATAAACCCTGAGGGTCATTTTACTCTACCTGTCCCACCTTTCGCTTAATCTATATTATAATTACATACCCACACAATTTTGATTTGAGTAATTCAATACGCACAGTTCATTTTATATCGCAGGTTCCTAATGTTTCCTTTCTGCATGTTTCACTAAATGTACTGCTACACTAACCTTAGATTTTCAGATCCGAGGAGAACAGATATCTGAAATAACAAAAAAAGAAATGTATTTTTAAATGTAAATTAAATATCAAAACAAAAATATTGAGTCAGTATTTATTATTTAATATATATCTTTATACATAAAATTCTTCTGTTCGTGTGAACGTCACTCAACTCCAGTAAAACGATTTGGCTTGAAACTAGAGGGTTTGAGTGGGAATTAAGTTTGTTATGAAATGATAGATACCGGGTTTGGGCAAAATCAGCAAAAAACGGGACATTGAGGTCGTTATGGATGACTTTATTCTTAACAAAATAAAGAGCATTGAGGATTTTACGAAGCATTTTGGATTTAGTGATTGGATATGAGAGGAATTCGATGGCTTAGTGGAGCCCCAAAGCTCTACTCCGTAAGTCCAAATAGGTCGTATGATGGTCATGTAGATTAGTCTTTTGTAGTTAATTGGAAGCTTAGAGCGTTTGTCTAGTAAGCGTTGAAGTAGCCTGAAACGTCAAGCGGTTTCTTGTCTTTTCAGTCTTGTAGGAGGATTCCAGGTTAACCTTTTGTCGAGATATAACCCTAAATATCGGATATGTTCTACAGGCAACAGTGGGATATTATTGAAGGATACTGAAGGGCAGAAAGTCATTGGTTTACGCCGTAAGGTGAAAGTGATTTGATGCGATTTTCGAGAATTTATTTTAATTCTCCAGTTTTGACACCATTCTTCAAGATCAGTGATATGGGATTGGAGGCATTGCGATACAATAACTGGATTGGTGTTGACTGATAATACACATGTATCATCAGCATATATGGTAAGCATAGTATTAGGATGAGTTGGGATGTCAGGCGTATAAACTGTATAAAGGATTCAACCAAGGATACCTTGAAGACTTTTCCTTGAGGAACACGAGCAGATTGGGAGAAGAGAGATGAACAGACATCATTATGGTTTACATGGAAAGTTCTATTTGTGAGATAGGATTGAAGAATGAGAAAGTTTGTAGGGGGATGGAACGTCAAAGCCTGTTCAACGTCAAGAAAGACGTCCGAACAATATGATCCACGTTCTAATGCAGAGGAGACTATATCCACCACAAGATGAGATTGTCGAATAGTGGAGTGGGATGCTCGGAATCCAAACTGGTCATCTGGTATTATGTCATTTGCATCAAGGATGGGGTACAATCGTTTGAGGATGAGTTTTTCTAGGATTTTACCCATGCAAGATAAAAGAGAGATGAGACGGTAAGAGGATGAGTATTCTGTTTTTTTTTTTAGGTTTGGGTAAGATTTTTCCAATGGATAATTTCCAAAGGTCTGGAAAATATATGGAGCGGTGTACAGCATTATATATATATATATATATATATATATATATATATATATATATATATATATATATATATATATATATATATATACATGTAAGGAATAGAATGGCTTTTCTAGGAAGGTGTTTTAAGACATGAATTGTGATTAGGTCATGCCCAGGAGCTTTGTGGGAAGGTAATCTGTGAATTATGTTAGCTATTGCTGTAGGATGGAATGCTTTGGGTGGAAGGGACATTTGGAGGGAACATCTAACGCTGCTTTTATATATTCAATGTGAGTAGTTAATTATTCAACTTTTGTGTATATTCAGGTGGGTTTCAGGATATCCCTATTGATTATTGAATTGAATATGGGACACCCTGTTGGGATGGTCTGCGTTTTGGTTTAAAATCGATTTCAAATCGATTTTAAAAATATGACGAAGTTCCGTATTAGTGAAACTAGGGCTAGATAGAAAGTGGAATGGCCAGTAGGTTGATAAACATGAGTGTAATAATGTTAGTCGATCATGACGAGGACAGCCATCGACTGATAGGTAGTCCCAATTGTGTTGGTCTGCTTAGTATCGCTCTGGTCCAACGCAGTTACCGCCTCATCACATGTTCCATATTGGATTTTCTTCCGCCGGGTCCCGAATTTTCATAATTAGGAAGACTTGGGTAGGACAGGCGGAGGACTTTAATGAGTAATATTTTGGGAAGTGAACAAGATAATTAGTGACAAAGGGAAATATCGAGCTTCGGCTAATATAATATTCGTCCATCTTCTTTGACATCATGACCTCTAAGAAAAGAAAAGAAAACATTAAGACTAATTTTAGCTTTGTCATTAAAATATCCTAATTAGCTTTCAGTGAACGACTGTTTCATCAAGGAATTACAGGATGTTTCCTGATCCATTTCAAATGAATTTGTACTACTAAATAATGAAATCTTATGATGACACAGATTTTACAACCATATTAAAAACTTAAAATGTACATGAATTCGAATTATGCATTGGAATGCATAGGACTCAAAATAAACTGCATCGGTAGCCTCAAACTACTAATGGGATAGTCATATTACATAGTTTTCAATTTTATTTAATTTTTTTCATTTACGCCTGATAAAAAAGAAACAACTGAATACAATAGCAAGAGCATTAATAAACAAAATTTATATGTTTATTATACTTCCACCACCAGGCGTCCTTTGTTACCATTATCTATCTTTTCTCCCCTAGTAAAAATGATAGATAGATAGATAGATAGAGATAGATAGATTGATAGATAGATAGATAGAGAGAGAGAGAGAGAGAGAGAGAGAGAGAGAGAGAGAGAGAGAGAGAGAGAGAGAGAGAGAGAGAGAGAGTGAACAAGGGGTTGACATATTTATTATCCAAACCTTTTTGATGGTTTACATAAAATATCTTTACACATATCTTTATGCTCCCAAAATTGTTAATAAGAAAAAAAATTAACTTACGTTATAAAATAAAATAAATAAATTTCAATTATTACACTAATTATCTTTAAGCATTAGAATAAGATGAAAATATTTTACTAAAATAGCTTTAGGAAAACTACTCTTTTACATTTATCAGAATGATTATCTGTTGATTTCACTATTTCAAATTAATTGTTAGTAATTAATCTTCCACATCTGACCTATCTGTAGGTTTCTATCCCTGTCCGGGTGACATAAATTTGTGACCAGCTTTGTAATATTTAAGTGCAAGGGTCCAAATGAAGAAATAAAATAAAATCCATGGAAATCAAGTAGTATTCCTTCATCTATCCGGCAAACCGAAGTTTTCTTGTTAGGATCAATGTAGCATAACATCGCCTAGGATCAGCGCTGGGCCTAAAAAAAAATCGGTAAGATAAGAAAAATTTGGCTACTCCTTATCCAAATATAAAATAAACTGAAGAGAGGTATCCATCCATACTTGATAATACTCTAAGAGGAAATGAATTTAAGATGGTAAAAACGCCTTACTTCTACCCGGACATTGGATAGGTGTGGACTAAATAAAGAAAAAATTACAGTTACAATAATTTACATAGAAATCAGTGTATGAATATTTGTTTTGTTGATTGCGTAGTCATAGTGTCATAATTATGATATATAGTTCCAATGTAGTACGTTCTCGATCACTGTATAACCTAGTTCATTAGAGGCAGTATCAGTTCTTCCTACATAAAGAGAAATTAGTGCACACCTGCCTAAAGCTTTAGAAGAGAAGTTCTAGCATAAACTGTCCAGAGCAAGTCCTGGAAAGGTTATATTCGCTATCCAGTCGCCCATGTCACTGAGATAGGCCTTATTAATTTAACTTGGTGGCTCCAACTCTGTTACAGTGTCCATTCGGCCCTTCCTAGTCCGCTTATGTGTTTATAAGACAAATTGAAACAATGTAATTATATGAATCTATATAACATTAAAAACAAAGTTAGAATAACCCAATAAAAAAACTATCCAATCATAGATATAGTATAATTGTAAATGTTGATAGATAAGTATGACGCAAATTGAGAGCTTTTCGCTATTTTATTAAGCTTATTGCTTACTGCGGCCTGTGTGTAGTGTAGCTCTTACTTATACCAACATCCAGATATATTTTATAATTTTCAAATAAATTGTGCAATGTAACAAGAAAATTCATTACAACACTTTATTTATACTGCTTATCGATATGTTTATTGTGTTTTCTGTATAAAGTTTTGTCATTCTAATTAATGTTCTGTTCTGTCCTTTAAGATGTTATTTATCTTGTTGTTTTAATTAGGAATAAGTGAGTAATTATTGAAGATAACACAAGGGAACAACATTTTTGTTGCATGAAATATTTTGACTAATATTCTACTTCCTCGAGGTGCTGATTTAAGATCTGAAGTCAGTTTGTTTGTATCAGCTTTACTTTTGGGGTTATAATTATAAACTGGTTTTTAAGATTAAAATATTTTTTATTAAGAAAACTATTAAAAAAATTACCACTACATATCAAAAAATTTTCTTTTGTAAGATTTTCTGGCTTGATTCGGTTCACGGGGGCTGTTTTTAATGCTCCAACAATAGTCCGCCATCATGTGAGCATTCAAGTGACCTTGGTAACGTTCCTCCATAGTTCGAATGTCCTGATGGAACCGTTCCCCTTGTTCTTCACTCAGATCACCAAGATTTTCAGGGAAACGGTCCAAATGGCTGTGGAGGAAGTGTACTTTGATGCTCATATTACAACCAAGCTGCTGGAAGTGTAACAACAGTTCAATATGCTCCGCATAGCTTTCTTCCTTTTTGTTTCCCAGAAAATTTTGAGCAGTCCAAACGAATTCATTCCAGGCATTTTTTTCAATATCAGTCATGTAACAAATAAAGTTTTCATCCTTTATCAACCTTCTTATTTGGGGACCATCAAAAATTCCATTTTTAATTTTTTCTTGGCTCAAATTAAAGAACTTCTTAGAGATGTATTTATAGCAATCACCACCCTTGTTCAAAGCTTTGACAAATTGTTTCATGAGCCCTAGTTTGATATGCAAAGGTGGCAGTATTATTCGATCCGTGGGCACAAGGGGCTCATTTATTACATTCAGTTGTCCCGGAACCATAGATTGCCTGGAAGGCCAATCTTTTCTAATCCAGTGCTCAGACCTAGCTCTGCTGTCCCATAAACAAATAAAACATGGATATTTTGTATATCCACCTTGTTGTCCAAGAAGAAAATTCACCATTTTTAGATCAACACTTATCAACCACTTTTGTTCGTTGTATTTGATTCTATCCATTACAGAAGCTACAGTAGCATATTCTTCTTTGACTGTAGTTGAATGTGCAATCGGTATCGAACCCAGCTTATTGCCGTTATGCATAAGTACACATTTCAGGCTACGTTTAGAGGAGTCAATAAATAAACGCCATTCATTTGGATCATACTTCTGTACTCCCATTGCTTTCAATAAACCAGGAACATCTGAACAAAAAGCAAAGTCGTCATATTTAGAAAAGAATGACAGCAATTCTGCCTCTCGGTTACGATAGTATGAAATTCTTGTTTCTGGGGTTAAAAGATTTCTTTGCTTTAATCGAGAAGCTAGAATCTCCGATGTCTTTTTAGAAAGACCAAGATCTCTGATTAATGCATTGAGGTCTTCCTCAAGCAGAAAGAGCTGGGGCTCAGAAGTAAAATCAGGGTAAGAATCACTTGTCCGACTTTCATCACTTGAAGAATAGTTTTGTTTTTCTATATCATGATCATTTTGTACAGATGAAGAAGCTTGGGGTACTGGTGCATCGCCAGAGAACAAGACTGGTCGAGTAACAGATAACAAGTTTGGATAAGACCATTTCGACCGGTTATTTTTATTAATTCCATTAATATCAATCACACAAAAATAACAATCATCTTGATGATTATTAGGTTCCCGCCAAATCATTGGTGTTTGATACTTAAAATGGGGTCTTTTCTTATTTGCCCATAATCTCAAAGACTCAACACATGTTTTACATACCATATGAGGGATCCAGTACTTGTCACGGATGTCCAAAGCGAATCCAAAGTAATCAAAATATACCTGTGTTATAAACTCTGACACACTTAGCCTACAATTTTTGAATGTATATTCACCACAAATGTTACAGAAATAGTTTGGATCGTTTCTACAGATATTTCTTAACTTGGACATTGTTATTTAACACAAGAGCACAAACTTTTTCACTAAACAACTCAGTTGAATTGAAGTTTGAATGTGACTAGTACAAATATATGTCTATCAGCTGTTTGCCAAAAACAAAAGGTGCTGGAGAAAAACTGAGGCTAGATTTGTAATCACCAACCTCTAATTAGTAAACAACAGGCCTAAAACTCCATGCAACAAAAAATTAATAAAAATTTGTTCCCTTGTGTAATTACTCCACATATTATTTATTTTCTGTCCAAAAATGATTAAAATTGGATTTTTTTCTATTGGTTGGTTGTATGTTTGCCGATTGACTAATCAATCAACATAATACCTTAATTAAAATATCAATATTATAAGAATAACAGTAAATTTATACGGTGGAATTATTTAATTTCATCAATAAAATTAAAAGAAGGTTTGCATTTACATTAATCCAAATAGTATGAGGCAATACATTCATTGCTAGGAATTTAGAAAATTGAATTTTAATGTTACAAGCGTTCATTTCTCACTCAATCATAACTCTTCGATAAGTAAAATATCAAATTGTAAAATACTGATCCCTCTGCCTCCGCGCTTTCCCTAGCTCTCCAGAGCCATCCGTCATTCCAGATTTCCCACGGCGACTTCATGGCTAAGACCTGGCGAATTATGTTCCTGACTTGGAACCAGATTTACTGGAGTCCATCAAGGAGCAGTACCGCCATTTTCCAGAGATACTGTCCCTTGACATTCACCTAATTTGGCGCATTTATTTGACAGATCTGCCTTGTAAATCAACTGTTGGTTGGTATCTTAAAGACTATTTGTTTTTATAATAAATGTGCGGCCCTCAAATTATACATCTATAAAATTAAACGCCATTAGGTTTTCTAGAGTTCTGCACGTCAACCGAACTCACTTAATTTCTATTAAAAGTTCTATGGAAGCAATCCATTGGACTTTAAGTAATCGCGTATCATTGTGTATCAACAAATATTTTTATTTTATTTAATTTTGTATTCCACTTCACATTCTGTAATTCACGTTACTTTATTGAATACAAATAAGGGGTCACTTGTGGTCTAGTTGCTAGCAAAACAACCTACTATGCCCAAGATCGTTGATTCACACCTGCCTGTCTAAGGTGGACTTAGGGTTATAAAAGGCAGTAAAAAGCCATTAGTAATGCCGTCCTTGGGAAAGGGCGTAAAATGGGGTTCCCGCTGCTGTGCGATGTCAGTTACTCGTTAAAGATCCCTATCCTAAATATATACCTGGATAGGAAAATATAGCATTCCTACTATAGCGTCGTCCGATTAGATATAACACCATAAAGTGGCGTTTATTTAAAAGAAGCGGGATTTTCAAAACAATTATTTTCTTGGGATATCTCATTCCGCATCACACTTTTAGAAAACTTAGGACGAAAATGAATATAAAGAATTAAATAATGAGAGAAGTCAATACAGAAAAATATCACGTCATCACTATACTAAATCAATTTTCTATTTAATTAGAGATATGTTATGAAGCATATTTCTTTAGATCAGGTGCCAAGGACAGTAAATACATTAAATAAAAAAGACATTAAATAGTAAGATCTATTCAACAATAAAAAAATCATTTATGTCTCGATATCACTATTATTAATTAATAGTAATTGTTTGTTATGTTTTAAATATTTTATTTACAAACAAAATTTTATTAATCTAGTACAGCATGGAATCCTTCTAATGGAACATTCAACCCTTTTCATATGCACTATTGTACGTATGATATTTGTATGAAAACATGGGATTATTACCGTATTGGTGATTGTCATTTCAAGTTCTATATAAGTTATAAGCTATTCATTGCAAGTGGATCGGTGGTACATAGTATTAGTATGTACAAAAGTACATTGTACTTGTACTTTGTATTTACATTTGATAAATGATAAATTTAATTTAGCGTATTTTATATCTTTCTTTGTTTTAACTGCATACCCACATAAAATTAATTGTGAAAAAGTAAATATTATGCCTTTTGTTCCAATGAACTAGATATTTACAATTCAATTCTCGGGTACTTCACTAACCTCTGAAATCCACTAAACAGATGCTGTCTAATCATAAAAAAACAATAATTAGTTGAATATTTTATACAATAACTGGACCAAAAATATTTTAAAGTTATTTTAGGGTCCACCTTGTTCCAGAACGTTCATCTTCGAAATAAAAATTACTTATGGTAATGGAGGTAATAAAGCAGTTATTTATATAGCATATATTTAATTATGAAAAAACAATAAATGTATCTTCTTAACTCTTGTTGGTACATTTTTGTATCAACATTCTTGGAACAGAAATAATGCCTGCCAACCTGCAAATGATCAATATTATTGTCACCGATCACCATTAATCAGAGATGGCAGATAAGAGAACAGAACCGTTGGATCGGATACATTAAAACCACTTACCCTCGGCATTTGTAGTGTCAAGTTTACTAACTCAATATTGTTCTAAAGTTAGGAAAACTAGTAATTATTCATTTTTTAAACAATCATGTTTATTGATGGAATCGCATTATTCTATTTTACTGACATAACTTTGATTTTTAATGATATATTTGAACATTATTATTGAATCTCAGTTCTTGAAGTTCCTTGTGCCCTCCAGGGCCAAGGTCAAATGTCCTCCTTCGACTTAGCGGTTTACTTTCAAAGAGAACGTGCCAGGGGGTTTCGTCCTCCTCTGTGCACCATCTGCACCGAGATTCTTGCTTAATGCTCAAGCGATGCATATGTTTCCTGAGTTTACAGAGTTCAGTGATGGTTGCAACCATTCTTTTGAGGTCGGTTCTCGACATCTGAGCGGCTTCTTTCTTGATTTTCTCAGAAAGATAGTCATTGGGATCTTTTATAAAAAGTTTAATAAGCCTTATCTTGGCTCTATCTCGACGCGATTTTATCTTCCTCTAGGCTAGTTTGTTAATTGTATCCTTAGCTAGGGAAAGTGGAACCCCATACAAGAACCAGGTCCTATTGGAGCAATTTCTGCTCCTTTCTTTGCCAATTTGTCGGCCCTTTCATTCCCTGGTATATTACTGTATCCAGGGATCCAAAATATGTTAACTCTGCTATGTACAGCTAGTTCATCAAGTCCTATACAGCATTCCTCCACTAGTATGAATTTTGTTACTGCATTTTGTAATGCATTGCATGCTGCCTGACAGTCAGTAAGAAACTTAATTACCTTATTCTTGTGGTCCTTCATAGCGAAGGCACCTGCAAGTATTGCCCATATTTCCGCTTAGAATACAGTGGGTGTCGTGCCCAGAGCTAAGTAATGACCCATGCCCTGACAACCCCTAAACCAGAATCCCACTATGCTCCCCTTTGGAACCATCCGTGTACACATTTAGACCATTGGATGGGTTATAGCAATCATTCTTGCTTTTGCAAATCGCCTGTGTGTTAACGCGGAATCTTTTGTCAAAGTTATATTTGTTCAGCATTAATTCTGAATGCTTTATTAACTCTGCATTTCGCTCAATTATATCAAAGACACTTCTGTATCAAAATTCGTTGATGGGTTTCTTAATCCCTCCTATTTTCATTAGCATGTAGGCTGTCTTCAATGCCTCTGTTTCAATTAGAATGTCAAGTTGAGTTCAATCAAGTCTCCAGTGAAACGGAAGGGACGGTTCAATGAACCAGTGATCATGATGCACCCGAGCCGCTACACCTTCTCTGATCTTGATCTATTGTGTTGGATACCAGCTCTGTGCCACTAGGCTATTAAGTCGTAAGTTAGCACGGGTCTGACTATTGCTGAGTACATCCAACCAGCCATCTTGGGGCTAATTGCTATGTAATCAGCAAAGCGTATCGCTTGGTAACACACCTCATTCAGGAGGTGTAGTAGTTCATCCACTACCAGGTTCCAAAGGAGTGGGGAAAGAACACCTCCTTGGGGGCAGCCTGCAGCTTAACCTTTAGGAGATAATTGCCCGTATTGGCTTGAATAGCCCTGTTATTTACCATGACAATAACCCATTCAGCAGTACTTGGTTTAGTGCCTTGCTTTTGTAGGGCATTAGTAAATATATGAGTAGGAGTATTTTCAAATGCCCCTTTTATATCTAAAAATGCTCCGAGCTCAATTTGCATCCACTGCAAAGCATCTTTTATTTGGTCCACCACTGCATGCGGCGCAGTGTCGCAGGATTTGTCCTCTATGTATGCATGTTGATGAAGCATTACAAATCCATCTTTGAGAAGTTTGACCCTGATGTATCTATCAAGAATTTTCCCCATTGTCTTTAGCTGAAATGAGTAATGACAAATGGGGCGGTATGATTTGGGTTCATCATATGTTTCCTTCCCTGGTTTGGGTATAATTGTGACCTGAACTTCTGTCAAGGCTATTGGGATATAACTACAGGCTCTAAATAGTCCTGGAATAGAGTGGAGAGACTGCCTATGATGATTTTGAGACATTCTTTTACCATGGGAGGATAAAATCCGTCAAAACCTGGTGTTTTGTTCGGCTTGAGGTTTCTAACTGCCTATTTTATGGCGTTGGTATTGAAGGTTTCACGGACTGATGTCCAGTCGACTTTGCACCTATCCTCAGAGAGATAGACCTTCATGTCCGAAGTTACAAGCTTGCTCCCCGGGGAGTGCGATTCCAGCATAGCAGTTATAGATTCATTATTGCTCATGGGATCCCCGTTTGGTTTCGTCAGGGAGCCCACCGCATTACAATAATTGCTCTTAGAGAGTATTTTATTCATGCGGCGAATGCATTCGTATTATTAATTTCCTGACAGAACTGTCTCCATGAGTTTGGCTTCCCTAATAAGGTTATGATATTCAGTTAGAGAATGTCTATATTCGATCCATTCACCAGTCCTTTTTGCTTTATTGAAAAGTGTATAAGCATTAACTTATCTACGTAACAAAAAAATAATAAAAGAGTAGCCTATAAAAAGGGAAAACAGGGAAAAGGACACAGTTTGCTCGGCGTTTCATTCTTTCATTCACATCAATATACAGTAAAATAAACATTTCAGAAAAGATTCTGACAACTAAGAGTTGTAGAGAGAAAGAGAGAGAGAGAGAGAGAGAGAGAGAGAGAGAGAGAGAGAGAGAGAGTGAGTGAGAGAGAGAGAGAGTGAGAGAGAGAGAGAGAGAGAGAGAGAGAGAGAGAGAGAGAGAGAGAGAGAGAGAAAGATTGAGATAGCGAGCGAGAGAGAGCTCTAAGTTTAACAAATTAGTTTAAGACAAGACCTTGCGGGGCAAAATTATATTTTGTGAAAAAGGCCGGATGTGAAGTGATGCAACAGGACGTGAAAACTTATTGTGCATAGTGGTCTCGGGGTCTTCTCTTATATCCTAGCTCTATATTATTCTCGATGCTGTAGGGAAGTGCTTCTGCCACACGATGTTATTCTATTGTATACCAATGGACATGCTGAAATTATTTAATAAAAAACTTTGATACATTTTTTAATAAAACAACAAAATAAATTATTGAAATTAGTTCCCATAGAACGGTACAAGAAATAAATATTTTTTTCTTAGGCATTCATATTTTATTATTTTTACATATATGTAAAAAGAAAATATATTATTCAGAAGCTAGGATCCTTTAATGGGATCAGATTTATGAAATGGTCTGGAATGTGGTGTTTTAATAATAGATTAAGGAACAGGAAACGAGCGGTGGTAAATCGAGGCATATAGGCGAAATCCATAGAAATTCCGAATTGTGTTGCATTTTAAGATTGATACCAAGTATGCAAACGTTGTTTACTGCTATCTCAACTCCTGGCATCATCTGCCAAATCACCAAGCACCAAACCAAAATGGAATCATGGAGCATCAAAGGTATACTATAATGAAACAAGTCATTAAACTATTCAGACTCATCTCATGCATACTAAGCGATCTCTCAAACACAAGACAACCGAAAAGGAGATATGGAGGAGTAAACTTAGAACTGATTGGATTTTGAGAAGATAGAACCACGAAATCTTAATAACTGTGGTTTGTGAAAACAAGAACTGGGTTATTACATTAATATCCCCAAGAGAGATATGAAAATGATTTAGTATGCTAAGATATGCCGAATTATAATTATTGTATAGATGTAAAAATTATGGATGATATAATCATTCTAAAACGATCCTATTCGTTGGTTGAGATTTGAGATTTTTTTATGCATACATTTAACTATTCAAGGATATCAATGTATGGGCGTTAATGTACAGAATACATCATAAACTTTTTTTCCATGAAGCTTTATTTTTCAAAAGAATTCAGTAAATCTAGAGTGCATTATTGCTACTATTCAAAGTAATACAACCATTCAACCTACCCTGGCTTCCTCTACCTCTTTGTTATAGAGGCCTCAACTAGGTACGAAATGGCTAGCCAATACAACTGGCTTGAAAAGACAAGAGAGCAGCCACGGTGAACCAGTGCTCCATACATCACATCATCGTGGAGTAGAACCCTAGGCAGGCAGCCAACAAAGTAAGAGAAAGACAGCAACCGCCCAGATGAAAAACGTCATTTACAGATGGGCAATCATACTCAGTAATAAAAATTATGTGATTTCTGTTAATATTATAAGATCATACTCTTCATCATCACCATTGTGGTGATCTGTATGATTTGTTATTAAATTATTAGAGATTTATTGTTAACTTTTACCTTCTAAGAATTATCATAGATTAAAACATTGACCTGCGATGTTTTTAATGTTGGATCTACGTATGTTTATTAAATACGGCTTCTCATTGGTCGGACGATGTCAAGGATAGGGGAGATGGTAAATTTGGCTATTACAGAGCCTTTTAATTCGCCCCACTCTTGTTCCAGATCTCAGCTAGCCCAGAAGTGCCCTCTATCTCTCTCTAGACCTTTGTTCAGGCTTGTATCAGAAATTATATAATTATTGAGTATTTGATTTATGAAACTATTATTTGCATGTGTATATATGTATATTATTTGGAAAATATATTTTACTTTGGGTCCCTTATTTTTTTTGTAACTGGCTTATTGCTTCTCCTATTTTCGGTCCACGAGCCTTTTGAGCCCATTTTATATTTTCAGGGAGAAGGGCCATTACACCATCATACATACCTCTTATTTCATTTCTTTACTATTTACATTATACTGTCTACCATATAAGGGATGATATGTTCTCACTTTAAACAGCTACTAAAAAAAATAGAATAATAAACTAATTCGGAAGAAGAGCCAGTCCAGTGTGGCCATATTATTGTACTGAAATATATGTAGTACATATTATTATTCCGTTTTACCCCTTTCTAATCGTCAGCATATTAACTATAAATTATTAGGCCTAATGAAAAATTAAAGGAAATTTAGTGTTTTTTTTATTCGTTATGCATCATCTTGGATGTAGTCATATATTCAGGTTGTCCCTTAAAAACTAAATGGTTATGCAATCTGAAACAATTGTCAGGGATTCTCAGACAGTAGCATGCAAGGACGTTCAAAGCGGAACGCAAACAAGCCAAAAAAAAGAATAAGTTATCTTTATTTATACACTTTTATCGAGATATGCATATTCTAATTATTAAAAATATGTCAATATCAATTTTAATGTATATTTAGTATGTAGAGTAAAATATATTGTATTGATCACATAATAAAATTTCTATACCTTTTTATCTAAAGTACATTTTTAATATTTCAAGTTTTATCACAATTTCCATAAAACTTCAGATTCAAACGTCCTGCAACTTAAAATATTATTTTATTAAGAAAACAAGGATCGCTCAATCATCGTTCCTGAATTAATTGATACAGAAGGATTAAATTAAAAAAAATATTCTTTTGAAGAAACGATATGTTATTATTTACTATGTAAATAATTTATAAATAGTAACATAGAATATGAGAAATATTATGAAACGAAAACATTATATTTTGGTTTCTATGTTTTATAGGAAAAATAATAAGAATCACGTTTTATTTTCTTGAATATTAAATTATGACGATTCAGTATGAGTTTATTTGTTGTTTTTGGTAATTTATTTGTAATTTACTTTCCCCGCAACTTTGGGATCCTTTTTTTTTCTTCTATGATTTGTAGATTTACGAGAACTGAGAGGATAATGAGCGGTATCACAGTTGAGGAGAGGAGGCGTCCTAATCTGAACTGGATGAGAAGGAGGTGGCAGAGAGAGCGGGGCTGGTTTTTACTGAGGTTCTTGCTGGCGGTAATGACACGGCCCAACAGTTAGTAACACCCGCCCCCAGACCGCTTCTTATCCCTATACAGTGCCCCCAGGCTGATTGAGTATCAATCTCAACTCTAACTTCAGCTGAGCAGAAGATTATAGACCGTGGAGCCTCGAGCACAACATGGGCGAATATATTGTTTCAACAATGGAATTAGAGGATCCACTTACCACTACAAGGGCTTATTGGTGTGCCTCAGTTATGGTGTTTATGCATCTCGGTATATAAACAAGAGTCTGTTGATACCTCTTCATCTACTCTGGTCTGATAAATAGATGCTCATATCTTCACTATTGTCGACTCAATTTAATACATGTACAGACTATTAGATTTTTTTCTGGAGGATACATGCAAGCGATAATTCAATAAAATAATCTTAAAAGTCATTCTTTATTTCTACTTAATTTTTGACTAAGATATATACATGTTATTATATATATTGGCTGTTATGTTATGTTATATATTTTGTATATAACAATATGAATAAAAATAACACGAATCTTATTTTATAATTGCAAATTATTGATCTTATATGTTATTAATATTATTATTTTCCTTTTTTGGTTAAGATTTTTAAAAGTGTCATTAAAACTTATTATTCTTTATAAAAATAATAAAAAACTACTTTTAATACTCACGCATGTGTTCCATAAGAAAAAGTTGTATGGACCATGCAATGGCATTGTACGAAAATTCATGAGCTTGATTTGAATGTATGAGTTTAATGTGTCAACAATTTTAAGCAACTATAAAGTAATTTGAAAAAAAAAAAATTAAACTTTTTTAAATCGTTTTGTTGCATTCGTTAAATTTACCCGGCCATTTATTTTTAAAAGAAAACTTAAGTACAAACAAAAACAAATTTTTGCGTTATAAAAACTGGTTAGCCGCATTCATTTAATTATTTGAACTATTATTAAAGGAAATATGAATTTTCCATAGGTTATTATTTGCAATAATAAATTTAATGACAATACTAAAATATGAGGAATTAAATATATTTTAAGCTGAATGGTATATTGACAAAATTCAGTGAAAATAAGAACAAAATTACATACATAGATAAAAAAATTGTAGAAAATTATTAGAAAGTAAGAATTAAAAAAAAAAAGGATCTAGAAAACTTATTAATGGACAAGCGATCTCTTCGTCCGAGAGCTTTTTTTCATAAAATATTTACTATAAATTTAACCACACTGCTAATGCAAATAGATGATAATAAACAGTCCACGAATAATAATTTCAAAATCTCCAAAATTAAGTGATATCTTCGAAAAGGCAATCAAATAATAGCCAGCTATAAAAAAGGATTGAAAAAAGACTATCTCATTTTTTATTTTATTTCCTATTCATTAAAAAGAAACCGAAAACCAATTGTTCTAAACATGATAAATTTGTTGGTTATTAGATATTCAGTTGTCATTTTGTGAAATGCATATCCGTTTTTAAAATGTAACTTTAATATAATGATCGTACCTTTGATCAATGAACCTTATATCTACAGCCCTGGTGAATAAGTCGTTAAGTCGGATATTGTCCAGACACAGTTAAATGCTTTCAGATATCCGGAATCGTATAATTCTCGTAGTTTTTGGCTTGAAATGGAGTTGTAATATAAACAATAACTCCTTTTCAAGTCATTGCTTTACTTAGTCCCTTATTCACTAACTCGATTCCGCTTACTTAAGTACAATAAACTCATTTTGGAGAAAATTAGACTTAATCACTTATTCACCGAGGCTGTAGATATAATACAGCTATATCAAAGACATATAATATAAGTCTCATTCAAAGTTATATTTAATTAGCGTTAGTTAGTTATTAAATATTTTATTTTTATTTTTCAAAAGGTGTAATTTTCTTAATAATAGCCAAACGTTCTTTAAGACTCATTATTTTTATATTTTCGTTCTAAGAACCGGTCAAAATTTCATTCTCTTACCCATCTTTATTTGATTTACTTTGTTCAGCATCAGATGCACTATAAAAACATCAATTATTAATATTTTATTTAATTACATTAGACCTCAAGGAACAAAATGAACAAAAAATACAAATGATTAATTCAACAAAAAATATATATGCCGAATGAAAAAAGTATTAATGATAATGAAATGAAAAATAGTTTTTTTAATTAAACTTTATTTTTCAATATAAGTGATCTAGGGTATACAGTCTATGCCCTAAGGCTAGTCAAAGCCAGTACTATTAAATGATTTGAACAGCCATTAAATTATTTTATATTTAATTACATGTTAACTTTCTAGAATTTATTATTACTAAAACAGAGATAACGAAAATTATAATAACAGTTTTTTCCAGTCCTTATTATGCAATGCTATGGTCCATTGAAAAGCTAATAAAGATATTCAACGCGGAAGATTACAAGACCTTGGTAAGATTTCCTTGAGTCTGCGGCAATGGTCTAAGTATACCAATTGGTCAATCAGATGTAATCAGCCATTGGCCGTTTTGATCATAACTCCACAGCCAATAATTACATAGGAATTCACAAACGGCCTATTTAACTATCATTAAGTTCTAAGAATAGATGAGCCAATATGAGTCTCAGATCTACTCTTTCTCAAGCATGTACGATCTCTGTTTGTAATGTACAGAACATATAAAAAAATAGGCGTAAATACGGCATTACTTTGACCATTCCTTGCTAGCTCTTCTAATCGGGTTCAAGGACAGTAGGTCTGGATCCACAGCCATATTCGGTCTAGATCCACGGTTTATGGATGTGGCTATTGGTCAGTATGCGCAGAAGGACCAATACTTCTTTCCCTGAATTGGACTATCCATATTGGCATCCTGGATAATCACTACATTCCTTCCAAAAGAAGTACACGATGTAGGGTTATTAGTAGGATAACCCGACAATAGCAGGAGTTGCTTTTTAATTGCTTCTAGTAGACAGGTGGGATCATATACTTTAAGATTGGGGGAACTACATTAGTGATTCCGAAACCGGAGTTGGAACTGAACGACTTTGGGTTTCTATGTAGGTACAATGTGGCAAGTGTATTAACGGCCACTCCAGCCCCTTCATGTACAAATGTATTCAACTGTACAATGGAGGCTCCCAAAATCAAGTATTAAATTAAGGAATATATAGCACTTATTAAGGAATATTGCGAAGTTAATGAAAGAAACAAATATGATTCCCAACGATAAATCTATAAATGTTATTTTTAGCACGATTCCTAAAACTCCAATAGCAGGTCGACTTGAGAAAAAGTAATTTCGAATTCCAGGTAATATGTCATATTAAGCTTACAGACTGCATATACAATTTAAAATGTTATATATATTTAATGCAAATGTCAAAAACTAAATTTATAAGCAGTCAATTTATTTTTAGATCTATTTTTGATTTTATAAGTGCATGTTTTTAAATTTAAATTTGTTTGATGTACTACATAAGCTGTATGGGATGCGATAATACGTGTGGAAATATTTTATGATGGAAAACCGTATTAGACTAGTTATAATTACTCAAGTGTTAATGGACTGCTCAATATCCTAATGAGGATCTTCAGAACAACTCGAGAAATGGCGGAGTGTCCAAAATAGTGTAGTTGTGCGCGCCATATGTATCATACTAAAGGCATGGCCAGTGGATCCTTCCGCGATCTCGGAGATAGTATAAACCTAGCGGAACTTAAATTGTAATTTGTAATTGCAATTTGTAGTTGAAGTGGTAGAAATGTGTTGAACAGGCTTTCACTTAGATAAAAAAAATAAGAAAAAAAAGAAAACAATATAGAAACATCAGGGCACGTTTCGAATAGCTCAATGGTATATAAAATCTATTATGGAAATTTCAAATTAAATGGCTAGATAACTTAAATAATGGAAGTGTTGTAACTCTGTATGGTGTGCTGAAGGTCTCGGGTTCAAATCCGGCAGTGGCAGATAAATAATTTAATCCAATCGCCAGACTCTCCTGGGGCTCACACCGCCTCGATAAGTGAGTATTCTTCAATGGCGGTTGAGTTTGATCTCACCTGCCTGCATAGCCGTCACCTGCCGGCTTCCTAAACTTTTTACGGGAAGTAATAATATATTTTATTAAATTAATGATGATGAAGATATTATAGTATTGTGCCTAAGTAAACATTATCCGTCCGTTTAAGGAGTAATATAAAATTTTGTTTGCTAAGGAGTTGTCAAAATGTTTTTATTTTGTTTTTACAGTACAAATTATTAGAGCATTTTAACAATTTAAGTTATTCTTTATTTGTGTGTCATGTTTTGTAATATATAATTTCAAAGTTAATAAGGACGTTGTGTCAATTATATTTATATATACATATATATGTACATATACATATATATATATATATATATATATATATATATATATATATATATACATATATATATATATATATATATATATATATATATATATATATATATATATATACACATATATATATTACAATTGTTTATTGAATTACATTATATGCATAAAATATTAGATACTTTATAACATTTCTACCAATATTTTAGAAACTTGTTTAGTAAAAATACGATGGAAATTAATGATGTTCAAATTCAAATTTATCGTTTTAATGTAAGGTACATATTTCGACTAATGAATAAGCTGGAACGAGTTTTGAATTATTACTCATGAAGAGATTACCTTTATACGAAATTATTATTACATCCATGTTATCAAGTTTATGAAATGAAACCAGAACAGCAATGGAAAGAATATTTTAAGGTTCTTATATACTAAGAGTTATTTTAATAGATCAAATAGTAGATTACTCTTTAAATATCATATTGATTTTATGTAGATTTTGCAAACTAACCTTCTATTGTTATAGAGGGGGTGAATTTTCAAAATAGTTCAACTAAAACTATTAGGAAATAGTTGGAATTGGTGAAGTATCGGATTACCACCCACAGGCAGGCATAGCGATTAATGTCACTCTTCTTATCTGTTAAAACAATATTTGATTTAGAAATAACAAAAAACTAAGTGATTATGTCTTTTTAATTGATCTCTTTTTAAAATACAGTATCTGGTCATATTAATGTGACCACTGGATAGATTCGTTCTTGTTACATGTTTGCATTATATTTTTGTATTAAGCATACAAATCTACAATATAAATCGAGTTTAAATGTTGGTTTTATGGATAAGTTAGTTATCTGATAATAATAACTCGAGAAATGGCGGAGTGTCCAAAATAGTGTAGTTGTGCGCGCCATATGTATCATACTAAAGGCATGGCCAGTGGATACTTCCGCGATCTCGGAGATAGTATAAACCTAGCGGAACTTAAATTGTAATTTGTAATTGCAATTTGTAGTTGAAGTGGTAGAAATGTGTTGAACAGGCTTTCACTTAGATAAAAAAAATAAGAAAAAAAAGAAAACAATATAGAAACATCAGGGCACGTTTCGAATAGCTCAATGGTATATAAAATCTATTATGGAAATTTCAAATTAAATGGCTAGATAACTTAAATAATGGAAGTGTTGTAACTCTGTATGGTGTGCTGAAGGTCTCGGGTTCAAATCCGGCAGTGGCAGATAAATAATTTAATCCAATCGCCAGACTCTCCTGGGGCTCACACCGCCTCGATAAGTGAGTATTCTTCAATGGCGGTTGAGTTTGATCTCACCTGCCTGCATAGCCGTCACCTGCCGGCTTCCTAAACTTTTTACGGGAAGTAATAATATATTTTATTAAATTAATGATGATGAAGATATTATAGTATTGTGCCTAAGTAAACATTATCCGTCCGTTTAAGGAGTAATATAAAATTTTGTTTGCTAAGGAGTTGTCAAAATGTTTTTATTTTGTTTTTACAGTACAAATTATTAGAGCATTTTAACAATTTAAGTTATTCTTTATTTGTGTGTCATGTTTTGTAATATATAATTTCAAAGTTAATAAGGACGTTGTGTCAATTATATTTATATATACATATATATGTACATATACATATATATATATATATATATATATATATATATATATATATATACATATATATATATATATATATATATATATATATATATATATATATATATATATATATACACATATATATATTACAATTGTTTATTGAATTACATTATATGCATAAAATATTAGATACTTTATAACATTTCTACCAATATTTTAGAAACTTGTTTAGTAAAAATACGATGGAAATTAATGATGTTCAAATTCAAATTTATCGTTTTAATGTAAGGTACATATTTCGACTAATGAATAAGCTGGAACGAGTTTTGAATTATTACTCATGAAGAGATTACCTTTATACGAAATTATTATTACATCCATGTTATCAAGTTTATGAAATGAAACCAGAACAGCAATGGAAAGAATATTTTAAGGTTCTTATATACTAAGAGTTATTTTAATAGATCAAATAGTAGATTACTCTTTAAATATCATATTGATTTTATGTAGATTTTGCAAACTAACCTTCTATTGTTATAGAGGGGGTGAATTTTCAAAATAGTTCAACTAAAACTATTAGGAAATAGTTGGAATTGGTGAAGTATCGGATTACCACCCACAGGCAGGCATAGCGATTAATGTCACTCTTCTTATCTGTTAAAACAATATTTGATTTAGAAATAACAAAAAACTAAGTGATTATGTCTTTTTAATTGATCTCTTTTTAAAATACAGTATCTGGTCATATTAATGTGACCACTGGATAGATTCGTTCTTGTTACATGTTTGCATTATATTTTTGTATTAAGCATACAAATCTACAATATAAATCGAGTTTAAATGTTGGTTTTATGGATAAGTTAGTTATCTGATAATAATAACTCGAGAAATGGCGGAGTGTCCAAAATAGTGTAGTTGTGCGCGCCATATGTATCATACTAAAGGCATGGCCAGTGGATACTTCCGCGATCTCGGAGATAGTATAAACCTAGCGGAACTTAAATTGTAATTTGTAATTGCAATTTGTAGTTGAAGTGGTAGAAATGTGTTGAACAGGCTTTCACTTAGATAAAAAAAATAAGAAAAAAAAGAAAACAATATAGAAACATCAGGGCACGTTTCGAATAGCTCAATGGTATATAAAATCTATTATGGAAATTTCAAATTAAATGGCTAGATAACTTAAATAATGGAAGTGTTGTAACTCTGTATGGTGTGCTGAAGGTCTCGGGTTCAAATCCGGCAGTGGCAGATAAATAATTTAATCCAATCGCCAGACTCTCCTGGGGCTCACACCGCCTCGATAAGTGAGTATTCTTCAATGGCGGTTGAGTTTGATCTCACCTGCCTGCATAGCCGTCACCTGCCGGCTTCCTAAACTTTTTACGGGAAGTAATAATATATTTTATTAAATTAATGATGATGAAGATATTATAGTATTGTGCCTAAGTAAACATTATCCGTCCGTTTAAGGAGTAATATAAAATTTTGTTTGCTAAGGAGTTGTCAAAATGTTTTTATTTTGTTTTTACAGTACAAATTATTAGAGCATTTTAACAATTTAAGTTATTCTTTATTTGTGTGTCATGTTTTGTAATATATAATTTCAAAGTTAATAAGGACGTTGTGTCAATTATATTTATATATACATATATATGTACATATACATATATATATATATATATATATATATATATATATATATATATATATATATACATATATATATATATATATATATATATATATATATATATACACATATATATATTACAATTGTTTATTGAATTACATTATATGCATAAAATATTAGATACTTTATAACATTTCTACCAATATTTTAGAAACTTGTTTAGTAAAAATACGATGGAAATTAATGATGTTCAAATTCAAATTTATCGTTTTAATGTAAGGTACATATTTCGACTAATGAATAAGCTGGAACGAGTTTTGAATTATTACTCATGAAGAGATTACCTTTATACGAAATTATTATTACATCCATGTTATCAAGTTTATGAAATGAAACCAGAACAGCAATGGAAAGAATATTTTAAGGTTCTTATATACTAAGAGTTATTTTAATAGATCAAATAGTAGATTACTCTTTAAATATCATATTGATTTTTGCAAACTAACCTTCTATTGTTATAGAGGGGGTGAATTTTCAAAATAGTTCAACTAAAACTATTAGGAAATAGTTGGAATTGGTGAAGTATCGGATTACCACCCACAGGCAGGCATAGCGATTAATGTCACTCTTCTTATCTGTTAAAACAATATTTGATTTAGAAATAACAAAAAACTAAGTGATTATGTCTTTTTAATTGATCTCTTTTTAAAATACAGTATCTGGTCATATTAATGTGACCACTGGATAGATTCGTTCTTGTTACATGTTTGCATTATATTTTTGTATTAAGCATACAAATCTACAATATAAATCGAGTTTAAATGTTGGTTTTATGGATAAGTTAGTTATCTGATAATAATATGCAATTGAAAAAAATAGTTTCGAAAATAGAATTTTTATTTTTTTTTTAATATTTTGTGGTGTCACCCTATTTACAACCTATTTTACATATTGATGAAAAAAACTATCAAAATAGTTAAAATATATGATACAAATAATAAATCAATAATAAACTTACCGAATCCGACTTGTATTCAATGAAAAAGAAACAATAAATCCACAAAAATTTCAAACACAAATTATGCACGTCGTCACTCGTAAAACAAAATGGCTGTACTAAAACCAATGCTGCCATTACTAAAAAAATGGACACGCAAAAGCATATAAAAAAATTAGGAAAAAAAAAGAAAATAATCTTTCTTGGTGGTCACATTAATATGGTAATTAAGTAATTTTTGTTTGTTTATTTTACGTCAATTTATGCTGCTTTGGCTAATCCTATAATGCTACAGCGGTAGCTCTAAGTTTTGCCTATCTAAATGTAATTGGGATTGGGATTTTTAACGTGTACCTGGCATCGTTCAAGCACGGGGATCCCGTTCTACGTCCCTTTCGGAGAACGGAATAACCAAGGATTATTTATATCTTATTAAAAAATCCTTGGACCCTCTGCCGGGCTGGCATCGATCTCGGGGATAGTTGGTTGTTATGCTAACCACTAGACCACAGGTCGCCCCACTTATTTAAGTTTACATCTAAAATTAAAATTGCTTACTTTCACCACCTTATAAAAATTGCTCATCCAAGCTCCTAAAAGGCTTAGACTAACGTGGTGAAAGTCACTTTTCAGAATAAGAATGCCTATAATATGCTTTTTATGTTTAAATAACATTATTTGTGGATTAATAAAATAGATAATGCGGAATAACCTATTAATTGTTTTTTTATAAACATTGCCAAAGTGTTTCTTTATTTTAACATTCTCATATAAATAAATGAGAAAAACATTTACTTTATTTTGCAGTGACCTAGAAAAATAGTCATCTTATCGTAATCCTACTTAAGGGTGCAGGGCACTAAGTACACCATTTATTTGAGGGGAAGTAAGTGAATTGAAGCCAAGCAAATCACAATGAAGTGATTGCCGCCTGTTCTATTTATCCAAAAATTAATTAAGATCTTCATTACACATTTTATTTTGCCTTAATATACCTTGGGGTTATAAAAGTCTGAAGTATTTTGATGTATATATTCTATTGTTGTAATTGTGTTATATAAAGAAAAATAAAGGAGGTTTAGAAAAAAAAAATACAAATTATATTCAACTAAATCCGCAATGGTTTCTTTGTTTATTTAAAGTCACTATTAGGCTACTATGTCTAAGGCACAGATTCCTATCCAGGAATAAGTAGGGTAGGGATCTTTAACGAGTACCTGACACCTCATAGGCTCGGCACCACCATTTTACGACATAGCTATGGATTTTTTACTCCCTTTAAAAAATCCTAAGCCCCACCTGCCTGGCTGTCTACCAACTGCCTTATGAAATGCATATTTTATTTATCAGAAAAAAAGTTTTAACGACACCGATATTACATGTTACAAGTGCCAAACTTCACTCTATCCAGTTTAGATATTCTTTCTTCCACGGATGCCCTATCTGTTCAGTTGTTACACATTTTTTCCTAGGTATATAAACTTTTTCGTGAAGTTTATTTGCCCATATTTTGTGTTCAATATGTATTTCCTTGCTAAGGCCGACATCCGTTGTCATAACCTTTGTCTTTTCATACGAAATATGTAGTCCCGTTTTCTCAGCTATTTCTTTCAGGGTGTTTATCTGTTTTATAGCTTCCTCCTCCGTTTCTGCTAGCAGGGCTAGATCATCTACAAAGGATAAACACTTCACTTTCACATTGTCCCTTTTTGTTCCTGCTACTGCACCCACATCGTCATTTTGTCAGAAAATTCTCATGATCTTGTCCAGCACAACATTAAACAGAATCGGAAACAGGCCGTCACCCTGTCTAAGGCCAGTCTTTATTAGGAACGGTTTACTTATCAGTCCCTGGAGTTTTAACTTTGAAACGGTATTCGTCAGAGTCAGTTTTATCAGGCTTATTGTCTTTTTGTCCACTCCGTATTCCCTCAGGATTTCGAGCAAAACTTCTTTGCCTATTGAATCATTGGTCTTTTCGAAGTCTCTGAAGGAGATGTAAAGATTTTTCTGGGATCTAGACCTTTAATAGACTAAGTATTTGCTCCTAAATACTTAAAACTAACCATCCCTAAAACCTGTCTGATATTTCCCTATTTTCTGGTCTATTTTGCGGCTCTAATCTATTGAGTAAGATTCTGGAGAATATTTTATACTTTACAGGTGGTTGCGAGATTCCTCTGTAATTTTTTACATCTGATTTCTCTAATTTTTTGTGTAGTGGGTGAATTCTCATTTCTTCCTCCCATATTTCCAAAAATAGCTCTGTTACTTTCCTAATAAATTCTTCACTCGCCATTTTCCACATTTCCGCGAGGACTCCATCCTCATCGGAGGCTTTGTGGTTTTTGAGTGCCTTTACCACTTCCTCCACCTCTTCTTCATCTGGAAGGGTCTGAGTCAATATTTTGAGGCGCATTTGTCCGTATTCCCAAACTTTTTCTTGGTTTCTCACAATTAAGGAGTTTTTCAAAGTACCCAGCAAGTATTGTGCAGTTTTCTTCGTTGTGTAGTGCCAGTGTCTCATTCTCTCTCTTAAAATGCAGGCTGGGTGGCGCGTAGTCTCTGATGCTGTTCTTAAAGGATCTTCGATGCTGTATGATGTAGAATAGTCTATTGTTATTTTTATTCCTTATTTTTGTGTGTTAGTGTTATTTGTATATTTTATTTTTATTTTTCCTTACATTATATATAATAACAAATATATAATATAAGAAATGTAAGAAAGTAATTGCCTTGAGACAGAAAAGAAGAATATCCGGGACCTTGTGGCTTAGGAATGGTGGTCGAGGAGGACTTCTCTCGGAGGACTTGAGACTAATTGGCAATGTACTTGGCGGGGAGTTGTAGCAACTTAATTAATCTTGTCCTCTCTGTCACCTGCCGTACCTAGTCCTACTGTTTCACCTAGTTTACTCGATTCTCTCATACCAGAATCTGCTACATTTAAATAAAATAAGTCTATTGCACCTTTAACTAACTAAGTCAATCAGTAAAAATAACAGATAGAATAACATTCATTGAGCCATTAATTTACCAAAAATTTCTTTAAAAATATCTTGTATTATGCATGTTACATTATAGCCTGTGGATTACAAACATAATTAAGTTAGGTTCCGGGCTTATAATACAAATCCTTGAATGTGAAAATTCCTTGTACCTTTACTGTTAAACGAGTACAAACAAATATTTCGCATGAATAAATATCTGATTGCATAACTTAAAAGCGTCAAATAAGTGTAGTTAAAAGGCCTCTATTAATATTAATTATATGAAAGTAATTTCACCAACGCCAAAAATATGGATAACGATTTTAAATAATGATGAGAGCCTAATACAAGTATAACACGTAATATACGAGATACAATATATAAATCAGAGTATAAACAATAGAACACTTGATACATGGTAGATTTTGGTATTGTTCAATGAACAAACCGATATAGATATCGAACCTCTAGGATTGTTAACTATTAACAGGGTTTAGAGGAAGCTGATTTCAATAAATATTTTTTTTGATTTACTCCATATCGTCAATTAAGAATTTAATTTACTAAGAGCCCTTATTCAGACTGTACAGCATCTTTTGGAAATATTATTCTCAACCAGGAGAATTAATCGTTAATGTCAAAAATAATACATTCAAAATGAATTCTTCAACTTGAGAATTCAAAAGAATTCTATTCATGTTTCTAGAGTCCTATATATCTCAAATAATCAGATATTTATTATTCACCCCTTCATTAAGCTCAATGATAACTATTGTTATGATGGCTGTCGACTTTATTGACATTGACAATTATAGTGGTTGTGTGGAATGCGGTTGTATGTATACTGCATAATTTATGAAGTTTTAACCGGATATTTGAATTAATAAGGGCGCTTCATATTGATCCATGTGGTTTGGGGGTATCGGTATGGATTATGAAATTTTCCAAATATTTTACAATTTATTATACTTGGTATAGAATATTTGGAATTTATTATTGTATTAAGATGAAATATTGCTTATAGATAAAAGCAGGGATAGGTGGATTGGTTTGGATGTTTAAAATTTCTATTTTAAGTATAATATTTATTTATTTAAAGAAATCAGGATTAAAATTAAGGGAGCAGTTAGGCTCAAGGGTAGAGCATTAAATTGTAAATCCGGTTTCAAATCCCGCTGCTGGCAAGACTTTCATTTATTTATTTATTTAGTCTGTTAGCGGCCGGAAATGGATCCTGTGAGATCTAGGAACACCCTCGTTCTCACCCAGCCTTTATAAAGTAGAAACCCCAAATAAGAGGGAAAATCTGGCGGTTGAGCGTGATCTAGGACAAATAACCTCGCTGCACAACCGTTCTTCATGAAACAGTAGAGTCTCTACCAAGTATTGAACCACAGACCCGTTAACGGGTTGTGGTAGTGCAGCTTTATTTCCTTTTTTTAGTATCAGTACTAATTCTCTTATACAGGGGGAGTTCTTTTTCTTTTTTTGACTTTTGAAATCTGCGGATGGTCTAGTGATTTTTGTCGATCTATAAACCCTGATAAATTCAAAATCCTTAATGGCTATATCATCCACAGAAGAAACTATCAATAAAATAAAAAGTTAAATTTTCAATGCACAGTGACCTTATTTGTTCTTTTATTCAAAAAGTGGGAATTTTTTACTTTACTCGATAATAAGTTCATTATTTGTACGTACATTATTAGTTTTAATAGTATAATAATAATAGACTAATATAGTTTTAATATTATTATTTATTACATAATTTAGTGTATTTTAAACATTAACATTAAGAAATAAAATACCGTAACATAATAAATATGTGAGTCTTGAAAGAAATTGTACTCAACAAAAAAGAATACAAATATTTTTTATTCTCATATATAAATTTACTCTATAATATTATTATAGTACTTATTTAGAATAAAATTTATTATTCTTATAAATTAGTATACTAAATAAATATTACTACTACTCTATAATATTTATTTAGTATAATAATTTATTAGAATAATAAATTTTATTCCTATAGTCGTGACAAACATATTTCTGTACCAATGATGCTGTTCTTCAGATAAATGTTAGTATTTTAGTTAAAATTTTTTACAGCCCTTAAATCAGATTCGATCTGCCTAAATGGGCACTGGTCATGTATTGTATGTCCCACTCATAGTTATGCAAATGGAGGAGTATCGCAAACATTTTTCAACTGTCACTCCTAATTGCAAGGAACAATTTCCATTGTATAACCAAACAAACTCTTTAATTCATTTTATATTTTATAAGAATAAAGGATTGAAACGGTTAATTGAATATTATTGAAAAAAAAAGGTCAGACAATGCTAATTAAATTGTTGGTATCAATATAATGTCTGTTTTTGTATTCAATTACTAGTTATATTTCTGTATTAACTTTTATTTTCTTCATTTTTGCATGCATTGCAGTATTGATGCTCGCATTCAATTCTTTTAAACTCTTTTTTTGAATAGATCAATTTATTGATATCTACAACCATAATAATATTACAAGTAAATCTGCTAATATAAACAATATGACATGGAAAAAAAAAAACACTTGTGGAGAAACTACCCATCGGTAGTACTCCAATAAAGTTCTATAGTAAGAAGGTCTCGAGGCCATCTTATTTTCTTTTAAACTCAGTATTATATAAATGAGTTTTTACTTCTGTTGGCAGTCATGACTGCCTACTTTTTTTTTTCGTTTTTAGTATTAATTTTCTTGAGTAATGATATATATATATATATATATATATATATATATACATAATAGAAGGAAAGTACCAGTTAATATTATTGGTTTTGAAAATGCACATGGAACTGACTTGCCCCCTCCATCCAAGAGCTCAGAGCTGTCAGTCATTGGGACGTGTTTGCTGAGTAGAGGCGTCTTATCGCCGGTTGTTTGCTCTTGGCTCTGGCCACTTGTTGCTAGTAGTCATAAATAGTTAATGCGGCCATCACACCACTTTATATTTTATAAATACAACCTTTGTTGTATCCGAGCGGGTTATGAGAATACCATGTTTTGCCAACATGCCGACAAAAGAGTAAATTTTTAAAATTATTATTATTCTCTTGATACCCCTACATTCTGCCCAGTAAACATAATTTCAATTATCCATAGAATTAAAATTATTTCACCTGCTTGAAAACGGATAAGCCAAGCCAACGAAAATGTAGTAGTTAATGGAATAAGAACACATAAATGGCAGGTTGTCTCCGGCAAATTTTTGAAATTATGAATATTTTATTGGTCTATTTGATGAATAGATTATGGTTATATAAATGAATAAATAAATGAATGAATAAATTATGGTAAACATTAATAGTAGACCTAACATATTATATCATTTCATATTATGAAATATAACATATATAATTTTACATTATGGTATAACCTGCACACACAAAATTTTCATTGGGAATTCCTTTATACAAAGATTATTCATATTTTTAATTTTACCAAGAAGTAATACATGGTATTGTCATTGGATATCGAAATCTATTCTAATATATTTCTACACCGTTGATTACACTGTTCGACAAGGTTTTTTTCACAAGAGATCTGAATAGTGAATCTAGTGGCATTTTCCATCCTGAATTCAGATATGTAGTCAGAATTTTCCCATCAGGCATAGTTTTTCTGTAAAAGCTACTTTTCAAAATATGATTTTAGCGTTTACTTTGACCTGTCATAGGAACCGTTACCTCATATGTAGCTATTTTACTCAAGCTGTATTATTGAAATTATTTGCAATGTCATGCCGAAGCGCAATAAAACATGACTGTGCAGGTTCATTGTTGTTGTTTATACATGTTCAGACCTCTTTGGCATTGTGATGTGTCAGTATTGAGCTGACTGTGAGATTGTTGAGTAGTGAAATATTTCCTTCATTTCTGTTTAGAAGAGTATTGTGTATGTTGTGCATGTTGTATTTCTGTGCTTTATTTTTTCATCATGCCAAGAAATTGTGTAAATCATGCAGATAATTTCTGCTATATTTGTGGTGAGCTGACCTTCAAGTCTCAGAGGCGAAATTTGACCCCACTTGTAAAGAAGTGTTATAAACTTTACTAAAATAGAGCCAAAAACTCAAAAAGAAACACTATTATTTATTATAATGCAATTGGGAAAAACCACAATACAAAGCCTTATGTTTCAAAAAATACACCTACTTACCAGTCGACGTTTCGCCTATTCAGGCATTATCAAGACACCAAAATCAAAAAGGGGTTATGTTAATCGCATCTCGAAGAAAAAGGCGCAAAACATCCCAACGATCAACAGCCCTAACAGGCTCCAAACATGAGACAGCACCCCGCCACCAAGACGTTCAACATACAACTGCACCAATATTGTATACAACCAACGTTTTTTGCCTGTTTGGGCTATTGATCGTTGGGATGTTTTGCGCCTTTTTCTTCGAGATGCGATTCACATAACCCTTTTTTGATTTTGGTGTCTTGATAATGCCTGAATTGGCGAAACGTCGACTGGTAAGTAGGTGTATTTTTTGAAACATAAGGCTTTGCATTGTGGTTTTTCCCAATTGCATTATAATAAGTTATAAACTTTACTTTGGCTGTCAAGTTGGTGATTTTGATAAGAGCTGGGCCCCAAATACATGCTGTGTTTAGTGTGTTAGACTGCTGACTGGATGGAAAAATGGTGCACATCATATGCCATTTGCAATTCCCATGATTTGGAGCGAACCGAAGGATCATTTAACTGACTGTTATTTTTGTTTGACAAATATTAAAGGAATCACATCTAAAACAAAATATACAGTTAAGTATCCGAATTTGCAATCTGCAATGAGACCTGTCTTACACAGTGAAGAGTTCCCCGTACCAGTATATGCAGATACAACCTTAAGTGATAACTCTGGTTTTGGCCTGACTGAAACTTCAAATGATCTTACATATGAAGCCAGTAGCTGTTCATCAGAACCATACTTTCCCAATCAGACCTTAGTGACTTGATTCGCGATTTAAATCTGTCTAAACAGCAAGCGGAAGTTTTAGCTTCCAGACTCAAAGGGTGGAATCTACTCCAAAAAGATGTAAGAATTAGTAGATATCGTAGCCGCCATAGTGTTTTCAAAGTATACTTCTCTGAAGAAAATGGTATTGTGTTTTGTAATAATACTTGTTCATTTATGGAAACTCTTGGGTTTCAACACCGGCCAGATGAGTGGCGATTGTTCATAGACTCCTCTAAAGTAAGTTTGAAGGCTGTGCTGCTACATATTGGCAATAAACTTCCATCTATACCGGTAGTGCATGCCGCTGATATGAAACAGACATATGAAAATATGAAACTAGTTTTAGAGAAAATACAATATGGAAAATATGAATGGAATATCTGTGGTGATTTAAAGGTCATTGCTTTATTGCATGGTTTGCAACTTGGGTTCACCAAATTTTGCTGTTTTTTGTGCGAGTGGGACAGCAGAGATAAGAAGTCTCACTACGTTAGAAAGTCATGGCCAAAACGTGAATCTCTTATCCCTGGCCAGAAAAATGTGGCATGTGTCCCTTTAATGAAGCCTGAAAAAATATTTTTACCTCCATTGCATATTAAGTTAGGAGTTATGAAAAATTTCGTCAAAGCTATGGATAAACTTTCTGATGGATTCTTGTACTTGAAATCGATATGCGATATGCTAGCTGACTACTGTTGGGCTAAAATGAGAGACGTTTCAGATGCAAAATATACCCGAAAATCACTATCTACCACTTTCTAGATAAGTAAGAATCAGTAGTTATAATTTTGAGTTAGATAGCTAGTTACGGATTTTTTGGAATATAATAAAAAATTCAAATGTATATCACACAAAATTCCTGCCCGATGGGGAAAAACTGTAATTACATTTGAATTCAGCACGAAAAATACTTTTAGAATCTGTTATTTCAATTCTTGTGAAAGAAAAAAAGTTAAATTTTGTCGACCAGTGTTATATTTCGACTATATGGCAAAAATTTGTGCTTGGAACAACAATTTTAAATTCCCGAATTGGATACATTCACTACATTTGAAAATTCAATAACAAAGAAACATTAAAATAAAAACTCTAAGCCTTATCTACAGTTTTAAGATTTAATCATTTTATAAGTGAACAACGGATGACATCCAAATTTGAAACATAAACAATGATTGTTATTTGCTTACTTAAATCAATTTCAGTCCACACTCTAATCATGAAGGAGACGGCCAAAAAGACATACTCGTTTAAACATTAAATGATGATTGTTTTAAATGGCTATGTAGTCAAATGCTCACCAATTTAATCTCTGTTTGTATATCTTGATACCTGTTATTCGACGCGCATATTTTTTTCCCTTGCAGTTATACCAGCAATATGTATGTATATCATTATTCAATAATAGAGTCGACAGAAAAAGTAAAACAGAAATATTCTCGGTTTCTAATATTGTTTAACGAATTCTTAACATATGTGATTAGTTTTAAAAATTCTACTGAACTTTTGTTTGAACTTAGTGAGAGTACTGCTATATGTTGTTTCTACATTAAATATGAAAAATTATCGCTAAATTGAAGCCCTAAAGTAACAGAAGAAAATTTTACCTCTCTCTTTCTTAGAAATCACCAGTACTTGTCTTTTTTTTATTTAGAATTATTACCTTCACGTACCTAATATATTCTTCTAATGTTAGAATTAATATCTGCAGGATTCTTCTTAACGTCAATAACTATGCCTTTGCTACTATTCTTAGAATTGGTAATATTAACGATCAACTTACCTATTATATTTCTTTCACCACTTTTCTTTAAAACTTGTAAAATACAATGGAAATTTAATCCAGAAATATGATGGAAGTAAGAGGACTGAGACTGTCTCCTTGTTTAACAACGATATATTCTTATTATAATATTCTATTAAACATTAATTAAAAGTAACCAAAAAATAATTCCTCGATACAATATCACAAGTAAATTTATTACTATTTCTCAAACCCTAATATCTTTTATATTATTGTTATTATTCTCTGAAAAAATCAGTTCGTGGTGACAGCAAGATAAAATGAAACGTGTTCAGAAAGTAAATTTAACAGTGGGTATGTAAAAGTAATTAATAAAATCCTTTTCATCTAAACTAATACATATAATGGAAAAAGAGAAAAAGTAGATCGGAAGATAAAAGCATTTTTTAGTTATACAAAAAATATATATGATGTTTTACATTTCTATACCTTTTTTGTTCCACAAACGTTGATTGTTTTTTTTACATTTGTAATCCTTTTACCTTTTAGTTTCTATTTATTTTCCAATAGTAATTATACACTCGCCTAATCTGTTTCGGAGCAATACAAGATAAAAGAGTAACTGGAATCAAACGGCAAACGTTCAAATTGAACCAGTTCTGTTTACCTGTTCACGCAATTCAACGAATTGCACATATTTTCTCTTTTTTTTTTACTGCGTTTTACAATAACGTAAATCAAAATGAAAATTAAAAGTTTTAAATCCTCTATTATTGTCTATTGTTTTTTAATGATAAAATATCCAGAAAACCCAATTAATTTATTCCATTTAACATCCAGGAATGCAGCAACGTATTTTGAATTTTATTCGCAATGACGATGTTAGATAAAAATACTGTAAGTTCATTCGCTCCATTAGAGTACTTCATAAAGAGACATACTTATGGTCGCCAGGAACATGATTGACAGACATTCGCCAACTCTGGAGTCGCCATATTGGTGTGCACGTTCAACCCCTGGAATGAAAAAGCGTCTCCAGCGGTAAAAGCTCATAACTGCCCGATTTCTCCGGACTAACGTCTTATGCCGGTCGCCTGAAGAGATTAAGAAGATGGTTCTGGAAGGTTCGAAAACTGCCTCCCACCACTCAGGTGCTTCTAGAACATTTGACCTTAAAATAAATAACCGCTCACTGCCGACTAGAGTCAGTCAGTGATTCGGTAGTAAAGCATGCATTCAGTAGTAAAGCAAGCAGTGTGATAAACTAGTGTGAGTGAACTGTGACAGTCTCGCGAGTAAGCCGTTCTGTTTATTCCTGTGTGTCAGTTGGTCATATTTGGAGAATATTACGGTCGGTGGACTTTAATTAATGAACTGTAAGTGTTAAGTAACAGTTGTAAATTATAGTGTAATTTTATAGTATTTATACAAATATATGTAAATAGTTAAGCTATTTAGTATTAGTAATATCTAATTATATTTTAGTAATTATATGGATGTCAGGCAGAGTCTAAAATCTTTAGAATATTAGCTAAATTCTTCAGAATATGTTTATATTAGTCTAATAACTTAATTGTTTATAATTGCATTGCATTATTGTTATTCAATTTCTTAATTAATATTAGTATCTTGAATTTAGGAGTACTTATTCATTTTTACACCCAGTAGCCCGTAACATTAGACTTTATCTACTATTAATGCTTTATGAGTTTATTGTATTTTTTAAGTGAGTAGTATCTTTATAATTTTAGGAAGAAAAAAAATGTCAATCTTTTTCTAATAAATTATTATAATATTAGTTATCCAAAAGTTTCAAAATCGTTCTCACAGTTGCTGTTATAGTATTAATAATATTATACTAGGTATTATTAATGTAGTGGATGTTTTGATTTTTAATTTTAATTTTCTCGTTACGATTATACATGCTATTAACATGTTATAGCTGTAATCAGTGTATGAGTTTCCAAATGGAGTTGAAAGAAACATTAAAGGGTATTATCTCTGAAAGATCTAAGAAAGAGGTTATGAAAATCTATTAAACCTTATTCCACCAATACACAAAGAAATGTTACTTGAGAACATCAAGATATAAGGAATGAGCTAGCTCCTTTGAGATCGATACATCGTGCTATAAAGAAAATATTTTTGTCGAAAATAAAAACATAGACCTTTGTAGATCTCTTCACACTATCGTGAACTTGAGGACGGACAAATATAGACTCTGATAAATATAAATAGAATATATATTGAAGGCGAACTACAATAGATTCTGTTGATCAATAGATCAAATTCTTATTGGATCTTTTCCAAATAAAGAGCCCATTCAATACATAATCTTGTTTTTGTACCCGATTCTGTTAGAAGTATAAACTACACACCATCAAGCTAATCGTATTTATGCAGTACAATGAACATTGCAATTTTTCCCATGATTATCCTATAGTATTACTTTTAAGAGCTCATTAAAAGGCAGATTTTTCAAATAATTGTGCACATACGAGTATATATCTACAGCCCCGGCGGATAAGTTGTTAAGTTGAATTTTCTCCTAAATGAGTTGAACTTAAGGAAGTGGAATCGTGTTATTTTTATAGCGAATTAGGGGCTAAGTCCAGCATTGGCTTGAAATAGTGTTATTCCTTATATTTATTCTCCATTTTGAGCCAAGACAAACTACGAGAATGTCACGATTCAGCTTTCTTTTATACAATTATTTCATTGTCGGCGAAATATGATTAAACCACTTATTCACCGGAGCGATTAATAAATAATTTAATTATATAATAATAACAAGACTTAACGAACCCCGTAGGCACGATGCCGATACCAACAATCTCTGCTTACACACTTCCGTCCACGAACCACCATCCAAACCCAAACCAAAACCAAATTCTTAACGCTGTTCTTCCACCTAACTCTCAGATGCTTTCAAGTCGGATAGTGCTTATCAACTTTTTAGGAATTCGTTGGTTACTAAGCCTAACAACTTTAGAGTTCCATCTTAAACTTCATGAAGCTCTCAATTGAATAACATTAACGGGGTGCATGCTTCGCAATACCGCGTTCTGTAATCACCTAAATTCCCAGTGGTCTTGTTCGAATACCTTAAGACTTTTTCATGCTTAAGGATTAGGGGGCACGTTTCACATCAGTAAAAGAGAGTTGGAAGGATGATGGTTTTATAAATTCTGATTTTTAGATTTCAAAATAAAATACACGAGTTTAGTAATGTCGAAACCGAATAGTAACAAGCATTTTCAGCCTTTAATTGCGCCTTTATTCCCTTTTCTCTACTCAAACTTTGTTTAAGGTAAAGAAAATACCATCCGTTTTTATGGGATTTGGTACGTTTCCGCTCAGGTAATAATGAGCTGTATGATGTAAACAGTGAAAAATTAAATAAAAGGCATTAATACATTGAGTTTAATAACAACATAGCTTCTTTTTTCTGGATTGTTTATGCTCTCTCCCTAGCTGTTTTCTTGTCCTTTAGATGTAGGAGCAGGCCATTGTGTACCCAGATAATGTCTAGGCGATATAGATGGTTTTACCTCTATAGCAAAGAGGTGGAGCAATAAGCAAGGGGTAAGTTGGACGGTTGTTTTACATTGAACAAACATATTCCTTCCTAAATCAATATCCATTAAATGTTTATTGTAACAAATGTGACTGGCTTAATTTTCATCACAATTAATTTAGTGATGAGTAGAGAGTAGTGGAAAGATCTAAATAAATTGCGAGTATATTTCGAGGAGGAAACGTAAGGAATTAGCTCGAGCTTAGAGAAGAAGGGGCTGAGAGAATCCTTTGATGGAATTTTCATCAAAAAGACCTCACAAATCCCCCTCAAAGCTCCCTTGGCAAGTTGTATAAAAAGGAAATCTTTTTTGTGATGAACTGCTGAATGGTTAGTATCTTGCTCTTCTATCAGACCCACCGTATTTGAGGTAGTACCTGTCACGATATGATGATTTATGGTGGAATACGATCAGAATATGACAACGACTTTGTCATATTCGTTAATTCTGCTGCTTATTATTAACATAGTTAATATATTATATAACGAACCGCTTCATTATGCTCATTCAGTAGTTCACAATGTAGACGGAAGATGGCTAAATGGGTATTATGGTGTAGAATAGAGAAAAAAAAGGTATCCGTCTCGCAGGTTGTCGCTTCGAGTTGAGGTACAACAGGTTTCAATTCGTTTAATTTTTAATATTTTCCGAAATATTAAATATGAAATATGAAAGATACTTGCATATTGCAGTTCAATATATTCCATTGTTGTAACATGAAGTCTTTCTCATCGATTTTAGTCTTCTCATCGTAGTCGTTAGTTACTATATATCGATTGTAGAATGCTGTCATTAAGTCTTTGACGATAATGCTTATATCTGTTAATTCTTGTAGATCAGTGTGTAAGATTTTGTTAGTTATTTACCAACAGATTATGTGTCGTTTAGTATTAGAAAGTTTTTTTTTTTTTTTTTTTTTTCTTAGCCCTATAAGTTTGAAGATTTCTAATCTGGATTACGATTAGGTTGGAGAGGAATCTCTTTTACTGTACTGCGCACATTTTAAGAGGAGGATGAGAAAATGGAACGCTCTAATTTCTTTCTTTATTTATTAACTATGGATTTTTCCGGTGATGGGGCACACCGTGTCCTTTTCCTTTTATTTTATTTATTTCTCAGTTCAGGCTGAGACTTTGTACGTGATCTTGCCACGTTGGTGGCCGTCCTGCTGGGGTGAGTGTCCTGAAAAGAGGGTTAGTACTGTATTTCAGACTGTCAACAAATTTAATGTCTGCGTTTTATGAAGTCTGTAACTGTCGGTAAGTTGAGAGTAGTGTGTAGGAGGTCCATTTTTGTTTTGTTTAATGTTGTGTGTCTCACTATGCGCTGCAGTACGCCATTTTGAAACTGTTGGAGCTTTTTTGCTGTTGCCGGTATGATGGTACTTAATAGTGGTGCTCCGTGGAGGAGCGCGGGTCTTAAGATGCTCTTGTAGATGGTCAGCTTAAGGCGGAGGGATAAGTTAGGAGATGTAAGCAGGTGGTTAAGTCTCTTAGACTTGGTCCTAACCGACCTGAGCTTCTTCCTGCAGTGGTAGGCTACTTTCAGGTTTCGGTCAAGTGTGACACCTAAGTAGACTATGCTGCTCGCTGGTCTGTTCTCGCGTCCCGCTACCCTATAGAACTTAGGGAGAGGGCGGCGCTTTTTTCCCTGAAATGAGAAAATTATGCAGTCCGTCTTTTTAGGATTCACTGTTATGTTGAGCCCTTCTAGCTTCTGTGTGATGCTCGCAAAGACCTCCTCCGCCTGCTTTAGAGCTCTCTCTGCGCTGATCGAGCTTCTGTAGATCGCTTTGTCATCGGCATAGGCTGCTACAGCAGCTTTTTTGTAGTTGGCTCCAACAGTTTCTGCTGTGTATATCGAGAAAAGTACTGGAGATAGCACAGACCCCTGAGGTACTCCGCAGGTAAATGCGATGGCTTCCGATGATGTTTCACCGATGCGGACTGCTGACGTTCGCTGTTGAAGAAACGATCGTAGGACCGAGTAGAGCTGTTCCGGAAATTCGTTGTCCTGTAGTGTCTTGCATAGTAGGCTATGGGACACTGAGTCGAACGCTTCCGTGCAGTCTATGGAGATGATAGCGGTCGCTTCGTTCTTGGCTGTGCACTGGCTCATTTCCGCATGTATCTTCGCAATAGAGATCCGTGCAGAGGCCTGCCTGATAGGCGGTTTGCTCCGGTGGGATGAGAGCTATCTCTGAGCAATATGTCTTGAGATAATTGATGACAATTTTCTCAAAGACTTTGCCCAGATGCGGAACCAAGCTGATGGGCCTGTAGTCTGCTGGCTGCAATCCCGACTTCATGGGTTTGAGTAGAGGAAAAAGAATAGCTCTCTTCCAAATGTCAGGAAAATATCTTAACCTGAGGCAACTGTTATATAAATTGGTCAAGTGAGCTATTCCTCTTCTTGGCAGTTGTTTCAGCAATATGGCTTGTATCCCGTCGTGGCCTGGTGCTTTATTCCCCTTCGTACGACGGAGAACCGCCTTCAGCTGCTTCGGAGATACAAACATATAGTTGTTTCCTTTCTCTTCAGTAGGTAAATCAGTTTGCGCAGGATCAGTTCTTCTTGCGATGATTCCACCATAGTGATCTGAAAACTTGGCAACCTGTTCCTCTACTGTCAACAGCTTGTCCCCGTCGTGGAGTAGTGTTGAACTTCTCTTCTTCGTGCTTGTTTTTAACAGCTTCCAGAATTTTCTGTAGTCACCGTGCGTGGACCTCAGTTTTTCGTGCCACTGTGCAGTCCTCCATTGTTTTATCAGACTGCGAATCTGCGCGGTAAGGGAATTTACCACCGATTTTGCCTCGTAATCCCTAGTCCTGTACCATTTATTCTTCCACTTATTACGAGTGACGATAAGGTTCAGGATGTGATCTGGCATAGGACGTAGAGCTGGTGGAAGTGGCGTGAATTTTGGAATGGTTACGTCTGCGGCTCTTTTGATTGTTTCAGTAAAGAAGTCCACGTAGGCGTCCACGTCACTTCTCGTCAGGAGTGTGGGAACTGTTGACAGTACGTTATGAACCTGTGCCCTGTGTGTGCCCCAGTCTGCTTTCACATATTTATACTTCGTCGCCGCTGGAACTGGTATTTCCTCGTCTATGATATAGAGCACAGGTCTGTGGTCGGAGGTGATAAAGTCCATCGTTGAACAATCCGATGCGGCTGCCTCGTGAGTAGAAGATCGATGGTAGATGTGAACGATAGCTTCGCTCGATGTCTGAAAACGTGGGTGTTCGGATGTACTACAGTATATTATTATATCGGATTATGTAACTGATACTCACATGATTATGCATGCATAATTATTTAAATAAACATTCGCATTTTTCAAAACGAAAAATTTGTTTCTATGTGACAGAAAGATAAACAACCCGTTAAACATTTAAAAAATATGTTAGAGAAGAAGAAAAAAGAAGTTTACATTATACTGTTCTGGATTGGGTCAATGTTTCTATGTATTTGAAACGTCGCAAATTCCATTTAAATTTCGTTTTTGGCGAACTGTTAGTTTTTGTACGGTAGAGTTAGAAATATTTTGAACAAATAAATACAAATTATTTATAAATGTTTACATTTTTATCGCTGAAACCTATGCATTAGCATATGTTTGGTTAATATCTTATACACTAAATAAGTGGCCTGTTTGCATTTTAAGATATGGAGATGGGGAGCTTATTGGGTTGAGCGCTCAGTTGTTATGCCGAAGATTTCAGGTTCAAATCCGGCTGTAGCAGATAAATTATTTAATCTATGAACAACCACGGTTGGAGCCTAAATTGAGAGAAAATCCTGGCAGTTGATCTCGGGCAAATTGCCTCCCAACACAACCGTTGTCTTAGAAACAGTACAGTCTCTTTTTTAGTACAGCCTCTTGGTTTTGAGCAACACCCTCCAAGGGTTGTTAGTAGTAAAGTTTGTATTTTTGTAAATGTGTCTTAAATTGTCGCTAACGCACAAGTGTAACGAGTTGATGTGTTGATACTCATTTACAATAATTGTAATTTATTTAGTAATAAAAAAATACGTATTTTCCTGAAGCAATGTATTTCACTCTCTCTCCCTCACCTAGAATTTATCTTTACTTTATCCTTTTTTGTATGATGTTTAAGATGCTCCACGTTTTTGTTAATAATTATTGCGTTTTCAATGGTACATCCATTTCGAGTAGTATGAATACTTGAAAAATGAAAAACCACAGTTTATGCCATAAACTGATGGAGATCCATCAAGAAGACCATTCTTAGAGGACTCGTAAGAAGTGCCATTATCTTAACTGCATCCTCTTCCATATTACTCGAGACTCAAGGATGGCTACACTCTCCCATAACACCTCCCGCAGGAATAACGTCGGTTAAGTTGATGATGCGGAGTTATCCTCCTAAAGTTTGTTAATTCTATCCTTTCCTGGACCCGGTGGGATCTGGAATTATTAAGTTAGACCGCACAAGTTGCTCGAAGGCTAAGCAGATAAGTGAAGCAGTTCATTTGGAATGCTTAGCGAATTACCGACTTCTACACACCTCGCTTCTAATAGCTCTTATCTCCGACTTGTAAGATGCATCTTTCTCGGGATCGCATTAGGTAAATTTACTCCTAATTTCTAACTTTAAGCAGAGGAATTGGTTCGTTTTGTTTTTCAAAAGGGCCAAAAACTTATATTAAATGTGACATTTAATATGAGCATTAAAACATTCACAAAGAAATATCTATTGTTATTTTAAATCCGGTAATCAATATTTACTAACTTGTGAAGAAAAGTTCTTAATTTATTAGAAAATGATAATACTGTCATAGATATTTCGAAGACATTCTTCTTGATCAAGATGCACACTATCCACAGTACGAAATGCAAGTGTTAAAAACAATACAACTACTTATCTATAAAAGTCTTGTAAAAACTTATTCAGTACATAGTAGATACTGTGTCCAAGCCAATAGTTGTGAAATAGGTGAGTTGTCCTCAACATTTCACTCCGAGTAGTAACGGTTCGTATTGTTATAAATGAATGAATGAACTACTCCTAAATTCAAGATACTAATATTTATTAACAAAGTGACAAAAAAAATCCAATGAAATTATTAGACTAACATATATTTACAATAACAATATTTTTTCTGTGGGTGTATAAAAATCCAAATAAACCTTTAGTCCAAATTCATTTGCTACATCTATTTTCTATAAACTTTTCGACCCAAATGGTCATTTTCAATACAGAGATTTCATGATCACTCAACAACAGTATAAAAACTCTGTCTGTAAAAAAAACATAAAAAGAAAAGTCAAAAATCAAAAAATTTAACATTATAACTTTTTTTTTTATAAAACAACAAATTTCTTAACGCTTTAAATTAGTTACATAACTATACATGGTGTCGTCAAAATGTATTCTACAAATTTTTTAATTTTTACATTGTTATTGTCCTTACAATCGTACATAAGAGATACCTTTTTCGGTAGATTAATAGATTGAATATTTGAAAATAAGCTGGGTGTTTTGTTATTATGGGTGTGAAATGGTTGGGTGTGTGGGTAAGAAATTATAACATTTGTGGAATACATTTTGACGATGCCATGTATAGTTACGTAACTAATTTAAAGTTAAGAAATTTGTTGTTTTATAAAAAAAATTGTATAATGTTAAATTTTGTGATTTTGAATTTTCTTTTTGATGTTTTTTTTGCATACAGAGTTTTTATACTGTTGTTGAGTGATCATGAAACCGATATTGAAAAAACCATTTGGGTCGAAACGTTTATAGTAAATAGATGTAGCAAATGAATTTGGACTAAAGGTTTTTTTATATTTTTCCAACTTCATTTTTAATGAAATTCAATCGATTTTTTATATTTTTTATTTTTTCATCCAAATAAAAAATATAATCTTTAAAGTCCAGTACCCTAGACGATTAATATTGAAATAAGAATATTCTAAAGATTATAATCTAGGCCTAATCCCTATTTAATTACTACAATAATATAAGATATTAGTAATTCTAAATAGCTTAACTATTTACATAAATTTGTACGAATACTATAAAATTACACTACATTATAAACTACTAATTAACACATACATTTCACTAATTAAAGTCCACCGACCGTAAGAATCTCCAAATATGACAAACTGACACACAGTAATAAACAGAAATGGTTTATTACACTCGCGAGACTGTCACAGTTCACTCCCACTAGTTTATCACACTGCCTGCTTTACTACTGAATGCCCCCTGGGCGGAAGCGAGCAGTAATTATATCAAGGGCAAATGTTCTAGACAGTGGGGGAGGCCGTTCTAGTATCTTTGATATGGTTCTAATTCAATCCTTAATCTCTCCCGTCGACGGGCTTAAGACGTTAATCCCTTCCGTCCGTTTTCTCTTTCTGACTCTAACAGCATTGATAGGTCAGAAGCAAACTTGGGTTTTCTTTCTTCATCTCTTCTCTTCCACACTTATACTACACTAAAATTATAATAAAATATATTTACATTTTTTTATAGGGAATGGAGTGGCTCTATGGTAGAGCACTGAGTTGCCAAAGGTCCTTGGCCCGAATCCTGCTTGCTTGCCGATTTTTGAACCATTTACGAATGAAAGAGGGAAAAATCACCTCCCTGCGCAACCGTTATCCAAAAAACAGTACAGTCTCTACCCTGTACTGAACCAATACCCTCTTTGGGTTGCAGTGGTAAAGGTTTTTTTATTTATATTTTTTCTAATATATATATTCTTTATTCAGGAAATATAATTACTTGTTCGGATCAATTACTTTTATTTAATACTTTGTATGATACATCTCTCCAATAATGCATCATCCTGCTACAGCCATAGCTATAGCTTTGCCGAGACAGATCCTGAAGCGAGGTAACAGATGAGGAAGCAGAAAAACCAGTCTTAGTGGTCTCAGGTGGGCCTCAGAGGTAGAACAGACCCCTCAGCAAAAACCCATAACCCCTCGACCGGAAAATCAAGGCGAAGCCACCACATCTAACAAGATTTCTATCGGATTGGAGGAATCTGTCCTTTCTGTAATTGAAAATTTATTTGAATCCTTATTGTCTATTTAGAATTCCTATATTGTCTTAAAAATATACAATTTTTTCTTAATTATTCGGAAATTAGAACGTCGACTTTGCTTATCCTATAAAGTACTATAAACGTACCTTTGCTTGGGTTGCTATAATAAAGTGCATATAGTTTTCCTTATATAAAACAAAATTCACAAATATTCCATTCCGTAATATAAAAAAAAAAAAACTATTATTACAACCCATGAACGGTAATGAATGGTACATCGTACCCATGAATGGATCAGTACATTGTAGGAATAAAACAGTTCCTTGATTTAGTAATTAATTTGGCAATAAGAACATGAATTGTCAGTTAAACTTCCATGTATACTTACATGTTCATATCAATGTGAAGAAATTCAGAACATATTCAGAAGCCAGTGTTTGTTCATCAAAGTAGCAGATCCTGTAAATAGCTCACAAGTTTCTTATCAGCCCACTTTATGAAGATCAAACATATGTCAGCCAAACCTGACGAGCACTGTGTGCTTAAGATCAGAAGGGTTTAACATCACCAAAACTCACTTCACCAATTTATTTCCTTAATATTATATTATTATATCATAATATTAGTCCATTAAACTCTCCTCAATATTAAGCTAAATTTAATAATATAAATACATGTTAAAATCAAACCAGAAATTATGTGTTAACCAAAAATAAAATAAATCAAAATGAACGTATTTATTCATCAATATATTAATACTTTTCATTTATGTTTCTTATCATGATTTTTGCAATGTTTTAAAGAGGACTTGAAATCAATTCTAAACCCTGATGATTTAAGAGCTATAAATACTTAAGGGTATACATATTGCTAGGGATGGATGCAGTCATCTCACACAAAACGGACATATGCACACTTCAATGTGACCAGTTCACCCACTCTCATTTTGACTGAATCATTCACAGTTTCTATTTATATGAATATCATGTGGTCCCAAATATGTTATTTCTAAGTAATGGAAACAAAATTACATTTATACTCTTCCTAATTACAGACAACAATTAACTGATTTTTCATTGTATAATTAAATACATTAAAACATTAGACATTAATTGTTGTTGCAATAATTATTAGTAATAACAAGTATTTTTACCAAAGGCAATCAATAGCATGATATTTAAATCACAATTTTCGGTAATTAACAAATCCTCTTAGCCTTCTTAAAAACCTGGATTACAGATAAAAGTGTATTGCTCAATATAAGTGTTAGTGATTTTGAAGAATTGACAATACGATAATTTAAATCTATTTATTATCGTTGGCCTTTATTATTAGTATTCATATTACATTATACAGACGCCTATCCAGAAAAAATAATACTACTCTTAATTTGATTGTGCCTTGAGCAGTTGAGGTACATTCAAATAAATCACTTGAATACATCCTCAAAAGAAAACAGTACGCTATTGCTCTACAACAGTTTGTAGTCAGTGAATAAGAGCATTATAATCACTATCAACCTCGTAAATCTGATTGTCATGCAACGAAGACCAAAAAATGCCAAATGGCGGAAATAATTCATGTAGAAGCCAATTTTGGCACACTTGTCGGGAAAGGTGTCCTGAACAACATACTAAAAGTACTGAGGGGTGGGGGTTGAGCAAAGGGTGGGGGCCCTCTAAAGGTCTCTTTTTTCAGTTTTTTGTTAATAACTCGAAAAATACTGCCTCTAGCGAAAAAAATGTTCATAAATTAAATTAATAAACATAAAATTCTCTATAAAAAACTGCAATACACCTTTTTGCTAGAGGACAGTCCTAAATCTATAATTAGTCTTGAGATGATCGCAGATATAAATTCGTAAGATAACATTACACTTCAACAAACCTTTAAGGAATTTTCGCCTCTACATGATACAATAAACTGAGTAGAACCAGATGAAAATATTGCACTGACGGTTTATAAGCACAGGAATCTTTAAACACAGATTTTTTAAAGTTTAAGTCACCACCACCAGCTAAGAATCAAGAATAAAATCAATGAAGAAAGGTAAAAGTGCAAGAAGTGGGTCAGTTATACCTCATTTTGTGGATTATACCACAACTAAAACAATTAGCTGCAACTAGTTCACACTGCACTTTTTATCAGAAAAATGGAACTCCAATAATCATGGTATAAAAAATATACAGAAAATAAATATAAACATTAAAGATGAGTGAGTTAAATATTAAGAACGATATGCTAGCACACAATGTTTTGTTTGGGACAGCGGACGTCCGAAATTATCTTAGAGGTAAGGTAAAGAAAAAGGAATATTACAGCCGGATGGAATATTGCTTAAAGAAAAGGAATGTTTCTGGACTTTAGATATCGCTTGAAGGAGTAGTTGATTATTTTTAAATGACAGAACGATTCGTAAATTGTCTGTAATTAACAATAGTCAACTGTTTCTGAGAGACACTTTTTCAGATCAACCTTTAACATCACGTGATATCTCGTCGTTGCGCTCAAGTGAAATTTGATTTTAAAACAAAGTATTTTTTCTGCACAGAAACGTATGACGAAGAGAAGGGATAAAAAACCTTATGATAAGTGTCGAATTGTCTTTCATGTTCGTACCAGTGCGTTCCACAACCCCATTATCGATCGTTAAAACGACATATATCGTGGAAACGACATATTAAGACGCAAGTATCTGCACTGTTTTTGATCTACACGCAACCGATGCAATATATCATGACGACTGTTACAAAAGATTCTTGTTGACCACCGTACCTTAAAAAAAAATCTGGACGGCCTCAAGATGAAGGAATGTCAAATGCAATGGAAGAAATCTTCGATTATATTGAATGTATTGATAATTGCCAATATTCTATGGACGAGTTGTCGGAACAGGTTATTACAGGAGAACTACCGCATGTGAACACCATTAACGAGAGATTGAGGGAAAAATATGGGGACCAAATTTTTTTAGTACAATTAGCACCAGACAAACTGTCGTCTCCTTTCCTAGTTTTAGTGATAACGTCTTGAGCGAATCGTGGTACAACTCAAGATGTAAAGATGAAGAAAGGGAACGTGAGTGAACTGTACAAAAAACTGTCGAAATTATCTGGGAAGAAATAGAATCCATGGCTTATGAAAACAGTACCTATCCTCCTGCAGTGAGGCTGAACAATTAATACCTAAGTCTCTCAGGGTGTTCATGGACTGCATTGCAGTGACCCTGTGGCACCCGAATCCATTTTGAAAATGATCTTTAGCCGATACACGACTAGGTGTGGGGTGCGCTACGGTTGTCGCCTAGCAGGGATTGCCTGCTCCGGTGCCTGTCGATGGCTCAGCTCATATACGAACGGAGCTCCCATCGAAGACAACTTCGATGAAGATGAAAGTTTAGATTTCGACGAAATCATTTCATTTCTTACAATAAAAACGCTTTTTTTTTAATTTTTCATTGTCCCCTCTCCATATCTCCTTAACCATTGATCCTAGCAATAAAGTATATAGAACCTTTTTTATACAAAATTGTATGTGGATTAATTTACTATATAAACATTCTTTCGCTAGAGGCAGTATTTTTTTTTAGTGCCCCCCCCACCCTTAGCTCAACCCCACCCCTCAGTACTTTTAGTATGTCGTGCACCTTTCCCTAAAAGTGTGCCAAAATTGGATTCTACCTGAATTATTTCCGCCATTTTTCCTTCGTTGCCTGGACTATGAAATGAACTAGGGGCGATAAGATGCTGAATTACAGTCCTATTTACGAGGGGTATTCACCACTGTCGAAAAAAATGACAAAGTTAATATCTTGATTACGAGAAGGTTAAAACGCTATACGTTTCTTTGTCATCCAACTTAATTTCCTCAACTCATAGTCTAGAATATATTACGGCGAAGAATACATATATATGTATGTAAACAAAAAAAATCTTTTTTTTTTTTTTTTTTAATTTATTTATTGATATTTACAACTGTATTACAATTATACAACAAGTAAATAGAATGCGTGTTACATAATGACATGAGAATGACAAGTAGAGAAACTACCCTCTGGTAGTACTCAAATAAAAAAAAAAAATCTGTTTTGATTTATTTTATGAAATCTTTAAGTACGATGGTTAATCAATTGGTAGCAAGAAAAGAATTGATTAATATTGCTTTACTACCCTTGGGTATTTTATATTGCCTTCTTCTTCTTTCTCTTCCTCTTGTGCCTTTCAGCGTCGAGGTACCGCATCAACCCAGGATCTTCATCTATCTCTATCTTTCGCCATAATCCTCAGATCCTCCATGTTCTTTCCTCTTGCTTGTCCCAACTTGGAAATGTAGTTGGAGTACGTCTGTCTTGGTCTCCCTCTAGGTCTAGTGCCCACGGGTTTGGCTTCCATGTCTTGGCTCATGAAATCCATTCCTTGGATCCCTGTCTTGGCTCATTCTGGCGATATGCCCAAACCATTTGAGCTGACGCTTCTCCAGGGTTTCTTTCAGGAGGAAATGCGTAGCTCCTCTCTAATAGTTTCGTTCCGGATCCTATCTCTTCTTGTCCTGGAAGTTACTCATCTGAGAAATTTCATTTCGGCAGCTGTTAAACGACTCCAGTCTTTATCCAGAAGTATCCAACTCTCAGCCCCACATAGAAGAAGTGGCAAATATACACTTTTGAATGTTTTTTTTTTATATTGCTACTTACAGATAATAACAAATTCCAATGAATAATCTGGTAACAAACATAGTATATTCACACCTCTCTTGGTTGGAGGTTCTTTTTATCTAGGAATAAGAACAGGATTAAGGTAACAATTTAGTACTGTGGAAGAAATTCATCCTTTTCGTATCTTATTTCAGTGTACTTCATAAATTGACGATTAAAGTCTTTTGGGGATGATATTGAATAACCTTTTTGTAATTGAATCCTCTTTGTTTTTATTTTTGTAATTCCAAGCACTGCTAAGAAGCTAGAAAAAAAAGGGGATGGAGATTGCCTACAAGGATGCTTTGGAAATCTGTAAAACAACCTTCTCAGGATGAAATTGGGAACTCACGTTGGTTTAAAAAAAAAACTGAAGAGGAGAAAGAAATGGACGGAATAAAGACGAATGAGGGAGTACTGGGCGAATGAAATGACGTGGACCTTAGTCATTAGTAGACTTTCGTCCGAAGTAGACGAAAAAAGAAAATCAGCAATACAAGACATGTGACAATAGAAGTCTCAAAATTTACTCAAAGTGATCAGACATCTTTTTAAACGGTTTAAAAACGAAAATGAATATCATACCGCCTTCTAATGTAATGATTGTTAGAAATATTTGCTATACAAAAACAAATATTTATAACTTATGTAATGATTATATGCAAACTAAAAATAACAAACTAAAAATAAAATACACTCGTTTTCCTTAAAATATTAGTTTGTTTCTGTGGAATGCCTGATTATTATATTTTCACAATATTCTTCAGTTTCTCTTTCATAGCATACATTTAAAAATATGAATAGAATTATATTTACAAGATATGCAGAAATAGACATTGATAAAATTCGTCGTATTTTAAAATTAAAATACTCTGCTTAACCGAATTTAATTTACAAATTTTATTATATTTTCCCTACTCTGACTGAATGCATATACATATTCAATAACAACTGCTTAAGCGTTGCCAATAACCGGTAGAGGAACCCAATAACCCTAACAACCTTTGCTCAGTCGACACTGATTGAACCAATTACTGCGAAAACAGAAGGAGCTCTAATGAGACATCTTCTCTCCTGACTTGGAGTGGCTGATGGGTTGTTCAAGATTTAGGAACCTGCATTAAGTATAATTACTTAGATTGTATTAACTGATTGTGTAATCTCTTTATTAACGTCCCAGAGATGAGAGGATACTATAATATGTTAGATAAAAAAGTGTGAAATATTATTGTCATGGATCGCTATTACAATGATTATCAATTATTATAATCTATTTAGTTTGGGACTAAAAAAGATTTCAAATTATAGAAAATCTGTCCATTTTTTCGGGAAAGTATAATAATTTAGATCATTAGCAAAGCTTTTTTCTTGATTAATTGGAGAATATATAATGTTTTCATATTATTCTATTATCTTTTTCTTGGCTACTTTTTCCTTCTGTTAGCGAATGCACCTAACCGGATCCAGTCAACTAATATTAATTTATAATATTTAAGAATTTTCTTACAACACTCGTAGTTCCGGGTAACGTAGCTTTCTGGCTCTGTTCAAGAATAATTATAGAAAGGTCCAAGATTTTTCAGATTTAGTATATTTCTAATTTCGTATATTTCGGTGATAGACATATTGCTCCCTGAAAAGAATAAAACACAAAAAAAGGTTATATAAATCATATCTCGGAGAAGGTGCACTACACCCCACACTGAACAGCACAAACATAATAGCAAAATTTATCTTTTAAAATATTCAACGTTTCAGAATAAAATTGGTTCAAATTTGTACAATCTGTTTTAAAATTAACCGAAATGTCAATATTTTGCGCAATCTGCATTGCCTCGAACAACTTCTAGAGCCATCACTCTGCTTATAAATAACTCTAGCATTCTCAAAATCGAATTGATGCTTACAGGCTTTTGTATGCTGTGCCAATGCTGTGTTAGGTTCCTTGCCATCAATATTATTACAATAATATTGATGCTGATAAATTCTTCTCAATCATTCAGCAATTGTGATGTTTCACCAATTTATACCTTAGGACATTATAAACAGCTAATCTCATACAGTACATCCTATTGTTGCTGTGTAAGTATCTTATCTTCATTGGCGTGTAAAATTTACTCATCTTGTTAGTAATCCTATTCGCAAGCCTAATATCGTAAACATCGTACTCTTTAAATATATCACTAACACGTTCTGATAGGCCCTTAATATAAGTGCAAGCAAAGGAGAAACCATTCATTTTATCTCTCTCGGCACCATCACCCACCGACAATGTAAGATCTCTTTAGACCACCACAACTTCGGTCTTCCCACTCTTCTCGTGAAGTAAAGAGGTTCTGTCAAAAGCTTTTCAGAAATGGCCTCAATTTCCATTCTAGCCACATGACCAGCTCATCTCAGTCTTCTATTTTTTAGGAAGTAAAGACTACTAAATATATAATCCGGTAATTAACAAAAACCTTCACCCTCTCTAAAATTTCTAAAATTGGGAGAGCTATTATTGAACAACATGAACAATGAAGCCAATAAAACTAAGTGATAAATCTTGGGAAAAACGTACAAACAAATCAAAAGTAACAATAAATGTAATGAAATATAGTCCATGTATGTGTTGAAATTTATTTGTTGCTAATAGATATGCAACAAATGATGCAAGTGAATATTTGAAACAACGCTAGTTTCTGGAAGATATTGTTCAACGGGAAGATCGGAGTATATGTATACCTGGCCACTAATAATACCTAGTTGAGCAATAGAAGGAGATGCAGACAGCTCTTCGTCAATTAGGGGAGGCACAAAGCAATAACTAGCGCGAGATCCCTTAGAGTTAGTTCGTCCTTAGAGTTGTGTCACCTCCTCCGTGCAGGTGCTACCTCTCATTACCTCAGGGTCCTATTGACTACTTCCAGCCCTATTGATACGCCCAACGTCGCATATAATTAGTACAGGGAGAGATCGCTACAATATATTCTGTCCCAACATCATTAGAGGAACAAGGAACATCAATCTTTATAATATCAATTGACATGCATCAATTGTCTAAAAATGTGTGCCTTAAGAAGAGTAAAACGTTTTAGCAACTTTTCGTGACTAGGTATATAAAAAATATTAGTTCATGATACATTAATAAAAACCTGTACCACTACAACCCGTGAACTGGTCTGGGGTTCAGTATACAAACAGTACTGGTAGTACTGTTTCAAGGACAACGTTTGTGCAGGGAGGTGATCTGCCCTAGATCATGCTCAATCACCAGATTTCCCCCTTATTTTGGATACTCATTTTATAGAAGCTGGGTGAGGCCCAGGAGGGTCATATATCTTACTTGGCCCATCCGTGGCTGCTGGCAGAATAAATAAAAGTCTTGTAAAAACATCATCATTATTCCAATATTTATAAGAAGTAACTAAATGTAATAAATGGACCATCCGTCATCCTTTAATAATGAATAACTTCAATTCAAGCAAAATAATTGAGATATAAACTAATGGAAACGAAAATACTATAATGTATATTTCTAAAGTAGAGACAGATCGTTTCAACTAGTTAAAATATAAATATTGCAGAAAAAAAATATGAACACATCAAGAGTACATTGAGAAATACAAGGACGTATCTTTAAACATTTGTAATATTGTAAATAGGATGCAACCTCCCTACACAGTGTTTAACTGTCAATGGGATGGCTCAGTAAGAAGAAAGAAAATAAGAAGATTAAAAATTAAAACATATTTATGAAGTGGAAATCATTCTAAGTGAATTTAAGCGTGCAGCATTTGGTGAGCACCTAAAATAAATATTTTAGATTTTTTTAAATCTAGAATAATAAACAAAAATCTCGAAGAATGGAATGGTTCTGCATTTAAAACATGAGGAAATATATGGTTTGACTCTTTGAGGAATATTTAAAAATATTATATTGAGTCTTCATAGTTAGAATTTACAAAACAAGTATTGGCTCTTACTGTGCATGTGTGAAACAAGGCCTTTATTATTAAAGGAAGAACAGCGTATTAAAGCCTTCAAGAATAAGTTATTTAGGAAAATGTTTATTTCTGAATTGGGCATTTATTTCTCAAGAAAAATACACAGAATAATTTAATTAAAGAGATAATTGAAGTGGTTTAAGTACAGATTGATACGATTGAAATGGCAGCTCGAATGTTGAGAGAATCTGCAAAATTTGGGGCCATATGAACGACGACATATAAGCTCATCCGACTGGATTAGATTGAATAAATAAAAGGAAACATAAGAAGAGGAGTTCCTCGCGGCTGATCTTAAATATTTGGGAGTCCAGCAGATTGATAAGAGAATCAAGCAGTGATTTATTGAGGTTCACCTTCAGGTTCATGAAGGCTTTAATTATTTTTCAGTTGCTTTTAATGCTAACAGTTTGTATGTTCATAAATCACTAATATTTATTGCTCTTACGTGTGGCAGATAGCGCTTATTATTATCCAATAAAAATATTTTATTACATTAAAAAAACATTAAATAAAGATTAATGTAATTTACTCAAGGCATTACTTTAAATTGGCATATTTTTATCTTTTGTATGAATGAGTTTATTAATTGTTAATTGAAAATATTATCTCAACTTGTTATATAGGTATAAGAAAATAGGAAAATGTGAAAATAGAGACAAACTTATGATCCATAAAAGCTTTTAAAAACGTGTGCTACTACTGTCCATGAAAGGTTTTGTTTTCAGAACGTGGTAGAGACTGTACTATTTTCCAACGTGTGTGTTAGAAGATTAGTTGATTGGGATCAGGCAAAACCGCTAGGTTTTCCCAAATTAAAGGTACTACTTTTATAACGGTTGGGTAAACCCCAGGAGTTAATAAACTAGCCATCTAAAAATCAGTTACCAGGCAAAGTACTTATCGAACTACTTCGCTCTCTCAAATCTTTAATTTTAACAGTTCTTAATCTTATTGAATATTATCTAATCAATGGATCTATATTTTCAATCTTACAGGTTAATAATTGATATTATGCATATATTATTCGATTAGCTGACTAGGTGGTGAATGTTTAAGGTTATCAACTAATATTATTATTTTATATTCTAGAATGTATAAAATATCATAGAACATATTATTTTATATTTGTTTAATGTCGATGTTTAATGAGCTATTAAAATAATTGATAAACTATCATCGATATTTATTACAATGGATAATTTCTTTGCATGACAAAGAAAAATCCATACATATTTTATATAAAAAAAAGTTTGTTATTGATGGCTAAATTACCCCAGAGGGAAAATATAGAGATATCCTCCCACTTGGTTAAGGACCTCACGTACACTGTAAGACGTGGCTGAATATTTAAGGAGTGAATATTGAAGTCGTACCCACTGAGCTGATATGAGGTACGTGTCTTGCTTACTCTCTTCCAAAAGTGTTAGTATTGATATAAAATAATCATATTAATAATGTATATAATAGCTTTACACACATTTACTAATTATTAACGCATACATTAATCAATACTAATATACTAATCCCTACTAATATTATAAATGTGAAAGTAACTATGGCTGTCTGTTACGCTTACACGCCTAAACTACTGAACCGATTTATATGAAATTTGGTACAGAGATAGTCTAGGGCCTGAGAAAGGCTACTTTTTAATGCGAAAAAGAGCTGTAAAGGGTTGAAATAGGGGATGATTTAATATAATTGATTTAATTTGAAATAAATAATAAACATAAGTTTTGATACTTTTACCAATGTACGTGGGCCAACCTCTTTCAAAGATCTCAAACAGCTCAATAATCAAGAATTTTCAACATTTTGAGAGGCATGTGAGGCAAGAGAGTTATTAGATTATTAGACAATCGTTGGGATACAACTCCGGAAAAGGCTGCACCATGCAAACCTGCGCCCAAGGTGAGAGAACTGTTCGCTATATTAATAGCGACGTGTGGTATTTCAAACCTTCAAGAATTGTGTGAAACGTATAAAACTGACATGATGGTGAAATTTTACACAGATTACAATTACAGAATCGAAATGCTTCATACAATAATTAAATTTACAATGACGTGCTAACAAAGGTTGAATACCAAGTGATTATTAATACTGGAAAAAAATTATCCGATTTTGGAATGAGCAGACCACAAAGAATTAGAGAAGTTAGTAGTGACTTAATGTAACTAGATTATGTAATGTAACTAGATTATGATACTGTTTCTTTAATGCAACAAATTACAGAAGAACTTCCACTTTTAAATTCAGATCAAAGATTAGTTTTTGACACAATTATTCAAAAAGTTGCCAGTGGCGAAGGAGGTTTGTTCTTTTTGAATGCTCCAGGAGGCACTGGCAAAACTTTTAAATTTACTATTATTCCAAATCCAAAAAGATAAAGGAGTTGCTGTTGCAGTAGCTTCCTCTAGAATAGCCGCTACGCTACTTATTGGGGCACGAACATCGCAAACTAAAACTACCATTGAACTTATCTCATGAGGAAGAACAAGTATGTAACATTGGCAAAAGCAGTGAGCGAAGAAGAATATTACAGCACTGTACGCTGTTGGTTTTGGATGAATGTATGATGTCCCATAAAAGAGCAATCGAAGCACTAGAACGCCCAATGAAAGTAAAGACAAGATAACGAAGTAGTGAGTTCTGTCAATTGTCGATAACACATATGATCTAAAAATAATGGCTATTCTGATCTTCAAATAAATATGGGCAATCGAGAACGGTTCAGTGAAAGAGCAATTTTGGCGCCGACTAATAAGATAGTTGACCAAATAAACGAACAAATCATGTCAGACGTGGAGGGGGATGTTGTCGAATATATCTCAGTAGACAATGTTATATATATATATATATATATATATATATATATATATACAAGTCCAATAACCAATACAGTTTCTCATCTCTTTAGAATTATCCGGAGTGGATTCCCAAGTTGAGGCTGAAAGTTGGTGTTCCAGTCCTATTAATGAGAAATCTTGAAGCGTACACAGCTACAAATTACACATCTGGGACACAACATTATAAAAGTTACAATCATCAAGGATTATCAATGAGAAAAAGTTTTGATTCCACATATACCGATAATTCCGACTGATTTGTCTTTTAAGTTTAAAAAAAAGTACTCTAAGATTCTTCACCTGAATACAGCATTTGCAATAATAGTAAACAAAGCTCAAGGACAGACGCTTAAAGTTGCAGGTGTTCATCTCGAAAAAAAAATATTTTTCCCACGTGCAACAGTATGTGGCTTGCTCACGTACAAGTATATTGTTACGGGCAGAGAGAGACAGATTAGTGGAAGGGATTAACGTTTAGGATTATCGTAACGTCTTAAGCCCTTTGGCGGAAGAGATTAAGATTGGATTGGAGTCATCTCGAACATCCATGAACGGTGCGTTTGGAAGGTATGACCTTGATACAAATACCTCCACGCCGCGAAGCGGCAGTCAGTCAGTGTTGAACCGGCCAGTGTAATAAGTGTATCAGGAACTGTGACAGTTTGTGAGTGTGATAAACTGTTTATGTTTTTTACCGTGTGTCAGACTGTTATATTTGGAAATTCTTACGGTCGGTGGACTTTTATTAGTGAACTGTAAGTGTTAATTAGTAGTTTAATAGTAAATTGTAGTGTAATTTTATAGTATCCGTACAAATTTATGTACATAGTTGAGTCATTTACAATTAGTTACATCTTATATTATTTTAGTAATTAAATATTAGTTAAGTTGTAATAAATATTTAGAATATTGTTATTGTAAATTTATATTAGTTTAATAATTTAATTAATAATAGTTTAATTGTATTCTTTTTGCCGCTTTGTTAACACATATTAGTATCTTGAATTTAGGAGTAGTTTAATTCATTTTCACACCTAGCCCTTAACAATATCAATATTAATCGTACATCAAAGTTTTGGCGAAAGGTGGGAAAACAAAAAACTTTGTTAATAAAAATGTACTTAAATGACCTATTTGCAGTAAAACACATATTTAAATGTATGTATGTATTTCATTTACAAAATAAATATCGTAAAAATTAAAAATGCTGCTCAAAGTCACTATTCCACGCGGACGTAGTCGTGGGCAGAGCTTTGAGCATGAGTGAATTCTTTATACAGTTTGTATTTATTGCACCATTTTGTAGTTATTCACAATAAAATCTTAGAAAGAGAAGAAAATAAAAATAACAGGCAGAAATAATTATGTAATTTAAATAAACCAACCAGGGCTTCACTATTTTTGCAAAACTTTAAATGCTTTGTGAGTCTTTCATTGAATGAATGTTATAAATATTTATTAATAATTCACATCAAAGTTGGTACAATTTATTTTCAATCAGGGTAATGTGGAGAGCTTTTTATGGGTAGTAATAAATATGTTGGCATTTAGTGCAACCTGTTAATTCTTCATGCTGCTATTAAAATATATTTTAAGTAGGAATTCATTTTATGTTATCCCAAATAAACTCAATGTTTATAACTTTATAACAGGTTTAATTATTTGTTATAAAAAAAATATTGTTTCAATGAAACAATATTTGTAAAATGTGAAAGTGGATGTCAGGAATCTGTCACTAAATCAAAAATATTTGTACTGAAAAATACACTGAATATCGTGAGAAATTGAGATTTTAGGTCAGTGCGCTTTATATTATCAATTTTTTTATAATAAAAATTTATCAATGTTTTAGCGAATAGCACAACCAATAAAAATGTATATAATTTCTTATTATTGAAGACATGACAGGAATAAAAATTTATGTTTATAAGTAGATATATCTTTATATTTATAAATTTTAAGCCATTTTTTCTCGAATTTTCTTGAGTGTTTATTAGTTTTTTTTTCTGGTACTTATGCTTCCATAAATAAATACCAAACTATATTGGGTAACATTTGGAGAATTCCTTGTTCTAAATTAGTGCCCAAAAGTGAAATAACAGTTATTTTAGTAAATTACAGTTAGCAGACAAGGTAAGTTAAGATAATTAGCCTTCTTGTTTTAGGGATTGGAATAGATTTAAAATAGATTCAATATAGATATTAAAAACACATTTTAATACATATATTGAATTTATGCAATGTTAATGCAATGTCAATGCATTCACTCACCATGACTGTACTTCATTATTGCAAAAACTGCTGTAGGATTATAATGTATTTATTGACTAACCCTCATGCCCGAAAAAAGATACATATATAAAAAAATATACTTAATGACTAGAAATAAAAATTAAAATTAAAATTAAGTTAAAAAAAAAGTGTAGAATATCCTTCCGTAACTATACGAATAATTACCTTCATTGATCACTGAATGCAATGTGATTTCCATATTAACAATACTTCAATTAAAATTCACGAAAGAAGGGCAGAAATTCGCATTAACTTTTCGCTCCCCTGCTCTCAACCTCCCTTCGACTGAGGCAGATGAGTAAATAACCAGGCAGTAATTAGAGCCGGAACGGCTCGGTTATAATCAGCCGCAGTTAATCGAAAATCAATAAGACAGCGGAGGACAGTGGAGTTGGCAAGGGGCCAGGACCTGGCTTGCTGCCACCATTCCGAGGAGGATGGCATTATTGTTGCTGACCAGATCTCCTCCTGCCGCCGTAAACAGCGCCTCTGGTTCAATCTGCTCTGTGGTCACTGCGGTATTCGTCAATGGCCTCAACGGGCTACAGTAAACAAAAGCATATGTTTTTATAATTGATTAACGACCGCTTCTTGTGCCCCTGCTCAATGGGCCAGAAGATTAGCCAGGTGCTAATCATATCCTCGAGAAAAAATAAAGATATCTTCTTTCATTATACTTCGGAGAGATTAATCCCTCCTCCTAGTGCCTCAGCATAACCTTTTCAATGGATTCATCTGCAATAATGGCTGCCTGTGCTTTGATAAAAAAATACCTCCACAACTACAATCCATGATGCATGGTAGTGATATATTGGCGGTTGTGTTTGGAGATAATTTGTCCAAATTCATTAGCTTTGTAGGGATAATAATCGTAAATAAATCTAATTGTGTACAATAACCAGTAATTTCATTTTTTTTTTCATTTAATTCATAGGATTTTAGGTAATTTTGTTTAGCAAGCAGAGAAACAGCACTATAATTTCATAATTTATTTCTAGGGAGCTATTTGTACCAAAATTCAAATTTTCATTAGTTTTTTAATGTTATCATTAATGATTTAGAAACATAAAATTTAAAAAATACAGAACTAATGTTTTTGTATTGATTATTTGGCCTTTCTTTCTTATCACGGAATTTTTACACTTTTAATAATTTTATTCATGTAGAATTTATATGAAAAAAAATATAAAATTTAAACTTTTAAATTTTTCATTTACCGATGTCTATAGAAATGTGTAAAAAACTCAATAAATAATTAAAACGGCTTATTTATCAATCTTTTCAAAATTTGAACGTTTATTTTCGAAATATGTGGATATGAAATGTTAGAATATACGGGATTTCAAGCAGCGACGAATGGAAGTGATAGAGTCCCATAGGAACAGTGATCGGATAAGGAAAAGAAAACAGTCAAAAACTGTGGTGATAGAGCATTGTGTATAGATTTGAGTAAGCCGATGTTTTGAATTAGTAGAGAAAATTATAATTAAGTAAAAATCAATATACTGTGTGTAAGTATATATGGTTATCATATTTATATTAATATGAAGTCAACTTATGTAATAAATAATTTTTTTTTTCTGTAGATAGCTGGTTGGCAGTATAACCTTTCCCCTTTGTAGAACATTTAGTTCTGATTAATGTGCAATTAGTGAAACAAGTTAAATCTGTGAAAAATTATTTTATTTGTTAATGTCGGTTAACTTGGAGAAAACGTTTAACGAGAGCCGGTTAAAAAGGATTATATATCCTTAAACAGTTTCACAAACCAATGTTGTCCAAGTATCACTAACTAATATTTTTCGACATGTGTTTTTGCTAGTCTCCTACTGATTTGCTGGAAAGCCGGAACAGAAAATTTCCTTTTTTGAGAAAATATAAGTTTAGAATTCTTTTATGATTTAACTTTATTGGTTTGTTAATTAATTATAGTTTTAAAATATAAATACTTCTGAAATTTCAATGGTTGATAAGTACTAAATACTGCCCCCTTATGTTCCGCAAAGAAAAATATAGCTGTTCTTTTTTTTAGCTTAGTGATAACTAACGAACGTTTGATTCTAAAAATTATAACAACTCTTCTAGGTACTTCAAACTTCAGTAATTCAGCAATAGGTAATCAGTAATATCCTATTATGAGTACATTAAACGATATAAGAGTACAATATTCTATAACTTTAGTTTGGTTGACTGGCCTCAATCCTTTTCTGATTATGTTCTTTATAGAAATGTGTAATTTACATTTTCTGAAACTGGAATAACTCTGATTGTATATTGACTCTGAGATATTGGACAGTAGGCCATTGAAATAGCAGGATTTAATTCCAAAGAGGATTCATTTCCATCTGAAACGAAGAGTTGGCCGGGAGTGTTTTGGATAGGGGCTAGGCAAAGCGTTGAGTGCGTCCATTACCGAGCGAGTGGGAGGTCTTTTGAATAAGGTTCGGTGGTCAGTGGGCGTTACTCCGATGAAAAAGTTGTTCTGATTGGTCGATAGGGGGGTGGGAGGGCCCATTGCTTCAACCTGATTGGACAAGACAAAAGAACCTTGTGTAGTGTTCCGGTATTAAATAAAAGCTAAGCCATTGTTCCGAGATGCCCTTTATCTCTGTAGGGTCTGTAAATCTGTATTTATTCTGGTTTTTTACTTAGAGATTTAGCCTTTAATTAGTACAATAAAAATGAGATTTTATTTTAATGGATGATAATTTAAGCACTAGAAAAGAATTTTTCAGTATTTTAATCATTTTCCATCAAAATGCGCTGAAAACAGCTTTCAATTTCTTAAACAAAATGAATTAAAAAGAAAAATATGAGATAAAGCTTTAAAAATATATTGAAATTATTTTATACTCACTTGTTTCTTCTTTAAAGTAATTCAATAAGAAGTAATTAACTTAAGTTTCTTTTTATTTTACTTCATTATTTAGTATAATAACGAATTAGATAACCGACTTAGTGAGGCATAGCTGCTTCTTGTCTACAAGTCGAAAGAACAACGAAAACTATTGTTACAGTTTATTGTTTAAAACTATGCGATGAATACACAATCTTGAATTTATAATTTAATACAATCAAGAACAATATCCTTGAGATGTAACTTACATCTACATAAAATTACTACATAAAATGTTGTAAGTAAATATATGAAATTTTTATGTTTTTATCTATCTTTAATTATCTATTTTTTAAGTTCGAATTTTTAGGTCGGTGGTGATATTGGATGATTTTTTATTTAAATCGGATTACAAGAATAGTTAAGGAACAAAACAGAAAAGTGAAAAAAAAACACTTTTTTTACGAATGTTGCTTTATTTTTCGATTGAGCGGGTAAATGTATTAGGAATGAATAGTATAACGAATTAGAATTTAAAAGTGTCATTGAAAAAAAAATTATTATTCAAGGCTATTCCTATACTTATATTCATTCATGAAAAGACAATGAGAAATGGTTCTTAAATAAATGTTATAATCTAATACTTTTTTCCACTGCTAAGATATTTATTTCTTTAAATTACTTTGAATCATGAAAAGATAAAAGATAAAGTGGAAGAATAAATGGACATTTCAAAAGCAAGTGAGACAAATTAACAAAGGAAAGTAATGTGTGTATACAAATATTAAAAAAAAAAACCTGAACCACAACAACCCGTGAAGGGTACGTTGTAGACTTGTTTCTGGGAAAATGGTTTTACAGGGAGGTGATTTGTCCAAGGTCATGCTGAACCACCAGATACCCCCTTATTTTGAGTACCCGCATTATAGAGGCTGGGTGAGCCCCCAGTACCCGGCCGGTAACACTACTAACACTACACAAATAAAAGTCTGCCAGTGAGGACCTTCGGCATTGGAACTCAGCACTCTACCACTGAATCACTCCGCACCCCCAATAAAAATATCTATTTAGTAAAATATCATTATATTCTGTTATATAAAGCGATTTACTACAAATTGTTCGGTTGTATAGTTAATGAATTACTTGAGAATATCAGATCGTAAGGGATTTCTTTATTCCTCAATATATTTTGTTGAATTACAATTACTGTTTAATAATTGTTGACCTTCTAAGCGATTATATTATAACTAAATGGTGACATTAGAGATTCCGTAATGCTTCTACCAGTTTATTTTTAGCAACTTCTAAATTGGCTATTTCCTGACAAAACTGCTAATGAGATGGCCTCACCCAAGCAGATAGTGCTGTGTTCACAGTTCTGTCGAGGAGACTTCATTTTTTCAATTTTAATATTATTTTAATTTATTGCAATATATCTGGAACTTGATACCAGAAAATCTATAACTTTGTACCCTACTCTTAGACAGTTAAAAAATGTATAAACTAATAAAAGTATATCCCCTAACATCTTGCTTAACTTTAAATTAGATTTCAAAAATTGTTTTGTAAAAAAATCATAATTATTTTAATTTTAGTGTCTGTAATGTCATAAATATTTTATACTCATAAAAAATAAATAAGATGTGGAAATTGCACCAAGCAAATACTTATTCAGACTAATAAATAATAAAAAAACAATAAGTAAATAAAACATTAATTTTTTTGGAAGGAAGGAGAATGCCGGGTATTAGAAGGAACTCCTGATCTTAGAGGTTTTCAGAAAGCACTAGAAACGAGCGATAAAATAGCGTAGGAAAAATATAGGACTATGGAAATGTGAAGAAAGATCTTGTGGGCACCGAGTCAATAGAGCAATGGAGTTGGAGTATATTGTAGGCATAAGAAAGGTGTTGATTCTTAAGTACTGGGCAAAATAATGTGTCCAGGATATAGTACAGAAAAAAGGAAGAAAAATTTATTCTAATTATCCTAATTTTTGTACTAATTAGAGATCAAATAACTTCTACCTGATATATTATCTAAAGACTATTTAAACAAATTCATTCTAGAAAAAACTTTATTTATTTATTTTTCATTCAAATGATCATTTACTGGCCCTGGTGTTGATAATAATAATAATGGAAAAGCTATTCCAATATTTTATAAATGTTTTGGTTTTGTTGTTGATTTTTATTTCCAATTGAATCACCCACATTGGTTTCATGCTTAATCATCATCAATCACCCAACAGAATTTATTTAACACAGGATTATACGCAATTCAAATTTATAAATGTTATTTAAAGCAGGGGCAGCAACATCCCCCGATGACCAATTTATTTTTAGACCCAGTGGACAGGTGAGCCTAGGCACAAATAGATAGCGCCTTCGTTGCTGATGAAAATATACCACACGATTAATATTCGGTTCACCTGCTCTGTCCCATGTGCGAATCGAAAATAAATATCTCCTAGATTGAACATTCTAAAACGCTGATAGCGGGTTTTGTATTCAGGGATTCTCTTTATGTTTATGTCAGAAAAATAAAATTAAAGATAGAAAATTCACTCTAGATAATTTTTCTCAGTGTAATATTTACACATTTAAAGTAAAAATTTACACTGGGATTACCATTCAATTAATGTCGGCTCTTCCAACCCTCCGAAACTGCCCAGCAAAATTTCTGTTTAATTGATTTATTTATTTCCTTTGATTTTTTTTTAAACTGATTAATTATTAAATCGTCTCCACTGCAGGATACTGTAATATAAAATTTCGAAGCACGTAATGAAAAAATCATTAAAAAAAATTATTAATCTTAATTTTGTTCTTATTTACACTTCTTGGTAACTTCGAAATTCGTTATCAACTATCAAAAAGCAACAAAACAAAAATTCGAAATTTCTAAAAATGTTCCAAAAATATGAAATACTGAAGGCTGTAATAAATGTTACACAATAAAAATTAATATAAATTTATGTTTGATTTGCCATTTAATTTTTGAATAACGAAGATAAACCAATTTAGGAAAAAAATGAGTTATAAATATATAATATGTTTATTCATTTATTCATTATTTCATTTATACATATATATATATATATATATATATATATATATATATATATATATATATATATATATATATATATATATATATATATATCTAACTAATATTATAAATGTGAAAGTTTGTATGTTTGTCTCTCTTTCACCCAAAAACTACTGGACGGATTTAAGTTTTAATCACGTTTCTCAACGTGTTTGAAGTTGTATACAAGTACAGTCACGTGGTATACACAATTTAATATGTACGTTTGAACCTACGATACATTTAATATGTATCGTTGTACCTTTCATCAAAATTTCTGTTGAATTTGGATATCAGTAAAAAAAAAGGTTGTTGCTGGAGAGCTTGTTTTCAATCGCTACCAATATTTATAGTTGTTTTTCTAATATTCTAAAAATCATACAAAACTAGAAAATGAATGCTAAGTAAAAAAAAAAAAAAAATCTGGTTGTGATATATGAGGAGAAACTGTCAATTTCTAATTACGGATTGTTATTAAAACAATATTGTGTCCATGAAACAGTACTGTGTCTACCATGTACTGAACCCCAGACAGCGGTACAGTTATTAAAACAACGCAGAATGAAAAAATATAAATTAATAAAAAACATAAATTTCGAATATATGGTTAATATTGCTAATAGTTGCCGAGTCATATATCGTGTTGTTGTTTTTTTTCCTCAAGTATATACATTGTCAATGAATGATCTATTCATGATAAATATTTTATGCCTTTACGAATCAGAAACAATCCTTTTCGAAAAAATAGCAGCTTATATACTAGACTCAGACTATAAAGTTGTTCGTTTACCATGGTTCCAATTCTTTAGAAAACCCTCTGCACAATATAGCATTTTCTAGAGAACGGAAAACCATGGAGTGAAGTTTCAATCCTTCAGCGGCACAAAAGCTTTGAACCATGCCTGGTTCATTTTTATTATTTTAAATATATTAATACATTTTTGTACAATTGCTATTTTAAAAAGTGAGAATATATTTAAATAATACTTTTACAATTGGCCAGTTAGGTGACTTGTATTAGTCACTTTCTTCATATGAATATATGACTTACTAGCCCTTTCTCCATACATTCAGAACTCATCCCCCTCCAAAAGAATCTAATCTTTCTACTTGAGTGGCATTTTTTTTTTCTCATCCTCCAAAATTTTATATACAGTATAGTACAAATTCACAAGAAATACCTGAAAATGCTTCTATATAAAACAAAAGCCTTCTGTTACATTTCGGTATTTTAAAGCGTTACAATAGGCTGAGTCCGCTGAAGGCGGTTTTACTCGAATATTTATGACTTGAGTGGCACGAGATCATTACTCCATTAAGGGGTGGGAAAATTGCATTGCATGTTTTCTTCTCGATCATGTAATTACTGTCATGAATTATATAATGATAAGCATATATCCAGAACAATGTTTTTAATAAACATTAAAGGCGTAGTAAAACCTTTAAGTCATCAACGCGTAGCAATACAATTCTCTATATCTACACATAAACATCTGTTACATATCACGGATCCCCAAGGATAACCAGATTTTCATAATGTATTCCTAATGATATATAAAAATTAAGCAGAGCGCATTTTACTAGCTATTTAAATCTCAATATATTTAAGAAACAACTATAATTAAAATTAAACAATCCTTATTTAGATAATGGAAACTTGAATAGATATTTCTGTGGGAATAGAAATGCTTTGAATTCAAAAAGAAAAAAAAAAGTGATTATACGGCTAAAATATGGACTAATTTGAAATGGTGTAGCATGGATAGCATAGAACGGACCAAGGCGTACCTTGCAAAGTTAGTCCTGTCCCGGCCATTATCCAAGTTATAGAGCTTAGTAGGTTGCGCCGGCCGGGCCATTAGGCCAAATTGTTTTTGTTATTTATTCCTTCAAGATTTATTTACAATATATACAAATTACAAATATAATAAATAGACGCAATGCTGCTATGTAAACTAAAATCCTTTTATTGCCTTTCGGTATTTTAAGGCATAACATTACGCTGAGTCCGCTGAGGGCGGTTTATTCTCAAACCGGCACAAGGCCGCTGACTTTATACAATTCAATACAGGGAGGGACCACTCAAGGGATTAGCAATGGGAGTGAAGAAGAAGGGTGAAGACAAAGGAAGAAGAGAAAAATGAAGAGAAGGGAGAAAATGAAAGGAAGAAAGGATAAGGACAAGGGACTCCCCATCCCATCCCTAGATCATCGAGAGCACATCGACCAAGGGGACACTGCCCTGCTATCTCCCAGGTCTGGGGGTGGTTTTATGTCCCTAAATAGGTGGTTCGTACAGGCCTTCAGCCCATCAAAAAACTTGATGTGCCTCCGACCTATCAACTCGGGCACCGAGAGCAGCCGAAGCTCCCTCACGAGCGAGGAGCCTCGAACAATCCGTCTAAGTATGGAGTTCTGGTACTGCTGCAGGCGCATCAGGATTGTTTTGTAGAGGTGTCTAAAAAGCGGAGCACAATAGAGCATTGCAGGTCTTATTATGGACTTATAAATTTGCATTTTCAATCGCAGTGAGAGCTGCGGCGACACCAGCAGGTAGTAGAACCTATGGAATTTATGTCGGGCCAACTTTTTTTTCAAAAGTTTCCACCAAGTTTTCAAAAAGTCCACTTCCCAGAGTGGACTCTGGGAGCTTATTAAATGTTCGAAATTGGAAGGTATTCGCACATACAGGTATGACCGGCAGAAACATATCGAGGAGACCAATCATCGGACTGTAGAGTCATAAAAGAAGAATAAATAAAATGCAGTTTAAAAGTAGAACATCTTCTCTTTTCACTTTTCAGTCCTCTGTAAATGAGGACAACTTGTTACCAGCAAACAGCTTAAAATGAGCCCAAATAAAGCTTTAAAATGTAAAGGGTTCATTATAGGGTAGAAACTGTACCACCAACTGAAACTGTATCGTTTCTCAGCCAGCGTTTGTGCAGCCCACTGTGGCTGGGTTAGTCCCTAGCATATCCCATAGGAGCAGATCCCAAAGGACCGATCTTGGGATGTTAACTGCATATTAGGTATTGTGTAGACAACACTGTAAAAGGACCGTTGAGTTCATGTTGGCATGTGCCCTTTGTGTATTCAGACATTAAACAGTTAGTTTCTGTCTTTATGTGCGTTAGGACAATTTGTGTTTAGCGTGTGTCTTTCTGTCTATATATGTAGTTATATCTAATAAAGCTGTGCCCGTGCCGTAATAACGTGTAACTTTCTTATTTCCCTGCACTCACTTTTTACATTCTGTTAAAATTATAAAATAAACATATTGATCACTTATCTGACATTGTCCCGAATCATATCAGAATCATATTCGGAATCATACCAGGGGCCTACTTCTCAGTAAGTCATGGCTCTCCACAACGAGCTACCTAGTTTATTTTATACGTTATTTATGTACATGAAACCTAATACAGCAGGATACATTTCCTTTTTTTTATTTTATGCTAGAGTAATTTAGTCGGTAAGATGTCAAAAAACCGAAGAGCTATTAGGGTAACTCCTCAAGTTTCTGAAGTATGCAATTAGGTAGTGAAATAACTGAATTAGTCTCCCAAGTGCTATATTGAGTTGGGGGATTTTAGACGTAGGCCAAGTATAACTTATAAGCCGGAGTATGCAAATGGCAGAAAATTGATTCGGAAAGTTATCCGAAATTTAATATAAACAATTAAATGAATCAAAGAAGACTTTCTATTGGCTCCATGCATATTCATAACCAAGGGATAGGAACCCGAAACCTTAATATCTATGTTAATGAGCTTGGAAAGGATCAGGAGAGGGGATAGGAGAGGGGCAAGCAGGGGAGAGAAGAAAAAACGCAAATATAATCCTGGAGAATACCTGCCGCCTTCCCTGTTTCCTGCGAATACATTTCGGTTTAGGAGTCCATTAGGGAAACAAAGGGAAACTCCTTCGCGATATTTTAGCTTTGTATTTCTCAAAGTGTATCTTATATGTTAAGGCCCGAAGAAACTTTTTTTCTTCTTTTCCATTTCTCTAGTCATTTCATTTTTTTGTAAGAAATAAATATTATTTCATATTTTACGATAGGATTTCTTAGATTTATGTTACTCCGGTCTTCAGTTGGTGAAGGTCCTTCAACGGCTTTTCAACAATTTTAGAGGTACAAGTGGAAGCATAAGTCCCTGAAGAAGGAAAGATAAATATTAATCATAAGGACATCCCAACATTGCACAATGCTGAAATTCCATGCCCATCAGTCAACCTTCGTTTGTGTTAAAAATGTATACAAATATTGAAAGCAAAATTGTGTTGGAGTCACTGGAAATGGATCAAACCTGATTTAGACCCGACAGACTTAACTTCTCATTTGCCCATAGAATTGTATTGGAGCAAGCAATGGGAGCGAGACCGACAGTATTTCCAAGGCTTCGGCAATCTGCACATTTCTTTCGACTCCATCCCATATCAAATTGAACGTTTGGTAAAACGAAAAAGTTACCAGAGAAGTCAATACCACTATTAGAGACACTTTTTTTTTCTTAACCTCCTTTATTTTTATTAATATAATACAAATACAATACATTACATCAATAGAATATGTTAATTAAAATACTACAGCCTTCTATTACCCGAAGGTATGTATTAGAGAAATATATATAATTTTGTTGAACCAAGAAAGGTTGCAAGGTCACACAAGAGATATCTATGAAAATTATTTTCAGAGAAGAGGAGTAGAAATACTATGGCCGAAATAAATAGGATGTTTCGCAAATGGCAGGGGTTGCCTCTGTAGGATTTAGGCACCTCTACGTTAGAAGTGCTTAAAAAAATATGAAATAAAAGAAGTATCTTAATCAACAAACAGATAAGGCCTTGAAATAAAAAAATTAAAAAATGAAATTGTAAATCAATTATCTAATAAAACAATCGTAAGAATGCGGCTAATTTATTCGGAAAGTCATAATTTGAACTGTAAAATTTTCCTTCAATGGTGAAAATAATAATATAGGATTTTACTCACTTTAAATTTAATTTAAATAAGTACATTTCTTTCGGATTGGAATGGATTAAAATTGAATCGAATTAAGTTAACATCGGAATAAAAAAGATGATTAAGAAGAAATTGATTAAAAAATATTATATGATTGAACTGGTCTGATTGAAGAAACAGCACGATTTCAAATTAAATTTGTGTTGAATAAGGTATACTTCTATTTAAAGGATTGACGAAACAAGAAAAGGAAGCGTGCAAAGGGCAAGTAAAGTAACAGAAGAATTGTGTAATTTCTCATTTTTATGTATCGATTTAGGATATAACCCATTGAATTTGTAAGGTTCATCGATAACTATAAATTTTAATTTAAGAAAGAAATAGTTGGGGGTGCAGTCAATGAAAACACGAAAATAAGCATAACTTATTTATTATGTGCCGACGTAAATTTTAATATTTTAGACATCCCGTACTTTTCAATCCCATATCACTGACCTTGGCGACAAAATGAATTTATATTGGCGAGGATTAAAATAAATACCCACAAATCCCATCAAATCACCTTTAACCTCCGTTGTAAACCAACGACCCCCCTGCCCTCCTGTATCGTTTAACAACATCACACTGATTCCTGTAAAAAGGTCCGGTACTTAGGACTACACAAACTTTTAACTTGGAATCCTCGTACTAGACTGAAATGACGAGAAACAGCTCGCCGTTTCAGGCTACTTCAACATTTACTAAGACAAACGCTCTAAGCTCTTAATTAATTACAAAAGACTCATATACATGACAATCATTAGACCCATCTGGACTTACGGAACACAGCTTTGGGGCTCCACTGAGCCATCGAACTCCTCTCGTATACAATCCAAAATTCTTCGTAAAATCATCTATGCTTCTGAGTTTGTTATGAACAAAGTAATCCAGAATGAACTTAATGTCACGTTGATCGCTGATTTGGTCCGAATCCGATATCAATCTTTTCATGACGAACTTCATTTCTACGCAAACCCACTAGTTTCAAACCTCGCAACCTTTTCAATTCCTGATAATCCTCCTCAGCGTCAGAAAAGAAGATGGCCTTGTGACCTTCTAAGCTGAACTTTTTATTTGAGATCTATCACTGGTTAGTTTCTCTACTTGCCTTTGTCTCTGGGCATGATTTATCTTTCATTATATTTACTTGATGTATTCTTTATACAGTTGTAAATTTCAATAAATACCTTTAAAAAATATATTTTAGATGAACGGCAGCTAATATGTTTCAAATAATGCTAAAAGAAATCGACCTGGATTTTTTATTTGTTCGAAAACCCGCATATAGAGAGTCGAAATGAGTCCCAGGAGAGTCTGCTGATACCACAGGGTTTCTCTATGGATTTTGGCAGCTTAAATAATTTATCTACTACAGCTGGATTTGAATCTGGAATCTTCAGCAAAGCAAACTCAGCTGTTTAAGCACAGAATACTTCCAGTTAGATTTAATATGATGTCAAATTTAATGACCTCTTTCTTTAAATGTACTTTTATTACCTTTTTTCCCCAAAAGATAATAATTTTGAGAGTAAAAGTAATGTAATGTGCTATGAGCTAAGTACTATAAGTGGTAACAAAGTAATGTACCTATTTTACAGATGTTTAAGTATGTATATACAAGCTCCTGGAGTTGAGGTTTTAACAAGTTGCTAGTTTGACAAAACATTCAGGTCGTTTGTGGATCACAATACTGAGACCGAAACCACATCGTTACCGCCTCTGAAAATGGAAATTTCTTTGAAGAGCGAGTTGATTCCTTACATTAGAAACGAAATAGTCAACAATATGTGGAATCTAACACACACAAAAATATTTTTTCTATCTAGAAAATAAGCTTTTGGTAGCTTGCAAGCTTTTTTAATTTTGCATTTTTTTTTTCATAATTTGGTTATTATTATAACTTTTCAAACTGTAATAAGGTTTCAATATTTTTTTTCTCTTGGCACCCCATTATATTAACAAAGTTTATTCATGAATCAGAAGTGATGGCAATGGCATGTACGAAGTTAACATTACGCTAGTATGTTACGCCACAAATTAGGAGGATTTGAGAAACTTTTATCACAAGTGTTGTTCTAAAGAAACTTTCTAAGCCAAATCTAAATTCGGTATGATTTACCGAACAAAATATAATTTACAAACCATTTTTTTTTTTAATATTAATTTATCAGCTTTTAACAAACTCCACTATTCCTCTGGTATGATTTCGTCATTCATGAAGAACATTTGGTGATCTTTAAAGGCGATGCCTTATTACCCAAAATAAGTTTTATGTTGTATGCGCACCAAAGCGAATCATTATCTTACTGGATGGAATTTCAGGAACGTTTGTAAAAGTTTCTGACTAAATAAACATGTTTGTGTAAATGCAGTACGCCATTTAGAGGCAAAAAATAATTAAATAAACGAAACCATCATACTTATAGATTCTGATGAACGAATCTTCAGTAAGAATTTTCAGGTATTTTGTAATATTATAAATGGTATATGTGATATTGCTATGTATCGTACTGGGCGTTATTATACAAATAAATATAAATTAGCACAAATTGCAAGGAATAGGTCGCTTAGGTAAAATGGTTTGACCCCATGGTCAAGGAGGGTCATGAGATACCAAAGAGGGTCCAAAACTCCACCTTTGAAAAGAGGCTCTCAGTAAAGATCCCGAAGAAGAAGGAGCGAGAATACGGAGGAAGGAGGCCGGCAAACGATGTACAGGAGTATCCGAAGGCGGCCAGGCTGAGACCAACCTATAGCGTAATCTTACCTTGTTTTACAAGATAAGTTGTAATTCAAGTTCTGTATGTATTTTATAGCAATTCCCTATGTATATCTGAACCATTAATCGTATTTCAAATTGTATTATTAGGTATATTAAGTAATTATAATTTCTTTTTTTTTTGCTTACTTAACCCATGTGTACTATGTATTTATGAATAATATATTGATGGTTTAATTAATTATTAAATTGCCAGACACACAAACAACATCTGGAAAAGAATCCAATAAAGAATAAAGTTAGGATGTTTGAAGAAATAGTATTTTGAGTAATCATCATTTTTTTTTAATATTTACAACTGTAATTATATTACATCAAGTAAATCTGCTGTATGAAAAAAGGGCATGAAAAAAAAAACACTTGTGGAGAAACTATCCATTGATTGACAGGGATCAATGGAATCTTATTAAAGGACACAGTAGGGCAGTAATTCGTAGGTTTACGACGAAGAGTGAAGGTAATTTGGTGGGATTTGTTAGGATTTATTTTAATTCTCCAATTTTGACACCATTGTTGAAGGTTTGACATATGGGATTGTAGAGATTGGGATGCGAAAAATGGATCCTCATTTACTGATAACAAACATGTGTCATCAGCGAATGTAGTGAGGACAGTGCTTGGATGGGTTGGGATGTCAACTGTATATATCGTGTATAGGATGAGACCAAGGATACTACCTTGAGGAACGCCAGCTGACTGGGTAAAGAGGCAAAATAAGGAGGAAAAATTATGGTTTACTTTATAGTTTCTATTACTGAGGTAGGAACCGATAATAAGGACATAAGTAGAAGGTAAGAATTTACGGAGTTTGTATAACAGTGAGTAATCATCTTAAATTACTATTAAGATGCATTACCAAAATCCATTAGAATATTTAAAATATATTTAAGACTATAAAACATAGCAATATACCATGTAATATATTATATATTAGATATGTTTTCGTATATCACAGTATCCTAAGACTTTTGAAAAGATGAAGTATAGGCCAATATTGCCTAACACTTTTAGGGGTTTGTTTGTAGATAGGGTGTTTGCCTTGGCTTGTTTACATAAAGGGTCCTAGTCGCGATGTATCGTTAACCCGCCTGCTTGATCAATAAGCTTTCACCAACCATTCGCCCCTGTGTTTCTAGCAATTAATATCTGATTTTCCTCTCACAGGCAACATCTAGTCCGCCTTCTTGTTGATACATTGGAATAAATTTAAGAATTATAATTTGTTATAACTTTAAGAATCGCAGTATCCTCAAACACATTAACTGGAGGAAAATAGCCCTTAAAAACTGATGCTCTTTCTACAAAAATTAATAGTGTTAATGTTCGAGTTCCTACTTAGTAATTTGTAAAAAGAGAAGTAATGCAAAATAAAAACTAATACTACTTGGATGAGCGTATTTAGCATTTGTTAGAAAATATTTTTTTAAAGCTAATTATCAAAACCTATATTTAGGAACCGAATTTTCATACTGAAATCCTTCTGTTCAGAGCCGATAAACAACCCATAGAGATTTAAATTTTTATTTAAAATGTATCTTTTTACATTCAAATTATCGATGGATAAAATAAAATCACGAGTAGGAGCATCTAAAGTAAAATTAAAAGTCTGAAATCCACTCCATTTGTGATCATAAGAAAACTGTCTTACACCAACAATAATTTAATAATGCATTTAACATGGAAGATATTAATAAAATTAAATTATAATGTAATTAGCAAAATAAGGTATTTAATGCTACAAAAATGTAATATTATGTTATTTAACACAATAAAACTAAACATGCAGTTTTAGGGAGGATAATAATCAGGAATAAAATATACATTGTCTGTAGTTCCTACTTATAACAATAACATGGGATAGAATTAAAAAGTGAAATATTTTCATATATAGTAAGTAGAGCTATTTATTTTCAGAAAAATATTTAAAACGAAATGTATTTTTAAATTTTCAAATGCGGAAATACAAGCATCTGGCCTTAATAGCAACATGCATCCATAGAAAAAAGGCTGGAATCAAGCATAGTACAGAAGCGTTTCAGAAAATGGTCGTTTCTAAGGGCTTCCCTTCAATTGACATTTTCTCTGCCATTTCCTTTTCACTAATGACGTAGGCTATATGCGGCATGTCTTCCTACCTGCATTTTTATAAAATATACGTCGCAGTTTCGTACTAACTCTTTTTCCATTTATTTTTTTTATCCGAGAGAGTGAGAAGCCAAGGGGTGCGAGTCTTCATTTTTTCAAAAATAGTCTATAATATTTTAGATTTTATGAAAATTCATTAATTTTAAAAATATGCTTCAATTAAATTATTAATTTCACACTGACTTATGTACTTACTCATGTAATTCACTTACGTAGTTTGTTTTCTTATATATAATAAATCAAATAAACGATGAAAAAGAGACAACATTAAGATGAACAAGTCCACACACAAGACTATCAATATTGATAGTTTAAAAACATTTTTTTAAACTTCTGTTTGTAAACAAACAATTAATCTCTCCAGACATTCTAGGTCGTTTAAAAACGCTGTGCAGAGAATTAAGAGCTTAAATGTATGCTAATATATGGGCTGACAGTTATATGGATCCACGAGAAATATTCCCTCTGAAGTTTTTTCAGCGAGACTATATTATAGTCCCCATCTCCGCGATTTATGAGTCGGAGTCTGTGTGCATATGCTATAGCAGCTTCTGAATAAACCATCTTTGCAAGAGAAAAAAAAACTACTAAATTCTTCTCATCACGTATTGATGAATTGAAATAAATCGTACAACATTCAAGCAGATAAACTGCATTAATACAATCTTCGGAAGGGGGATATTAAAGAAAGTTTATTTATTTTAGTATAGCCCTTTTTTTTGAATACTGAGACACGTCAGACTTACTTCTTTAGTGAATCGCCTTTCTCTTGGTCCAGCTGACCTCGAGCGACCATAATCCTTGGATCTACACCAAATTTACACTCTATCATCTATACCCGTACGTCGGTGAAAAGGGAACTGGTGAATCGGACCCAAATGTACTGGTTATAAACAACTTTGGTCAACCTGCCACTGCACCGTGGAAATCATAATTTGTATTACGTATCATTATAACAATAATTCTTTAGGATGTCTGAGTTCCCTCTAGCACTACTTTTCTGCAAGCTATATCGCCTAGAAAAATCATGGTTCATCACTAAACGAATACATAAATATTCTTCTTAAAAACCAAAACCATGCATTCTTCTGAACAGGAAAGATCTAACTCCTTAGATCTTAGCGCTTAGTTTATATTTTCTTTCAGACATTAAAGGCAAAGGGTAAAAACATTGCAATGATTACTTTGCCAATATAACTACCTTTGCAAATAATTTTCCATTACCATATATTTAATAAAGTATATAGTAATGTTTAGTTTCTATATTTTTATATTTGTAATTCTTATGATGGTGATAATTTTTAAATACTTTTATTTTAAAGAGAAAACATTGGTTTAGGCCGGGATTCGAACCCCGGTCACCCACGTCACTAGTGCGGTGCTCTAACCAACTGTATAAAATTGACGTAAGTCAGCGAGATGCTAATTAAAGTAATGTTCAATGAACATTCTACCCCTGGTATACATCGCGAGAACACTAGTAGGATCGGTGAAGAGAATGGATTTGCCTGGCCGTGGTACGAGCCGGATTAGGCCAGTTGGTTAGAGCACCGCACTAGTGTCGCGGGAGACCCAGGTTTGAATCCCGGCTTGGAAAAATCTTTTCTCTTCAAAATAAAATTATTTATTGAAAAGTGAAAAGAGACCTTACATAAATGCTAAGACCTTGGAAAAATTCCAACGAAAAACCAAACTAATTCACCAAACTAAAATCGAAATTGAAATTATCTGTCCAATATTTCGCCTATTCAGGCATCCTCAGGGTAGATAGAGAATAACAGCAAAACAACTTTTTTGTTGTTGAATTAGTTTTGCTTTTCGTTGGAATTTTTCCACGGTCTTAAAAATATTAATTGTTACTAATGGATAACTTCGTTAGATTTAATATTTCGGTATTTGTAAATATTACTTTTCCAATATTCAATTAGTCATAAGCTAATATCAAAAGTGACTGAAACCTATTTTTTCAGAAACGCAAAAAACTTGCTCATATACATTTCTGGCCATCTTACAAATAAAATTAAACATGAAAAATATAGTTTCATGCATGGGCAATCTTAATAAATATCTATTACAACATCATTTTATACTTTTAGGGTGTATTTATTTATTTAAATAAATACACCCTTTTTCCAGGTTCACCATAAGACAACCTATTTATATTAGATGTTCCAGAGTTATTGATGTATCCCCATTTTCTGCTGAGTTAATGTGTCTACACAAAATAAGAAAAATGGCTACCTCAGTTTATATTACAGTAAAAATCGATTTCCTTTTTCCACTCTGTGGTACAATTGATTTGTATACGCAGATTATAATTTCATTCATGTTCAATTTTTGAGCCAGTGAATGATGAAATTTAGAAGGCGAAGAGGGGAAATGTCTTGATATTTTCTTAAAATATAGTCAGGAATATTTCATCATAATAGGTCGGTCTGGCCTCATGTATTTGATTATTGCCTGGAGGAAATATTACCTAAATGTGTTTGTTTCAGTTATGCCTAATAATAATCACAATTTCTCATTCAGAGTGATTTTCATGATTTTTCTTCACCAATTTCGTCTTGACTTTCAGCTTGATTACAATTATTTCAAACTTGAGGAAACTAAATTGCCTCTGGCTCGTCCTTTACTTTCCCTCTTAGGAAACTCTTTGCTTCGCGAGAAAATCACTTGACGGAAGATATCAGCAACGACACGGCTATTTAGATAAACGAGGTATCTTAAAGATATATTGTTAAGGCGTGATTAGACTGAATAATTTAATAGGAAGCGAATGGAAGTACCACGGGAATTTGAATGAAATCTCAGATATTAACAAAGCGTTTGATTTATTAATTTAAATGACATGCGAGATTTTCTTAAATACTATTAAATATACATGTAAAAGATGATACGAATTAATAATAGCGTCTACAAAAATAACTTAAAACTAAACATGTAACTTAGCGATCTAATGAACAAATTAATTTAAGACAAAAAAAAAAGAAGAAAAAAATGATTAACATGAATGGGAGCGATAGTTAACAGAAACAGAAATGCTCCATGCTAGCATAATGGCCAAAGATATAAACAACGAAATGAACTTGAACGTTATACTGAATATTTCAATAAGGTGCGAAGATGTGCGAATTATTATTATCTTCGCCAGTGATCACGGCCTGAAGGAGCAATGAGTATGATAGCATGAATTAACTTGAACTGTCCGGTTGGTACCATGTAATACGTTGATCATCAGGAGAAAGATTAGTTGACAATTTGAGGCCTCATGATAATGAAATGTGACTTATAATTTGTGTGATGTATACTCAATTATCATCATCTCAGCATAGCTTCTGGCGAGTAACCAACTTTAAGACCTCTTGACTTTCTCAGAGGAAAATCGACTTGAGAGCGGAGTGTGCGATGGTAGTAGCTTTGAAGTTCTGGTAGAACAAGTACGCTCGGCGATCTGATAGCAAGTGAAGTGACTCAATAGCGTCGCTCCCCCTCTCCTTGGTTTTGGCGGTACAGTATTCCCGATTTTAGAGGCAATGATCTGTCCGTTCCATCTGGCGGGCAGTCCAGGTCCGCGACTAAACATATATCTTTGTTAAAAAATATTATACTCTTTCAAAAAATGTTATCGAGATAATTAATAAAAATACAATAAATTAATAAAATACATTATTTCTGTTTTGATTTTCCTGCAAAAGATTTTTTATAGTAATAAACTTGGCAGAAATCAGAGTTTTGGAAGCCCTGATTGGAGGTATCGGCATCGAGCCTTCGGGTTCGCTGAGTCTTCTTATTATTAATAATCTATAGTAATTTGTATTTAATTTATAAACTATTTTCAAAATTCAATATGATATTTCTATAGATATAAAATTGCTAAATATTAAATTTTAAAACTATAATATGTACACATAATTATATGTATGAGCTAATATTTGAATGATACTTCGAGAAAAGTACCAATAACCTTATTTCTATTAAGTTAATTTTTAATTTCATTTAAAATATCTTTTACTGTTACTCTTACTGTTTTATTTTCTTGAGAAAAAATATTTAGAGCTATAATTAAACTTTTCCGACTAACAACTTTAACCTAAATTTATTTATGTTTAAAATCTCTGCGTAATGTTTATGATCCAAATATTTATTATTTCATTTATATATTACATATATTTATTCCATATATTTATATTTGGTATGAATATGAATCTCTGAAATGCCTCGTTCAGTGATTATATGCAAACGAAAAGAGAGCAGGATAATTCTGAAAAAAGAAAACGGGGTAAAGATTTAGCTTCTGAGTTGCTCTGCTGATACGTCCCGTGTTTTAAAACCGGTTATGGAAAATAAATTATTTAAAATATTTAAACAATCATAGTTAAGGTTTGAACCAGTAATAACTTTTCGGAGAAGTCAGAGGTTCGATCAGGTTTAAAACAAGGTAGGACATTGTGGGACGCGCAGCGCATCCTGGGGCTTACCTAGGCTCTATAAAGTACTCTTAATTTGGCGGAAAACCTTCCAAAATCACCCAAAAAACTGTTGACTTGGAAAATTAATAGCCTCTACCATGTAGCCATAGCCTATTTTTGACCTTTCATGAGTTGTATTACTTTTTTTTATATTCACTGAAACAGAAGTATTCAGCAACAGAGAATAAAAAATATAATTTAAATTTATCAACTAGATTAAATAGGATACCATTATCAATTATTAATAATCGATATTTTTAACCTTAACCTTCGACTGTTTATTAGTTATACTATTTGCAAGCATACGAACGAACCTAAGGTCGTCATAAAACTATTCATGACTCGAAGATCTTCAGAGGCTATAAAGTCTGTATTAGCCGGATGATATTAAACCGACTATTGCCGGTAATAAAACGACCACTAACTGCCTGGTGCCAAGTTTATGGCTACTCGATGTGGGCGTAAACTGTAATCAGCTTTAATTGTCTTATTTATCTAAAGGTATACAATGTATTATTAAATGTGCTTTCTCACTAAATTTTAAATGTAAACTAAAAAATGAGTTGGATTTTTTAAAAACTCATAATTGTAAGCGATATGATAACAAGAAATAAAGTAAATATATCTTTTCATTGTGATGTAATATAAATTATTAATTGTGATACAACATACAAGTTATAATTGAAATTGACCGACCACTAATTATAATTATATTTCACGCCTCACAACTTTTCGGTTAATTTCCCGCATAGGAGACCATCAATTATGTTAATTGTCTGACATAAATTTGATCAATTAGTGCTAATACAACATTCACCCCCTTTTCTTTTAAAAATATTCATCCTCAACTGAATTTTTGACATTGTGCATCCACTTGTTGTTAAATCGTTTTGCATTATGAAGACTACATGAACATCAAATGGGTTTACATTTACAAAAAAATAAATGATTATAAATATATATATAATTATTTAAACATTCCGTCATTTTCCGAATTGTATATTTATGATTAAGATCGATTTATATTTTTTCAGTCCGACTTTAATTTGGTCAAAAAAATCCTAATTCCTATGAACGTTTTGAAATTATAGAACGGTCAGCATTTCTCCATCCATATGGAGGAAGAGGTATATTTTTTTTTAAATAGGAAAAAATAGGAATATTTTTTATATCCTTGACTTTTGACTAAAACATAATTTTATTTTGAGTCTAGGTCCTATAAGAACAACAAACACGTACAGAAAATTCAGAATATACTCCTGACCGAAAGGAAGGGTGTTGGCAGTTGATGGTTTGGTATAAGAATGAACCTGGGATATTTCAATATTTTGTCTACGGATTGAAGGGAACAGACACTTACTTTAGGTAGACACTCGTTGTTTACAATTTGCAATACTCGTATGTTACAATTGCAACTTTTTGGTTACAATACAACCTTTAGGTGAGACGTATCGGAGTGCCTAAGAAAGTCTTAAGGAAATTTATTATTTGCTTTATCCTTCAAAAGCATCTTTGAGAGATTCTTGTATTCGTGAAAGTGGGCGAATATGAGAGATGGCATGAGGAGCTTACGCGTAGATTTTGTAAGATGTCAAGAACGATGAAATAATTTTAGGCAATTTATTGACCGTCGGAATATTTTGGCGTAGTAGGGTTTCAAGGAATTTCACTATTACAGATCTTGCAGTAAAAATGAAACGTCGTTAATTTTCATATATCGTTTATCATTTAATATATACATGTGATAATCTAGTGTATTTTTTGTAATTAAATTAATGGTATTGCTTGGTAATTATTCTTAAATATGCAGGATATATGAAAGAACAGTAACTATTAGAGAAATGAAAAGAAATATAGAATAAAATAAAATAGACAAATTACATGTTTAACAAAGACAGTTTTCTTTTGTTTTCTGCTAAAGATGTCCAGCAGTTCATTAGCGTTCATTTTTTTCGCAACGTCTTGATGGATATGCATTATAGCCAGTTCATTCAATCGCTCTTCTTGCGGACTCGGCAGTGCTTTGCTATTAGCAATGAGTGAATGGGACGCAACGAACAAATTTTGCTATTCCAGCTAGGAATGGGCAAGAGTTTCGCTCATGCTCTTTCTGTTACTTCATTCAAATATTTTAACAACTATGATCATGTGATTTGCCAGTAAGTATATACTGAAATGGATTCGCAGTACATATATCAAAAACACATGGGGAGGCACATGTCCCCCCTTAAATCCGCCCTTGATGTTGGAGTATTTCAGAGGTAAGCTATCATAAATGAAATTATAATGATCTTGATTTCTCCTTCATACTTTCATCAATTTCTTCATATTTTCTTTTATAACATTACATGAATCATTAATTATTTCAGAAAATAAAAATCATGAAGCAATAAATAAAAGCAAGACCATTAAACTAGCCATAGGAATAATTGCACAGTGATCTAAAACTTGTTTGCACTCCTTTAAAATCGAGGTATTTTAACGCTATTCGAACCTATTAAAATAGTGCCGAATCAATAGATTAATAGATGGGTTAATGATCTAAACAATTATGTTTACAATATTCGGGCCGAGAATGTAGCATTGCATCTTTCCTCAGCATTACCCCATGTTTTATATGCATTTGCACTGCATCGGATAAATAGTTACAGAAAACAGTAGAGAAAAGGAGAGCAGTGAGTTTTATCATAACTTTGGTTTCCTCACTGATCTTGTATTAACTATGTGAATTCTGTAGTTTTCAACAATAAAGCGATAATATTTTTTTCATAATGTACTTAAGTTCTCTGACTTTTAACTGTGAAATAATACAATATAATATAATTATTACTTATTTTTTAAAACCAAATGAGTTTGAAAATTAACGTACTTAAAATATGTTTTTGTCTTTCTACTATGTTTCATATTCACATACTTTTCTATTTACATGCATTATTGTCTTGTTTAATTAGTTTACAGGCAAAGTTTATTACAAAGTTATGATCCAAAACTAAAATGATATAGGGAGCAGACACATGTAAAAACAAATGATAAGAACAATATGAAGACGAGATATATAGAGGCCATTAACAAGAATATATTTGTTCCGCTCCTAGATTGTCTTGGTTTAGCCAACAGTCTTCTTTCTTGTGACATTTTATTTCGCATGTTGTCCTTTCTTATCTTTCTGTCTCGATTTATTTGTAGACCTGGGGCAATAAGCCAGATGTCGTAGGATTATTGTTTGAACAGGCAGTTAGTGTCGAACAGGGTCCTATGAGTTACAAATAACATTGTCTCAGCTGAAGACCTGGATATCTTGTACCGTCGCCATTTCTGAAAAAGACGCCTCCACATGATCCGAAAACATTTTTTGATTTAAGAGATTAAAAGATCATTTGTAAATATTTACAGTGCAAAGTAGATCTGTTGTTATTACTTTGCTTCATATAATTCCTGATAACTTCATTTAAACTGCTAATTCTTTTCAAAATTAGCTTTTCAATTATTATTTTGAAAAGAAAGTTGGAGGATGGTCAAAATAAAATCTTAAATAATGAGAAACTATTTACTGAGAATTTTCTACTTATAGATCACCATTTAGATAAAAAAAAATGTCCCCCCTGATTATCAAGCAATATGTCAAAATACCGTAACTTATTGATTATTAAATATTATTTTACGACATTAATTAGATTAAATAGGATGAAAACGAACTCATAATACGTTTATTGTAATTATTTTTTCATAAATAGTTTCATATTCCTTTTTTATAAACATTTATTTTGATCACCACCCTATGTTGTTTGCTCATTTAACGCCACTTTATGCTGTTATGCTAATCAAGGCTAACGATGCTACAGTAGGAGCTCTAAATTTTGCCTATCCAGGTGTAATTAGGATAGGGATTTTTAACGAGTACCTGACGTTTAACGTCCTTTCCGAAGGACGGCGCACAGTGGAACGAGCGTTAGGGAGGACTGGACATTCATTAATATCTCCGCTTCTGTTTTTCCTAGACTAAGGCTATTGGTACGGTTTTAAAGCTTTTTGAATGGACTATTTAATTATATAATGAACAGGATCAGATCTTTTAGGGGAAACATGTAAAAATTCTCGATTTGATATTTCGATGTTAGATAATTTACTATCTATCATTGTACCATTTATTGTACCTATATACTACGAGAATAGGTACAATACAGTATTCTATGGAAAGACAGATACATAGATAATAAATTTATACAAAGGAAAAAGTAACAAATCAAAAAATTTAATCATTGAACAAAATTAATATAATAATTGATAATTACTTTTGTTAGTCAATATACTAGGTATAATTGATGTATCAAAATAATAATAAATGTAGGTGCCTATATAAAATTGTTTTATTTAAATAGCGATCACAGTTAAACCAAAATTAACAACTTAATTTTAATTAGGATTTGTTTTTCTATATTCTAAGTAACAATAAGTGATTGTGCTTCTTGTAATAAATCACGTTTAATGTTTATTATTTTCGGTCTAAGAGTCTAAATTAAAGGATCCGAATTTTCATCAGCTTTGAATCTTTTTTTCATGATAAAAGCAAACATATCCTCTGAATATTTTCTAAAACTTTCCGTTTGCCTCCGTCTTTGTCAATCGGATAATTGTTTGAATGATTGAGAACGAGATGGTGTACTTGTGGCTGTTGATGATGGCGATGAAGGTAGGTCCTGGCTAACATCTTCAGGAAGAATGAAATCCAAATTCAACCAGTTTTCATGCTTCTCCAGAAAATAATTGATATTCCTGTGGGACAAAATTCAGCGAGAGTACAAGCTAATACTGATTTTCTTAATTTTTCCCGTAAGCAGGACGTTGCAGTATTTGAAATTTGTTCCAGTCCAAACGAATTAATCCATGCTTCCAATGCCATGTCATAATCTTTAAAACTTATATGATTAAATTGAAAAACTTCACGATTTGTTGTAAGAACCATTGCACCTATATCTTTCAAATACCACACACAAACTGAGTTTCATCGTTAACACTATTATCTTCGGATAATTGAGTGTAAACAAACATTGGTAAACAAAAGAAAACTTGCGTAAAGTAGACGCCAATATCAACAGAAATTATTTTAAATTAATTCTCAAGGGTCAGAAAAGGAAAGAAAAAATCATTTTCTCGGAAAATAGCACCTAGTAGCAGAAACCGACTAATGGAAAAAAACTTCAAACATTCTAGTTATTTACTGTGAAGGTAGTTTTTTGGGTGATTTTAAGCGATTTGCGCAATTAATTTTTTTAGTTTTATCCCCCAATTTTCACCAAAAATCCCAGACGTTTGAAATAATCCCAAGTTTTATTTGCCTAAAATATCTTATTATGGGTGAGTTGTTTTCCAGTAGGTGCACGATTAATTTAAGGCATTACCTCAAACAGTAGATTGCTTTAAAAATATGAGCCTTTTTATAAAAATTTATATTTCCATTCAGATTCGTTCATTTGATTTGATTTCACAATTAATTTATCTATGGATTTTGTTGAGAAGAAGTATAAAGTATAATTTAAGATGAAAATATAGGACAAATTTAGTTATTAGAGAATTGGTCCAATGTCGAACAAATGCGTTGATTCGTTCCACTGTGCGGCGTAACTAAGGATTTTTTACTCCCTTAAAAAATCCTAGGGCCACCTACCGGGCTACGAACCCGCGATCTTGGGCTTAGTAGTTTGGTAGGCTAATCACTAGACCACAGGTGACCGTGACCACTACCCTATTTTCACTTTGATATAATTTATATAGTCAAATAATAAATATTCGAGTATATTTTTATTATAACCTAAAAAGTCCGTCAATAAAGGGCCCTATAATCTAGATAAAACATAAAGGGCACTATAAACTACATAAAGGGTCATGAAAACTGCATTGTTGCAAGAACAGATTTTAATTTATTAACATTCCTAAATTTTAACTAATATTGGTTATATTTAAGGAAGAAATAGTTGGGGGTGCAGTCAATGAAAACACCAAAATAAGCATAACTTATTTATTACGTGCCGACGTTTCGGCCTACAATGTAGGCCATCTTCAGGGCTAAGAGAGAGAAACAAACAGAAATATATAAAAACGTAGCAGTAACAAGAATATATAAAGTGGTACAGGAGTGAAAATAAAAATAGTGACTAGATATGATGAAATAGTGAATAGATAAAATAGTGAATAGATAAAAATAGTGACTACATATGATGAAATAGTGAATATATATATATATATATATATATATATATATATATATATATATGATAAATAAGAAAGAATATAAGACTGGTTACAGAATATAATAAACTTAAAAAAGTGATAGATAAAAATAAAATTGTAGATGATGAAAAGAAATTCTAATGGTGACAGATATAATAATACAAGAATACGAATATAAAATAGAAAAAATACATGTCAAGAAAGGATAAAATGTAAACAATAATATAAAGGGAAAGAAAAATGTGGAGGTAAACGGAAAGATACAAAAAGAGAAGATTAAAATATAGAAAAAGGGGTTGAGTATGAAGGTTTTAGAAAAGACAGATTAATAATAGATATCCATTTCTATTATTATAAATAATAATGAACTCTATACTATTAACATATGATGGATGCCAAAAGAAGGTGTGAGAACAGGTGCGAAGAAAGGTGAATGTGAAAAGGATGGAGATAAGATAAATACTAAGATATGTACTAACCGAATAGAACACGCTACAGCTTGGGGAGCTCAGAATCAAGTGAGAGAAATACGTTACGCCCGGCTGGCGGAAGCGATACAGGCGATCTCTGACGGCCAAAAAAATAATGACAAAGAAGGGGGAAGGAGAAATGCAGATGCAGAGGATATAAGAGACCGTAAATAATGTAAATTGCGTGAAAAATTGAAAATTAAATTAAAAATTAAATAAAATTAAAAAGGAGAAATGCAGATGCGTGGATATAAGTGACCGTAAATAATGTAAATTGCGTGAAAAATTAAAAGTCAATGGTCAAAATGTAATTAATTAAAGAATGGTATAATAAATTAAGAATATAAGGTTATTTTAGTAAATTAAAAATTTGGGAGTAGGTTAGGGATAGGTGATGGGAGTCGGTCTTGGCATTAACGGTAGAGGAATCTAAATTGATGTGAATGGTTTCTGAGAGGATGCGTTTATTATAATTAGGAACGGAGGCTAGGATCGGCGTATTTTCGAAGTCAAAAATGTGGTTAAAGGATAGGGCGTGTTCGGAGAGTTTAGAAGCGGTTGGGTTGTGGGAGGAGATGGAGTATTTGTGTTGGGTAATGCGGTCTTTAAGTAGGTTTTTGGTTTCGCCGATGTAGGAAGAGTTGCAGTTGGGAGTAGAGCAAGGAATGCGATAGACGACCTGAGAGCGATGTTTTACAGGAATGGGATCTTTAACTCGGGTATAAATATTGGAGAGTTTGTTGTGGGATTTAAAGGCGATGCGTAAATTGGGGATCGCGGAACGTAGGGATTTTTGAATGTTATTAGAGAGGGAGGGCATATATGGCAAGGATCTGTATATAGGGATAGAAGGCGGATGTGGAAATCGGGTGCGGGTGGGTGGGTTATAATGGTGATGGATGAGTTTATTGATAACATAGGGAGGAAAATTGTTTTTTAATAGGATTTCTTTGATGCGTTGGGTGTTGGTGTTATGGAAGCAAGCGTCAGAGAGGGATAGGCCACGGTGGATGATATTTTTGGCGACATTGATTATTTGGTGGTGCGGATGTTGGGAGTAATAATTGGGGAGTCTGCCAGAATAGGTGGGTTTCGTATACCAATCAGTGGATAAGGTGTGATCGGGATTTCTAATGATACGGAGGTCAAGGAAAGGTAGTGATTTGTTATGTTCAAGTTCAACAGTGAAATGTAGGCGGGGATGGTATGCATTTAAGGATGATAATAAACCTGGAATGATGTTAGGATTTAGGATAAGGAGGAGGTCGTCCACATATTTTTTAATGAAAATGACATCGTCACGGAACTGGGGTAGGATGGAGTCTAGAAGGTCATTTAGGACAATATTGGAGAGGTCAGGAGCGAGGGGATTTCCCATGGCCAGTCCAGAAATTTGGTTAAAGAACTGTCCATGGAAAGTGAGATAGCCAGATTCGCAGCGAGTTTAAGGGAGATATGAGGACCGGTTGAGAGAGGTATGGGGTTCTATTAGTGACCAGTTGTTATCTATAATGACAAGGGCTTTATCTAAGGGTATGTTGGTAAAAAGACTTACGACATCGAAGGAAGTGAGGATGTAATGATCAGGAACGGTGAGGGATGTTAATAGATCACGTAGATGAAAGGAATTTCGGATATCATATGGGTTGTTACGGCTGAGGACTTGTAAGGATGAAAGTAAGAAATTGCTAAGTTTTGTAGATGGTGAATTGACGTTAGCTGTAATAGGACGGAGGGGGTTGTTGGGTTTGTGGATTTTGGGAAGACCATAAAAATGGGGGGCTAAGGAATTATAGGAAATGAGGTTTCTGTAAACGGGATAAGTAATTAATTTAGAATTGACAAGGCTTTTTAGGTGGATTATTCATATTTTTTGTAGCTTCTTTTTTTTTTAAATTTATATTTTAATAAAATATAACTTCTTGTGTTTATTATCATCGTTTTGCCTGAAAGAGACAATGATGCAAAGTCAGAATGATTTTCACTTATAACTGCTACGAGTGAAGAGCTTTACGTCCATCATAGCGCTAAGCTACCGGCTACCCGTCTACTGGCCTGTGTTTCATACATTTACCTGCATTTTATCCTTCATTCGCCCTATTACTTACTTACATATAAACTTATTTCATTGCTTTCCATCCTCCTATTCGTTTCCATTCTCCATTTCAAAAAATAAATAAATAGCGAGACAAAAAACTACTACAAAATAAAATTTATAGAAAATAAATAAATGCTTAAGGCATTTGAACTGAGGATTGTTGCACAAAGAGAGCAAAAAGAATGAGATTGGTTACCTGGTCTAGCAGGTAGCCTCCGATAGCCCAAGCAAACGGTACATGAATGATATATGAATAAGAATGAAGTAAGGTCACGTCGTCTATACTCGGATTTAGCAAATAAATAGAAAAGCAGTGCGACAGCATATATCGTCTTTAGCACTGAGGTTAGCATCTAAAGGGTTAATAAATATAAAGTAAACAAATAAGTTTGCACTCTTTTTCCAATAGCATTCAATTATTTACTAAATAAATAAATTAATTTATCAAACTCATTAATTAAAAATGGTACAATGCAAACTATGAAGGTCTTGGATGCATTACATGATAGAGATTGTTTCTAGCATAATGGTTGTGGAGGGAGGTGACTTGTTCCAGATCACTCGCAACTGTCAGATTTTTTCCCTGGTATGGTCTTCAACAAAGAAGGTATTACAGAGGCTGGGTAAGACTCTAGTAGATGCCGAAGGAACCAACCGTGGCAGTTAACGCCTATATAACGTCTAACGCAAATTAAATAATTCTAGATGGGCATTCATGAAAAATTGTTTATAAAAAATATTTCATTGATTCTCTACAATTTGACTGAATAGGTATTATGGAGATAATTTCATAACCATAAAATTAAAATAAAAAATAATCAATATTAATATTACCATCAAATGTTGGCCAATTAATCCAATTTAAATTCTAACCGATGTTGGGCCCGAATAAGGGTTCTATATTTTATCCAAATTGGCTCATTACTCAGGAGCCCTTGAGAATCAAAGACCAAAGTTTGCTAATACTCAAAACCAAAAAGGACTCGAGTAGTCTTAATAATTAGGGTTAAGAAAAGTCCCCTCTCACAGGATTAAGAGTTTCACTCTTCTTATTTCTCCTAGAACTTCTTCTTTTTTTAAACTTACTTCAAGTTTTAATTTTAAAGGTCATTAATTCAAATAAACTTAAGTAAGAAATCCTAATTAATATTCGTCTGTATATATAGTTTCATTAGAACTACTCTATTGTCATTTCAATGTTGGCGATACTGAAAAAAAAAACAACCTGCAGCACTCAACCCATGCAGGGTCTTGGGTTAGTACGTGATAGAGAATGTCCTGTTCCTTGAACAACGGTTGTGCAGGGAGCTTACTTGTCGTAGATCACGTTCAACCGCCAGATTATCCCCCCTTATTTTGGGCATCCATTTTATAGAGTACAATTCAATATAAAATCGTCATTTGCTTATAATAATCAATAATCTTTTAGTTTAGGCAATGTTATGAATACAGAGTTCTGAGGAACAGGTTTCAAGTTAAACCTATAGCTCTTAAAAAATAAAGCTTGTATTATAATTACATTTCAGTTTTTGCAGGCAAATTAAATGCCTGTTAATTATACACAGAAATTTCCAAAGGTCCATTTTTCTATTAATTTGCAAAAAAAAAAAAAAAATGAAATATGGTCTTTGAGTAATTCTTAAACCCTTGAAATAGCTTTTGCTTTGGGTTGTTGTTTTTCTTCTGTTTATCCATTATAGTGCTACTTTTATTCAAACATTATCACAAAAAAATCTGTATGAAATTCAAATATGGTTTCTTTCTTTTACATTCCAGTAGTTCATAATATTTACAAATTGATTGCCCGCATAAAAGAAACTGCGGGAATAAACACATTACTTTTTTAAATGCAATTCAAAATCTATCATATTTTTCAATGGTTCAATGCCAGAATTTCAATGGTTTCAACCGAAGTTTGTTATTTCTTAAAGTGATTTCCATTAATAAATGTCGTAGCCTGATGTAATTTTTTGTATCGATTATGTTTGAGCAACCTCGAAATAGTTATTGGACCTTTCGATGAGAGCACCGAAATATGTGTGGGAAAATAACACTGATTCAATTACCAGATCGCATGTCTTTAATAGAACCTTTTATTAGACTAGAAATAATCATTATATAAAATAAATTAGCAAAACAACTTTGATATTAATACTAATAATGATGATAGAAAAAGAAATAGAGAATCACAATTACTACTGATATAAAAGGAACTAGAGATTTAAATTTAGAATTTAAATGAGTTAATGTTTGTAAAATATAGCTACTATTAAATGTCTATTGGTTATCATAAATCTGGCTAGCCAGTCGAAGTAGTGTAAATAAAGGAATTAAAACTGTCTTATCTGTCGTCAACGGCGGAGCGTGCGACGATGTCCAGGCCGAGGGAATTCTCCGCAGGGCGGGCGAATCCTCGAAGTATTTTTTTCTCCGCAGGGCGAGAGATAAAGTCCATCAAATTCCTTGCTCCAACAGGGCGAGCGAGGATCAAAATATCGGGTCGGTTCGAAGTGGTTGAATCGACTGACATACCAATACTGTGTCCACAAAATACCTAACTCCAACAGGGCGAGCGAGGGTCAAAATATCGGGTCGGTTCGAAGTGGTCGAACCGACTGACATAACAATACTGTCCTGTGATTGAACTTGAACTGCACTGGGGCAGCGAATTAGACTAGTTGAAGTCCACCAAAAAAACTACACTATTGTTTGTAATATGCACTCGGGCCAACACTGTTTGGATTACATCGACGTAAACAATAGCCGATCGAATCCACCGTCGGTATGTGTCTTTTTTTTTTCTTAAACTTATAAATAAAAAGGAAACTAGTTCCTATTGTCTACTACAATAAATTATATTAATTATTTAAACAATAATAAAAACATGATAATAAACAAATAATAAATTATGAAAATAAACATTTACACCACTATATTTACAAAATATGAAAATTAAAATAAAAGAAAAAAGTTCTTTTCTTTTACAAGATATTTGTTTTGTTTATGATTAAAATAAAAATACTCTTTTATAAAACAAATGAGCTACCTCACTTTAACAGATTATATAATATCATTAGTGAATTATGTTTTCTAGGTTAATTGTCGCATATTAAATAATATACTTAATAATGATACATTGTAAATATGAAGAAATCATTTAAACAATTTTGGAAGAATGATAATATGTTATTTTAGTTAGTATTTTATTTTTAATGTACTTTATCATAATTTCGATGTTTATAGTACTTTTCTCATATTCAGGAAAAAATCGTATTCGTTAGTATTAACATTATAATTTTAGTTTGTCAATTTTTAAATGTTATTTTATTTAGTTCTAATCAAATGAAATAATATTTTCATATAGTTCTAGGAGACGGTATTCCACTACTGGTATGTAAAAAGAATTTCTTTTGAGATTTTAATACTCCATAGAATGTATATTATGGATTACAATGAGACTTATGCTCAAGTAAATATTGTAAATATTTAAAAAAAAATATTAGAATATAACACCTTGATTAAAGATAAAAATAGTTGATACCTAGAGTTTGATGGCCTGGATGAATTGATATAGATTGACCGCATACGATTTTTTTTCCTGAAGTTGTGAAAATTACTCAAAACATGGAAAAATATGGCAATATCTTTTTAATAAAAACGAAAGTTTCCATTAACAGAATGACTTCAGAAAACTATCCAAAAGAAGAATAAATTTCCTTAAAATAATTTTTAAAAACACAAATTCTCTTTATAAAATACGTTTCCCTTTTCACGATGATAGAGTATAAAATGATAAAGTTTTAAAACGGTTCACAAAAGAAAAAATTCTCCAAAGGCACAACAAGTAACTATGTACACAACTATAGAGGCCTGTTCGGACAGAGAAATGCCCTGAATTGAAACTATTCGGAATTCGTATAGTATTCAGATGACTGAGTACGCTCGTTCCTAAACTGCCTCCGCATCGGAACCGCATAAACCAAAATAGGAACAATATAAGTTCGCTATCATTGGGAGAATAATTTCACTTAACGGTTATCGAACGGTAATTGGTTTATTAAACGTTTTCACATTCGTTAATATCCTTTTTGCCTAACCAATAATCTACATGTTTTTATAATAATTTCTATAAGGATGAAAGAATTTATAGATTACTCGGTATACTTTTTAAAAATTAAGCTTATTCAATCAAGCAAATTTTAGTAACTTTAGATACTACAGTAATAAATTTTTACGGAAAGAAGAAATAAACATATACCAGAGCATGACAGAACTACTTATATTTGATGAAGTATATGATATATTTTAGTTGACATTAACTATAGAAAATTTTATATTTTAAGAAGCATCAGATGCTGTAGTAATGAAGTTTTACGGATAGAATAAATAAACTTAAAATAAACCATAACATGACAGATCTACTTGTATTTAATGAAGCGTATGCAATATAGATGAATATAATGATGTATACAAATTGACACTCTGTCCTAACTATAGTGCACTCATTTCGTGAGGATTTAAAGAATATACGTGAATTAATAATATTTCTAAACAATTATTATAAAAATACAGCCACAAAAAAAACATTTTTTTAGTTATACTAAAATATAGATTGAGCATCAAATAAAGAATAATAAGACATTCAAGGAAATAATTATGGATTGATGGCGAGAAAGATCTAAGACTTCAAAGCAATTAAAAGCCATAGCCGTACCACGGCGAGCTAGCAGTTAACAAACAGTAAAACTTTATTTCTCCTTCAAACTTCAAACTACTTCATAATTCTCATCTCTTAATCAAATAACGCAAACTGAACTTGAGTACTCATACAAAAATTTAAGTACAAAAATAAAACCAAATAACTAGATATTAAACATAAAAAGGTTTTAAATGCATGCGAAAATCACATTATCATAGCAAAGTTAAGTTAAGTTATTAGTAAATATATAATAGTACGAACAAACTCTTTCATTGTCATTAATTAAAAAGATTGTGATATTTGAACAAAAATCTGCCTACAATGGAATTTTTTTTTCACATCCTCCAAAATTTTATTTACAATATAATACAAAATGGAAATGTTTATAAATTTTAGAGATTTTTATTATTCAGATATTAATTGTTATGGTACATTTATAAATTTGTATTTTCTTCCAACTAAGGGAAATATTAATTAATAAAATCCACAAATTACAAACTAACACAGGTTTTAACTGAATATGGACTTTCCAAATTAAGTAATTATCCATAAAATGTACACAGATTTCACATAATCAGCGACAATACTTATGCAATAGACAAAGTAGAGCAGACATTGAAACATATAAATGTATGAAAAGAAAGTTCAAAATTAATTATTTCTATAATTTTAAAAGGGAAACATTGACCACTAACTGAACAAGAACTATAAAATATATTTAGGCCCGAATTCATTAAATTCATTAGCAGTATAGATATCGAAAAGTTGACATCAATTTCATCATAGTTGTACATTTTAAAAGATAGATACTCATTTTTATAATTTTAATCTTTGTTAATTGAAGCATATTAAAACCCATGTCAAACCATGGAGCAGACCCTGTCGTAGCACCCGAAGAGAGGAAGTGGTCCTTACACGACTTAAAATAGGACATTGAAGGCTTAGCAACGCTCACCTCATTACTAAAGGATACCAGCCAACATGCGAGAAATGTAACGAGAGCCTGTCAATAGCCCATATCTTCGAAGGCTGTGCCTTTCACAAAAGAGCGATGGATAAAATAGCACTATCTACCACCTGTTACTAAAATTATTGTAGCTAAAAAAATATTATACTACTGTATGTATTATTATACAGGTATATATTATTATTATTATTATTATTATATGTTATTATTTTACTACTGTATGAATTATTATACTTGTACTATGTTAGTGTTACTACTAAGGCGTTGATGACCAACCGGTTTTACGCCTCTAACTTGTAACAACCAGCCAACATATTTTGTTAATCCTTATTGTAAAAATGTAATTATAGGCACATAATATACTGAAGTATGTAATGGGTCAATAAGTTTTTATATCAATGGTAAAAAGATCATAAAGAATGCTTTACAAACTCACACATAGTCATTATCCAATTTTTCGCAGCCAAATTTTAATACATTAGGTAATGAAAAACATTATTACTAATTGTAATTAACGTCTGTTTGCTTCAGCCGGGTTGTAATGGAGGAAAACCAAGGCATAATTTTTAAATATTTCATAATATAAATATTCTAAATATGCGCGGGAGGGATGTAACTCAGTAAGTAGGGCACTGAATAGCTGAATTGAAGGTCATGGCCTTGAACCGAGGTATGGAAGATGGATTCAATCTGTTAACAGTCCTAGATTGAACTTATGAGATTTAAAAATTCTTCCAAAGCTCACCAAGCTTTAAACTGGTACTGTTAATTTGTGAAAATGCTGGCGGTTGAGTGTTTTCTACAAAAATAACTCCCGGCAAAAACTCATAGTTTTTACTATATGCTTTCATTATATTTTAATTCTTTCTCACTTATTAAATTAATTGTAATAAGAAATTAAATGTAATTAATTAAATTAAACTCTAAGAAATAGCTTACCAATTAATTAGTGTATTGTTATTCTAAAGGGACATTTTCTAGCATAAATAAAGACTTTATTATATCCTGAACCAAACACCCTTCTTGATTTTTAGTGATACAGTTTTTCTTTTGTTTTTTCTTTTGCACACGCACATGTTTTTACTGACAAAAAAGAACATAAATGTGCTGTCATAATAGAACATAAAATTATTTCCGAACAGAATTTTAATCTAATTGAAATAAAAGTAATCTAAAAAGTAATTATCTATAAAATGTAATACGTAACCGGTATCAAATGGATTATAACTTTAACTAATATAAAATAAGCACAGTTACGGTTTAGTAGGATATCTATGACATTTGAAAACTATTGATACATCAATAGAGAATACAGAACTGATGATACAGATAGAGATAGAGGCCCTGAATGCCGGTGAGGCAGAGCATGTGATACTGTTGCCACTGATCAATGCCGATTGGAACGGACATGTAAGCGAGACATAGCAATATATTCCTCTATAGTCACCTCATCCACATCTATAGGTTATGGTATCAATATACAGAGAAATTTATAATTTATTATTTCATTAAACATTATTTAAATTATATAACAGTATTTAGAATTTAAATAACAATAAGAAAGAAAGTATTTCACTAAAATAGAGCCAACAACTCAAAAACAAACACTATTATTTATTATAATGCAATTGGGAACAACCACAATGCAAAGCCTTACGTTTCAAAAATACACCCACTTACCAGTCGACGTTTCGCCTATTCAGGCATTATCAAGACACCAAAAACAAAAAAGGAGGTTATGTGAATCGCATCTCGAAGAAAAAGGTGCAATACATCCCAACGATCAACAGCCCAAACAGGATCCAAACATGAGACAGCACCCCACCACCAAGACGTTCAACATACAACTGTTTGTTGAGACTCTTCATAGGTTGTAGTGGTACAGGTTTTTTTTTTAAGTTACCAAAATAACAGAAAACCTCAGGGCTGTAAATCAGAGATTCAGCAAATTTTGGTTTTTACATATATTTTCTTTCTATATTTTCCTTTCGAGTCAATATGCGAAATATCGACGTTTTCTCCAACTTTTCTTCGTGTTTGTTTCCTGTTAGATCCTAAAATTATTTTATTTATCATCTTGACCTTTTACTGTTCTGTAATTAAAATATTTTGAGGAATACCTTTGTATCAATAATTTTTTTATTGATTCAGTAAGTTTTCTTTATATTTATTTTTTTTATAATTTATTTTATTTTGCCTTATTTTTAATTCTCTTTTCACTTAATAATAAATAAATAGCCACTCTACAAGTTCAGTAAAGTCAATATACAAAAACGATTTATAGCACTAATATGCCATGAATATAATTTTTATGCACAGAAGGTATGGTCGAATCGGTATTTATACAAATAAATGTGGACTTTTTACGAACAATAATCTGTCCAAAAAATATATGAACATTCTATCTATTTTATGCTTCTTATCTGTATAAATCTAATATTACAAATATAGACTGCCTATTTAAAACAAATATTGGGAGTTAGTAATTGTTTGATCAATTTATTATTATTATTTATTACATTATTCCCTTCTTTACTTTCGTCTGTGTAACTGTTAGTGATTTCTGTATCCGTTCTGGTATGTCCTGTCAAGTGCGTGTAAAGTTTGGCAAATGTTGATGGGTGTAATCAATCAAAAGGTTCAGAGTCCCCTTGTACGTATCATGGTATTGTCGATTTCTCTAAGGTTATTGTTACGCAGTCTAATCGATGAAAGTTGTACGAATTCTTTAATTTTAAGATCGATGGGTACAATTCCTGCTAAGACACAAGCTGCGTCATATAAGATAGTAGTTATACGCCTTGACAATCCCGATTCCTATAATTCTTTGTAGTCTTTGAAGTTTCTGAAAATGGCATTTTTCTCAATTGCTTAATGCTAAATCCGCTCCACGTAAAGCATTTTGGAAATCAACGCCCCCTCGTAAATTACCTTCAAACATTCGGCCCCAAGACCCCAGGGTGTCCTTGCAGCAATAGTCAGGGAGTTAACTGTTTACATAGTGCTGACATATACTCTTTCTATGTGTTTTGACTAACTTATTTTTCTATCGAACACTACGCCAAGAAAGGTCAATGTTTGAGTGTTCTCCATTGCTCATTGCAAACGACTATGTCTATATCCCATATATACCTTTTCCTGCTAAAATATGAATTTGACTTTCCTTTTGTTGAGTTCTAGCTTGCATGTTTTTGTCCAATCATGTATTTTGATTAATTTTGAGATTACTATCTGTTGCAAATTTTGAAAACATTTTCCTCTGATTAAAAGTAATATATCGTCGGCAAAAATAATTAATTTTGAGTCAGTTGGTAACTCGAGGTTGAAAATTGTATTAACTAAAATGTTCCAAAGAATGGACGATAAAGATGATCCCTGTGGTGTTCCTAGTGTTTGAGTTAATCAGGAAATGGTATCCGTTGTAAAACTTAACCGTCTATTTTCAAGAAAATTTCTAATAAATAAATATAAATCCTTTGGACACTTATATTGTTTGAGATTATTTAATATAGCAGGTCACCAAGCATTTTCAAAAGCCCCTTTTATGTCAAGAATGATAACTAGTAGTTGATCTTTTTTTATTTAAAGCTTCGTGATATTCATGGCCAGTGAATGTAATGCGTGTAATGTTCCAGTCTTCGGCATAAATGCAAATTACATTTTGTTTAAAGTTTTGTTTTTAACAAGAAAAATAATCAGTCTGTTTTTAACGATTTTCTAGGTAATTTTGCTCATGATCGGAAGCATACTCTTTATTAGAGGTAGCTATTAAGAGGTAGAGAGGAGAATAGAGAGAGGATGTCCACAAGGGTCGGTCCTCGAGGCGGCCCTATCGAAGTTGGTATTTGACCAGTTGCTGGGGGAATTAGAACAGGAAACGTATCTTGCCACGGCCTACATCGAAGGCCGAGAACAGCAGAGCCAGAGTGAAGACACAAGCCGAGAGGTACGCCAATCTCGTATCGGAATGGTGTGTGAGGAGGAAGTTGAGTATGGCCGCTCCCAAGACCCAGGCCATACTCCTGAGAGGCTCCACTGACGGGGATTATCCTATGATGTTGGATATAGAAGGAGAGAGATTCAGACTGGGACAGGAGATGACAAACCAAGGTGACATACCTTGGCGTAAAGTTTAGGAGAAACTTCGACGCCATCCCTCACCTGGGATACTTGAAGGATAGGGTGACCCTGTCACTGAACGGACTTGGAAAAATAGGGGGTGTATTTTGGGGCCTTAGGTACTCAGCAACAATGAACATTTATAAAGGCGTGTCATGGGTATCCTGAGGTATGCAACCTGCAGAAGACTGGCGACTATTCAGAGACTGGCTCTGCTGAGAAGGCCTATAGGACGGTGTCGCATGAGGCGGTGCAGTTGTTGACGGGAGCGATACCCCTGGATCTCGTCCTGAAGGAGGACACTCTGAAATACGCGGTGAAGAGGCAGGGGCTAGCAACGCTCCCGGAGCGACTCCGACAGAGGATCAGCGAGACCCCGAACATGTGGAAGAAGATAGTGACGGAGGATTCCATAGAGGAGTGGAGCAGACGGTGGGTGAACAGCCAGAAGGGCTCGACCTTGAGGAAGTTCTTTCTCACCGTCCAGGCGAGATTAGCAGCCACATGGGTCCTCCCGGACTACTGGGCCTCGCAGGTCCTGACAGGACACGGCGGGTTCCGGGGAAAGCTCAGTGAGCATAGGAGAGAAATACACTCCCGATGCCCCGCCTGTGGAGTCCCTGAGACGTCAGAGCACGTGGTTCTCTACTGCATCGCGATGGAAGGACACCGTGCCAGGTTGTCAAGGAAAACCGGGATCTTCGCCCTCGCCGAAGAAGACTTCTTATGGAGGGGGACAATTATCCCTATTTCAGGGAATTTGTTTACAGGTGGAAGGAAGTGGTCAGGCCTGCACCCTTAACCATTAGCAGGATCCGGCCATCCGGCGAGCCACCAGAGGATGAGCCCCACCACTAGGAGGGAGACGGTGAAGAGGACCGAACTGATGCAGATTGGCCGGATGCTGACCGGACGGATGCGGCAGACCAGGAGGCTTAAAAGGTGCTGCCCCATCAGTAAAGTGCACATCCATGCGCCGGCAGCACATCAGAATTATTTTATTTTATAAAATTGCCTCTCTAATTATACAATACTCCCCAAAGTCATGTTTAATAAGAGAATTTTAATAAAGATTGTTGCTTCTGGGCAGTGGTGGGCGTGCGTAAACCCAACGTAATAACCCACCACCGCCAAACTCCGTGTGCCAGAGATGGCAGGAACGGGGAAATAAAAGGTTTCGCCAGGTTGTGGGCCCTCTTCTGTCGCCATGTACTTAGTTTGTCCTTCGTTCACCTCTAACCCGAGTTTTGTGGCGGCGTCCTTCAGAGCCCAAAAAATAACCTCTCTCTCAGACTGAAACGATCTCCCCACGATGTCCGCATCACCTGCATAGGCTAACAGCTGGACCATGCGGTTGTAAACCACCCCACTAGTCTGCAGATCAGCGTCCCTAATTGCCTTCTCAAGTGACAAGTTAAACAAGAGACATGATAGTGCATCACCTTGGCGAAGTCCTTTTCTTGAAGATTGCCCACTAACCTGCACATTACATTTCACACCACCCATGGTGAGCTTCACCAGCCGTATTAGCTTATTCGGGATATTGAATCCTTCAAGTGCCTTGTATAGTTCTTCCCGATCTCCCTCATTTCAAACTCTCATTTCAGCACTGAAGAAGTCAGCAGCATGGCTGGCAAAACGTTGGCGAAAAATTTATCAACACTGTCTAAACCAGAAGAAATCAACTATGTCTTTTGTAATAATAGTGGCCGTGGAAACCTAAAAGAGTAAATAATATACATACGTGAAAAAAGAATCCCCAATGAAAAAAAAATAATAAAAATAAGAAGATAATCTACGCCGAAGAGAATATATATAAAACTGTTCTATAGATATGCCCTCGCAAGAGAAATCGAAAGAAGATGTCTAAACGTGTGAGAAGCCATTGAATTGATTGAAGGGAAGGGTTTTATTATGTGTCCCCAACACAATATTGAGGATATGCCTCTATTTCCCTGGCCGCCTATTAAAAGAAAAATAACAATTTTTCTTTTGCTTTGGTATATTTTTTACTGTGAATGATCTACGGCAAATTATTATTTTTTAATTTAATATGTTCCAATTTAATAACGTAGTTTACTATAGTGACCCTGATAATTATAATACAAATGTAATCGACAAATTTTTTTTCTAATAAAAATATACAGTCTCTGGATCAGGGATCTATTACAGAGAGATACTTTAGGAGTGTCTTGAATGGGAGCTTTCTCCATCTACGCTTCCACGAGTATCCGTTTGGAGAGTTTTTTGGAAGATCACAAATACAATATGTAACATATGGCATTTTTATGACTTCTCTCAATAAATAGTTGTTATTATTATTATTAATCATGAAGATATAAAAAGAGTTGTTAACAACAAAAACATTCTAAATAGGCAGACACAGTAGGACTGCCGACAGAGTGAAAACTTAAGTCCTTGGAATAAATATGTTCTTTTTTGAATTTCCAAATCAATAATACCTTGAATTATTTAAATATCAAACTTTTAAATTTAAATTATTTACATTGTTCTGGTTTTCATATATATTGACACTCCGAAAAATCATTATATGCATTTTCAAGGAGCTTATTTATTAATCAAAATATATGATGGGCCGCACATGCTCAATGAAAAGATCAATAATTTTATTGAAATAATAACTAGTATATAGCTATATTATTTATAGCTTTTATTTGTATAGACAGATTTTATTTTAATTTTTAACATTATTACCCTCGTTAAATTAAACAATACTTTCAATCAGTTCATAAAACAAGACCTTAAGCTACTACAAATAAAATCTTTTAGGGAAAATGGAAAATTCAACCAGTTATTGATGTTTTGGGTTATTATTATTTTCGATTGCACAACTATTAAACGACATTTTAGATAAATGTAATTATTATTCAATCAACGAAATTATAACTTTTAACGGAAAGTCAATTAAAAGAAATCTATAACTCATCCTCTAGCAGATAGTTGTCTCCAGTTTCGATCATGTTGCTGACGCGAAGCCACAAGTTTACCCTCTACTAAAAGTCTCTAAACGCGGCCAAAAAAGTTTTCACATGAATAAATAATAAAATCATTGCTGTATCTTTAAAAAAAAAAGCAAGAGACAAAACTTCCATGTTATGCATTAGTTGCTGGCGGAGCAACTTAACATTTGAAAGAGAAAAATAATGTATTTTATAATACAAAATACCCCATTGATAACTTATTTCTAAACGCTGACTTAAAGGAAAGACGTGAGTTTCTTTCTGACGTTAGAAAGGCGTAACTATATAAAAGTTGTGGTTCTCAGCCCTGAGACGAGAAGGCTAAAGGTCATCTGGCTGGAAGTTGGCAAAGTAGATTTGGCCGCGGGGGCAGCCGACTGGAACATCCTAAAAGAAATCGGCAGCGGCTCAGGTATATTGAGTTTATCTTCTCCAGGCACTCTTCCTTCTATCAGCTTCCTGCCAGGCGAGAACTCTTACCTGATTTTGTTCTCATTCGCTGAATGATTTGCCCCTCATTGTCCCCCTTTCGAGCCCGAAAATGCCTCCAGAGATTCTTTGGAATATATAAGTGGGCATTAAAGGTTAAGTTTTCATTAATGCATGAATCTGTGACCAGGTTTGTAGGTTATAAATCCATGGTCCAAATAACGTAATTGAAAAAAAGTCCGTTGTAACTAAGTTATATTACTAAAACAACAAATTATAATTTAACCTAGCTTAGCACCATATCATAGCGTAACACCAACGCTGAGCTGCAATGAAAAAGTTAAGATAGAGAAAATTTGGGTTATTTCTTGGTCAAATAAAATAATAAATTGAAGTAAGGTATCCACTTGTAACTATAGCTCACCAGAAATGATGAGTTGAGTCTTCAAATCGCTCCGGTCTACCCCGATAGGTAGCAGCACCAGACGGACGAGATAATTGTTAAAAAAGGAAGTCATTACAAACTAACCCATAGATTTGTTTGTTTTCACCCTCCCATAAGGTTTCCCGCCTGATACCTACTAAAGCACATCTGTGAACAACCTTCAGAATAAAATTTTTTGGCCGAAATCTATTGATATTGCTAAAAAAGAAAAGGTCGGCTATGATGAAACTACAAAATAGCGGAAAAATTGACGGTAAGAATCCTTACACATTTTCCTGTTTAGCATCGAACAGTAATGGACAAATAAAAAGTAATAAGCGTACTATAATTTAAAAATGGAATGCTTGACATGCTTTTTTTGTAAATAATAGTTTTGTAATAAAAAATAATAATTTGGTAGTTATAAATAACGACTAAGTTTGCCTGATGAACTCTATTTGAACTAATGAATGCGTTTTACGTATGATAGTTTACTTAGTTAGTCAGTGATGTAACCTTCTGATGTGATGAGAAAAAATTAAAAAAGAGGCCAACATTAAGGGTGATTTTGTTCTCAAAAGCTAAGCTCATCCCTGAAAACATTTAATACCATCGCCTTAATTCAGATTTCTCGAGTGAATTGAAATTACTTCCAGCTGAAGTTATAGTATAGTGTTCACAACTAAAATTAATTTTACGACTAATAAAACTAAGCGAAAATAAATCAGGTTATTAATCTATGTATGAGCCTAATTCGATTAGTCAAAATTATAAGTTGCATTGAAGTTTATAGGTCGTATATTCTATAGAATGAGTACTGTATACTCATCAGTCTCTATATCCTGTTCTCAAAATTCGTTCATATTATTTCTTTAATTTTTTTTTAACTATTACTGTTTTGTATACATTTTTATTATACCTAATTTAACAAGGTAAACTTCTATTTTTTGATCTTTTTATTTTAATCTTAGATGTATTTTTTAAAATATTTTATTTGAAAAGAGAAGATATGAACAGGACCAGGACTCGAACCCGGGTCTCCGACGTGTCCGATATAGGATCTAGGAAAGAAAAGAAATGTCTGACCGAAAAGCGAACCAGGATGGTTGAGGTGGCTAAGCACCACGACGGATACGCGGGAGTCCTGCGTTGGAGTCTCGGTCCTGGTCATATCTTTTCTTTACAAATAAAATATTTTAAAAAATTCTGTTTTTTTCATTTCATTATATGCTTATACAGGAAATCATATAATAATTTATTTAGTTCAAGCATGTAATAATTACTTCCATATCTTGTATCGGTTCAAAAACAAAAGAATCGATTCAAAATTTGTTTCTATCTATATTTTGTTTTTTTAATGTTTTTTATTAATACAATCATGAATAGTTAAATCTCAATATCCAATTCATATTTATTTTAAATGCATAGACTGTTAGGGCACAGTTCAATTTGCATGGTACTGAGGAGTAAGATGTGGATTTTATTTATACGGCAACTATTTGATAAAAATATAAATACGAATAAACATTACCTTGGAAGAACTATTCTAGTAGAAGCTTGTTGCGAGTTCCGAAGCTACCCTGAAAGAAAGAAAGTTTGTAAAAACACAAAATTCTTCCAATATACTTGCTTACCACTAACATACCCTATATAAAACATGTTTAAAACAATTTATCATTGTTTTATTACAGTAGTATATAATTTATACTAATAGTTGAATTATCTTACTTACATCTTGTGCTTCTATAGAATTATGTCTTATAATAGAAACATGATTTTTAATTAGTCCAATTGCAAATAAAGTTAATTATTAAAACAGTTAAAATATTAAAAATAATATTTCGATGAAATCAAAATAAAAAAAGTATACATATATATATATATATATATATATATATATATATATATATATATGTATATAGATATGGATATAGAAGTTAAGACAAGACGATGATCGCAAAGTCGCTAATCAAGCTGGCATTGTAAACAGCTGTTCTATAAATAGAGGTTCAAGATGGCAATAAAGTCAGTGTTTAACCAGCCGTCAAGTGTGTTGTTTATCTTCCAACTTATTCTTTTGTTTATGTTTTGTGAGGTGAAGTGCTTAAGTGGTGCCGAAACCCGGGAAAACGTTTTAGCAGTTCAGTGAGAATATATTTTTTTTTTCTCAAGGACACTAAATACTACAGCGAGTTCATTATTGATCTATTTTACTGTCATTTTAATATTTATTTTTGCTCTCTCAATTTGAAAAATAACTAGTCTTGCCATTATGAATGAACAACGAGAAATCCTGAGGCCGGCAACATTAACGTTAGAGCCTTCACAGCCAGAACAGGCGAATCCCCAGTTTCCGCCATTACCATCAACAACTCTAGGAATGGCGCGGGCAGACTTAGCTGCCCAGGAAGCAAACAGAATTGCACAGGAAACGAACGAATTGGAGGAAATGAAGTTAAGGAAGGCCAATGCACAAGATTTAAGAAGGGAGATATCAGACTTGGAGAAATTTAACGGTGATGTCGGTGAACTTAATCATTTCCTCAAGGGCGGGGATGGTATTATGAGCAGCATTCAATCCCAGGTCGCAGCAGACTTTTTAGAGGAAGCGGATGCCAAAAGGCTACGGGTAGCCTTAGCACGACAGGTAAGAAGGAGCGTATTGAATCAAATCCAAGCAGATGAGGATACCTCGTGGCAGGTGATCAAGGAAAGACTAAAGAAAGCGTATGGAGGGGGGCGATGGGCCCCAGAAGAGGATATGCTGCAGATGTTTCGAGAGATGAAACGTTCGAATCAAACAAATGGTCAGTACGCTGCAGGCCTGCTCATGAAGCTGAATAAGATTAACGAAAAATTACGAGAAGTAATGGATACCAGTGCGGTCGAAGCGTGGATGTTGTTTATGACAACAGTCCTGAAGGTACAACTAGCCAGGGATACTGGAAAGAAAGATGGATTACCCAGGGATAGGTCATTCATGGAATGCGCACAGGACATGGTAGATGCGAGTGCCCGCGACGAGGAAGAGAGAGAAGAGATCGAACCAGGGTGGAAAAGAGTGTCATACCGGAGAAACGAGGCAGGAAGGAATAAAGTGTGTCTCATGGGACATGGGAAGAAGGAGAGATGGAGAGTTTGGGAGAAGAGAAAAATTACCTAGAGAAAGAAGGCAAATTGTGGAGAGGAAGAATGGGAGAAGAGAGGAAAGGAGGTGCCACGAATGTGGCAAGATAGGGCACTTGGTGGCTCAGTGCCCACGTGCGCGGTGTTTCGAATGCCACAGTGAGGGACATATGGCCAGACAATGCCCATATACAAGGCGCCTGGAGCACGATCGAGGCGAACCTATGGAGATCAATGCTCAAAGATTGTGGCGGAGAAACAGGATATCGTCGGAATCGACTAGATCTTCGGAGACTTCAGGGTCCGAGACGGAAGGAAGCGAACCTAGCCGCAGAGGAAACCCCGGAGGAAGAAGCAAGCAACGGAGCACTAGGAAGCGTAGTGAGCAGATTAGAAAAGAATGAGGATTGTGTAAACGGAGGGGCAACCTATTTTTTGTGAATAGTGTGGTAAAGAAGTGTGACAGGTTGCCTATTATCGAGTTTTGCAAGGGGTGGAGGTGTCTTGGGGACACAGGGAGCTCGTGTACTCTAGTAGGTAGAGATAGTCTACACCCTATATTTAAAGGAAAGTGTGACCCAGAAATTAGAAAGTGTTTATGTCAGCTAGTCACTTTGAGTGGTCCCTGTACGGTGGATGGGGAAGTGGAACTGGCATTAAGTAAATGGGGCAAAAAGGGCGACGTAGCAACTCTGCATGTGGTAGAGACCATGCCGCGCGAGTATGGTGGGATTTTGGGGTGTGACGTGCTCGGGAAACTAGGGGCGAAACTCAGTAATGTAGAAGGTCAATGGGTGATTAGAATTGGGAGGAAGACATCTAGAACGATGGAGAGCGTGAAAAGGGATGTGAGGTGCGTCGGTGCAATTACCCAAGGCAAGGATTGGAGGATGGGCATAAGGCAAGAATACGGGGATATTTTTTTTTGCGAGGGGGATCCACTGAGCGTGACGGGAGAAACGGTTCATGAAATTCATCTGAAATCTGAGAAGAGTACTTACGTGAAGGAGCGGCGGTACCCACAGGCGTTGCGGGAACACATTATGGAGGAGATCGGGGAGCTAAAACGGCAAGGTATTATCGTTGACAGCACATCACCCTTTAACAGTCCTCAATGGGCGGTCAAGAAGAAACCTGTTAACGGGGATCCAAGGGAGCGCTACAGGGTGGTGGTAGATTTCCGGCAACTCAACGAAAATACGTTGGATGAGAAATACCCTATTCCCAGATTAGAGGACATTTTGGACAGACTGGGTGGAGCAACCGTGTTCAGCACACTAGATTTGAAATCTGGATACCACCAAATTCGCATGCATCCCAGAGACCAATGTAAAACAGCCTTTACGTTTGAAAGGGGTCATTACGAGTTTACCCGTATGCCATTCGGTTTAAAAAATGCGCCGATAACGTTCCAGAGGCTGATGGACGAGTTCTTGAGGGGCTTAGACGAAAACATGTGCCAGGTCTATATGGATGATCTCCTCGATTTTAGTAAGACGGAGTTGGACGATATAGAGGATTTGAAACAAGTCTTTGAGAGAATACGTCAATTTGGTCTAAAATTATCAGCGAAAAAATCAATATTGGGGCAAAAGTAAATCAACTTCCTCGGGCATTCGATATCGGCAGAAGGGGTGAGCCTGACGGTAAGGAGGTGGAAGCCATAGGGAAAATGGCGATGCCAACCGCTATCAAGGGAATCAGGAGATTGCTAGGAACCCTAAATTATTATCGTCGATTCGTCCCAGAGATGGCCGAGCATCTGAGTCCTCTGAATGCACTGTTAAGGAAGGGACGCACGATTCGGATTGCTTTAGAGATCGAGGGGTACATCAGGAAATGCATGTGTTGGCTACAATCGGAACCGGTCCTCGCATTTCCTAATTTTTCAAAACCATTTGCGATCACCACCGACGCTAGTGAATATGCACTGGGGGCGGTTTTGTCACAGGATTATGATAAAGGGGAACGGCCTGTGGCATACGCAAGCAGAAGGCTTACAGACGCGGAGACCCGATATAGCGCGCTCGAGAGAGAGTTATTAGGGATTGTATGGGCAGTCCAACACTTCCGGCCCTATATATTTGGAAAGCGGTTCAAAGTTCATACCGATCACAGGCCACTTCTGTGGGTGGGTAATTTGAAAGAATCGTCGGCTAGGGTGACGCGTTGGAAGGAGATCTTGAGCCAATACAATATCGAAATAGCATACAAGCCGGGAAAGGATAATGTGGTGGCAGATTGGTTATCTCATGCCCTGCAGGTCAACGCTATCGAATCAGGTGAAGGGGGACCTTCCGGGGAGCTCCAGAGGTTCGTACGGGAATGGACGCCAGATGTGGAAGGAGAAGGAGAAACAGACCGCCGGGACAACGGGGAATCTCCCAACCAGGAGGAATCACAAGACGAGAGATCGACTGAGATGGAGGAGGTGGATGAGGTAATAAACGATAAGACTCGGCAGATAATATGGAAAACAAGGACCACGGGGTTACTGAAAACGGAATTTTCCAGATACGAGAGGCATAATATTGTAACTATTTGGTCCCAACCTGGAGTCCAGGAAGAGCAAATCTGCCGAGCGTTAAAGGACGCCTTTAAAGCAGGTGCGACCAACTATCTGTATGTTGGCAATGCGACGGTGTGGGACAAGATACGTAACTTGTGGAGATTAGAAAAAATAGGGATAGACAGGACGTTTATCCGATGCCGATCTAAGGTAGAGACCATTCGCGATCAGGAACAGCAAAAGGATGTAACGATGGCGTACCATCAAGGGAAGACGAACCACCGAGGAATCAATGAGACGTTGGCGGCACTAAAAAGAAAGTATTACTGGGTATGGATGCGGAAGACGGTAGAGGAGATAATAAGGAACTGCCACATTTGTCATACGGCTAAGTATGACCGCCTTCCTCCCGTAGGATTACAAACCGAGACGATGACGCCTACAATACCGTTGACAGATCTTCAAGTAGACACCTTTACGTGGAGGGGGTTTAAATGGATAACAATAGTGGATACATTTAGTAAAACGGCCATAGCCCACCCGGTGAAGGAGAAATCGGCAGCGGCGGTGAATAGCGCCCTTCAAACATGGTTCCAATTCTATGGGGAAAATATGGCAGAACAACTAGCCATAAATAGAGTAGATCTCGAGAAAATGTGGGGGAAAGCACATGGCCGGGTGGTAGCGGAAAATAGTAGGAGAGTGGCGCGGGAAAACGAGGGCATGAAGGACATTATGGGAGATATTAAAATCGGTACAATTGTGTACAAAAAAATTATATCGAATCGTGCAAAGGAGGTTCTGAGGTACGAGGGTCCATTCAGAGTGATTGCTATCAGAGAGCATAACCTAGTCACTATTCAGAATGTGGTTGAGCCAAGAAAACATAGGACAGTTCATATCGAACAGCTCAAGATTCCAGCTGGGGAAGCCAGCCCATAACCGTGTACTTTATTTCGTACTTTTGGAGGTGTAGTGGAACAGGAGATTTTCATTTCTTTTATATATAGTTTTTGTAAAGTAAGTTATTTGTATATAAATATTTTGTGTTAATTACGAATGATAGTAATGTAGATTAAGCTAGTAGTAAGGTATTTTATTTTTATTTTTATGTAAGTAGAATATGATTCATGTAATTGATAATTTCTTTTGTTTGTGTGCTCTTTCTCTGCAATTTTTGTTTTGAGTTTACGAGGATGTTCGTAAACTGGCAGGCAACATCTGATCATCATGGACTGACAAGATGATGATCGCAAAGTCGCTAATCAAGCTGGCATTGTAAACAGCTGTTCTATAAATAGAGGTTCAAGATGGCAATAAAGTCAGTGTTTAACCAGCCGTCAAGTGTGTTGTTTATCTTCCTACTTATTCTTTTGTTTATGTTTTGTGAGGTGAAGTGCTTAAGTTAGATATAGATATATATTATTAACTCTGTACATAAATAATGTTCCCGTCAAATTTTTCCTAACAGTCAAAAACCTCGGAATCACATCAGATCAATCCCTTTCCTAGAAAAGTCATATTTCCAATATATCCCAGTGTACTTTTTCTACCCTGAAGAGACTAAACTACATTCGTCACAAATTTCCATTTGAAACTCGTAGACTCCTAGTCACCTCTTTAGTATTCCCCCACTTCGACCACTGCGCCGTACATGGGGGTGTCTCTGAGGAACTCGAAGCCAACATAAAACGTTTGATGAATTGCTTTGTACGCTTTGCCTTCGGGATCCCCAGGGACGCCCCTGTCTCCCGATTTTATGAAGAGTTGAGGTGGTTGTATCCTTTCTATCGCTGTAAGTATTTCCTTTCATCCTTCCTCTATCAAGTTATCCAATCCCGCCGTCCATTATACATACATGAGCGCCTCAAATTTAAATCCTACATTCATTCCCGAGATACCCGTTCAGACTCTACCGATTTGTATATGGAGGCCCATCGTACCGCTGCTTTCGACAGATCGTTCCTGATTCGGTCCTGTTCCCTGAGGAATTCTATCCCTTCTTCCATACGCTGTTCCAAGACCCTTCCATCTTCATATCCCGTTCATTTGATTAATTCCTATCCCTCCAGTTCCCTGAAGGGCTTACATAAAATTACCAATAGAAAATTATTTATTTTGTTTATTCGTTTTTATTTTTATTTTTTAAGTTGAAGTAACGTGAAATCTACTATACAACAGTAAATCATAAAAAAGAAATGTAAAAATAAGTTTATTAATCTTATGTTTGTTTGGTACGTATATGTGTGTGTATGTATAAAGGTGTAAGTTCTTTTTAGTAGGTAATTATGTTTATTTTATTTAGGTTCTATTTCATTATCTTAAGAAGTTATGTTTATTTTCTTTGTACTCTAAGGCTCTAAAGCCCACAATAATGTACAGCTATGTTATTCTAAAGGGACTTGTCCCAAAATAAATAAAGAATTTATTATTATTATTATTATATTATATCATATTTTGGAGGGTTCTGAATTCAGTTCATTCATTTATGATCAACTAATAATAATTACAAAGGTTAGTCATCTATCAAGCTTGCTACCATTTATCTGCCAATATTCCATACTCTACAGAGTTTTCAGTACAATAAACATGTTGCATATTTCATGTTAATTAAGAACCACAAACAACGAATTCATGAAATTCCGATGGAAAATTAATGCTTTGTAGTGGCACATGTCTTTCAATGTGACCTTCAGGCCAATCACGTGGATCTAATGACTGTGTATGACTGTATTCGGAATGTTTACCAAACACTATTCTGAACTAATCATCCAAAAGTTATGGCTGATATCTGAACCATGCTGGCGAGCCAACGGTGGTTCTCATTAATAGGCAAATGAGAAGCGGACCTATGGAGTAATTACCTGTTCAAACTTGGTTAACCAACAACAAAATGGATTTACAAACATAATCAACAGTGAATACTAAGTGTGTAAACTGCCGCCTCATACAGTTTTCAGCTGAACTGATACAAGTTGTCCTTTCAAAGGTTTTAAATTCTAAAAATTATAACATTTTTAAGTATATAGTAATTATTTGGACAGTTTTGATGAAAATATATGTAAAAAAAATCATTAAAATATCTACCGTGATAGCGTAAGTTATCACATCTTGACCTATTAAATGCGAATGAGTATATCTATTGTTATCATGTGTTAGGCATAAATGTAAAACTGTTATAATTAATAACAAGAAAGAATGAACTCTAAACCTGACATTTTTCGGTATTAAATTCACAACGAATTGATTTGGACAACCTATTGAATATCAACTTAACAGGAATATAGACGAATTTTCTCCTATATATCTAAGAGTATAGTTTCATTACTGTGTGATAGGCTAATAAAAAACTTCCGATGCTGCTATCGCTGCGCTGCCAGTCAGATCTAATACAAATCAAACACATTAAGGATTAACAACAACGACAAACAATTTAAAAAAAAAACGAAACCGTTCTTGAGCTTAGTTGAATACACACAAAAATTTTATCAAAGTAGTTCCAACCGTTTAGTAGGAGTTCAATGAAGTACGCACGCACAGAAGAACATTATTCATAAAGATTAGAAGATACATTTATTATTTTATAATTCCTTTTGCCTATTTATTTTATATTATTTATTCACTTATTAGAATAGGTCGATTCTTATTCAATGCATATCGTAATAGTAAATACCATTAAAATTTACTGAAAATAATGCGAAATACTCTAGATGAAGATAAAAATATTTCCACCTTTTCATTCTTCCTGATTTTTTCGAAGTCACAATTTCATGTTATTATGTATGGTATTTTAAGTGTTTATCTATTTTTATTTTTATTAGCTCTGCAAAAAATATAGAAATGTTTTTAAGACTTCATTTTCTAAAATCCTAGTTCTCCTTCAAATAGTATCATTGTACGGAATACCAGCGATAGTTGAAAAATACCCAAGCTAGAGGCTAGAGAAGTGAAAGATGATGTTAAGGATGATGAAGTTAATTTTAAAACTTATTTCAGCACGTTTTCTTGAGATGCTTCGCTACATAATTCTATAGTTTCACATTCGGAACAAAGGAGTGGAACAATAATAATTAGGAATGAAATCATAATGAATCTTACCATGCAAGTGAAATATGTTTTACGGATATTTTATTTACTAATTTATTATTAATATTAATCTTATGGAGGCCCGATTTCATGATTAAAAATAGCTTCCAGTCCAAAAGTCCTCCGTATTTTGTTTGACCTTTGCTCAAAGCATAAGTGATATAAATCTTAATTCTGTCAATTGTCGATTGTAAATTGACGGGCGTGGGACACGAGGAAGTCGTTACTCCTCCACTCCCTTCCATAGCAGGGCATCTATTGTAATTAATTGCTATTAGGGTAATTAATCTCATTAACGAGCGTGCATCATCTCATTTAGAATTATACAAGATGGAATTGTGAGGGAAGGGGTGGAATTTAACATAATAGGCTTCTTCGAGATGAGATGAAGTGAAAATAAATAAACGATCTAATCATACATAAAAAAGCACCACTCTTAACCGATTGCCAGGCTATTATAAAATAAAAAACTTATATCAAATAATAATTTATCATATAAAATTACAAGCTCACTGTCTGACTGCAGCTAAGAAAAGCTATACTTGCATTTAATATGTTTGTTAATTTATTCGCTCTTTAGAAACTTAGTATTATCTTTTAGAATTAAAAAAAAAAATGAAAATTTAATAACTTGTATAGGGCAGGCGGTACCAAAAAAGGGCTTTAGGTTGCAATAAATTGAGGAGAATTTTAGATATTTTTGGGTAACCATTTTAAAGTAGATTAAATTTGATACAACTTGAATCCAACCGCACTTCTGTAGGTCTCATAGATCCTGAGTTACACCCCTTTTTTTTCCAAAAATTTCAAATTTTAAGTTTTGGCGACTTTCGCGAGGAACACCGGCCGATGAAGTGATGAGGCCTTAGTCTGTGCTTAAATTAAAGCAAATTAAATTTAATACCTTAACTTTTATCGTAGATTCACTCCTTCGGCCGGTGTTTCTCAAGAAAGTCGGCCAAAACATAAAATTTAGATTTTTTGGAAAAAATACCAATTTTCAAAGGGACATCACTCAGAATATATTAGACCTACAGAGCTGCGGTTGGGCTCGAATTATATCAAATTTAATCTACTATAAAAATAATTACAACTGTGTTTTTTAAAATATAATCATAATAATAATCACTGAGATAATGATATAATAATCACTGAGGAGATATAGGCCAAAAGCTGAAATAACTTCGAAAATTTCGAGGTTTTTCGGCCACCAAATGTTTTCCCATCAGTTTTTTCGGTAGCGAACTTGGATTTCCACTAGTCAGACGTGCCCTTACTACATATAAAAAATTCAGCTCTCTTCAATTTATTGCAACCTTCAAGTACCTGGCCGCTGGCCTAATACAATATGGCCTTACCTGTGTGGGTCTTAGCCTCCTGAAGGAGTCTATTGTTATGTCCATTCGCTATCGCTAGAGGCCCTATCCTTTTATATCAACCCATAAGACTATGAAAAAAAGAAGGGAGTTTGGCATATTGCGAAATGTATCATTTAATATAACTTATAACTTAGTAACACATTACATTTTTCAAAAGTCCTGAACCTATAGTGGAATAGGGCATAGATACAAAAAGGTGCTAAGAAGATAGAGTAAAATACTTGAACCATTATAAAACCCCCATTGAATAGTTTTAACACAGAAAAAAATATTGATTATGGAATAATCATTATCTAAGACGCAGTTTGGAATGTACTCAACTCGAATAGTGTCTTAGTTATCGCTTCACTTTCATAAATACCGTGCATAACATGGAGGTGTAAAAACCATCCTCTCCTGTGTTTGGTTGAATCTGATACTCCCTTCATCCACTCATTTTCTCACAATTACTGTGTACTTTTCATCCTGACTAAAATCTAGGTTTCCAATGTGAAGTTCCAACATAATGTATTATGGTACCTGTCAGGATCCACAAATTATGGCTGCCAAATCTTAAGATTGTATCTCCAAAGTAAACTGTTCAAACTCTTTTATTTTTTGTTCCCACTCTTTCTACAAGCACGCTTTTTTCCGCACTTATCTCACTCGCTTCACTCACATTTGGTCCTCATCATATTTCTTTGCTTTCTCTTAAAGCTAATATTGTTGTTTTGCGTTCAACAAGGCTATCCGTGGACTTATAAACTGTTATTGTTATTGTGTTTAAGATTTTCCTTTTCTTGGACTCGATTCCGAATTTGTAGGGCTATTTTACCATACAATTTCTAACTCTAGTAAGCCACCCACGATGCTCAGACATGTAGGGGATCCCTTCCTCCTACCACACTCCCGAGCCCCGCCTCTGATCTCGCAAAGGTCGTTTTCTAAATTTTCAGATAATGCAAGAAACACCTAATAGGTTCCAACTTCTTTACTAGTAAAAAATAACGCTATTTTTTAGGAAAATCGTATATGACATTGAAATATGAAAACGAATTCACAGCTTTACGTATTCACTTTATTATATACAAGTTCAAATTAGTGCTCAACTAATATTTGCTAAAGTTTTAGTCTTCAAGAAAAAATAAAATCAGCTTCCAGTCATAATTCTTTTATTGTTTTATATAATGAAACGTTTCGACATCATTGTGTCATTTTCAATCATTTGTTCCTATGCATTCCACCACTTTAAAATAAAATAACAATAATTACAATAATATAAAATTTATTTACATAAATGTCCAAAAGATAATTTACTATGAGTATAAATACCTGGAAAGTCAGTCTTTTTTTTTTTTAAATTATTTTTAAGGAGGTCTTTTATTCTCCATAGTCAAACTTATATTCCATTACATTAAAACCAAACTCTGATCCTTGAACCATCTAATCCTTTATTCTTATTTTTATCAGTTATTAGACTTTAGTCTACTTAGTTAGTAACTTGCTAATTTCTCCTGCCTCTTTTCTATCGTTTACAGCATTTTCTAATTTATCATTTATAAATAGAGCCTCTAAATTTTTTCTTTTTATAGTATTATCTTCTCTATGTAGAATTTTAGGCTTATCGAAGTCAAAAGTGTGCAATTATTTTTTACAATGTGCTGATCATGCTGTACTTGTTTTAGCTTTAGGTTTAATGTTATTTTGATGGTGATATATTCTGTTTTTTAAGTGTGTACTTGTTTGTCCAATGTATATTCCATCACAATTATTACAAGTAAGTTGGTATATTAAATTTTTGTTTTCCATAATTGGTATCTTATCCTTTTGACTTGTTATAATGTTTTTGATTGGGTTTCTTGTTTTGTGTGCTATCTTCATTTCTGGTATGTCATAAATTTTAAAAGTTGGTTCGATTTTTTCTGATAAGCCTCTGATATAGGTTATACTATTATATTTAATTTTATTATGTTTTAATTCTATATCTTGTGCTTCTGTTACTATATTAATTTTATCATTGTCTATAAGTGGATCTATGTTATTAGTTTCTTTTACAAAAAAATTAGTTATTTTGGATTGAGAAGGTTTAATTTTTATTGCATTATTTTGGCTATGTATTTTTGAAAAGTTAGTAGATTCTTTAGCATTTAATTTATTTTTTATATTTATAGGTAAGTGATTATCTTTTATATTTAAATTGATTTGTTTATGCCATAAATCTTTTATTAAAAAAAAAAGACTGACTTTCCAGGTATTTATACTCATAGTAAATTATCTTTTGGACATTTATGTAAACAAATTTTATATTATTGTAATTATTGTTATTTTATTTTAAAGTGGTGGAATGCATAGGAACAAATGATTGAAAATGACACAATGATGTCGAAACGTTTCATTATATAAAACAATAAAAGAATTATGACTGGAAGCTGATTTTATTTTTTCTTGAAGATGAAATTCAAATAAATCCAGTTGAAAAAAGGAAAAAATTATAAGAATGAACAATCAAGGTGAAATCCGAGCACCAACTGCATCTAATAACAAATTAGTAGAAGATTTGACTAAGAATTTTAAGAATGAACTATTGAATTGTACAAAACATCAAAATGTAAGTCCAGATAATTTTGAATTGAGTATAAATACACTGAGAATGATTTTTGATCTGAATTTAAAATTAATTAATGCTGAATGTAAACTAACTTACCTTAAATTATGCATGGAAAACCAAATTTTACCTAATCATCTTTTATCTCATATAATTAATATAGAAAACTGTTTTAATAAAAATTTCCTAAATAACACAAAACATCATAATTTCTTTAATTATATAGGACATAAAATAGTTAATTTAGACAAAAAACAGGCATTCTGGTTAACCAATTCAATAAGGAAAAAATTGAAACTAACTATAGAAAAAATTTCAGATAAAAATTTGCAAGTTTTAATTACAAATATATGTGAAAGATGGAATAAAAATATTAAAGAAATTAAGTTAAAAAACATTAATATCAAAACAAATAAACCTAATAGGATGAAATTCAAAAACCCATATAATAATAGCGAAATTTTAGATAAACACAAAACAACTATATACTCTAATAATATCCAAGGAAATAATCAATATACCAAAAAACAATTTAATATTTTTTATTATTATAATAACTTACACTTAGACAATAGAGTAATCAACCTAACTTCTAGAGAAATACCTATTAATATTATAAATTTATTAAGTTTAGGCGATAATTTCAATTATGAACCAAAAAATAAAAAAATAAATATATATCAAATGATAGCAGATGTAGAAGCAATAATAACTTTCATAGACACTCCAGAAAACCATAAAAATGGCTTACGGAATACCATCAGTAAAAACATATTAAATTATTTAAATAAAGAAAAAAATAAACCTAAAAATACACTAAATAGATTCACTCAAATTATAAATAAAGATATCCTAACTACAAAGATCTTCTTTAAAAATAATGAAGATCTATGCATAATTAAAACTGATAAAACTAAAAAATTAGCTATAATAACTAAATCAGACTACAAGAGAAAGATTTTAGACATTTTGAATGATAAAGACACTTACAAAAGTATAAGATACAACCCGATGAATGAACTGAACATTAAAATAAATAAATATTTAGAAAAGTTACAGAGAAAAAAGATACAGATATATCGATAAAAATTTTAAAAATAAACTATCAAATAAATACTACAGTAACCCTAGAATTCACGGTTTAATCAAATTACATAAGGAAGGATATCCTTGTAGACCTATTGTAGATGGAACAAACAATCCAACAGATAACCTTTCAAAATTTTTAAATAAATCCTTAGATTATTTAAATAACAGTAACGAATATGACATTAAAAATGCAATTGAATTAAAAAATAAATTAAACAATATGATATTAGAGCAAGAACAGATAATAAGTAGTTTGGATGTGGTATCTATGTTTCCAAATATACCATTAAAATTAGCTTACAAACTTATAAATGATAATTGGGAAAATATCGAACCATATACTAGTATAAAATGTAAATCCATTTTTTTGGAAGGTATTAAACTATGTACAGAAAATGGATTTTTTACTTTCGAAAACCAATTTTTTAAACAAACAAAAGGATTACCAATGGGAGGCAGATTATCTGTAAATATATCTGGTATAGTACTAAACTACATTATTAAAGATAGCCTACAAAAATGAAACAACCCCCCTATGTTATTAGTAAAGTACATAGATGACATTTTAATTATCACAAATAAAAATAATTTGGAAAATTTTAGTAAAATCCTAAATAAACAAAATAAAAATATAAAATTTACACAAGAATTGGAAAATAATAACTCAATAAATTTTTTAGACCTTACTATCATAAGAAAACAAAATAATAACCTTAAAACAAAATGGTATAAAAAAGATATCACCTCCAGTAAATTACTTAATTATTATTCAAATCACCCGAGACATCAAATAAAAAACATAGCATTAAATCTAATAAATAGATCAATAAAATTAACAGATGTAGAATTTTTAAAAGAAACGAAAAACAAAATATTCAAAATCCTTCTTAACAATGGTTTTCCAATCAAACTAATAAAAGATTTATGGCATAAACAAATCAATTTAAATATAAAAGATAATCACTTACCTATAAATATAAAAAATAAATTAAATGCTAAAGAATCTACTAACTTTTCAAAAATACATAGCCAAAATAATGCAATAAAAATTAAACCTTCTCAATCCAAAATAACTAATTTTTTTGTAAAAGAAACTAATAACATAGATCCACTTATAGACAATGATAAAATTAATATAGTAACAGAAGCACAAGATATAGAATTAAAACATAATAAAATTAAATATAATAGTATAACCTATATCAGAGGCTTATCAGAAAAAATCGAACCAACTTTTAAAATTTATGACATACCAGAAATGAAGATAGCACACAAAACAAGAAACCCAATCAAAAACATTATAACAAGTCAAAAGGATAAGATACCAATTATGGAAAACAAAAATTTAATATACCAACTTACTTGTAATAATTGTGATGGAATATACATTGGACAAACAAGTACACACTTAAAAAACAGAATATATCACCATCAAAATAACATTAAACCTAAAGCTAAAACAAGTACAACATTATCAGCACATTGTAAAAAAGAATTGCACACTTTTGACTTCGATAAGCCTAAAATTCTACATAGAGAAGATAATACTATAAAAAGAAAAAATTTAGAGGCTCTATTTATAAATGATAAATTAGAAAATGCTGTAAACGATAGAAAAGAGGCAGGAGAAATTAGCAAGTTATACTCATCCATAATTTTGAAATTAAAAAATAATAGATCATAAGAATACTTATATTTTTAAGTTTAATTTTACTTTATTAATGTACTTTTTGGAACATAATTAGTTGTAGTTGTACTAAAGTCTAATAACTGATAAAAATAAGAATAAAGGATTAGATGGTTCAAGGATCAGAGTTTGGTTTTAATGTAATGGAATATAAGTTTGACTATGGAGAATAAAAGACCTCCTTAAAAATAATTTAAAAAAAAAAAAAGACTGACTTTCCAGGTATTTATACTCATAGTAAATTATCTTTTGGACATTTATGTAAACAAATTTTATATTATTGTAATTATTGTTATTTTATTTAAAAGTGGTGGAATGCATAGGAACAAATGATTGAAAATGACACAATGATGTCGAAACGTTTCATTATATAAAACAATAAAAGAATTATGACTGGAAGCTGATTTTATTTTTTCTTGAAGATGAAATTCAAATAAATCCAGTTGAAAAAAGGAAAAAATTATAAGAATGAAAGTTTTAGTTTAAAGTGCCGCTTAGTGAGCTACATGAATTACTGATTAAGTAATTATCTTCGTTTTTTATAAAAGTGTAACAGTAATCCTGATTTCTACACTATTTCAGGGTTATCCTACGAGCTACAAGAGGTCAAGACTAGGTCTAAAGCTACAGCAATTAATCTCAGTATTCTTCGAAATAATGCCAGCGATATCAACGTAGCCAACCTAGGATCTAACAATTTAGAGAAAACTCAGAATGCAAATGACAGTTTTTTATTATTTATTCTTTTAACGTACTTTTGTTTTGCATATTTGAAGGACTAATCATTTGTCATGTAGTAAAAAACTAATAAATATAAGCTATGACCTGATCTAAAAAATCCTGATTGAAAATAAATTCATGGAAATAACATCAACTTTATATGTTTATGAAAGTCTAAAGAGCTAAGAAAGTCTACTTGGCGATGGGTTCAGTTGGGCGCTGAAAGGCAATCCTGCAAAACTCGGCGGTAGTGACCTGATTGCAGTCAAACAAAATTAATATCATTATACCAATACACAGTTTCCTAGCTCTTCGTAGATATCGCTAATAACTTGCGCTAGTTAACAAGAAATCAGTTGTCTAGCTAGTAGCAATAGGTGCTTCGATAACTGTATACATCATTAGAGTAATCAATACTCTCAGTATAACCATTTCTTGACAAGCTGCGCCACTGAGGCTAGATATATTTAGCCGTGTATATCTAGTAGTAGATTTATATATATATATATATATATATATATATATATATATATATATATATATATATATATATTTATATAAATCTATAAATTTGTCCATCTAAGGACCGCACATGACTCAAGACTTATGGTGTCTCTTTTTCTTCTTCCCTTCCGAGTACTACTTCATTTTCTCTCCAACTGAGCGTCTCTTATCATCTGTCCACACTCTCTTCGGTCGAGGCTTAAGCTTGTCTTCTCCATAGGTTGTGTTTTCTATCAAGCGGTTCTTGTCATATGTTATTTCTTCTGTAACACCTATTTTGTTGGCATATTCCTTCACTGCTTCTAATTATCCTACTGTTTTCTTCATCAAGTTTCCACGTTTCTATCCCATTCTCTCTTGGTGCCGTATTATTCTTCAGTGACTTGGTAATATCCTCTATTCCTGCTATTGTAGGTCGCTGTGGTAGAGGATTTTTATGTTGTGGTTTTGATATGTGCCCTTCACAATCTAGTAGATTTTCAAAGTATTGAGCTAATAGGAGGCAGTTTTCTTTATCGCTTAAAACCATGTTCTCATTTTTATCTATAAAATGTAAATTTGGTGACTGGAATCACGTTAAAACTTCTTTGAAAGTTTTATAGAAATCTCTAGTATTGTTCTTAGATGTACATACTTCCCCTTTTCGGATAATTTTAATATATTGGAAACCTTTTTACTAGGTACTTCATTTCATTATTTCGGCGTTCTTTATGTTTACAGTGTACGGTAAGTATTTACCATTTTAAAGATAATGATCTTTAGGCTTTTCATCGTAACTTAACAAAGTAATAAGTTTAAGTTAAAATTTAACCTTGCTTCAAGCAGTTTCGTTAAAATATAATAGGTACAGCTTTTCGCAACTAAATACATTGCTCGGCTCATTTCGGAATGTTTTGTGTAAAAGAACATTAACAATCTACAAAATGTGTTCTTTAAACCTGTATCGTAAGGAACCAGTGAAGGGTCTGCGGTTTAGTACATGATAGAGACTTCTACATCTGTCAGATAGGGGATTTAGATCTCTATAAGGATCAATTTCTAGCCACTAACAGGTTAAATAAAAGTCTCCTAGCGAGCGGGATTGGAAACCAAGACTTACCCCCTACAAAATTTTTTAAAATGAATATCCACGACCTATTTAAGTTGAACTCTTAACCTTAATAACGATTTCCGGTCTGCGGTGACATTTAGTATCGCTTGGAATATAAAAGGGGATCCATTACTCCAACCATCTTAATAAATATTAGGAGTGGATTGATTCAAAGTTGGTGTCAATATTGAAACACAACTCCTCTCATCTTAGCTATATAGAATTTCTCATAACCTCGGAGAACTTCAGGATTCACGCCAACTCTAGGCCCTCAAAATCTAAGATTCCTCTTTAAGTCTTGTTCGTGATGTCAAGAATTATTACTATTACCTAAGCTTTGAGGATCGTTTGAACTCATCAAAAAAAAAATTTATTACTATGTCGGACCAAAAAAAATTTGGTCTAAAATAATAATGATAAAAAAAAAATTTCCCAACACACATATATATAAATATATGTATATGGATATATACAAATATATATGCTTAGAGGATGAATTAATAGGATGCTACAGGCTGTTGTAGTATGTTTCCTTTCAATTATGACTAACTAATAACAGGTATCTAGCTGTGCAATAGAATAGCAAGGATCTAGTTTCCATTTTGCGAACCGATTGGAAATTATAGATTATACATGATACCGGTGGTCAGTAATTTATACAGATCAAAGGAGAATTAGGTTTAATCAGTATTGATCCAAATGTATGCTATTATAATCTTGTCACTTAATTAGTAAATGAATCCATACAATTGTAAACAAATTATTAAAAAAGATCATTCAAATCCTTTCAATTCTAAGAATATTTGTTATTCTATAATTATAGTAATCTATTTTATCGTAAATATTACACAAATCAATATTTTTTTATATTTATTAATGTTATTGAAAATCGTCTTATGAGTTAGCTTCACTTAGATTAGAAAGAATAAAGATAAGTAAATCATTTATGAAATTTTATTAATTAAGAACAATAATAGTACAATTAACAATTTACAATGAACTATGAAGTAATAATAAAATATACGACGTAGTCTCATGGAGAGATTAGTAGTGTTTACAGAAAAGTAACATTTGGATGTAATAAGTAAAGGCATTTATATATCACTGAGAAGTGTGAACGCACAGATTGGACTATAATGAAATAATGAATTGAGACAAGATAACTCTTGATATTTACTACATACACATTGCTGCCATCCAAAACATCAAGTAAACAGGACAGAGTACCTTAAAGAAATAAAAATAATAATACATGGGAAGAAGGCAGGGAAGCGCTGTCTGTAACAGTGAAGAGATTCTGGAAACCAAGACGGAAGGAAAGAATGGTTAGATGAGGAGTATCAAGTGTTAATGGAAAGCAAGAGTACGACTTACAGGACCATTGTATAAAGACAGAATAAACCCAGATCGGAGATGAGTAATAGACTATCCAGAAGTGAAGAAAAGTGCACACACAGAAAGAATATAAATTTCTGAAGTAGGTAGAACATTCTTCTAGACAAAATAACAACAAAAATGTCTTTACAAAGGTTAACATGGAACTTAAACCTTTTCTAACTCACAGTCAAGCATGTAAAATAGAAGAGATAAGACTAATTACTAACAATCAGGAGGTCAAGAACAGAAGTGCTGATTATTTCAGCCGTCTTCTTAATAGTAAATGGCAATCACATGAGATATGGGACGTACATGAATCAACTAGCATTGATGATTTTACTGAGCCATCTGATTTTTTTCTGAGTTTTTCTTCAATCGGGTTTCGGGATCGAATACAGCTGTAATGGACAAATTATTTAATCTGTTACCTCCTACTGATCGACCCTGTGACATTTGCTGAAAATTCTGGAGTTTGCGGATAAAATATGGATTCCTTAATTAAGGGGAAACATGGCGGTTAAGCGTAAACACGGACATATCATTTTTATGCACAACTGTTGGCTTTGTAACAGTACTAAAACCAACATCCATCAAGGTTTATTGTGTTAAAAGTTTTTTTTTTCCATTTTTTATTTAAATTAGATATCTTTAAAAGATAATTATAAATTAAATCAGATAAAATGTGAGTATACCCACACAGTGGCTTTCTGAGTGCCCTAGGTAAAGGTAGAACAGTGTGAAAACAAAGAGGAAAAGGTGAGTGTGGGCGTCTTTACAGTCTATTTGGCTTCCCGTAACTCTCTCTTGTTTTGAAATGGATCAACCTTTACCGTACTGTCCTAGGTCAGGGAAGGAAGAATATCCAATTTCCCTTGTTGAATTATATATTAGTGACTTAATTAATAGTAAACAATCTAAATACCAATCAATAGGATAATTATATAATCTTAATTCCTTTAAATAAATCATATTTAGGATATCCAAAACTCCAATTTTAATATACATATATCATTGGATACATATATATTTTAATATATAATATCCAATTTTAATATATATTGTTATTGTTAAATAGATTAATGGATATTTGTTTAGTTATAAGCCTGATATTTGTCATAAGTTTGAAATATGTTATAAAAGTGAAGTGAGAAAAACAAAAGTAGGTAGGTAGTCGATCGGCTTTTGTTCGCGCCGGCTATACCAAGCGGGGCAGTGTTGGCACGAGCCTCTTTACGTGCACATCGATAGCTGTAGCTCTCAGAGTTGTTATTGTGAATTTGAACTTTGCTAATTCGTTGCCCTACTGCAGTTGGAAATTAGTACAGTACAGTTTTGTTTTCGCCGTCGATTTGAGAATCGACTCTTCTTTTGCATGGACATTTGCGCTCGTCCTGCCGAGAAAAAAATCCTGGATATTTTTTCGCTCGCCCCGACGAAAATTCCAATGATCATCTCGAAATCGTCAAGCGCCCCACCGAAGTGAGTCTTCAATATTTTCAATCGCCCGTCCATGAAAATCTACGGATTTCTGCATCTTGTCGATCGGCCAGGCGACGGCAATCAGATTAGGAAGTTTTGTTCTTTTATTTTATATATATACATATCAATTGGCCAGACAAACATTAGTAGAGTAATTGATAAACATTAATTTAATTTTACAATTGATTAATTGAACATTTTTTATTTAAAGTCAAAATAGTTTAGATTTACCTTCATAAGAGAAAGTTATGAACTGTTCTTTTTCTTCTTTCCTTTTGTTAATTGTAATTGTAATTTTCAGTCTAAGTAATTTATTTTCATTGTATGACGCTTAAGTTTTTAATTTAATTGAATTAGTTTTAATATCAAAGATTCTTTATTATTTTATATATATGTATACCAAGATTTTTATTCTTAATTCAATAAACGGTTTCATAAGAATGACATGCGATCTGGTGTTTTGAATTCAGCTTTATTTTCCCATACATATTTCGGTCTCTTATCGAGAGGTCCTACTGTCTAGCTCAAACATATACTAACGAAATTATGCCTAAAAATTGAAATGTTACACCGAGTGCCAAAAATACGAAAAAAAAGTTTTCATGCAAAAAAATGTATAGCCATGGCCAATGTTGTGCAAATAAATTTAAATCTAGAGATGACCTTTGTTCAGTTGCAAAAGCGCCAAAAGATGGAGCTGTCTGTCAATACTTTTTTTTCTAAATGATGGAGGATCTACAGTTTTTTTTCAAGTTCATTAGTTAATTTTTTTTTATTCTCATTTCAAATGTATGTATTAATATATTTGCCTCACGATGTTTGATGATTAAAAACCTACTACCTGGGTCTTATTCTCTTTTTGAAATTATAGATATTAAAAAATGACTTCTAGTTAACTATGGTAAATTTATAAATATTTTTATTTTGAAGAGAAAAGATTTGTCCAGGGCCTGCCTGATTCGAGCATGGGTCTCTCACGTATCCGTCGAGGTGCTCTGTCACCTGAGATGGACAGGCTCAGACAAATCCATTCTTCCCCTTGTATACATCGCAAATTGCGAGAGCGCGGGGATGTGGGATCGGAGAATGGATTTTACTGACTGAGCTACAAGCCAGGCTAGCTCAGGTGGCAGAGCATCACGACGGATACGTGGGAGACACGGGTTCGAATCCCGACCCTAAACAACTCTTTTCTCATCATAATAATAATATTTAAATATTATAACAATTAATAAAAAAATAAACAAAATTATGGTAAATTTAGTTTGTTCGAAACAATTATTGGTCGTAGTAGTAACAATGGTAGCTTGAACTACAGGGTGGCCCAAAAAAGACTGGCATAGCATATTGCAGGCGTGCCTGATGATCTTGGGGAAGCAGTTGCTGTACCATTTGAATTTTATACGGAAACATTTTAAGATCCCGCTTCGAAATTCTTTGCAGGGATGTTCTGGAGATTCCCAATTGAGCAGAACGACGACGAGTAGAGACAGATGGATCTTCGTTTACACTCTGCCGTACAGCCTCCACAACTGCTTCATTGCGCACAGATCGACCTCTTCCTCTTCCTGGAAGATCTGACACTCTTCCATGTTCCTCAAAACGGGAGACTAAGTTCCTAATCATGTTGTCACTGGGTGCTGTTCGGACATTAAAATGACGACGATAATTTCGTTGAGTTGTAATAATTGACCTTCCAGAAGAATAAAAAAATTCAATGATTTTGACGCGTTTCTGCACATCATATGTAGCCATGATTTATCTCCTAAAACCAGTAAATAACCTGCAAAAGACAAAAAAAAAATTATTAAACACAAAAAAGATATAACTATTTTTAATCCTTCAGTCTTTTTTGGGCCACCCCGTATATAAGAATAGTTGTACCAATCATTTTAGTAGTTTTGTAATCGTGGACTCAACCTTCTGATTTTTTTTCAAGTTGTTTTCACCAATGTCAGATTTTAAATATAATTTTCAATTCGCCAAAAAATTGCATTAAATGTAAGGGAGGCTCTTTTGTGTTTCATAGCAACCAGCCAATTTGTCCCTCTAGAGAAACTTTGTACCATCAATTCAAAAGTTGAGACCACTTGTGGAAGAAACTTGGGAGTAAGTGAAATCCGCTGCGGGGCCAGATCAGCTAACTCAAAACCTTAACAACCTGGTTACACCATTAATAACTCAATGATACTGAGGTCAGCGCTCAAACTTTCTTTTTTATAGGAATTTATAAAGAAAAATAATTTTTCATACTCAATAGTATGTTCTGTTACAAAAATTATTTTCATGAAATATTTACAAGGAATAATAGATATTTCTCAGAAAAATGAGTTACCAAACTTAAGGGACATAAATGTTAAATCCAGAAATTAACTTTTTATCGATTTCGAAATGTGGATTGATTCAAGTATAGTTAGATAGAAACTAAATTCCATCGTTGCATACAAATATACAGATATGGTATGTATATATTCTTTTCCATTAATTAGATTACTTTGAACTTATCCTGTAAGTTCGCATAGGGGTGAACGATTGAGCTAATAAGGAATATGTTAGTTTCAACTGTACTTATCTTTTCTTCCACATCTCCTTCATTCGTTCCCCATGTTTTGCTTTCTATCATGTGTCCGAATTGCGCCTGTTATACTTTTTGGTCTTTCAGAAAGCTATGAGCATTCTGATGTTTCGCCCTAAGTGAAGAACGTCCTTCAATGCCATCCGGAGGTACCTCGAGCTCTTCAATGTTCTTTCCAGTTCTTAATCAATGGTTGACCATTTTAGGGCGATAACAATTATCGAACTCATTGACGACATTCAGCACATCCACATGTGTTTCTACATTTCTATAGAATATAAGAAAAGTAAAATAGTTTATCTGAAAAATGGAAATTTTACGAACAGTATTTTGCAAATACCTCTTTGATAAATCTTCAATTTAAAAGCTTGATGTTAAATCTTTTGGTTAAATTTCTTTTCATATTCCTTTTCCTTTATAGTAAGTTATGCAGGGTGTTTCAGGATTAATTATTATTTATGATATTGTTATACTCACTATTTATGAAACAAGAGGATTATGATTTATTAGGGTCTTTTTAATCCCATGTCCAATTCATTAATAAAATTAATAGATATTTATTAGTTTATCCTTTATATCTTACTAATATTTTTACTTGCCCTCGCCTTAAGACTCGAGTATCCAGACGGTTCAATATCCATGCTGTATATCTACAAGTGCTAAACAGTTTATTGTACATTATGCTGATGATATAATAAAAAAAGGTATTACTCGTCTGAGATCCAAGTATGCAAAATTCAGTGGGCAGTGAAATTGAAATTTCAAACGTAATTGGATTTTAAGAATTCTGAATGTATCTTCAACATCTAAGCTCCAGGTAACTGATATATCTCATAATAATGTACAATATATCGCTGCTCCGGAAGTATAATGACACAACTGCAAAAATTAAAATTTTACAGGACAAGTAAAAGAAAAATAATTTCAATTTGTCTTAATAGAATAGCCTATAGATACGGTTTAATTCTTCTATTAGAGTAGTTTATAAACATTGCGGGTTATTATTGCAACTTTTAAGTTATATCAATTTATGAAATAACAAATACCAGTACCAAAGTAACCAGTACAATCTAATTACGTCTTTGTTCTTCTGAAAATGCATCAAAAAGTTTACACTATTGTCGTTATAGGAGTAAGGAAAACAAGTAAAAATATGAAAAAAAGTTTATTTGTACAAAAATTATCAAAATAGTACGAAAAGTAGAAATCGATTTAACAAAAAAATTATAGAAAAACCTATACCAAAATTAGTTACGATGACAGTCCAAGTACAAAAAGGGTTTGTAGAAAGAGGGAATAATATTATTGTTCATCAGACTAATTAAGTCTTTTAACTTGTTTTCTGGAACGGAAATCTTCCTGTTCAGGTGTTAATGAAAGGCTTTCTTGAGAACTTGATTTCCTTTTTTTAAATTTTACCTCTTTCCACTCTACTTCCTTAAATATATTTTTATACTGAAAAATATCATTCTCCTTTTAAACCTAATTTGTTTTATTTCAGGATCCTTAAAAAAGTTTCCCTCTGTAATTCCCTCTGTAAAAAAAAGTATCCTTCATGAAATTAAAGGCCATCTTGTCATAAAGTGACTTAAAATCAAAGAAATCATTATAACCCATTTTTTAACTTTCTTAACCGTATTTTTGGCATTTCTGATTACCGAAACATATTGGTCTGGAACATAAATAGGTCCTGATCTTTTGGTCCTTTTTAAACCTCTTTCAATGACACTATGCACTGCATCATCCTCTTTCTGAGTGTGACCTCGGATGAGGTATTTATGGGTTATTGAATGGGCAACAAGCACATTGCCATCATGAACCTGCAAATTAAATTAGCAAATAATTAGTCAGCCTTCCTTACTCAGAAATCTCTTTTGTTTTCTACTCACTTGTTTCTTGTTTTTGTTGTTTGCCCCCTCCCCCACAATTTTTGGAATAATACTATGTCACTGCTCTTCAATGTATAGGTATACTCCAGTGGCAATTTCATTGATTCCTCGGTTACCTAATCCCTAAATAGCAGTTAGTTTTTGACGTTATATTTTCGGTTACCTTAGAAAAAAAACACAAGTCTGTTAGTTGCTTTTGATAATTATTAATGGTGGTTCAATTTACAATGAAGTTGAAACAGTTTAGTCGCGACTTAAAAAAATGTTGACGTTTGCCCCATGGGGCAGGTAGCACAGCTGGCAAATCATCAACTGCAAGTTGTATTTCAGACTTGTTTGCCTTTTCTTTATCTAATGTCTTTTAAATTCTACTAATTTCTTTTTCTTCTTGGAGTTTTTTGTAACCTTCTTCAAGCACGAATTTGTCTACCGCATTCTTGTAACCCTCACACTGATCACGCTGATCCTTTTTGGGTAAGAAAAAACCAATATTCCGCCAATACTCCGATCAAAATATGACAAAGACGCCATTTAACAGAAATTGTAAATAATGAAAAATTGTAAATAAAAATAAACTAAAGTGATTGTGAGAATTTGTTGACGTGGAAATTAAATAAAGTGATAATAAATAAATAGGAACAAAATAATATTTACCTATTGGCAGTAATAAAACCATTTTAAAAAATATTTTTCAATTAAATTGAAATTATGAATAACTTAAATTTTATTAATTAATTTAATTTTTAATTAAAATGAACAGAAATTAAAATATTGTTTATTTTATTATTTAATTTTCATTTGCACCTGCGCAATTGCGCATCCAGCAAATTTGATCGAAATGTCTTTCTCCACCCTTTTCTAAATCTACTTTATTGGCCTATTCATCACTTGATCATATCACCGATCCAATGATCAAGGAGGCTGATTGGCAATCAAGTAATTATGCATCAGAAACCGCATTTGATCGTCAATCAAATTAATTATCAATCATGGGATTGACCGGTCAACTTGGTGCAACCGGCCCTAAGTATTTTTTGGAAAAAGATTAACGAACTGACAAAAATGTCCTCATTTGGTGAAGTTCCAGGTGAAGATGGCTGATCTCTCTCTGACAAGTTCCAGTTCTGTCAAATAGAATAAATATTTATCGGAGTAAAAAGACTCAAATAACACTTACGTCGTTGTAGCGCTGAAAATAAGTATCAATCTTGTTGAGAACGGCAGTTGATTCGATATCGTTCCAGACAACGGAGAGCACACTTTCTCTACAAATCACAACTGAACAAATGAGTCGTTATTCTGCCGGAGGGAAAGATAATAAGCATGCAGGTTATATTATTATAAGTGCCGATCTTCCCTCCTGTTTATACTTCCAGAGCAGCGATATCGTGTTGCATTATATTTTAATTTGTATTATTAAATTTTCAGTCAGTCGTGAAATTGGTGTGTCAAACACGATTCAATAAATCGCTCCAAGAGTTTCAACTATATTGACAGCTTAAAAGCTAAACATTATCTAAAGGTATTATGTAAATAGAGGAGTCTCTATTTTGTCTGTCATGAAAGTGGAAAATTTTTCAAAAGAATTTAAAGAGCCTTGCATGATCTATTCCGTGTTAAAAAGATAGTCAAAATTAAATAGACAAAGTTTTGTCGTGGATGAGCACCAACACAGTTGTACACTGGATAAGGTATAATTCAGTAAAAGATCCAGCTTAATCATCAGAAGTGATATAAAAACTTGATGTTAATTTTATTTATCTAATTCTAGTGGCTTATTGGTAAAGCATGAAGAATACTGTTATAATTCAGTGTTTGGATTTAACAAGAATACTTCACTCTTAAATCAAAAACCTATAATTATACTATTGATTTAATTGTTAACAAACAATAGCAACCTGCCCATTCCTTTCTGATATTAGATCATAATCAATATGGCTGTATCGTACAACGATTTGGTAGAATATATATATATATATATATATATATATATATATATATATATATATATATATATATATTCTACCTATATATATATATATATATATATATATATATATATATATATATATATAGTAATAATATAAACTCTTTACTCTAAATGATTCGACATATATATCTCTGACCTATTAAATTATGCATTTAAAAAAATACATATAATTAAACAATCCATTGTAGAAAATAATTTACCTCACTGAACAATAGATATACAACATCCTATCCGCATCATCTTATGTTCGACTTCTTGAAGTATTGCAAGTATTTTAGCAACACCTGCGATATGATAATCGACTTGACAATGGTTGCAATAAATATGCACGACTTTGAATAGAATCGAGACATTATCGATCTAGGGCTGGCTCGGAGGAGTTCGGCCATTACCACTAACAGCATTGTGCAGGCCAAGTTTCGAGTAGTCCAGATGTCTTCGACTTAGTGTCCGCCTTCGACACTGTTCGCTACTTACTATTAACTTTGAATTATTTCGTATTTCGAGTGTACTTGGTGTATGGGGTATTAAACACAATTACTAAACTAAAATCTAACCAAAAAAATTATTAAACTTCGGTAAACTTACAGAATAAACAGTTCAGTAAAGCTAGAACAATGCAACTAATACTTCGGCGCGTGTAACTCTTTCCTTTCCTAAATTGCTGATGAAAAAATTCGCAACCTGCTTGCATATTTAAAATACGTTTTTTTCAGTTTAAAATAGTGGGGACCCACTAGTTTTAACCCTAGTCACCTCGACGATTCGCGATAGCCTTCGAGGCATCTGAAAAGAGAATGGTCTCGTGGCCTTGTATAATAAATTATTAGGTAGTTTCTCTCCTTGCCTTTATCCATTTCATTATTTATCATTAATTTTATTTAGTTGTTATATTGTTATAATAGAGGAGTAAATTTTAATACATAATTATTTTTAAAATAGTGGGAGTAGTTGGGAATCAGTTTATATATTATAAAAACGGTTTATAGAAGAAAATATTTATGTTCGTTCCTTTAAATAAAAAGATAAACTTGTTATTTATTCCCTAGAACAGAGAAAGATTTAAAAAATGTTAATTATTATTTATTTACTTTAGATGATCCGATTAAGTTTTTATTACCGGTATTGATTTACCCATTGCACTGAATATAAATAGTACTTAATTTTTCCCAAAAAGCTTCCAGCTCTTCTCAAATTCAAACTCCAACAGCTCTTCTAATCCATGTCTAATCTTTAAAAAAACTTCAAACTTACTGAATAAAAATGATTATAGCAAATTCCGAAATGAAAAAAAATAGATTGATTCCACTTTGGAAGAAATAATGAATAATTGGTTTCCATTCGTAGAACTGAATATGTTTTTTATTGAAAATGGACTTAATTTCCTCCTTTTCATCATGCAATTAATATTTGATAAAAACAAGGGTAAACAAACAATTTAATTATAAATTGAATAAAAAAAATAGATTATATACTTTTTTTAATAATACATGATATGCGTCATATAGACTGCTTCAACGAAAAATTACCTCTACATGCATGCAGATAGGAATATACATACATTTTAATAGTAAATATGCTGCTAGTTACTGTTTAGCGCACAGAGTTACTGTAATGCTTTGGCGACCTACCACTGGCAGCGCTCAACTCAGATAATTATGAGATAATGACATGACGACTGCTTCCCGTTGGGCTCTTGGTCGACTTCCTCTAGCCTAGGATAGGATAGTTTTTTAATTCAGCTATATTTTGAATTTATTACAACTTACGGGGTTTTCAATATTTTTATAAACAATATACATTTAACACTTGGTTACAGTTCAGAAAATTAAAAATGTGTAATAATGTTATATATTATATATATTGCCGGCTGAGGCATTGACTCTTCAGCAATTTTACTACTATAGGTAAGTAGTATTCTGAAACTATAACTATCTGATATCAAGATGCTAAGTACTACAGATTGATGATGTAGTCTGGAGATCTAGTCTGTTTAGTTTCTCTAGTTGTAATGGAACTCATTACTAATAATTATAAGTATTATTACAAACGTTTAAACTACATTTATTTTTTTCTCAAAACTCGAAATAGTGAACATTTGTTTTTTAATACTATCAGCTTAATTTATCATTTAATGAACAAATATTTCAAGTAATAATTTCAATAAGTCAATAAGTCAAATAATTTCAAGTCCCATATCCGTGTCGAATTTTGGTAAGTATCATCCGAATCACTCTTTAAAGTTCCGTAATGATGAAACTCTTCTTTTAAATATATTGTTCTTGCTCCATATTTGGTCCTGGACAATCAACTGTAGAAATTTCTCGGTTTCCGCTATCATAATATGGCCTAGACATTCCAATATACTTATGTATACCAGATATTCCAGTCTTTCGATTGTGTTAAAAACATTTTTTCCTTGCTTTGGGTCTCTGAGGATCTGAGGATGAGTATGCTTTAATATATCCAACCACGATTCTCTGGGTACCCTTCAACACTCACCCATATTTCAAATGTTTCTACCTCTCTTCTATCTCTAAGAATTGCTGTGCTCACACTCCAGTTTTCTAGTCCATAAAGGATAGTAGAATAAACGTAACATTCAGCTATGCTATGTTTTGATGTCATAAATCGATCCCTAGTACAAACAACCCTCTACCCGAGTTATAAATATAATTATTAGTAAAACTTCTATTTAAAAAATATGCATAACATTGAAAACAAAATGTTTTGAAAATTATACATTAAAATTTGAAATGTAATTAATGCGCTAATTTGACTTCTTCATTCATTTTCTGATAGGATTATCCAAGATTACCTATATTGCATAATTTGTTAAATTTTAATTTAAAATTCCTGGCACTTTTTAACTGCATCCAAAAGGTATAAGAATGAGCGCTTAAACTTATTACTTATTACTTAAGTATGATATAATAATATAATTTTTTTATTTATTTAACGATTTTTTTACAACTAAATTATTTTTCGTATCTTAAAGGTCTCGCCAAAGATCTCTGTCCAGCCAGTCTCCCTCTCTAAGCCCCCTCGCTGCCATACTCTCCTCCACATCTTGCAACCATATTTTTTTGAGTCGTCCTCTTTTTCTCCTTTGCGTAAGGGAATAGTTAGAGATTGTTTTTGGCCATCATTCCTCTACCATTCTTTTTTACTAACCATTCTATCATTTTAATCTCCTTGTTTCTACTGTGAAGAGGATCGTTGTTTCGTGATCTACTGGTTGCCTTATTGTGTTGTTTGGAACGTGTTGAATTATGGAAATGGCGTCTCCAGAAGTCCATCTCCATAGCAAACAACTTCCTTTCCTCCTTTTTTGTAATTGTCCACGTTTCGGATCCGTAGAGAGAATAACATTTTCAATAATCGAGTGGAACATCATAATTTTTTTATTTTTTAGGTACACCAGTTTAGTCCACAGAACAGAGTTAAGATACCCAATAATGTTTCTGCCTTTTACTATTTCTTCTATTTGTCGTTGTTGGAGCTTTCATCGTCAGTGAGCCGTCTACCAAGACGTTGATATTTGTATTGAGATATTTATTTTAACGGGTTTTAGTTATTATAAACTATTATGTAATATGTAACATTATAAACTAATATGTAAATATGATCGGTGTTACTAGCTCAAGTCTATTGAGTTTACGTTAGCGGTGAGGCCTCTTGTTGGCCATATATACTTCCATTTCATATCCAACTCTCAGTGGATGTGAGAGTTGCGATGAAGTTATAGGGCTCTAACACGACTAGGGAGAGCGAGTGCTTTTTTTTTTGCTGTTTCATCGGCCATTTAATTTCCGCTTATTCCGACTTGTTCAGGTAGACTTTCAAATTGAATAAAATTTCAATCATTGCCATTCCTGTTTCTGAAAACTGTAGTATTCCAGGATGATTGGAATATAAATGTTTTCTAATGTCTTTAAAGCAGTCGGTCAATCTGAAACAATTACTACATTCTTGACAGGCAGTGCAGAAAGATAATGCATTACCATTTCTACAGCATTTAACTACAAAATACAAAAGAACATTTTGACAAACCTTTACCAAACTCATTAATTTTTAAAGCAGATTAATCGATTAAGGAAGGATTGATTTTTTGTATATCCCAGAATTTTTTATTTTTTAAAATTACGTCTATCGATGTATCTATCTAATGGTGCTATGGTCCTTGCAGTCCTTGCTCTCCTCAGTGACCCTCCTCCACTCCGACCTGTCCTCGGCTGCCCTTCTCCATCTGTCGACACCCAACGTCCGAAGTCCTCCTCGACATCCTGCAGCCCACGAAGTCTAGGTCTCCCTCTGCTTCTCCTTCCACCAGGGTGTCCCGCCATCATCATTTTTGGTAATCAACTTCTTTCCACTCTTTGTACATGCTCCAGCCATCTTATTCTGGCACTCTTAATCGTGGCAACGATATCTGGTGTACCATATAGAGTTTTTAGTTCATCGTTTGTCTTAATCCGCCAGCGATCTCTTTCTTTTGTAAGGCCAAAGATCTTTCTGAGAATTTTTCTTTCCCACATGTGTAAAAGCCTTTCATTGTTGCGTGTCAGAGTCCAAGACTAACTTCCATACATGACCTCCGGTTGAATGACATTTAAAATGAAGTAAGGTGGTATAATATCCCTATAAACCAAACTAGAAATTTCCAATAATAATCTACAGTATAATGTTTTCTAAAATTCATAAATGGTGAGAATTAATGATGTTTACTTCTGAGGAGGATAATAATCATCTAATATGTCATTTTATTTTATTTCTTAAAGCTAGTCTTCCATGTTACATCCCATTTTTTAAATTTGGATCAAGCTAGACAAAAATTCTTTCCGAAACGAAATGTATTCATATTTATTTATTGAAATTTACAACTGTATAATAATAATACATAAAGTATATATAAATGAATGATACATAATATCATGGGATAAACCTAGGTAGAGAAATTACCCATTGGTAGTATTTCAATTTCATTTTTTTTAAGTAGTTATAAATGTTTTTGTAATTATTGATTATTTTATTTCAAAAACTGTGATTCATTATCAGTTATAAGTATTTTTTGAAATTTTAAATAAAAGGGAGAATAACATAAAGTAGGCCGAACGGATTTCAGAATTGTAGCTAGCGAGTCCTAAATCCGACCAAGGAAGTGGAGGGGGCGAAAAAGCTTCTTTTTTATGAGGACGAATTATGGACGAACCTCTTCTGCAAAAACAATTACAGTTTTCTCTGCCTTAATTAAAAAGTTTATGTGTATTAGATTATCTAGAATAAGAAAACAATATTCTAATGAAGCTAAAGTAATGATAAATTAAAAAATATCTCGTTGATATTACGGAATTGAATTATGAAGTTAAATAAAAACTTATTTCCCGCTTCTTCTAGTTTCAAAGTTGAATAATAATTGGACATAACAATAACTATCTTACTTTCAATGGTCACTTGAATGGTTCTAAAATTTTCCAAAAGATTTTCAGGAAATAGCGGCAATATCAACGTCAATCAATATTTTTTTAAATTTATTTATCGAAATTAACAACTGTATTATAGCAATACAACTAATAAATATGATCAATGATACACAATGGCATGGATAAAGGCAAGTAGAGAAACTACACATTGGCAGTATTCAAATAATAAATTCAACTTAGAAAGCCACAAGGCCATATTTTTTTCAGACACATCGAAGGATTATCGGGGATTGTGGACCAATGCGCATTAAATGGGACATTGAGATCATTATGAATGACTTTGTTCGTTTGAAAGTAAGGAGAATTAAGGATTTTACGAAGGAATTTGGATTGTAAGGATTGGATGAGGGAGGAATACGATGGCTTTGTGGAGTCCCAAAGCCATGTTCCGCAAGTTCAAATACGCTATACAGTAGTCACGGAAACGTGTCTTTTATAATTAATTGTGAGCTTACACTGTTTGCCTAGTATGTGTTGAAGTAGCCTAAAATTGCGAATTTAATTAATAAGAACCAACATTTAGGAGATACTACAGTTTTCGAGATCTTAGATTACTAGTGTGCGGAAATTAAAGTTAATGAAATTTTAGATTATGTATTATCTCCGTGATATACTATACTGAATTAATTATGACTGAAAGCATGATTCCTAATTCTGCTCATCACAATGATCTTGACATTAAAAGTAACATTCAACATTCAATTCCTTACAGCAAAACCATGGTATGTATCGTACATGCCATATCAGATTTTAGATGTGATAGGTTATAATCAGAATTACTGTCAAAAATTACTGCTATAAAAACAAGGTCACGTAGACAGGAATCATTAGAGCGTAGGAGGGAGAGATATACTTACAGAAAATGGTACAAAGAAATCGAAACTCTAAGTCCAAGAAATTCCTTGAAGAGCTACTGAAGGAAGCAGACAGAATCACTGCTATATAACTAAAAACTATATTTAGGCGTTTTATAGAAAAATCAGTCTGAATCATCAATAGTATTTTCTCAATGAATATGAAAATCAGGAAGAAAAAGGTCCGGGTCCGGGAGGTCAATAAAATTGCTCTTAAGTAGGGGGAAGCTGTTAGGCCTCTTACTGTGAAGTTGCTTCAGATATAATAATGTTTTTTTTAATTTATCTGCTTTTGAATTTATTTAATGTATGTATGTTTGATATGTTTCTTTAAGTGACTTATAGCATAATTAAGTAAAAAAGGACACTTTTCTGATAAAAGGCAGTAAAATTGCCGAAACAAGTAAGAAAGACGATGAAGCCGTTATTTAAAATCTTTTGAAGAGAAAGGTAAGGAGTAACTCTAATATTTCCTCAAATGATGTTCCAATTGACAAAAAAAGGATGAATTCTAAAGATTCAGAAGTGAAAACATTATTTAAAAAACATAGCCTACCAAAACCAGGTGGTAATTTAAATAATAATATTAATTCCGAAAATGTTGAAATAACAGCTGACGATCGACTATCTCAATCTATACCACAACCAGTAAGTAATACTACTACTACTACTACTACTACTACTTCCCATACTCGTACTACTACTCATAATTCTATGAATATTCCTACTCTAAACAATGTTGCTAACTTTCCTGTTAGCAACATGTCTGCACTACTTTCTGTCGAAATGGAAGAGGAATGCGTCGCACTATCAATTTTCCATTTGCCACCCCCAATAAAAATAAAGGGAATCAACAACTTTCAAAACTTATGCTCAGACTAATTATCTCGATTAGGATAGAATAATTTTGAAATGTTTTTCCAATAAAGAGGTGATTATATTAAAAACTAAAACCAGTGATGCATATAGAGCCTGCATAAAATATTTAGAATCCAAAAATTACTTTTTTTCATAAATTTCAACCCAAAGATGAAAAAGCCTACCGATTTGTGATTAGAAACCTACATTATAACACGCCTCATGATATGATCAAATCTGATCTTGAGAGAAAAGGATTCACTGTTCGCCTTATCAATAATGTACTACACCCTAGGTCTAAACCTCTCCCGCTCTTCTTTGTGGATATTGAGCCCGCTCCCAACAATGCAGAAATCTTCAAAATAGCCCATTTAGCTTACACTAAAGTTAAAATTGAGGAACCTCGTAAAAGAAGGGACATTGTCCAATATATGAAGTGCCAGGAATATGGACACACCAGAGCATTCTGTCGACACAAACCAAGCTGCGTGAAGTGTGGCCAAGATCATCCTAGTGACAGATGCCATGTTAAAAGCCGCCTACCTGTGCGCTATGTGGCGAAGTTCATCCAGCTAATTATATAGGATGCACAGTTCATTTCGAACTTCAAAGAAGAATACTGCTAGTCCGAATAAAGGTAACTTCACATCGTGATTTAGAAGATCCCCTGCCACCATATAAGGATCTTGTTATTAACTTCACTATTATCCCGCAACAATCACATTTACCAATCCGATATTTGAGCAGAAAACAGCACAACACAAAACATCTTAATACATTAAACCTCAACACGAAACATCTCAATACACAACACCTCAACACACAACACCCCTATACACAACACCTCAGAATACAACGCCCCAATATAGAATCGATGATAAACCCTCTAATCACATTGCTTACCACCTTTTATAACTAAATTCATTCCTAATGCCAATCCGTAATTCCACTTCAAACCAATCTTTAAAACTCCTTCTTTGGTATTCGAATGGAGCCCTACATCGAAGAAACGAACTTGACATATAATTACATAAACATTACACAGACATAGCACTACTTACCGAAACCCATTTTTTTCAGAACATAAAATTTTACTTACAGGGATGTGTCGTATACCGTACTGACCATCCAAGCGGTGCTGCCCGTGGTGGCTCTGCGGTAATTGTGAAACGATATTATACCACTATCCTTTACAATTGACGGCCTTACCCGAAATTCAATCAACAGCGATTTCAGTTGAAGCTAATCATTGCAGTATTTCAATAGCTAATGCATATTCTCTCCCTGCGCAACGAGTTTCCCAGGAGATGTTTACCAATACATTATCCACTTCAGGAACTAAATTTTAAAACCATATAATTGTTTATTACGATCATTCATCTGACCATTCCTTTTCTACAAGTAAGTACTCCCTACAAATTATATACCAACGCTAGCTCCTGGGCCCATAATGATTAGTGAATTGCATCGTATATTAAATGACATCGTATATTAACCTTATTACAAGCTTGAAGACTGTAGATCACATTTACAACGCTATTGAGACGCTTACATAGACTGTACAAACAGCCGCTTGGCAATCATCTAAGAGACATGAGAAATTCAATCATAAACAATACTTACCACTCGACATAAGGTCCCTTTTTGCTGAAAAGCGACGCGAACTGAACCAATGGAAAAGATCTCACTATCCTAGTGACAAACAGGTACTAGACCAACTGTCTAATAGATTCAGAAAACGAGTTCAGCAATACAAAAACGACATCTACAACACACATCTGACTAACTTACAGACAAGTAATAATACTCTATGGTACCAAACTAGGAATATTCTGCGTTACCATATTACAAAGATGCCCCTTCGTAAATGTAACAACTCATGGGCCGGAAGTGATTAAGAAAAAGAAGACCTATTTGCCTCTCATCTTACAGACGTATTTCAACCACACGACGACCTACTTGACCTACACCATTGTTCTGACGTCCAACAAATTCTGACTTCGCCAATCCCACCCCCCCCCCCAATCCATCCTTCAGATGTTGAATTTGGTATAAAACAAATACCGCGTGGAAAATCACTGGTTATGATCTTACTACACCTAAAATTGGGCGACTTCTTTCTAGGAAAGTCTAAATTTCTCAGACAACTATCTACAATTCTATTCGTTGAAGTGATTAGACCAAGTAACGTCTTACAGGCCTATTAGTCTTTTACCACTATTTTCCAAAATATTTGAAAAATTATTATTGAAGCGTCTCTATCCATAATTATGGATTATAATTATGATTATAATCAGAAATAAAAAATTTAATTCCTATTAAAATAAATTTAAATTAAACCAATTCGGGTTTAGGCTTGCTCATTCTACAACACAACAATGTCATAGAGCGGTTGATACCATTGCCGTGGCACTAGAAAATAAGGATTATTTTGCTCAGCAGCTTTCTTGGCTGTTTCACAAGCCTTCGATAAAGTTTGGCACGAAGGCCTCCACTGCAAACTAAAATTAGTTCTACCACAAGCATATTATCTAGTGATTAAATCTTACATTGAGGAAAGATTTATTATTGTA